>JAKZAP010000015.1:8856929-10056929 GCA_023053575.1 Branchinecta lynchi
TGTCTGTGTGATATCTAAAAAGGTTGTGTGCTCATCCGATTCTAAGGCTTGTGTGTTCCTTCTGGAAGGGTTGTGTGACGAACCTGTTGTTTTTAAGACTGTGTGGTCTCTGGAAAAGTTGTTTACCAATCGAAATATTTCCAAGGCTGTTGGGCTTCCACTTTAATGCCAGTAATCCATACAGCAAGAGAATTAGTCATGGAGGCCAGATCTATAGGGGCGTCACGACTGGGGGGGGGGGGGGACGCCCCCCCCCTAATGCTATCGGTCAGTCGGTAAAAAATAACGGAGTCGGCGCGAAGCGTAGCCATTTTTCGTCAAAACAGTTGATTTGTTTTCATTAAAATAGTCGGTTTTTCTGAAAATTGGTCGATTTTTCGTCAAGTCGTTTTTTCTGAAAATCAGTGGATTCTTCTGAAAATCAGTCGATTTTTTTCTAAACTGTATTTTTTGTTGTTGAAAACAGTCGTGTTTTTTGCAGAAACAGTCGGTAAAAACCAGCCAGTCGGTAAATGCCTCCCCCCCCCCCCCAAAAAAAAAAAACATTTTGGCTAGTAACGCCTCTGCTGATCTATGATCCACCTTTTCTCTAAAAGCCAGGCTTTACCTCCCGGACTACCAGATCTGAGGAACACCGACACAGTCGAGCAAGTCCTTGTATATTTTCATGGTAGTGATAATAGCCAATTTCACTATCCTTATCCACATCTTCTAGGTGTCCTCTTCCCTCTCGCTTTTTCTTTACTCCGTTCACTGGCATACATCGGGACTCTGAAATGAGTTGCCTCTATGAAACCTTCCGGATTACCAAAGCCACAGGATTTATCCAACACCCCAGACTTCCATAGGTTTATGGCCAGACTTAACTTCCAGATCCGTCTCGAGTAAAACGGCGTCATGAATCCGGAAGTAAAATCTCGAACGTGAGCCTGGCTTCAACCTAGTCCGTAGAGTACGCCTGGGTAGGAATTCAGGTTGCGTTACCGGAGCTATCGGAACTACCGGATTTATCCAACATTTCGGACTTCCAGAAGTTTTTGGCCTGACTTCACTTCCTGATCCATCTCGACTAAAACGGCGTCATGAACCCGGAAGTAAAATCTCGAAGGTTGAGCCTGGCTTCAACCTTTTCCGTAGAATACGCCTGGGGAGGAATTCATGTTGCGTTACCGGAACTATCGCATTTATACAACACCTCGGACTTCCAGAAGTTTATGGCCTGACTTCACTTCCAGACCCTTCTCGACTAAAACGGGCGTCATGAATCCGGAATTAAAATCTCGAAGGTTGAGCCTGGCTTCAACCATTTCCCTATAGTGCGCCTGGTTAGGAATTCGCGTAGCGAGGGTTTGGTTATAATACTTTCAGAAAACCGAATGGCCGTTCGCGATCTTCAGTTCTCAAGAGATTCAGGTCTCTGAGTGGAAAGAAGGAGGGAGCCTTTGTGAAGTTTTGTTGATGATCACAAGTGTCCTATTCTGTATGTTTTCGCTCCGTCTTATTTGACCTTTGATCAAGCTGTGATGCCGCGCAGAGGACGCGTATTCAGCAAGAGGTATGACGAAGTAAATATATACTTTAAGTAGGTGTTCTTTCGGGATGTAGTTCTTGAGAAGAATTTTCGATCGTTTGGACGCATTAAAGCTGCTTATGGTGTTGTCATTTACTTTGTGTGGTGGTGGCTAAACTAGGTCTTGAGCAGGGTCCCTGGGACCTTGCTGACAGCGTGAATTGTCTAACAACCATGATCAGACATTACTTTGCAATCAAATAAATGGAGGGATGTTTCCCTGTACATCCTAGAGCTCAGACTCACTCTTCTTCGTCTTGCCTAAATAATTAGAGAATTTTAAAACTGGAAACTCATAATGATAATAATAATGCAACACACAGGCCATTGGCCTCTACGAATTACACTGGTAAGTTGCATGCTGGTAAGAAAGGGCTTTTAGTCCTTAAATTGGTGACCTGTTGGGGAGGGGGGGGGGGCAAGGAAGAGGCAGCATTTCTAAGAGCTAACTTTGTAGATCCCACTCGAGTTCCGTACGGTGGCTCTGTACTTCTGACATCACTTTGGGATGATCGGCTGCAAGACACTACGTCACCAACCTACATCGGATTTTCTACAGCTATTTCAGAAGTGGTGAGTACTTTAAAGTTTAACTGAAAAGCAAACTTATTTTCGTATCATTTAGTTGAGTACACTGAGTAATTTGGAATCTGCTAAGAGATTTTCTTATTTCCCACTATCTGCTGTAGTACTGAGGCTCAAAATGTCTACGGCTGTCCTCACAGCGCAGATTCTACTATGACGCGGAATATTTGAATCTGAACACAAACGCGACTTTTAAGTGGGCGGTGAGAAGCTTGGTGAAGATTGCTTAGTGCCGGAACGAACAAATTTCATAAATCTTTTCCGGCAAGCATACGAAGTAGGTAGTACCACAAATCTGACAGGGAAATTCCACTATTTGAAAACTGATTATTCGTGAATAGCGGAGCGACGAAGTAACGTATTTTCATCGGGTCTTCAAGCCTCTTTAAGTGAATTAGTGAGGGGTAAAAAGACTCTCCCATCTCTTCCCTTTTCAGTTAAACTTTAACAAAAATGAGCCTTCGCTTATAGTGTCCATAAAACGACTGTAACTTTCACTTCGACCTCGTTTCTTCAGAAGACCCGTACAACCGCACATGTCAACCCCCTCTCTACCCCTACCTTTCTAAGTGCTAAGGACGTATGCAGCTTTTTCGTGGCTCTAAAACGGTTTCATGAACGCGGCCGTAATTACTCTGTCAGATTAAGAGACCGTAGAAAAATGGTTCGTATTCACAATGGCCGGCATTGTGACGTTGGCCCAAACCAGTGGAGTGTTTCCGTGAAGTTACCAGAGCTACGTCCTTACCAAGTGCCAGATGAGTTCCGTACGACCGAAAATGTAGCTGACGTATCCGTTTTGCATTGTCAGATGTGCTAGTAGCTCCTTCAGGTAAACGCTGACTGGGAATCATGATATGATATTTATTTGTCTTGAAAGCCCAAAGGCCATAAAACTCATGTGTAAGAAGTAACTCAAAGAGATCCGTCAGCTAGGTAAATCGGCCTTCCTTGGCAAGGGCCCTGTTCAGGTTGCAGTTGGAAGAACAACCTGCAATAAATAAGTGAATGACAACTATAATTTTTTCCTAATATACTTTCTATGTTTCTGTGTCTAGTTAAGTGAGCTTCTAGCCGAATCCCACCCAGTCTTCAGATCTTTCGAATCGTCGTTGACTCTTCTAATCCCACGTCAAGCATCCCAAACAACAGTCAACTTCTCTTGAGCTTACCCGCTGGCACAGAGCCAGCTACCTACATAGCAGGGATTCAAGCCCGTTATCCAGATGGAGCCGCCGCGGTTTCTAGTCTGCCCGGAGCTTTTTTGGACATGGAAACGCTGACCATAAGCAAACAAGGCTTGACGTGCAGCGTTGGCACGTGCTCTTCTGACCTCGATGTATACGCCGGTTGTCTTGACGGTGGGGACTTTGGCCCCACATGTTCGTGTAGTCCTGGGTGAGTGGAAGTGCTTTCTTTCTTTTCTTCTTTTGCGTGGACTTTCAAAATACTTATTTCTGATTTATTCGGGCTAGTTTTTATTTTCTTCGGAAGTGTAGAGGTTTTAATGTTTCTGAGCAGAAACAGCGTATGCTTAATCTTCCAGTGACGGTTATATCAAACACACATCGAGCAATAACAAGAAAACAGTGGCGGGATTTACTATTTCTTTTTTGTCGCTTTACATCAGCAAAAGCTAAAAGACATTGCGTCTGCCTAAGAAATTGCGCAGATATTCTGCTGGCAGACATTTTGTTCGCATAAAGACATTGTGTCTGCAAACTCTCTCTGATAGGAGAACGTGTGAAATTTGGCAAAAAATGTCTGGCCTCGGATGTGTACCGGTCCATTTTACCCCCTGTGACTAAAAATCTGCAAATTAAGGCAACTCGTAGCACAGACGCACCAAAGACACAACTCAAGACACCGCACGTAAAATATACGGAGCGGTATCTCAAGTCATTTGTTCCTTATTTTGTGAAGTTTTTTAACGGATCGGAATTATGAATTTTAAATTGACATGTATTGTAAATATGTTTGTTATTGGATTGTGTTTTAAGATTTTAAAATTGCAACATATATGTAATTTTTATGACTATGTCGACCATGTATGACGATCCACCACTATTTTTGTTAAAAGGTATCATGGAAATAAACGAATTTGAAAATTTGAATTTGAAACCATATCAAACCCACCCTTTAGCTACCCTTTATGTCCATCCTGTCAGTACACTGTAAACAATCTACATCGGACAGCTGTTTTGAATCGTCAATTTCGGAAATTTTTAATCCGAGTTCGGACAGTTAAAATCGAGGATCGAGGATCGAGGAGGATCTGATCGAGGATTTAAATGATAGAATACAAAATATGCAGATTCAATTATCTGAAAGCGGAGAGTTTTTGTTTAGCAGTGTATCCAGGGAGATAAAAATGGTCCAGGACCACCATATGACTCCCCTAACCTGGCGAACGATTGACGGATAGAAAATTTGTTTTAAAAATCGACTTCCGTGGTCATACAACCAAATTTGCGATTGTTGTCAAAAACAGAAGAAATTACAATAGATGTGTCAAATGTTGACACTCTTGAAAATCTGTCACGCGTCGTTAAAAGTTTCTCGAACTTGGAATAAAACTTTTTGTATATCTGCTGTTTGTTTGTAGGTACAGGTCAGAGCTTGGGTACCCTAGAGCTTACCACTCGTTCTGATCAATGTCTAATATTTTGGTAGGGGGAGGGGAGGATTTGGGAGTGGAGAGGGCGAGATACCATGGCTATACCGAAGTCAGTGCTTAGCTCTTTTTGCGCTTCTGCAGTGGTTTGAGGTTAAAGTGTTTTAAAAGGTAGGAGTCTGCACGTTTCGGTCCACTATGAATAACAAAAAGAGCCCTCCCCTGTATTCTTTCCAATTTCTCGCTTTGTTCCAGCAATAATGAAAAATGCCAAACAGATGCTATGCATTCCAGGGTGGGTCTACTGTAGGGAGTATAAACTCGTAGTAGGTGATATGGGGTATTTTCATTTTTGAAAGGAGTTTTAGATTTCGTAATCTCGCATTGGCACGTTTCAGTATGTCCTGGCATTGCGCTCCCCATTTTAAATCTGGGGCTACGGTAACACCGAGTAACTTAATTTTCTCTGCCTTCATCTTTCTAGTATTTATTCTTTGAACGCAGGTTTCAATTTTAGGAAAGAGATAGTTAAGACCGCTTTTTTCGTGATGAGGCTTTTTTTCATGTCGCTTTCTGTGCCACATCCGCCACCGCTAGGATTATTAGCTTAGTTAGATAATAAATCTATAGGTAGACTATAGATTTCTGGCAGATTTCAACAGTACTCAAGTCGTCAGTTTTCCTCAGCTACTGCAACATCATTTACTGTCACCATAAATAGGAGAGGACCCAAAAGTGTCCCTGTGGCACTCCACAAAAAAAAATATCTTTCTTCCGAAAAACACCCTTATACTAACTTTTTTGTTTTCATTTTGGAAGGAACCCAACATTAATTTTAATCAGGTAAGGGCTTGCATTTAGTTTCATTAGCTTTTACACAAGTACTTTGCGCTTAATTAAGTCGAACTCTTTAGTAAAGTCAATTTCGATAAAATTTATCCATTTTTTGTAGGCTATCATCTAGGGTTCTTTAAAATACAATCAATTAAAATGACTAGGTAATGGGATGTTGGTCTGTTGCCGTTCTGTCGTGGATCTAGTTTACAAAGAACTTCACCTTTTAACCACCTGGCTACTAACCATTCGTACACCTTGCTGAAAGTGGGTGTAAGGTGATTGGTCTGACAGAGTCGAAGCCTGTTGGCGATTCTTTCTTGGGGATCGGTGTCACGTAACATACTTTCCAAGTACCAGGTTAAATTCCAGTCTCGGAGATCGTCGAGATATATACCTATTTTTTTTTATGGTGGATCAAGAAGATTTATTTCTGGCATTGCCTCTAATTGTTGTTGTGTAGAGTCGGATGTGGGCTATTTAGAGGCAGAAGAGTCCTAATAACCCTTTGCCAAGTGTTCATTAATTTGGGTTGCAGTTATTTCATCGGGTTGATCTAGATGGAAGACTATTTCATTCTCTGTTTTACCACACAGTCATTTGACTGCAATGACTAGGTTTCGACTGAAAAGGGTCGTTCAGTTTCGTGCGATAGTAATTCTGGGCGGCCTTACGAGTTTTGTTTCTGATTTTGTTAGCTAACGATCGTGCTTCTTGAAACTGACCTGACTTGACCAGTTTTATTCTGTGTCTGATAAGTCCTTTAATTTCTTCGTTTATGCATGGCCTATCAGTGGAGACTGGAGACACGGTTGAAAGATTTTTCCGGGAAACAGTTCTGATTCTGGGTAATTGTTTGGCTCTGGAACATTCTAGTTTTTGTGCCAATATCTTGAGCCTCCCCCCAGTTCAGTCCAGGCTGTCTCGGTTAGCCAGGTGCCGAGTTTTAAGAAGTCCTGAATCTGGGATGCTGGAATTTATTTCGGGGGGGGGGGGGGGGGGGGGGGTTGGCCTGCGGACCGCACAAAAAAGTCCAAAAAAGACATAGATCAGAGCGAAAAGCCTATAAAAAATGAGTATTTTTTTATGTTTCGGGGGGGGATTCAACCCCCCTACCCCCCCCCCCCCCCACCGGATACGGCCTTGCTGGGCCTTACCTTGAATGACAGGAGAGGGTTATTCTTTACTCCGTTTTGTTCTAAGTGAAAAATACGGGTAATAAATACTTTACTTACTTACTTACTTACCATACTCAATTGCTAGGGGATAGCTTTTACCTAGCGAGGGAAACAACCAGATTCATCATAAAACTCACCAAGGTTTGAAAATTTAACGTCAAGATGTGTTTCTCCATACGTCATTGGGAAGTTCTCCACCTGTTCTAATTGTTCGCTTTTTAACAAATACTGTAAAACTCAGTTTTGTCACCCATCATGATAATTCCTGCCATGTCGGGTAGAGCCAGCATACCTGGGATATAGGTCATTGCCAACGGGTGAAAGAGAAAAGAGCATACCATGCCATTGTTGCCAATTTAGGCTATTCAGAACAAGAAAGCAGCAAAATAATACTGACACAAATCTGAGGATACGACATCTTCAAAAAATACGCGCGGCGCTGAGCAGAAAATACCTCTAGTGATACGTACCTTTGTATATTAATATATGATTTGGTGATTTGTATGATATTAATAATCATTTGGGGGGAGGAAAGGTTGAATTTTTTTTTTTTTAAAGTAAAAGTTTTAGAGATATTAGAAATTTGGAAAGATTCCTAAAGGTAGTCATGACTCACAGGGAAAGTTTCGTGTAAATAGTACTTGAGGTTATAGTTACGTTTGGTGTTTTTTGTTGTTTCCATGGCCCTTTGTGCTTTTTACGGAAATAAATCTTATCTTATTTTTTTTTAAATTCTGCGGGCTTGGTCTTTAGTTAGGGCTTGTGCTTATGCTAACCTAAAATAAGCTAAAACTTCAAGACTATGCGGTGCCGTGCAAATTATGTCGGAATACGATACTGTAGTGATGTAAATGGTAACGTCATATAATGAGGACATAACAAAGGATTTGATCGTCCCTAGGACGGTTTATAAACGCGACCGGCTCTCATGGACCCAAATATTTTATAGGAATAAGCTACAATTTTGTGTGTTCTACAACCTCCAGTGACACGATCAAACTCAACGATCTTTATCTTTGGATGGTAGCCTACGTATCTTTTATCCCTAGAGATATATCTCTTAAATATATCCCTTATATCTCTTTAAAAAAAATATCTCTTTTATCTCTCCCCTCGCACTATTTACTCTTCAACTTACAGTATTTTAAAATATTCGAATGCTTTAAAATTATGCTGTGCTTTCAACAAATAACCCACGGTTTTGGCTGTTTTAAGCCTTTTCCGAGACCCGTTGACTTGTAGCGAAAACAGGGAAACGGTTTACGTAACCGCTTTTTCTGATGGAAAAACTTTTTGTAGACAACCGTCGACAGCGTGAGACACATCGAAACTGAAAAACACTGCAAGTGAGAAAATCAGCGTGGTTTGGTTAGAGGGGTTAGAATGTACCGTTCGAAATTGGGATATCCTAGTTTAGAAACATATGGAGTGACTATGGAAGTATGTTGCGTTAGTATTTTAGGTAAGACAGGTGTCAGGTACGATGAAGAAAGTCGGGAGAAACATAGTAGTTCCAAATTAATAGGTAGCCTTTGTAAGTAATTTAGTAATGACTCGCATTTTCAAGAGGTTGAGTAAAATAATACCAAATCTCAGCTATAATCAAGTCAGAAAACAGCAAAAGACTGTAATAACAGCGTTTCGGATCTTAGCCTCTTTTTTCATTGACGATTACGGTGAAGACTATATAAAAAAAAATCAATGACAAAGTTTGCGTTCACGTGCGACTATGAGGCTTTGAGCGTGCTGGTTGATGCCCAAACGATAAAGAGTGCTTTAAGGTGATATTGATTATTGAGGTTTGATCTCACGTATCAAGCAGGTCTCAATATTGAAGACAGGCGTCACGGGCTAATTCCCCTATTTTTCAAATATGTGGAGCTTGGGCATCAATGCCATGGATAAAGCAGTAGTTAAAAATCATCTTTGTGACAGTAATCCTTAACTCATACAATGGCACCCAGGAAGCAGCACCGTGTGTCACGATAATTTCGGCACAGAGCTTAAAAGTGGAGCGACAAAATAGCACACTCAACCACACCAGTCTTTTGAGAGCTTCCGTTGATTACTTCAAAGTACATGATTATAATTATGACATGCGGTGGGCAACCTAGTATGGTTGTTGTGGTTTAATTTACCACATGTGTATATAGGCAGTATCTTACGATGGGCGACCTATCATAATAATACACATGTATATAATACCCCCAATACCCATGATGTTTCGTCCATAGTTGAATGAGACCATCCTTTCACCAGCGTAGCATAATTCCCGGTGATCTTAAAGTTTAACTGAAAAGCCAACTGATGTTAGTGTCATGTAACTATTACACTGAATTATTTGGATTCGGCAAAGGTATTTTTTTATTTTTCACTATTTGCTCTAGTTATGACGTTCAGGATATCTGCGGCCGTCCCCACAGCGTAAATTCTACTATGACGCGGGAAATTCTAATCTGAACACAAACGTGGCTTTTCAGCGGGTAGTGGCGAGACTGGTGAAGATTGATTAGTGCCTGAACAAAAAAAAAATCTTAAGTCTTTCTTGTAAGGCATACAAAAAAAAATACAAGCGCACAGAGGTGCGACAGATCCCATGGAAATTCCACTATTTGAAAATTGATTATTCGTGAATAGCGGAACAATGAAGTAGCGCATTTTGAGCGAGTCTTCGCCAATTTAAGTGAATAAGCGATGAGGAACTGAATTGTCCAATCCCAGCGCTTGTCGGTTAAACTTTAAAGGAGCCATCTCACGTATAATGCCAATGCGACTTCCGTCATCGCTCCATCCGGAGACCGAATTTAGTGCGGTACAATCTACCCCCCCCCCCTAAAAAAAAGTAACTGATTTTTACACTAATTCAAAACAATGTTTTTCAACGGATACGTCAGCTACGATTCTTCATCAGTGATATTTCGGCCCTTCTTGGCAAGGGTCCTCGTCAGGCTGTCAATCCTCTGGTTCAACTTCGGGGAAGGAAACAAACTATTTATCCACGATTTTTACACTTCCCTTGTTCGGCTGTTTTTAATGCTTGTCATGCTTCTGGTGCTTGTTTACGGGAAGCTCCGTCATCAGAAAGAAAACGGTATGGAAATTTTCCCCTGTTTTTGCTAGAAGTCAGTAGAGCTGGACAAAGGTTTGGAACAGCCAAAACCGTGGGTAATTCGTTGAAAACAGAGCATGGTTTTAAAGTATTCAATAAGATAAAATACTGGACCGTAAATAGTAAACAATGCGAGGGGGTGCTTTAATTGTACCCTGATACTTTTCAGTTCAATTCAATTTATTTATAACCCATCTCAACAAAAGGAGGGCGAAGCGCCCTAAAGATGGAGTAACAAACAAAATAATCATAAAAAATGGCCGGTATCCAGGAATTTATTTCGGGGGGGGGGGGGGGGGGGGGGTTGCCTGCGGGTCGCACAAAAAAGTACAAAAAAGACACAGATCAGAGGAAAAAGCCTTTGAAAATGAGTATTTTTGTTTGTTTCGGGGGGGGGGTCAATTAAATTAATTAAAAACGATTAAATAAATAGCGTTGACCATGGGTCAGACGACATTGACACAGAAGAACGAAAATCCTGAAGACGTTTATCAGTAAAAGAAGTTATTGATACTGTTACTCATTAGCTGTCGCGTTGCTTGTTTGTCGCTGACAAAGCGGGCGGGTTCGGACTCTGGACTCGTCTCGAGACGCCTTTTCCCTGACTTGGACTTGTCTCGATCTCGTCACTTATGAAGCCAGATTCGGAATCGTCTCGAAATCTGGCCAAGTCCAGAGTCTGAGCAAAGGTCTCGGTTAGACAAATTTCTGTAACACGACATCTTCATTGACCATGTAAAGAGATTAGCCATGCGATGGCTATTTTGGAACTTGTCTGAGTAGGGTGAATCAAGTTACTTACTTAAAAAAAAAATATTCTAAAAGGATCCTCTTACTCATTCTGCCGTTTTCGTTATCCCTTATGGCTCCTCTATGGAATTATACGCTTCAAAAATCCCCGCCTTCGCCAGTTTCATTTGGTAGCTACGAGTTGTTTATTTTTTCTTGTGAGCCGGGTTTGTCGTTCTTCGCAGTCTCTTGCATTTACTTTCATCCGGTTGATAATTTAAGAGTCTCTCAACGCCTTTGCTGATAGACTGAGGTAGCGTTCCACTGGAAGTTATTACAAGTTACGATGATAAGAGGAGGGGCGATCGCCGTATTTTGGTAGTTATCACGCTCTCTGGAACGAAGATAATAACTAAGCGAACATACGTCATCACTCTTACGGGAGTTCCTGCAGAACCGATAGTTATTGGTCCTTATGATGCTCGCGACCATCTTAAGTAAATTGTAACGATCGTAACAGTCGTGGAACGAAAATAATAACTGGGAGGAGTCAATTTACTTATTACGGCGGGCTCTGGAATGGCAATAATAACAAGAATAGTAAAGATCGTAACTAATAATACGTCGCTGGAACGCTACTTGAATCACTTTCGCCAGATTCTACGGCGCCGTGTGTCCCTGAATTCACTCGAATTCATTCCATTGGTATGGAATGGATTTGAGGTTAAATACGTCGAAATTGTAATCGAGAATCTCCGAAATTTATTCGAGAATACCTTAAATGTCTTCGAGGTATCGGGGTTGGTATTTGAGAATCGACAAAAAGTTTTCAGTCGACAAAATCTGTTTTAGGTCTTCGAGAAACTACAAAAAGTATTGGAGAAAAGATAAAAAGTGTTCGAGAAATTCTGAAATGTATTTGAAATTTAAATTGAAATAAGGAACTCGATAATGACACAAATGTATTCGGGAGCGACAAAAATATATTCGAGAATTTTAAATATTTAAATTCTCGAATACATTTTTGTCATTCTCGAATACATTTATGTCATCCTCGAATACATTTGTGTCATTCTAGAATACCTAATTTCAGTTTAGCTGCCAAATACTGTTTAAAATATTTTCGAATACTTTATATCTTTTCCTCGATTTTTTTTGTTGTTTCTCGAAGACTTAACACAAACCTTGAAGACTTTTTAAAATTCTCGAATACAAGCAAGCTTCCTCGAAGAAATTTGACGGATTCTCGAATACATTTTTGACGTATTTAGCTTCAAATCCACTCCATACATGGGAATAACAGACCATTGGTGAGTAAATCAGTAATGGATCTAACGGTTAATACTTGGAAATAATTGAAAGTTTTCTTTCGTTTTATATTTTGTCCTGCTTGAACTTTGTTGCTATTTGGACAGAATGGTTTAGTGCCTGGAACCTTGTTTATTTTTGATGGCAAGACCCACAGAAATTTGGTTTTCTATCAAGAACAAGACCAAAGGTTTCGATGGGATCCCAAAAATTTAATATTTGATCCAGACAAATGAGTTTGCCAGACTCCCTGAACATTTGTATGGCACTTCAGCCAAGTGCCATATAGCGATCACAGTTTCTGTCCGTCCGTCGGTCTGTCGGTCGAACCGCGTTTTGCTAGTTCAGGCACTTCTACATAAGCTAGGACGATGAAACTTGGCAGGCGTATCAGGGACCCCAAATGATTAAGTGGGAAATAGTTACTTCCCTGATCCGACCATCATTGGGGGAGTGAAGGGAGGGAGAATCCGGAATATTGAGGAATTTATAACTTTTGAACGGGTGAACGGATAGCAATGAAATTTGATATTTGGAGAGATCTCGTGCCTCAGACGACCCACTTAAAATCCGGACCGGAACCGGTGACTTTGGGGGGGGGGAGCTAGAGGGGTGAACCGAAAATCTTGGGAAACGCTTAGAGTGGAGGGATCGAGACGATACTTGGTGGGGGGGGGGGCTGGAAGGGGGCGCCGGAAATCTTCTGAAAGTCTCAGATTCGAGGGATCGGGATGGAAATTGGTGGAAGAACAAGCTTAAACCCTACATACATTACTGACAAAACAGGACTGTATTGTTTAACGGTGGGGGGAGTTGGAGCGGGTTTACCGGAATTCCGGTGATCTCGAGTGCTAGGTCCATGAAACTTGGCAGAAATTTTAGGAATTCTACCGTATTGACTTAATAGTCCCTTCCCCGATCCGATCATCGTGGGGGGAGTAGAGGGATGGGGAATCCGGAATCTAGTGACATTCACAACTTTGGAATGGGTGATCGGACGCGAATGAAACTTGGTAAGTACCAAGAACAAGTGTCTTGGATGTTCAGTTTCAAGTTTGGACCGGATCTGATCACTGGGAGGGGGGGGGGCTGTAGGGGGCACCTGAAATCTCGTGAATCGCTTTAAGTCGAGGCATTGGAGATGGACTTGGTTGGAAGAGCAAGCGTTAAACCTAGATGCATTCCTGACAAAACAGGACCGGATCTTGTTACGGTGGGGGAAGTGGAGCGGGTTTTCTCAGAATTCCGGTGATCTCGAGCTAGGGTGCTTCCAGATGTGCTAGGACCATGAAACTTGGCAGGCCAATTAGGGCCTTTAACATATTGACTTGAAAATAGTCCCTTCCCCTATCCGACCATCGGGGGGGGGGGGGGAGTAGAGGGATGGGCAATCAGGAATCAGGTGGCATTCATAACTTAGGAACAGGTGATCGGACGTGCATGAAACTTGACAAGTGTCAAGAACGAGTGGCTCAAATGTTCAGTTTCAAGTCCGGTGTGCTGGTGTGCTGCGGGAGGACAGACTGACAAATATGCTAACTGTTCCGACAAGGGCCATATGAGCTTTCAGCTCTTGTTACTATTAAGATTTAGATACAGAAGAAGGCCAATTTCTAATTATCTGAGAAAACCAAGTTCAGATTTGGACACAGCACGTGTGTATTTACCCCTAGGCTGCACGTCATTTATATTCTGATGAAATTGATCAAATCTTCCTGCCTTATACTTCTGCCAAATCTCCGGTTTCGACTGGATTCCGGGCAAACTACTTGTCTTGCAAAAACTAAAGCATAAAACGAATTCAACGGATCTCCTTGCCCCTATACCGAAGATCTAATCAACTTCAGATAAACTTTAACTTTTAACACATTTTCCGGATTACAGCCAGATTCCGGGTGAACTATATGTCCGGGTAGAAAATGATTGTCAAAAGCGGATTCAGCACGTCTTCTACCATTAAATAAGACATCCAATCAACTTCAGATAGAACTTTTACTTTTAACAAACTTTCCAGTTTTGGCCGGATCCCGGGCTAACTACTTGTCCGGCGAGAAAATGGCTTTCACAGTCGTTTTCAACTTGTCTTTGTACCCCAAAAGCGGCTATATCACCATCTGTTAAAAAAAAAATTGTACGCCCCTTAATTTGAATCCCACCCCTAGGTGTTAAGCGACAGAGCCCATCTACGAATTCGACCTCGCGCTTGAACTAAAGAGTCCCGACACCAAGTTTCATGAAAATAACTCATTCTCTTCAAGAGTTATCGTCCTGACAGCTCTAGACTGACAGACAGAAAGACATACGGACAACTTTTACGAAGTCATTGGTATTCCTCCACTTACATTTTGGGATCCCAAAAGGCTGAAGAACGGATTAAGATTCAGGAACTGTCAGATTGTATTTAAACACTGGCACGAGTCTAGACGTTTTTGACTTCAGGGTCTCTGCAAGTCACAGTTTTGAAGTTTCGGCATTCATTTTTATCTCAATGGAAAGATAAAACATTCAGCGATAACACTGGATTTTTTAAGATTCCCTCCTATAGCTGTTTGGCAAGGGTTCTTAAACCAAACCCTGGCGAGGTATCCGATGTCGCGCCATATTCCCTCCCCCTGTTTCGTAGATTTATAATTTTTGATTGGGATGGGGGGACTGGTCAAGATGTCAGGTATAACTGCCAACTTTGCAAAACAGGGAAAGGGGAAAACATGGACCACTTTCTCAATCGATGCCAGGGGAGTTAAGGGGACCTTTTTTTAAGGGGACTGTTTTGCTTCTTCCAGATTTCCTGAATAGCACTTCGGAAAGGGTTATAACTAAGGTGTGCAAATGTATTGACGGAGCGCCGAAGCTAAGAGCGACTAAGCTTAGTAGTGGGGCTTCATAGCCGTAGGAACATATTGTTGTTGTTTTCTCTTGTAATGTGTAAAATTGTTTTTGTTATGTATATGGCCCCTGGAGTGCCATACCCCTCCGGGCGCATACTGAGGCGACTTCGGACGGTACTTTTTCCACGCGCTAGACTAGTGTAAGGCTCCCTTCGGTGCTTTACCTCTTTGGTAACCCTTTTTGAGTTAGGTACGCGTGTACGGGTTACGATGGACTGTATCGTACGAGATGGTAGACGCGACGGCGACCTTACTTGGCGGCTTGGCGAGAAGCCGCCGGATTGAGGGTTGTTAGGTAGCGTAGACGATAGTGTTCGGCAAGGCGTATATTTGGTTCTTGCTTTCCTATCTGCTGTGGTGAACAATCTACCCGCTTTCTAAGTCTTAATTCGTACACTCAAGTCGCAAGTACATGGTTATTATATTGGTCTGAAGATCGTACAAAGTATAAGTTAGATGATAGATAGGTGGCGAGTAAGAAGGACGAATCAGCAGTATTGCAGAAGGCTGTCATAGGTTGAGTGTATTTTAAGTATAGGTCAGTTCAGCTGGACAGAGTTCGGCGAGGGCGTCGGAGGAAGATGGATCTAAAGAAATAAACTTACTTTAGTTATACATATTGAATTCCTGTACCAACAAGTGTGCTGGTGAACGGCTAGATTAAAACTCCCCGAATCCAGCCTGAAAATCTTTCGAGGGAGTACTTCTTTCGGGTGCAGGTCACGTCATCAAGTTTGCCCTTCAGAAAGGCAAACTCCTGATTGGCTGGCTGAAGCCTTATGATAGTGGTGGCTTTCTTCTAACGGTCTGTTTGCCATTTCTACCTTTTGACCGTGTGACAGGGATCTGGACTTCGTAGTGATTTATTTGATTGAAACTTGAGTTGGGTAAAATAGCTGTCGAGTAATAAACGTTAAAAAGGACAGGAGAATAAATCTAGAAGAGGGAGGCCTATTGTAAAATAATAAATAAAGTGGAACGATCTCACCTTGAGTGTTCAGAGGGGGAGGAAGGACCCTTCTTACATATTCCCTGGCTTTGAAAAAGCACGGCTCGGTGCTCCGCTTATCCACCGCCAAGGCCATCTTCGTTGCTGAATCCTGTTTGGGTGTGGTATCTACTTTAGGAAAGAAATCTGCAAAGAGAAATGGCTTGAAGCTTCTGAACACAAGAAAACTGTTATATCATTCAAAGGAAAATTGCCTGTTTCTGGAAATACAATCTTTACTACATACTAGCCTATAAATTTCTTCATTCTACCTATTCATCTAACAAAAATAATAAAAAAAATATGACAAGAATTTTTTGTTGGGTATTCTTTTGTTGTCTTGTTCTTTAGGAATAATTGTTGGGGAGGTAAAATATATTAGTGAAATGATGTAAGTTCGTTACATTCTGTTTACCCTTTTGTCTCCTTTTTTCTTCTTCGTTCTTTTCATATAATTATCTTGTCAGAATTTTCTGTGAACTGATATCACCCTTTAACAATTCAAGCTCGTGACGAACGATAACCCTTTATAAAATGTGCGATATCTAAATATACAACGGTAACTCTAAAGCATCACTAGGACAAAACTACGAAAATACCACTTCTTATCAATCATTATTTTCTACGAACCACTGCAAAATGTTCAAACTACATAAATCGAAAACTAGCGAATCTCTGGTTCTTTGTTCTTCTCTTCTTTTTTTCTTTTGTAAGTTTTACTTTGTAAAAATACACCTGAACAAAGCGAAGAAAGCAAATTTCGCTAAATTCATGTTTTTCTCTTTAAACATCAGCACGCTTTGCAATAATCTTGTAAGCATTACACTTAAGAAAATTCCTTTTTTTTCTTTTTTTTTTTTTTTTTTTTTTTTACACATATACTACTTCATAAAACACAGAAGAATACAATGCGAAATGTAATCAGATCTGTTTTTCTCAAGCATCAGTCTACGCCTTGCAGTAATCTAATAACATTACTTTCTGTTTCTTTCTTTACAGTTCTGAGGAAATAATCATATCAAATGGTAAAAAAAACTCTTCACACTTTTCTTAACTTCGATAGCTGGAGTTATTGTTTTTTTTTCCAGTCCTTTTTTTTTTTTTATCGAAGTTGGAGTTTTCTTTTTCTCCACTATTTTTTTCTCTCTTTTTACTTTCTTTTCTTTTTGAGACAATGTAATGTGGAAAACAGTCACTCGAAGTTGAGTTTTAGATGAATCTTCGACTGGTGCAATCAACCCAAAAATCTTTACTGTCATGAATCTTTCCCAAGAGTTTCGAATACTTCGGTAAAAAAAAGGTGTGATTCTACCAATGTGCTCCTTTTAGTTTAGTTATGAAAGTTCCTAGTTTGTATTTGATGGATACTTACACACTGTCAGAGTGTCGACCCCCTGCTTTGTCATCTGTGCTACTAACGACCTGTTTGAGCAGACAGAAAGGGTTTATGAGAAGCTGCAGGTACCGGCCTGTCAATTATAGGGCTGATGAACCACTTATAATATGCCGGCTGCTTGTTTGAAGGGTGCAGTTTTTGTTTGTTTGCCTTTTACTGGCAACATGATACCTTGCATTAAGGTTGTTCGACCTGTCAATCACTCGACTTTGAAGAACGCTAATACTTCTTGGGAATTTTAATAACTTATAACTAAGAAGTGCAAACACTGAATTTGGGGGGGGGGGGGATATTACCGAAAATATTTTCTCTCCTTCTACATGCCTGCCTGAAACACCCTGTTTGCGTAGTAGACTCCCAGTTAAAAAATTCATCCTTTTTTTTTGTTTCGATTTGACCGTTTCAAGCATTTAGTGCAAAGAAAAAGGGGTACAAGTGACTGTTCCAACTGTTACAAAATTCACGTGTTAATCAAGCACACAAATAAAGCATAGGGATACTTTTACAACTATCGCCAATCTAAGCCTTAATTAATTCAAAATTACATACGAGCTAGTTGCCCAAAAATGATCTGTTACCACACAAACACCTACTTATGTCACCTTACAAATAATAATGCTAAGCCAAG
Source organism: Branchinecta lynchi (assembly GCA_023053575.1). NCBI lineage: Eukaryota > Metazoa > Arthropoda > Branchiopoda > Anostraca > Branchinectidae > Branchinecta > Branchinecta lynchi. Next base: position 8,874,757 of record JAKZAP010000015.1, read on the forward strand.
CTAAATAAGAAAGATTTCTTGAAAAGGGCTAGTACTAGCTGGTTGGTTTCCTTATCATAACTATGTCCACATGATGTAAATTTACAGTCTAGCTTCCACTTGAGGGATTCCTTCCACTAACTCCTGAATGGGCAAGAACATGGTATCTGAGTACTTCCTTTCAAATTTGCCGTACAAATATACGGACATGCCGATACTAAAAATTATCATAACTGCAAGAATACCGAGTAAAACATATATGTGAGTTAAAGACTGTGACTGAGTATTGGTCTGTTCCTCAACCGAGAGTAGCTCTAGCGGGAGCTCAAGATTGTGATGGTTTCTGCTTCCTTTGCTTTTTTAGCTTACTTTGCCAATACTCATTCAGAGTTTCAACGTTTAATTTCGAAGTAACTTGATTCAGTGGTACAATAAGTTTCTCAATCTCTAACACTGGGGTAAACGATTTAGCCTTGAATGAAGTTGTCGGACTGTTATAGTCTTGAATAATAAATGACGAATGGCTAATTTTACATGCCCCATTTATAGAAAATATTTGTGCTTCACTGACATTTATAGAATAATGTCTGTATGTCTGGTTTGCTAAAAACAAATTCGTTTCTGGACATACAACATTTAATGTGACTGGGCCCGAAGAAGGACTCGTAAAAACATAGGTATCCTCATCTAAAACTGCTGCGAACGGAGAAGAGAACGTTGATATTTTACGCTCGCATACTTCGTTAATAGCACTGGTATCCTGAGTAAAAACAGCGTACGAGCAAGTCGGAAAACTTCCTTTCCTAAGCACTATGTGACTGTCACAAATAGTTTTCTGTTTATATGACACACAGTTGAATTCCATATCGTATCGGTTCAACAACAAGTAAGAATCCGCATCGTTAGTAATTGCGAAAAAATCTGAGGATGGCTGCGTCTTTACGTAATGTTCTGACTCGCTAATACGATATGGAACCGGTATGGTTTCATATAAATTAAATTCACTTCCGATACGGTTCAGTGGCAAATAGCATACAATTATTAACTGTTCTGAAGTCGACATAAGTTCACATTTTACTATTTTTACAAGGTCAAGAAGGTTCTCCTTAGAAGAAATAGAAAGGGCGTAGGGGCTTCGGAGTTATTGTACTATGCTTTTCAGAATAGTAACTGAACAGGGAATCCTTTTAAAGACGCTGTCATTACTGCATGAAAAGATGCTAAAGTTAAGTTTTAAGAAAACGGTAATTATGATATTCGGTTCTTCCCCACCAGATTCAGTAAAAACAGGATCAAGTGTTTACAAGCCGAGTTTTAAATATCGGAGGATAAATGTTCGGGAAGCTGGTTATGTAGACTATGTAAAGAGAAAGTTAAGTTGGGAAAAGGGCTGACAATGGCAGTCCTTTGGAAAGGGGATTATAACAAGAATCAAGGACCTGAACATCGATGAACCATTTATTTATTTATTTTTATGTTAAAAGTGAAACAAATAATAAACTACGGTGTAGAACTGCGGGGTTCGGAATCGCAGTTCAATTCAAGGTTCAAGGTTATCTTTATTTGCAAAAAAAGTCTATCATTATCACTTTTCGCTGCTGAGACCAGAGCTCGAGCGCACACAGAAAAATAAATAAAACCAAATTAACTTAAACATGAAGAATCATACCCAATAACATTGGAAACAGTCCAACCCTACGAACTAAAATAAAACTTATCCCACCTTAAAAGATTTTGGAATAAAATGTCATCCCTGCCAGAGGAGAGAATTTTCAAGTATAAGCACAATTAAACTAATATTGAAGACAAAGCGAAATTCATGGCCTTTGGAAGTGAAAAAATAATCTTAGATAATGCGGGTCTTTCGAATAAATCGTAACCTTTTCTTTTCTTTCAACGTACATATACCTAGTTCGTAAAACCAATTGGCTTTTAAACTATTCATTCATATTCATTGATCTTACGAATCTCGCTCGGCCATATGTGACCCCATATCACACAGCTTTCCGATGTTACGTATGAACTTACCAAATTTGGATCAATTTACCGTTGTTTATCTTACAACCACCGACTGACAAAGAGACAAGCTTACAAACTACTTTTTTTTTCTTCCGAACTTGAGGCTTAGAGGAGAGATCGGAACATCTTTCGTGACAACATTAATTTCTGGCTTCTCAACCTTCTTTCTTTCTACTTTCTTTGAGCACATTCTAGGGGCAAAATTTCTCGCAGGCTATTCAATTCAATTTGCCTGGGGTGAGACTTGCGTGGACAGTAAAATTTACCGAAACAGAGGGAATGAAATTTCCATACCTATATTTCGATGTACTATGTACCTCCAAATACCAGTAATTTGAGAAAACAAGACCATGTAAAAAGGATTATTTTAATTGATGGAAATTAGCGCTTAATAATTCCTTTTTCAGTGGTTGAAGCTCGACGGATTTCATTCTCTGGTTTCCTTAGCCATGGCATGTATTCCACGTGCAAGTATACTTCTTCCGAGCTCGGTAATAATAATCAGAAAGGACCATTTATTTTCCTTTCCGTATGCAGAATCAATAGCGTACGTACGACTTATTCATATATATTATATATATTCTCTCTTCGGAGCATTCTTCTCAATCATTATAAGCTGGTCTTAGAGACAAACAGCCGCCTTCCCGAAGGCTTAAAACAGTCCTTTGGACGAATGTGGTCACTATGTGACATAATTATGGCCACTCTGGCCGTAAATAATCATCCAGCGTCCTGGGTATAATAATCATCGCTCAATCGCGGCATCCCTGTCTGCATTCAGAGGCATCCCTCTAAGGGGCATCCCCAATGCTCCAAACTATGTAGAAATTACCAGAAATTCCGAATTTGTCCTAGTTCCTCGTGTCCCTCTCTAGAGCCTTAAGTTCTCAAAAAGCTATGTCACTAATGTAGTTGTCGGTTGGTAAGGTTTAGTGATTTGCTTCCGCTGATTCGAGACTACCAATTCAAACACAGTTGTGCTTCAGTAGTCTTGAAGCGTTTTTATCGAAATAGGTCAGCGGAAGAAAATCCTGAAAACTGATGGTAACCACGGGAATCTAATCTAGTTTTCCCGGGGGAGTTTTAGTCGTGCCAGTGCTCATCTCAGCCACACTTGTCAGGAATTCAACATCTTCCTCTTGCACCTCTCAGAATCTCTGACCGACTCGCCTCGACGAAGCTAAGAATTAGGTTGTAAACTTTAGTCAATAATTATTCTTTTTACTCTTACACCCAGTTCAGTTTCGTACATGACGCTCGGTACACAGCCATTTATTGGCTTACAGAAAAAGCTCATCTACTGACAGAACAACTGCTGGCTATAAAGGACACAGTATTTTTTCTGCGTCCCAAGAGCAAAAGAAAACATATGACATCACATTTTATTACAACTGCTTATTAGGTCATATCTTAAAATGACGTTTTCCTTATTTTGTTAATATTCGTTAAGACCTGATTCAAAAGATCAGTCATCATAAATTCCACAAAACAATCTCTACCACTGTCCTTTCAGATATAATTTTTTTTTTTTTTAATTCGCATAGCCTAACTCAGACCTTGCTCCTTCAAACAAGTCCAAACTGATATAGACATATGCCTATCTTATCTAGAAAACAATAATGAGAGTATTTTTCGCCGAAGTTTTTTAAGGAGTAAATTCGGAAGTGTAGGCTAGACGCTGCCAAAATAATACTAGCAGAAAACAAAATATTATTTAATTTTCAGATTCATGAATATTTTTTGCTCAACCGCTCTCCATATTTAAAGAAGAAAAATGTGTCACTAAGATCAATGAAGCTTCTTAAAGTCATTGAATAATTAATAATTAGTGCACAGAGGCGGGCTCGTTTACTTTGCAGAAAGACAAGGTGCAGTTGTGCTAAAAATAATCATTCCTACCGGCTACTAGTGTTTTCTCAACAATTTTTTTCTCAACAGTTTTCCGCGCTTTCACAGGCTATTAACGCGTCCCTAAAATGTTTACATAAATCGTAACGTAATATCAGAAATAAGGAGAGGGAATGTTTCAACTCGGTCCGAAGTATTCTTCATGGTTTGAATTTCATCATCTAGCTTTCAATTCAATTAGATTAAAACAAGTTGAGAATAAGGAAAAAGCTCAACAGTCCCATGACAATTAAATGAAATCTAGGGGCGTCCTTGGTCGTTAAAAATTTTACAGTTCTTTGTCGTTGTTTTCCGGATTGGTGTATTTACAGTCGGAAGGTCAGGGTTTTATGGGATATAATAGGCTGCGTGTGTGACAGCAATACATTGCCCTCATAAAACAGATATAACACGTATGGCACCACAGCTCATAAATTACCCGTAAGAAGATCAACAGTTTCGAAAAGAGCAATGCTTAAATAGGGCAAAACCTAATTAGAATAGGCAAAACTTTGCTTTTTGCAAAGAAAAGAAAATTAGGCAAATGAGTGAATTAGGGTAAATCATTAAATAAATAGGCGGGCATCTCTGCGGTAAGGACTAAGACGTTAAAGAAAGATAAAATAAATTGCAAAATTAATAGGTAAACAAATTTCAGAACAGCTAGAAAGAAAAATTTGAAATAAATGACTTCCCTGTGCTAGGAAATTCCGGTTTAAAAGGTGAACATAAGTTCCTAAAGATTTTCGGCTGCGGAAATATGCAACAGAACTAAAAACTGGACGGATCCCAAATAAACATGGTGAGGAAAACTTCAGTATACTACCTTAGGGAAAATTTAAAATTTGTTTCTTATTATCATGAATAAAATTGCAGAAATATGTCGATACGGAACTCTCCACGGCAGCAAAGAAAGCCGACTCGGGCGAAAAGAACCGAGATGGAATTAAAGAACAAAGCTAGAACGTCACCACAGAGCAAGAAAGAACACCGCTGATCACCACTTTGTAAGGCTCCCTTCGGTGCTTTACCTCTTTGGTAACCCTTTTTGAGTTAGGTACGCGTGTACGGGTTACGATCGACTGTATCGTACGAGATGGTAGACGCGACGGCGACCTTACTTGGCGGCTTGGCGAGAAGCCGCCGGATTGAGGGTTGTTAGGTAGCGTAGACGATAGTGTTCGGCAAGGCGTATATTTGGTTCTTGCTTTCCTATCTGCTGTGGTGAACAATCTACCCGCTTTCTAAGTCTTAATTCGTACACTCAAGTCGCAAGTACATGGTTATTATATTGGTCTGAAGATCGTACAAAGTATAAGTTAGATGATAGATAGGTGGCGAGTAAGAAGGACGAATCAGCAGTATTGCAGAAGGCTGTCATAGGTTGAGTGTATTTTAAGTATAGGTCAGTTCAGCTGGACAGAGTTCGGCGAGGGCGTCGGAGGAAGATGGATCTAAAGAAATAAACTTACTTTAGTTATACATATTGAATTCCTGTACCAACAAGTGTGCTGGTGAACGGCTAGATTAAAACTCCCCGAATCCAGCCTGAAAATCTTTCGAGGGAGTACTTCTTTCGGGTGCAGGTCACGTCATCAAGTTTGCCCTTCAGAAAGGCAAACTCCTGATTGGCTGGCTGAAGCCTTATGATAGTGGTGGCTTTCTTCTAACGGTCTGTTTGCCATTTCTACCTTTTGACCGTGTGACAGGGATCTGGACTTCGTAGTGATTTATTTGATTGAAACTTGAGTTGGGTAAAATAGCTGTCGAGTAATAAACGTTAAAAAGGACAGGAGAATAAATCTAGAAGAGGGAGGCCTATTGTAAAATAATAAATAAAGTGGAACGATCTCACCTTGAGTGTTCAGAGGGGGAGGAAGGACCCTTCTTACACTAGTGTTTTGTTCTGTTCTGAGTTCAGAAAAAAAATTAAGAAAAAGCAAGTTTAATTTAAGTAGCAAGTAGCCTAAAATACACATAAAATTACCCCGAAGGGCAGATACATAAGCATGATAACTGTTCTATTAAACTGGGTCGCTTTCGTCGGACCTTCTTCACCCATTTGGTGGGGAGACGATTTGCAGGGGTGGTGGGTCGTATATCGATATGTGAAAGAAAAAGAATTCCCACGACTTGGGATTTTACTTTCTTGCTAGCTTAACTCTTTTTTAGTTTAGTTTAGTGACAAAAAGGCACAAAAGCATGTCCACCAGAATTGTCTCCGCACGTCCAGGCCTCTCTGGTTAATACGAATTTATTTTTAAGATGGGGTTGCCAAAGTGTCGTGGACGGAGGTAATTTGTCTTGATACCGACCATAGACACTGACGTTGTTCAGACAATACTAGGAGCAGAATAACGCCGCGAACACGCCCCGTGATACCGGGGTTGGGGAGCACCTAGACCCGTCTTAGCGGGGTCTATGGCGTGTCCATGCACTTACTCCAGTATTACTGTATGGGCACCTTACCAAACTTGGACTGATTTTTTTTCTTTTCTAGCTTTGCAGAAACTAACAGTGTCTGCTACGACGTTGATGAGTGTGCAGGAGAGACTAACCCGTGTACCTCAGGTGAAGACTTGGGAGCTACTTGCAGGGATTACATCGGCTACTTCGAGTGTAAATGTAGTGAAGGTTTCGTAGACACACCGTACGGATGTATAAGTAAGTCATTTTCTACATGCAACTAAGTAGACTAAATAACCTTAGTCCTCAAGAAAGGGCATTCAATAAGTTAGACACAGTTTATAGAACTAGGCTACTTTACAAACAAAACATATTAAAGAATAGAGACTTCCAAGAGTGATTTATATAACTGAGCCTCTGCGAATCCTATTCTCCACAAAAGTCTTATGTTACGCTGCCAACTAGGGATCTATTGCATTTAGAAGCGCCATTTCAGCAAACCTCAGGGGGGCCAGAGATCAGTTTTTGACCCCAATCCAGGCAGATTATAGATCTTATTATCCTACTATTTTGGTGGAAAATTTTCAGTAGTTTTCGAAAATATCTTAAAATATACTCGTTGCTTTATATTTTACCTTTTGAAACCTAGATAGCTGTCAAAAGATACCATTAGGAGGGACACTGAGAAACCTAGGGGGTCATGGCTCTCTAGACCCCTCCCCAAAATGACACCCCTGAGCAGAAACTTGCATCGGAAACTTCCCGCCTGAAATTGACCCTGACAAAGTGATACAGATTTCGACCCGATTTCGGGCTAGCTTGGGTCTACCGCAATTTTGGGCTACCGGTAGCCTATTTGTGGTCGAAAGGCCGGTGCGTCATTTAGATCAGGTTTTAAACATGTTCTCTGTTTAAATTAAGGGTAACGTTTAGGTGAGGTTACAGGTTGAGATTTGTGGACCCACATTAAAAGCTAGAATGTATATGAGAAGTAGTTGAATTTTGCCAGAACAGATTTGAATCTAAAAAATTTCTTGGTGGTGTGTATGTCAGAAGAAGCTTTCGAGGCTTCGTGCTCTCCAGCGAATGCTGAAAGGAAAATTTCTGCTATTGTTTTATTATTTATTATATTATTTACATTTATTATTATTGTAACCTTTCTTTCCTGCCGTCACCTTTGCCTAACCTTTTAGAAATCCGTGTTAATATTCCTATATATTCGCACTATTTTCGGCGTGTGGTGCTTTGGTATATTGCCGGTCGTCCGAATCCACCAAGTCCGAGCACGGAGCTGGGTTCTTTGAGGGACTTGAATCTCCCCTTGGAGATGTCAATCAACGAACCCGGCTCCAACCTAGGCTTACACAATCGTGACGGTTATAGCCAGTCGTATGACTCGTAAGTTTTGAAGTCGGCGACCCCCCATGACAAGTTCAAGTTCAAGTTCGTTTTATTTGTACACTAAATCAGTACATAGTTGGCCAGGCCTGTAGAGAGGAAAACTCTAAGATACTAGGCCTAGCTCAGAGCAAAATAACTCTATTTATTTATTTATTTAATCTAATAAAATGGCCAACTTGGGCCATGCTATACAAACTAACAATAACTATTAACAGAATATAAACAAAATATAGAGAATATAAAGAATATGAACAGAATATAAACAAATAACAGAAGATAAACTAACAATAAATATTAACAGAATAATGCGCGAACTTTGAAAAAGTGACACACAGTCAAATCGCAGCGACACTAGCTCCTAAGGACACGAACATCCCTACTGAAATTCGACCAATCGTCAACGAGCGCTGGCTCTGATCCAGAGCAAAACACGAACAGTTTGCTGAAGCTTCTCTCGCGAAGCGAACTGGGCGGCGCTGCGACGGAGGCCCATTTTTGATGCTTGTGAAGGATAGGTCTTCGCATAACTCTCTAGAGTTATTTTGCTCTGGCCTAGCTAAGTATATACACTAAATTAAATTAAATTTTATTTGTAGCCTGTCTAGGTAACGATCGAGTATGGTAAAAGATGAAAAGAGGGAGAAACAACACAACAACATCAAAAATAATCAAAATTCAGTAAACCGGAACATCTGAAACTACATGTGTGGTTACAGTTTTCGTTTATCCTGTTGATGGATGTCAGGAAAGCCGCAGACTGATTAGCTAAACGGAACTTTTAGATGAGATGGTTGTTCCTTGTCCGGAGGGGTGGGGGGAGGCTAGCAAATTTTGGGAAATCGAAAAAAAATTTAACGATTTGACGAAGATTTTCGTTACTGAAGATGGTCCAGAAAGGGGAAAGATACAGAACGTGTGGAAAAGCAGTGGTTCAATCAATCAATCAATTAATCTTTATTATTCGAAAAACATTCCTTACGGTATTAACAAAAAAACGAATATTTGTTATCTCGTCAAACATAACTATATACAATTGTTCTTTTAATATTCAATAATTACACAAGAACAAGAACTGCAACAAATTAAAACACTAAAAATTCAATAACTAACATAAAAAAGAGGAAAAGAATTTAAAATTTCGCGTTGAAAAAACTCACAAAGGAGGGGACAAAACTTCTTTCGTACCGCGCATGAATTGCCCGAATGGGTTGGAGCTTAGGAACTTGTTGTGCTGCCATTCTCTGTGGCCTTATGCGGTCGGGAATGTGGGGAGGGAGAAGGATGTGCCGATGGTTGGGGTCTTCCAGTAGTTGTTCACCAAACTTGGTAGAAAGTTGGTGTCTACGGTTTGACAAAGATGCGAGACCAAACTCGTTAAGAAGGGAAATGTACGGGATTTTGGGGGATTTTAATACTATTAGTAAAGACCGGTACTGGATCCTCTCGAGGCGTTCCGACTGCTCCCGTGTTATACTGCAATGTCATACCGGACAGCAGTATTCAAGGGAAGGGCGAAATAACACAAGGTCAATGCGAAGGAGGTGGTGTCTCGGGGTGCCATGGCGGGAAAGCATTTTGACAGACCTTATGACCAAATTTGCTCTTTTCAGCATGGATCGTACTTGCTTATTGTATTGTAGGAGTAGGCAAGAATCTTCGGTTAACCGCAACTCTCAGAAACGATACGGTACTATAATATAATAAACCGAATGTGAAAGCAAAGCACTGCCGAAGCACTTCGGCGCCCTGGGCCTGCGAGACATAGACGGGGAATACATCCTATATAGATTAGGTGGTGCCGGGGTTGCCTGCATGTAAAACCAATAACCTGGAATCTCTCGAGGAAGTCGGGTAAGAAACCAATAATTGTCAATAATTTAAATTAAAGGTTGTCACAGTTTGGGGTAGTTGCCAAAAAATAATGATTATGATAGGCTACATATCCATAAGACAATCAATTTTAATTATTTCTAATGGTCAGTCAAAAAATTTTGCCAGCATATTTACAGCAAATATCCTGAACAAATATGCAAACATGTTTACTGTAGCGCAAAGGAACAACGTTAACATATAGGCTTCGAGTGTTCTCCTGATCTTTTACAAACTCAAATAAAAGATTGAGTAGTGAATTATATGTAATATAATGCTTTATGCTATAAGATTAATATTTTGTTTATAATGTTTAATATAGTATATTTTGTTTAACAATGTTGATGACCTTTTAGTGTCGACGGTTTGTTGGTTACTTACGTTGGTTACTTGTGTACTTATGTTTTTTACAAGTTGCCCCTGTTCGGACTGGTGATTACCTTAAATCACAGCTTGGAGTGAAATAAGGACTTTTATTCCTGCTGAATCACTCAGGAATTACGCCTTATCGTGACTGTTGCATTTCTGGTTGGTTACAATCTGGTGGAAGATTCTGGTGCATCCCAGTCAAACCGCCACGGTTTGTCACTCGACTCAGCATCGGAACGGCGTTTGAATGCATCTGTCGATTCAGGAGCAACAATGTCCTCCTTGAGGTTGTTCCAGAGGTTCACGATCTGGCTTTTATTTTATTTTCTTTTTCATAAAAAAAAATCATATAAATTAAACAAACAATTTATTATTAACGGCCACTTTTAAGACAAAAGAATCCTGATTGTGGCCGCAATTCTAACCACCATGAATCTGCTACATCATTCCTTCATTCACATAAATAATAAAAATAAATAATATTAAATAAATATCACACTTCTTTCCTTTTCAAAGAATGGGATTGAACCATTCTCTTGATGATGCCAGACTTATTAACCATACATTGACGGAGAAATTCAAAATTCAAGTTGCAAGTGTTACCCTTTTGGATGTTTCCTCATCGCATTCAAAAATCATGGAAAATAGGGCCCAACCAGCGCACGACATTGTCCACTGCTTCCTGACCGGAGATTGAAAATTAAGTGTCTTTTTCTGTGTGTTTATGTATTTTATATATTTCTTTATTTTCTTCATTTACTCCGACTTTTCAAAATGGCGGGTCATAAATAAATTACTTACTTACTTATAGCCGCTCTGACCGATTCTGGAAGGTCATACGAGACGCTCACATCTATGTTCCTGAGAAGAAATCCTGCTCTTGTTGTATTTCCTCTCTCGTGAGCAAAATCCTCCGAATCATCTTGCTCAAGGCCTTGCGTGAAGTTTGCGGATTCGTTTTGGGTGTACTTTTTTTTTATGATTTGTCTCCCATTTATAAACTATAATCATTTAATTATATTAATTATGTCACGCTCTGCTCATCGAATGTGTTCTCTGATGCGAAGTGATGAAAGATTACTTTGAATTTGTAATGTGGAAATAAATTTACCTGAAATCAGAAGCGCAAACAAAGAAAGAAGTATACGGTAAGTTTCCTTATAACCACCCAGATGTACGTACATATTAGACAAATTGTTATCGTGGTTTGGAAATTTCCTTTTGTCTTCGCCTGAATTTTTTACTGACCGCGACCCGTGCTTGTGCCTTCATAATTGCAAATTTCCATGAATGTTATTTATGGCATTATTAATTTCGTTTAATGGTGTATCCGTAGGCCATGGACTAAATAGAAAAATTGCAATTATAAAAATAGGTAATTGGCCTCTGCGGAGTTCGCTAAAAGACTTTTCGTCATAAATTTCTTCGGCTAACAGATTGTCCAAGGAATTCGCCAAAGCGTTGATGGAGTCACGAATTACCGATGAAAAATTGGTAGCCTGCGTAGTTGTATGATAATTGTACGAAAAATTGCATGTATTGATATGTAATAAGAAAGAATACTACCATTTAATCTGCCTCGGACTGGGCCAATCTTAAGCAGTAGTATCAAGTAGCACCATGTCTTGCTATAGTAGCATCGGGTCTTGCTAACAGTAGTATGCAGTAGAATGCAGTAACACGGTAGCCTTGATATAGAAGCATGTAGTAGCATCAGTTCGTACTGCAAGGTACTTTTTCGTACAACTTCATACTACTGTTTTGAGGTGATTTTTTCATCGAGTAGGAAATCGTTACAATTATGATTGTACGATTGAGTTCTTACTGGACATAGCGAGGTCCTGAAATACCAGCAGTCATGTTTATCGGGTCCGAAAAATCACCAGAGCTGCATGACAGTGTTCTATCTTGCACCTTACTATAACCAGGTAGCTTATTTATTTTATTTTTATTTAACTTCATAATCCACCTTTACGGCATATCACAAAAAAAAAAGAAGAAAAAGAAACAAACAAACAAAACGGAAAACACGAGCGCTCTCATCAAAAATTCAGCTAAACGCTAACCTCCATCGAATACAGACTTATTCAATGCCATCCAAGCGGGAATCGAGATTTGTAGCTAAATTGAGCCTATAGCAGCAAGTAAGTGGTTATCACTAGCAATCAACCGCCTCCTGAGAGATTTACGGGAATTCACCTGAATTTCCAGGAGATTTGACACTTGGAAATCAGCAAACATTTCCGTAGCAGTGCAGAAAGTAGGAATACCATGTAGAAACCGGAAAGAATTATTGTAGCTTATTTTCAGGTCAGAGAAGCACTTAAGAGTCAAGTTTTAACATCAGTAGTACACTTTCTGAATTTTCGTCTCAACATATTCCCTCTTGCACACAGAGAACCCATAGCCGTACCAAGAACAAATAAAAGCCAGAACTGCTTTCTCCCTATCTCTGATATACAACCCAGCTGAGTCGAGTCGACTCCCGACGCAAACGAGCGGAGGTGGAGCTTACCCGGGACATCAAAAGTTGTTGCCTCTACAGAGAAGGTGTAACGCAGTAAACCACCGAGGAAGAAAAATCGAATGGAGGTAGAAGTGATAAGCCCGTTCACACTGGACTGGAAGCGGAAACACCGGCTCATCGATTCAGACAAGCTTTCGGGGGTTGACAAGAAAGTTCAGAAGCAATTAAGAATGTATCGAAATATGCAGAAACTGACATTTGATGTAAAGCAGATATTACGAATGTGTCAATATCCAGAACAAGAAGAGATAAATTTCATTCCAACTATTTGCTCTCAATGGAGAATACCAGATGAAAACAGGCAGATTCTTAAAAAAAATGCCGTGGTGTAGAGGTTTAGTAGGCTGAGTGGAAATGAACAAATATTACGCAGATGGATCATTATAGCCTACAAAAGGCTTCTACTGTGACAAACTAAACAGAAACTATTTTGAATTAAATAAAAAAAACTAGGACTTTTATTTGGGTCCTAGACAAACTAGAGCCCATGTGGCAAGGCCTCAGTACGAAAGCCAAAGACTTTAATTTGATGGGAAAATATGCCTTTGACATCGAATTATTTGTAAATAGTAAATAGTGAACTAAAAGACAAAAGAGATATACCAGGTTGAGGCGAACTTTCAATTAACTACTGAATTGAAATCTAACTTACTAAATCGAAATGTATTCAATTATACATTTGGGGAAAAAAGAAGAAAAACAAAAAATATACACTCATCTACTGGTAGCCTGTTATTTGGCTATTCCATGCTATTCTACCTTTTCAGTAATTTCAGTAATCCTCGCAAGCTACGTTAGTCTTAGTTTACACTTGTCTGACAAAGTTAAAACTAAAGATGTTGAAACTCAATGGGTCATGACTTCAGTGAGTGCGCTTCAAATTCCGGTTTTTCATTGTATGGTTCTCCCCAGAGACATATAAAGGAATGTCACCGAAGATTTCATTCTCCGTATTGATGGTCATGGTATAACAAAAGCGATTATGAATGACCATCATCAAGTTCACTTTTGTTTTTCGCATCACTAATCAGACGCCAGCGTCTACTCAAACAAAACCAACGCTATTTCCTTCCCGTGTGAACAGGCCAGAACATCCGCCTCGCTAGTGGCCACGTTTTTTCTTCGTAAATGACTCAAGCGTGTAACGGCGGAGACCAACGAGTATACACGGGCGACCAAGAAGGCTCTGTATCGGCCCACCTCCGCTCATTTTTGTCGGAACATTTTTAGTCGGTGGATGGATGAGAGACCATTGTTCTTACTCGTTATTTGTTCTTGGCCGCACGTGCGAATCATCACAGAGATACTCGTGGAAAATGTAACCCAGGTAGGTAAACTTAATAAGATAGGGTATCTGAACTAGCCCTCCGAGAATTCTCCCGGTGGGCTATCACGAAAACAAACTGCCTTGCCGTAGTTAAATTTATTCCCTTTTTTTTTTTGTATTAACACCCAGAATCCCAGTATACTTCATTTCCTCCCAAACCAGAATAGTGCGAAACAACTGGTCTGCACTTCTGCAAGCGCGCAGGATAGTGATTGTAAAGTAAGGCTTTTTGTAAAAGTATGTTTTTCCTTGCAGAGTATAGACAGCAGAATAGTTGCGACAACGAAACTGTAAGCCAAACATGTGCTGCAGCGTCTGCAGTTTGTAAGCGGCGATTAAACAAGCTTGGTAAGCAGTAATTTTCGTAATCGTTCCATCCGTTCTTGTTCCCGATATTCTGCATTGCGTACCCCCCCCCCCCTCTCCCTCTCGTATGACATGATGGAGATTGTCGTATTTGCCGTATCTGTCGCTTTGAGCGACATGGCTGCCGATTTATATTTTCGAGAAGCTAATCGGTCAGAAGACCGATTGTACTAATTTTGCCGTGATTGTCATCCAATCAAAGTGACACGGAGAGGGGCTAGAAAAACTAAGAAGATTTTGTAATTTTCTCGAGGCAGTGATGAGTTGTGAAGTATTGAATAACCTTCGAACACCGTATCGGAAAAACTATGCGAGGTGTCCTTCAAAGCTGCAGTCGGCTTATGTTAAAAAAAAAAAAAATCGCGACAAAGTGTTTCTAAAACTCGCTTTGTTTGACCTTCATGACTTATCCAAGATCTTCTAGGAATGAAAGGAAATTGTATGATGTATGCAGGTGTCGGTTTCCTGGTAGCATAGACTGCACAAATTGTGCGTGTCTCCGATTGGGTTCGATCCAGCTATATAATCTTTAATCTCTAATATTTTCTGAGGGTAAAATAGCAGGGTAGATTGTAGTTTGGTTCACACAAACGCGCTTCACACAAACCCGTCCTCTCTTGTGGTAAGACCCAGGTTTCAGGGGTCAGACACTCTTCTCCTAAATAGTACGAGTTCCGGACAAGAAAGATAATAAAAGTGAAAAATTGAACTGGCAGGAGTGCTAATGGAAGAAATTTGAGAGTATCATTGTTTCTGATGAACGGAAAAGGAGCAAAGCTAAATAAAAAAAAAAGGGTATCTCCTTTCAAATGCCTGAAAGCTGGCAAACCAGCGGATCCAGCCGAGGAAATATCTTCTACAAACCGACGCACTCGAACCACTCTGAACCAGTGCAGCCAACCGACTAAATAGCGTATATATATTTTACCTATACGGTAAATAAGTATAAGTATATAATGCCGACACGTAGCAATCAGTTGTTTAGCTCAGCCAATAATGAAATTATCTAATAACCCGAAGTTTAGGCGCCAAAAGCCACTGTCCTTTGAAGATAGATTTAGGTCAATGATCAATTCATTGACTTTCAAAAAGCCTTTCTTGGGGTAGGCTACTGTCGACTAGACCCTAGCTACCAAAGATTTCTTCCCATTTGTTCTTCCCATCAGTAAAGTTCTGAAGGCGTCGTAGTGACGTTGTTAACACATTTTGGATAATTAAAAGAGTAGGTGATCTTGACCCCAATACATATTTCAAGTTCAGTCACTACCATGCGACCCGCCAATACCCTTATAAACTGTACCCTCCGAAGCCACATACACAAATTGGTCAGTGTTCATTCGTCAATAGGGTAACTGAACCGTGCAACAGTTTTCCAGCAGAAGTTGTTGATTCAGGCAGTATCCAAACGTTTAAGCGTGGTATAGCCACTTTACTCTGTTGCTTTTGTAGTGTGTCCTGTGTGTAAAGTGTATCTGATTCGTTTGTACTTGTGTAGTAGTGGCGACAAGCTAAAAGCTTAGCACCAAATTTAATAATAAATAAATAAATATAAATAAGTTCCATTTTAGCATTAACCATCCCTAGACATTGAGTTGCGAACTGTTTAGATAGATTCGCCTCAAGCAAGATCACTAGTTGCGTGTTTGCAGATACCATGGTATCTGATACCACGGTCCAAAGTCGGTTTTGCAGTATTCGTGGTTTTTGCAGTTATCGTGGTATCTGGCCAGTTATCGTGGTATCAGATATTCAGATACTACGGTCCGACTGTGGTAACTGGTCGTGGTATCTGAAAAGTCATCTAACTTTCATCAAATTTTGTCAGATTGGTGAGAAAGAAGGATTTTGGAATGAGTTCGAAAAGTGCAATTTCTGCATGCAGAGCACCGTGTATCAGATACCACGATAACTGCAAAAACGACTAATTCCAGATCCAGTTACCGTGGTAACAGATACCATGGTATCTGCAAAAACGCAAGTACTATTCCTGTAGCCCGTCACTAACTAGCGATAGTAGTCATTTGCGAACTAGATTCAGAGTGCCCTCGAGAGCTCAATTGGTTAGAGCGTCGGAGCTTGAAACCGACGGTTACGGGTTCAAATCCCTGAAATCCCACCGGGGAAGCAATTTTGTTTTTTAATTCACTGCTATAATTCTTATTTAGGTTTTGAGTGCGAATGTGAACTACCACTTATCGACAACGGTGCTGGTTGTGTGGACTCCTCTTCACTTGGCAAAAGCGTCTATCTAGTACAGGTGCCAATTGAGCTGGAGTGGCTCGACGCTTACACCGACGAAAATTCTCTGGAGTATCAGAAGATAAAAGAACAAGGAAATTATCTCGTGAGTTGGTTAAGAAGTCCAGTACCATCTTTACCCTTAGGCCGGTGCTGGGGGGGGGAGGGGCAAGGGGAAACGAGAGGCGAAGCGGCCGGCGTAAATTGTTGAGAAATCAGGCAACGGTTGCTAGCCGTATTGCCTTGTTCATTATATCAGAGGTAAGGCCAGCGAAGTTGCACCGTCGTCTTTTGTGTTCCCGAAGTTATGCTCAGATGTGACCAGAGTGTGGCTGGACTCGACAAAGGACCGTGTGCTGGCGTTTTTACGTTTTTCACTTACGAAAAGGGGCCAATAACCCATGGATGTCCTAGGGCCCCTAAAAAGCAAAATACGACACTGAAGAAGTCTCTCAACCTCCTGCCAGATCTAAATCCTCTTATATTTTCTGCAGCAAAACTGTTGCCATGGTAATTAGGTTTGGGTCTTAGAATTTAGATTTTTGACGATCTGGCCACTGTTCGGGAGTTGGATTCTGGTCAAGCAAATCTTCAGGTAGAGAATTTCGGACGACATTTGGTCGGCAGAACACCCCAGCTGCTCTGACCAATCTGGCCACTGTTCGGGAGTTGGATTCGGGTCTAGCCAATCTTCAGGTAGAGAATTTCGGACGACATTTGGTGGGCAGGACACCCAGGTGTTCTGACCAATCTGGCCACTGTTCGGGAGTTGGATTCAGGTCAAGCAAATCTTGCGGCACAGGTAACCGCCGAACAGGTAGACAATTTCAGACGACATTTGATAGGCAGAACACCCTAGGCCGGCCATTTATAGATCCGGACCTTGTCGGATCATTGCCAGAAAAGCTGGAAGGCTGGTCTCCCATCACCGCGGGATGGTAACTGGTTATGCTAAGAAATAAGGTGAGAAAGTAGTGTGGATTTTCTGTTGTTAAGAGATACAGGGTAAGTCCGTTTAAAAATATGCGACTTACCTTCCAGGTTTCAGTTACTTTTCCATTCAAAAATAATCTTAAATCACGTCATGACAGAGATAACGATCGATAGCAAGAAGATTACAAAATTGAAATAAGATAATGAGTTTCGTTAATTGAAACGGTACGCTAAAAAAGGAAGCACCAGTTCAGCCCTAAGAAAGGAAGACTAGCAAGTGACCTTGCGAAACCAGTAATTCACCATATTCCAGTGCTTCCCCGTATTCAGGCTCAGCGCTTCCAAGCGGACTAGTCTCTGTTAGTCCCCCTATGCCTCGTCAATAGCATTTTGTGACAGGCATAGTAAAATAGATCCGCAGAGTGATGAGTAGAAAATCTGCAATAGGCTTCCCAGGTAGTGAAGGTTTTGCATATGTCTAAGTAGTAAAAAGGTAAAGTTACCCACTACCTTACGGATCCAACTTTTTACTATGTTTACAAAGTGTTGATTTTGAGACAGTAACTACACTGTAAACAAAAATCTTGCAGTATTTGCTACTGGGATTAATCTTGTCTTTATTCGGATGAGATTATCCCTGATTCGGATTAATTTTATCCCAATAGAGATAAGATTAATCCCAGTAGCAAATACTGCATCCTTATTCGGAGAAACTTTTTACAGTGTAGTCTAACAGAGACTAGTCCACTTTGAGCGCTTAACTGGAATAAGGCCAATTTGAACGACATCCGCACATCATAACAACTAAACATCATATTCCGTAAAGATTGAACGTTATATATTGTGCTTTTACCATGTACCAGAAGCAAGTTTGAAACACGAAGTAAATTTTACCTTCAGCGGGAGTACTGTTCCCATATCTCGCTTCTATCTGCCTTTTTTTGCATGGTATTGAACTAGGTTCACCCGCCCCTCTGTAGCTTAGTGGTAGAGCAGTGCCCTTTTAAATCAAAGGTCGTGGGTTCAAATCCCTGACGACCACTTTGTCTTTCATTTCGCTTTTTATACTACTGGGCTTACTTGGTAGACACGTTTAATTCATTTTTTGTCACAGGCTACAAGAGCTTTCGGGTCTGGATCTTACATGACTTCTATGAGACGGACAGATTCACCAGAACGTATTTTATTTCCCGCTACTCTGAGCATCGTAAGCTTCAGTTCCAGTCCAACACTCATATCCCTTCCTCAGCTTTCGTTTACATTCAACCTGGCAAATGTGTTCTCTACATGTAAGTAGTTCGTCTTTTTCTCTTCCCTACCATAGAGAGAAGCGAGGGGTCGGTCAAGGAGGATGAGCGGGGGAATGGACGCGTTAAGAGCCAACCACTTGATTCATTCTGCGTCCCTAGTCATTCCGTCCGTCTGTGGGCGAGTGGCTAGCGCGCCGGACTCGCAAGTGAAGGGTCGCTTGTTCGAGTCTCGGTAGTGCCTACTGTTTGGTTTGGGAGGGGGTTTAGTGGCGTAACCCTGTAAGACAAGCCAAAGTCCACCCAGCTTCAAATGGGTACCTGGAGAAATCCGGTGAAGGTGAAAGGAAGGGTGTGTGAAAGCACAGGATGGCTGGCCCCCAACTCACCATTGCACTTCCTGGCTAAGGGGCGAGAGTCGGAGATCAGCACCGCCAGCTTGGCCTGTCAAGGCTAGTGCTGATACCTTTACCTTTTTACCTTTACCTAATCATTGCACCAGCTCTTATTTCTCAAATTTAGAGCTTCCGATCAGTATTAACGGATTTTGTCAATTTTACGCCGCAGTGGCTGATTTTGTTAAAATTCAATGGACACAGCATACTACCCCAATCCCACTCCGTAACAACCTAGGAACAATGCTTACCCCCTAGCTCAGCAGCTTTTTCAGCAGTTTCCTCTCTGTGATATTTCAAAGCGTAATATTTTGGGCCAGTACATGCTCAATTTACTAGCTTGGACAAAGATAAAAGTGATGTTTCTTATAACACTTAGTAGATCTTTATTTTATGCATAAATCAGCTTGTCTAATTCAGATTGGAATAGGCTATTTGTTTTTGAATGACTTTTGTAGCTATGTTATTTTTTATAAACTTATTGCATATTCTGGTACATTTTATAAAGCAAGTTAAACAAGCTTCACAACACTATTCCACAAAGAAAAACTTTGAATAGGCACTTAAAACATGGAACTTCTGATGACACACTAGAAATTTCAGGTAAAATACATCTGCGGCTTGACTTATTGGTGACATCTCAAATATAGCCTTTTCTATCTAGCGTTGTTGGGGTTTTTATGGCACTTGAGCTTACTCAAGTGCCATATAGCGATTGTAATTTCTGTCCGTCAGTCGGTCTGTCGGTCTGTCGGTCCCGGTTTTGCTAGTTCGGGCACTTCCAGATAAGCTAGGACGATGAAACTTGGCAGGAATATCAGGAACTGGACCAGATTAAATTAGAAATACTCGCTTCCCCGATCCGACCATCTGGAGGGGAGTGGAGGGAGGGGGAATCCGGAAAAATGAGGAAAAATTAGATATTTTTAGCTTACGAACGGGTTATCGGATCTTAATGAAACTTGATATATGGAAGGAACTCGTGTCTCAGACCCTCCATTTTAAATCCAAACCGGATCCGGTGACATTGGGGGGAGTTGGAGGGGGAAACCGGAAATCTTGAAAAACACTTAGAGTGGAGGGATCCGGATGAAACTTGGTGGAAAGTACAAGCACAAGTCCTAGATACATGGCTGATATAACCGGAACGGGTCCGCTCACTTTGGGGGAGTTGGGGGGGGGGAGAAGTCCGAATTTGCAGTGATCCCGCGAGTTCCGTGCTTCCTGATGTGCTGGGACGATGGAAATTGACAGGCATCTCTGGGACCCGACCAGATTAAATAGGAAATCGTCAATTCCCCGATTCGACCTTCTGGGGGGGGGAGTGGAGGGAGGGGGAAGCCAAAATTTGAGGTATTTTTATCTTGCGAACGAGCCATCGGATCTTGATGAAATTTTATATTTAGGATGACCTCGTGTCTCAGACGTCCCACTATAAATCCGGACCGGATCCGATGACACTGGGGAGAGTTGGAGGAGGTAACCGGAAATCTTGAGAAACGCTTAGAGTGCAGGGATCGGGATGAAACTTGGTGGGAAGAACAAGCACTAGTCCTAGATATGTCATTGATATAAGCGGACCAGATCCAGGCACTCTGGGGGAGTTGGGGGGGGGGGCCTGATTTCTAGCGATCCCGCGAGTTCGGCATACTTCCTGATGTGCTAGGGCGATGAAACTTGGCATTTATGTCAGGGACCCGAACAGGTTCACTTGAGAACAGCCGTTTCCCCAATCCGACCATACTGGGGGGAGTGGATGGATGGGGAGTCCGGAATCTAGTGGCGTGTATAACTTTTGAACGGGGGATCGGATCTTGATGAAATTTTATATTTAGGATGACCTCGTGTCTCAGACATCTCACTTTAAGTCCGGGCCGGATCCGATGACACTGGGGGGAGTTTGAGGAGGGAACCGGATATTTTGAGAAACGCTTAGAGTGGAGGGATCGGGATGAAACTTGGTGGGAAAAACAAGCACGTCATTGACATAACCGGACCGGATCAGGGCACTGTGGGGGAGTTGGGGTCGGGGTCCGGATTTCTAGCGATCCCGCGAGTTCGGCATACTTCCTGATGTCCTAGGGCGATGAAACTTGGCAGGTATGTCAGGGATCCGAACATATTGACTTGAGAACAACGGTTTCCCCGACCCGACCATCGTGGGGGGAGTGGGTGGATTGGGAGTCCGGAATCTAGTGGCGTGCATAACTTTTGAACGGGTGATCGGATTTGAATTAAACATGTCTGGTGAGCTATCGCCTCGGACGTTCAGTGTCACGTCCGGGTCGGGTCCGATACCTGTGGGGATGGAGGGGTGGGGGGAACTCGAGAAACTCTAAAAGCAAAGGGATTGGGACGAAACTTAATGGATGGAACAAGCATTAGGCCTAGATGAAATTGAAGGAGCCAGATGGTTTCGGGGCTCTGTGGGGGAGTTGGAGGGGTTTCCTGGAATTCCGGTAGTCGTGAGTTAGAATAGTTCCAGATGTAAAACGACAACGAAACTTTGCAGGCATATTAGCGACCCGAATTATCTTGACTTAAGAACCTGACACAACATACCCCCGGAAACTTCCGTTCCTAGATCCGAGCATTTTTTGGGGAGCACGAGAAGAGAAATATGGAAATTGACTTCTATAAATTGCAAACGAGTGGTCTGATTCGAGTTAAACTTTATGGGTGATACGAATCGATGGCCTCGACATGTAAAACATGCGTTCGAACCATATGCGACCACGATTAGGGGAATTGGGGGTGGGGGGACTTTTGACATGCACAAAAACCAAACGGATGGACCGAATGAGATGCAAATTCGACAGTGCCGAGTTTATGCGGCCTAGATTTGTTATTTGGCGTCCGGGCCGAATTCCGCCAAGGTAATTTGCAGATAGGCTAAGCTCCAATTTCAGTAAAACTTGATGGACAGGAACAGGGAATTAAGAGATTGGGCCCGAACCGGCTCCGACAACGTTGGTGGGAGGGGGGGGGGGGGGTACCGGAACTTTCCAAAAATGCTCAGATTCGAGTGAAACTTGATAGATGGTATAAAAGAAGATGCTTTAGGTGGGCGATTTTTTTATATTCCGAACCAGATTCGGCCACGGTAGGTCGAGATAGAGTGGATACCGGAAATCGTGTAGCACGTCTAGGGATCAAACAAATGGATTTACTGGAATGAAAGTCTGAACAGTCATGTGCATTTTCTACAGAAAATCGAGACGATGCCGGAACTGCTCAGAAATGAGTGAAACTAAATATCCTATTTCTATTTCCGAACCGCATTTTTGGATGGCGGGTGTATTTTGTGACGTTCTCATCTACTTTCTTGTACAGCCTACTCGTACAAGTGCCATATGAGCTCGTAGCTCTTGTTTGAATCTCCTGCCATGATATCCCAGATCCTAAGATTTGGATCGCCGAAATGCCAGAGAGGTAAAGACAAGGGATAACAAGAAAATGGCCGATTTTCGTAGCGCCTTCTAAAGGAAGTCGGAAACGTTTATTTGTGAAGCATTTGATACAGAATAAAGCATTGGAACTGTCCATTGTGCTTTAAGAGACTAGCCTAAAAATGTCACCAGTATTACGCCAAACTTTGAGGGGTTTCATGATGTCCAAACTCCTTGACTTTTGAAGTTTCTGGCGTATTTTTTCAAAGGCCGGGGCTTATTTTCTGGACCACAATCGGGCAACACCGCTTCCGATGTCAATTTTATCCACCCTTACGGCAGTACACCAATTTCTACGACTGCCATGTATGGCTGTTTCGGAGTTGATGACGCTCCTGTTTATGCTTCCAAAGAGCTCATTCGTCGAAAAGACCGGTTATGCAGTTTTCTCAGTTTTTCTTACCAAAGCTAAGGGTGGCCAAAACAGCACTGTTGCAGAAGAGTCTGCTATATTAGAATATTGGAACATAGATTAGCCGATTGGTTGTTTACGTCATAAAACCTACAGATCTTCAATTTCGCAGCATTTAAATGCCGTATCCTATGACCTATAAGATTTAACTGCTTGATTCGAAGTGACAAAAATAGTATATGTTTGGGCTTTTGCCAGGTTTTAAAATTATGAGCAGATTATAAAATTATAAATATATAAGCAGATTATAAAAATATACTCATAAAATTATGAGTAAAGAAGAAATGATATTTAATGGTTGTAAAATATGGTAGGTAAAACTAAACATTGTTAGTAAAATAAAAAAAAGGGTAGATTTTGGTTGTAGATTTATACCTTATGGAAGAAGGGTTATTTGTGGAAGAAGAGTTTTGGGAGAATATTTAATAGACAAATCAATCAATCAATCAATAATTTTATTAACCCGTATAAAAATGGCACAGAACATGCCCATACGGAGTATATGAAAAACAAAAAAGGAAAGAAAAAGATGAGACTAAACTAAACGAAATGACTATAGAAACGCACTATAATACGGATGGCACCTGTCTAGAGAAGAATCAAACTCGGCACGGCGTTGGGCCACAGCCACAAACGGATCAGTAACGCCGTAAAGCTGCGTAACTTTGCGGTTACGAGCCCATGGGGGAAGGCCGAGTAGGTACTTAGCATATTTATAAAACAATTTACGAATGGTCCTTAAATCAGTTGTGCTAAATAACTTCCAAAAAGGAGATAGGGCTAGAATGTGGGGGATTGTGTAAGCATTGTAAAGTCTAGCCAAAATAGGTCTACTATAACGGGTTTTAGCACTGACTAATAGACCGTAAGCTGCTCTAGCCTTCGCGCCGAAATGTCCGAGTAGTCCAGCACGGGTACTTTTCAAGTCGGTACCAAGTGGTAGACCGAGATAAGTTAGGGACGACGAAAGCTGGATTCTGGAATCACGATTACGAGTAAGCTGGATGCATTCACTCTTACTCGGATTGAATTTTAAACCGATATCCTTATACTCCTCACTTAAACTGGCAAAATTCTTCTCTGTCGAAGCCAGGGTTTTACTCAGGTTAAAAATATCATCAGCAATGAAAAGTTGAAAAAAAAAGTTAAATTTAGAGTTGGTGACTGTGGTCCTGTGCAGCCACTAAGGATACCCAGATAAAACTAAGCGGAGCTTGAGAGAGAGAGAGAGACGGGTTTAATAAAAACAACCGGCAGTGAAGAAATAACCAAGAATGGGTCTAGACGGTTGTTCATGCTGCACGCCCTTCAAGGCTAGGTTGGAGCGAGAAATTAAGCTCAACACTTATGTATCCTACGTTTACTTACTACGTTACTTACTTACTACTACGTTATTTATTCATTCATTGCCTGGGTATCCATCTCCTATATGTTGATCGCAGATTGCATCCTGCCACGAAACTGGTGATCTTAAAAAAACATGTCAGAAATAAGCCAATGTTCAATATTTTGTCTCTCTTCCAGCTTTAGCGGTCTCTAGTGGTGCCTTCTTTGGCGTTGCCGATTCCGTCGTGGCCAATTATGTATCGTCATTCTTCAGCTCCGGGAGCAGTTCTTCGTCTTCGAGTAGTTCATCTTCGTCTTCAGCCAATTCTGGTTCCTGCAGCAGTTGTGACTTAAACATCCACACATGTAGCCTTTCAGGATCAAGCGTGACCTGTACATGTAAATCACCTTACGTTAAAACAGGATCGTCGAATGGGATAGACACCTGTTCATGTGAGTATCTCTGTATATATTTTAAATCATAATCTATTTTCAATTCTCGATTTATTTATTCTTCAACATAGCCAACCTTCAACATATTCCTCTACCAACACTTTCACACTTTTTTAGTTAGGGTACTTCCAGATGAGCTAGGAAAATGAAAATTGGCAGGCATACCAAGGACCCTACCAAACTAACCTGGAAATAATTAGTTTCCGGATCCGACCATATGGGGGGGAGTGGGGGCGCTGGAAACTTTAAAATTTAGGGCATTTTGTCACACTTTTTCGAGTTAGGGTACTTCCAGATGAGCTAGGACAATGAAATGTGGCAGGCATATCAAGGACCCGACTATGTGACTAATATGCGACGACAGCTGTCACCTCTGCAAGACGGTTCCGTAAGGGAGCTACACTGTAAAAAGTTTCTCCGAGTAGGGAATAAAGTTAACTGCAGTATTTGATACTGGGATTAATCTTACCTCTACTGGGATAAGATTAATCCGAATTAGAGATAATCTTATCTCAATAGAGACAAGATTAATCCCAGTAGCATATAATGCAAGATTTTTTTTTTTTGCAGTGTAGGGATAATATAAAAGGCAGAATAAGCAATTGGGGTCATTTAATCCTGATCCGGTCTTCGATTTTACTTCATACCATATGTTGTCCGCACGGTCAAGTCGAGACAAGATTTCAGGCACTGAATATTCTCAAACTAAATAGCAACTACTTTCGACCAAGAAAGACATTAAAAATGAAAGAAGGCGTTCGAAATGTTCGTATAGATGAAGCAGAAATACGCCATTGGGACCACTTATTCACTGGTAATTTTTTTCCTAAAAACAGAAAAAATTCACGACTGGAAAATAGGCTAGACGTGTTTAATTATTGTCTCGCAGTTTTAATGATTTTTTATTCTTCCAGCACCCCTCTCGTGGCCACTACGGATCCTCGACTTCGGAATCGTCTTGTTCGAACTGATCCTTCTGTCCCCCTTTATTATCATTTACGCCTTATTCCGTCCGTTACTTCAGGGGGCGTGGGTCATTAGAAGGAAGAAGAACGGCGCAAGAGCAGGGGACTTCCCAGACTTACCTTTCGATTTGTTGACGTTACTGCGTGATAAAGACCGATACAAGGAAGCCTTCTCACAAGGATGACCCTTCCTTATCCCAGCTCAGAGCCCACATGAGGTTTAGTTGTATCCGTGGTACAACCGTGCATATTTTATAAGTAGTGAACTGAAAGACAAAAATGCTCCTCAGCCTGGATTTGAACCCAGGACCCTCTGCTTACAAGGCAGTCGCTCTACCAACTGAGCTACCGAGGGGCTTGAGGACAGCCACTACAATAGTCTGGTAGAAGCCAGCCATAGGAACAGTGATCCCCCCCGAAGGCAAATTCGTCTAACCAGTTCACATCCCCATGTCACGAAAATTAATAATAATACATAGATGGCACTTCTATGGTCACGGTACAAGTCCTTTTTGTAAAGTGCCATCTATGTATTATTAATAACCGTGTATACCGTGGTAACAGATACCATGGTATCTGCAAAAACGCAACTATTATCACTTATGATGCTCCCGACCTCATAAGTAACTTGTAACGATCGTAACACAAAATTAACGATTGTAACTAATAATAACTCGGTGGAACGCGACCTAACGCGCTTGGAGCGCTGAACTGGTATAAGGGAAATTCTGTGTCAAAAGCCTAGCTCCGCGTCTAGTCCTGTATTTAAATTATTTATTATCTATTTATTGCATGTTTACAAATTGTGTCTATTTATTTATTAAAACCTTAATCGTTTCTGTTATAGGAGTACGTAAGTAACGGGAACTGGAAGTATTTGTAGAAGGAGAAAATGAGTAGGTTATAAGCATTATTTCAGCCCAAGCTGAAATCCTATTTCATTGCACCAAACAGATAAGTCAGCTAAGATTTGCTACAGTGATATTTTGGCACTCCTTGGATAGGGTTCTCGTCAGACTGTAGCTAAAAGAAGCGAGCCTCCAATCATTGTTTATCGTTTAGTGCCAACAGATATGTAATAACATCTGTATTGAACAAGACCAAAGGTTTCGATGGGATCCCAGAAATTCAATATCTGATCCAGACAACTGGGTCTTGTCTTAGCCAGATCCAGTCATCGCAAGACGATTGAAGATTTTTACAATTAAAATTCAGAAACAGATTAAGGCCAAATAGCTAATCACCTGAGAAAACCAAGTTCAGATATGGATTCAGCATGTATGTTTACCCCTATAAGTCACATCTGTTTTGACGAAAACTTCCTGCCACTTCTGCCAATTTTCCGGTTCCGGCCGAACTCCAGAACTACTTGTCCGGCGAAAAAAGAAAGCTCAAAGACGAAATCAGGGTATCTTCATTCCCCAGTAATGAACATCTAATCAACTTCAAATAAAAATTTAGCTTATAACAAATTTTCCAATTCCAGCCGGATTCCGGTCCAACTATATGTCCGGGTCAAATATGATTGTCATACAGGGACTCAGCATCTCTTCTTACCCCTAAATCGCTTATCTAATCAACTAGAAATAAAACTTTAACTTCCAACAGTTTTCCGGTTTTGGCCGGATTCCGGGCGAACTACATGTCCGGGTAGAAAATTGTTTTCACATAAGTGTTCAGCATGTCTTCTTGCCCTAAATCGAACATCTAATCAACTCCAAATAAAACTTTTAATTTTGACAAACTTTCCGGCTTAGGCCGGATTCCGGTCGAAATACTTGTCCGTCAAGAAAATAGTTTTCACCATCGTCTTCAGCATGTCTTCCTACCTCTAAATCGAACATCTAATCAACTTCAAATAAAACTTTTACTTTCAACAAACTTTCCGGTTTGGGCCGGATTCCGGGCGAAATACTTGTCCGTCGAGAAAATAGTTTTCACCATCGTCTTCAGCACGTCTTCCTACTCCTAAATCGAACATCTAATCAACATCTAATCAACTCCGGTTTTGGCCGGATTCCGGGCGAACTACTTGTCCGATGACAAAATGGTTTTCACCATCGTATTCAACATGTCTTCTTACCCCATAATCGACTATCACATTAGCTGTTTCAAAATATTTTGTTTGCCCCTTAATTTGAGCCCCCTCCCCCACCCCTAAATGTAGGGCTACAAAGCCCATCGACGAACTTGACTGGTCCGACGACCCAACGAATCCTCACACCAAGTTTCATCAAAATATCTAATTCCCTTCGAGAGTTTTCGTGCTTACAGACGGACGGACAGACGGACAACTTTTGCGATGTCATAGGTATCCCTCCACTTACGGTTTGGGATCCCAAAAACCGGATGTCCAGTGTGAATAAAAACTAATTTAGAAAGCTGGAAACTAAGAAATAAGTAGCCTACAGGCGGCGGGGCCGGTGACAGTTTTGATTTTTCTGATTTATTTATGGTTTAGGGGGCAATGCAGATATGAGATGGTATTCGGACTGTGTTGGCGGTTTCGGCAAAGGCAAATTATTTTAAGCCTAGTAGATATATATTTATTGTACACTGGTCACACCACAGGAATACAGAGACACAGGCCGTGTATAAAGACATAAAAAGAAAATAGAAACAATTAGCTAAGTTATCGTAAACACTAGTTGCGTTTTTGATCGAAGTTTTGTTTGCCGTTTGCTTACCTGGCTGCCTAACTTCTGTTTTCAAACACCGTTTAGTTCGCCGTTAGCTTATTTAGTGTTTTTACGACTCCGGCGATCCTTGCCCGTTCGCCGTTTCTTGAACGTTTGAAGCAAACTTCGAACTTGCTTGCTACGCACACGATCAAGATTACCTGGCCGGATTGTCTGCACTTACATAATCAAGTTGAAATAATCTCGACTTTTCCATATGGAACTGATGATCCAGTCCCCCCGGACAAAATTCGAGCCCCCCCCCCCTACGGACGTAGAGGCTCGTGAGCCGTTTACATTTAACTCGCGTGTCTAGGTCTCGCGTCAAAAAGAGCAGAGTGTAAAATATGCATTCGGTAAGTATAATATGCTAGTAGACAAGTGAGAAACTAGGAGTATTTTTGTTCGCCCCGTGAAAAGTTACTACGCTGGCCGTTCCAACCTTCTCGAAATAGTAACTATTTGCTAACCACGCTCGGGAGAGTAGTTAGCGGGGGAACTACGATATCTGTGACGTGATTGGCCCGATCAGCCCGTGGCA
The DNA here is from genome assembly GCA_023053575.1 of Branchinecta lynchi. Lineage (NCBI taxonomy): Eukaryota > Metazoa > Arthropoda > Branchiopoda > Anostraca > Branchinectidae > Branchinecta > Branchinecta lynchi. Next base: position 8,903,544 of record JAKZAP010000015.1, read on the forward strand.
CGATATTTCGCCGAAAATTCGTTCCAGCCTTGACACCAAGCCAGAATCCGTGACGTCATGCATCGAAACTACGGTAAGTAGGGTGGAACACGCTCTAGGTGACTCTGTTCCCTCCTTAGAGGTGCGGAACACTTGTATACCAAACATTTCCGAGTGGTTTTCCAAATGTATAAAAATAAAAAATAAAATACAAGTATAAACTAAATAAATTGAACTTCACATCCTTGCCATTCTGTTCTAGAAGGATTTTTAGTTGTATATCTATCTGCTTGATAAAGTATGGACGCGCGTATGTATGTACACATTTGTTACCCATTTGCAATCGCTACAAAAGCATGAGACGGAGTATAAGAAAAATAAATAAAAAATAATAGAAAAAGAACCAAATAAGATCACAACCGCTTACAAAACAAAGAAAAAACAACGTTTACAATTTATGCCTCTAAAAATTAACAAAAATAGTACTTCTCCAGGAATGGTGAGACGCCGTTCCGGCAGTCATCCGCTTAAAATGTTCGATCATTTCGATTACTGGTTCCCTCAGACAGTATTATCTATTTAATGGTCTATTTCTAGACCAAGACGGGATTCCACATAGAAATTTTGCATATTTATAGTATATTTTTCGGAGGACGGATTTGCCTCTATCACTCCCAGAAGGTCTATTACAAAACTATTGAAAGTAAGGGAGAGTAATTTCTTATACATATTTAACTGCGATACTGCAACTGAAAAAAAGCGTTACGTACTTTATTGCTAATGTGCTGCACTGGACCAGAATCTTCCGCGTAGCAGGAGCAATAGTCTGCCCAATTTGGATACCCAAAAAACTCAATTTATAATTATATTAATTTATATAAAGACCAGGAAATTCAATGTTGGCAAGTGACCAAGGATGGGTCTTTAAGGTTTTATGCAAAGATCAAACAGATTTGGGGGGAGGAAGTTTATTTTAAAGAGGGACGGAAAAGGAAGGAAATAAGGGATTTAGTTAGTTATAGGGCAGACAGTCTGCTCTTCAGGACAGAAGGCGGTATATTGGGAGGGCAAAGGGTCGGTCCGGTCCTTACTCATGTCCGATTTTTCGTAGTATGGATAAGAACTTAAACGTTCGTTGTGTGAATGCGAAAATTTGAGTGAGCTTAGGTTAGAAATTTTTGGAGTAAATGAAAGAGGGGTGGATGGAGAATGGTTGTGCAGGGTCATGGGGGATAATTGTTTTATAAGTATTAAACAGTTGGCGAGGTTCCTCAGGGCAGCCCTAGCCCATAGGGATAGGTGCTTATGGAAGGTATTTTTTTATTTGTCATGTATTTGCCATGGCCTTTGGCTCTTAGTGTAAATATATTATTTTATCAGCTAATTTCATCATTTGGAAATGGATTTGCACTAACTATGGATTCTTGGAGCCGCAAAAACCTTGGTCGCAGAAACCACGTGCAGACCACACACACGACGTCGGAAAATTTCGAGCCACAAACACATTCTCGGCTCGTCGAAAAACACCACAGGTGGAAAAAGTCTTAGAGGAACAAACTAAGCTCCCCTTTCCTTTTGTTTTAATCCGAGAAATCTTAGCAACTGTCATCACAACTTGCGCAATAAACTTCAAGTCCTATTAGGTATCTCAAGTTACGCAACAATATGCCGTTTCCATGTTACGAAGACACAGCGAATAAGCGTGTAGGTGGAGGTGGGAGTTGAATGGCAGGCTTATGCTGGAATTGATGGTGTGATTATGAAAGCGTTCTCGACCGATCTTTCGTACGAGCGATCTGCGCAGTAGTTTTATTTTTCCCATGGCCTGATATATATCGCATTTGACTCAGTGTTTAAGTCGTCTTCAATTTATCTTTGAACACCACAGAGGACATTTGGCATAATATGTTGTGGTAAATATTGCACAAGACTAAGTGAAGAGACAAGGCAGGAACGCCTGCATTAGCGTGGGAAGCCTCGTTCATGTTTGTGAAGATCAGTTTGTTTACTTCGGTAAACGAACTTTTTATCAATTTCGTTGCAAATAATTGTCGACGAAACGCAGTTCAGGTGAACATATCGGGAGGAGAAGCGAATTTCAAACTAAGGACTGTTGACTGTAGGTTTTTCCGAAACCAGAACAACTGAGATAGCCCTTCGTTACGGACGGGACGGACACGGTCCAAGCGAACACATCCCAAGGACACGCAGATTTCATGCATACCTATATAACCTGTCTGTCACCAAACAAGTAAGGAGCTGTGTTCCAGGCTAAGGACTGTTGTCGGTAGCTTATTCTGGAACCAGAAAAACTGAGATACTCTTTCGTTACGTACGCGACGGACACAGCTGCTCGCGGACACAGTCCAACTGAAGGCATCAAAACGACAAGCAGGCTTCATGCAGACCTCAATCGACAACAAGTAAGGAGCTGTATTCCATACCAAGTGTACTGTTGCCGGTAGTTAATTCTGGATTCAGAACAACAGAGATAACATTCGTGTCTTCTACGAAATCAGTGGAGTTTCGACGAACACACCAAGACAATTAAATTGCGCACTGACTGATTAACTTGTCAATCGCAAACAAGTAAGAAGCTGTGCTGCACTAGACTTCTGGAGACCTAAACGAGGACACTAAAGCGTACACGACATCTCTTACCAAGGACGCGGTAAAGGAAAAAAAAAATCTCAGTGACCGAGTGATCTATCAATTGCCAAGAAGTAGGAAACTGTGCTGAAAGCTACAGACTGATCGCTGTAAACCAGATCAATGGAGGGATATCTTCTTGCTATGCTCCAACTGACCAACTTTGCATCGACCGTGCCTTACATACTGATTTGTGCTCTATACATTCGACAACATGAACAGTGTAAATCGTGCAACGTTAGTAAGATTATCATTATAATATCCGTTATCACTATCTTCCATTTGCTGTTTTCCGTTTCTTGCTCCACTATCCCGGCAGGTATTTCGTCTAGAATGTCTATATATCTAAAAAATGTTTTCAGGTTTGACATTCTGGCAATCTTGTCTCTGAATGCAACCTTAGCGGCAGTCCGATTCATGATGTTATTTTTCCCAATGCGTGCTCTCTACACAACGAGCCTAAGTGTCTTACTGGCGATGACTTTGACATTTTCTCTGTTGCTCTGGGCCATTATGATCGTTGTTCAGTTACAAAATCCGATTTTTACTCTTAGTTTGGAGCTCATCTTGCCAACAGAAAAGCTAGTAAACAAGCAGCTTCGACTTGGAGTTAACTTACCAGAGACTCTTCACAATTCGTCGGACTTCCTTAGTACTTCTGTGCCGTTCGATTTTTTGTCAAACAATACGCATTCCTCTACTAGTACTTGGGATGCTCTTCCAAACAGTAGTGATTCTTCAACACCAGAAAACCCACTTGAAGCCGGATTTAACCATACTGCCAATAGCACTGACGAGTATGTAACGACTTCTGCAGGTAATACAACCACTGAATCATCAGTTTGTCTTGTAGCATCAGTTACTACGGTGGTACTGTATATCCTGATTGGGACCCACTTCGGCTTCGAACCAAAAATTCAGCTTCCAGACGGGAGATTTATAGAAAAGCGGATAAATATCGTATCAGTCCGCGCCGGGTTTCAATCTAGTCTAGGCACATGTTGTCTTCTCACGTCACAGTATCTATTTATGTTGAATTCTTCACTTATTTCAGATCAACTATCTCTGTTTTGTATAAACTGGACAGTCTCAACCCAAGGGTGCATTTGGTTCCTTAGCGTTTGGCGGTGGAACAGAACCAAAGGGAATAACAAATTTAGAGACTGGGACGCACTTATTCCTGAGAGTTCGAAACAAGAATCTACCGAAACCGACTTGACCTCGGTGCCCTCGCTGCAGGCAGATGACCCTAGTCTATGTAGAAAGGATCACTTAGGAATTAAGTCAGGAAGAGTTCACCCTTACACGGTGAATACTTAACAAACCATTTCCTTATCTTACAACGTAGTACTGCACTGTAAAAAGTTTCTCCGAATATAGGATGCAGTATTTGCTACTGGGACTAACCTTATCTCTTATCTCTAAATATGAGGCTGCCAGTTCGATGGGCAGGTATAGGGGAGGAAGTTTAAAGGTGGGGGTCGCCAGATTCCATTCAGATATCAAAACACTAGACTAGATCTAGAGAGCCATACATCACGCTGGAGAGGCCTAGGTGGACAAATGCGTGAGCGGTCTTTGGCAGAAGAAGGAGAATACGGAATCTTGTTTTAATGTCGTGCACAGATCAAGTGGGTTAAGAAAAAAAGCATCCTGTTCTTGTAATTACTCTTTGAACTCAACCCGACTGGGAAACATATATTCATACAGTTGATAAAACGGGAAGGTAGCTATGATGCTTGGGCAACAATACAATCCTGGTGAGCCTAACGCCGGCTGACTCGTCAGCTGCTTGACGAGGACCCTTGTCGAGAAGGGCCAAAATATGACTGCCATAGCATCGTAGCTGACGTTTCCATTTTTACCTTACATCGCACTGTCCAGCGACAAAGGTAGATGGTCCTCCTGTGATTTTCGCTTGTTTGAGTGATTTTTGGCACACAAGACATTGGGATTGGTTTTTGGTTAGTCTCTAGTAGAGGATTCCATGGCATCCCACTCGTACTTCCGAAGTTTAGCTTCCCACTCCTTGTCCAGCTTGGATTTGAATGGGTCCACTGTACGTGGACTGACTGTATCCTCTGACAGGGTGTTCCAGTTTTGCACCACTCTGGCTGAGTAGAAGTGCTTTCGGATCCTGGTATGAGCAGATGGTTTGGAATCTTCTTATGATGTCCTCGAAGAGTTTTTGTAGCATCGTTTGTAGGTTTGTAGAGATGAGGCAAGACTTGATTTTGTATGAATCTTCTTACTGTGTCCTCTAAGAGTTTTTGTAGCATGGTTTGTAGAAGTGTAGAGATGAGGCAAGACTTGATTTTGTATGAATCTTCTTACTTTGTCCTCTAAGAGTTTTTGTGGCATGATTTGTAGAAGTGTAGAGATGAGGCAAGAATTGATTTTGTATGAGTTTGTACGTTTGTATAACATCACTTCTCTACGTCTCCTGTATGCCAAGCTTGGTAGTTTCAGTTGCTGCAGTCGTCTTCTCTTTATATGGGGGCATCCTTCATGCCTGAGACCAGTTTTGCAGCTCTCCTCTGGACTTTCTCTAGCACTTCACAGTCTTTCTTGAAATATGTGCTGGCACGTGACATTCCAACTTCTAGCTTTGGTCTCACAAGGCTTTTGTATGGCTCAGTGAGGACCGATTTGCTTCTAGTCCAAAACATCCGCTTGACATAAGAAAACAGAAGCTTCTGCTTAAGCCTCTTTTTCTATCAATAAACAAACATATAATTTAAATAATATCAACGGTTTGGTTGGCCGCTGGTGCTACAGTTTTTATTTGACTGCTGAATTTAAATCCTTGGTCAACAATGACCCCTAGGTCTCTTTCTTCCTTCTCTGTCGCAAGTGGGACAAGGGAGCCACTTCAGTTTGACATTGTGTACTGATGCCTAGGATTCTTTGTACCATGGTGTATTCAAGTATTTATTCATCTACTAAAATGATAGCAACACTGGACAGCTTGGTCTATTGGCCTGGAAGGGAAGGTTGTGTAGGCCTAGCTTGTCTTTTACTTCACACTTGTCAATGTTGAACTGCAGTTGCCAGGCCAGGTCAACTGTACGAATGTATCTTTTATTGACGAAAATATGTAATCAGAAGATCCATTAGAGAATAACTTGAATTTGCTTGACAAATAATCACAGATGCGAAGGGTGAAGGGACATGTAGCAGGTCGGGATCGGGACGTTCCAAACTTGCGAGTTCCCAGTAAAAGAAATGAATCTGCCCGGGGAAATGTACCACAGAGGACATGTGCGATTGGGACCTTCCAGACTTGTGAGTTTCCGGTAAAGGTAGCCAAGTGGTAAGTGCCATGGTGTCTCCACTGGGATGAACGCGGGTGTGCAATCTATACCTTGGCATTTACGCTTGCAGTGGAAAGTAGCCACCCCCCCCCCCTCCTTCCCCCAGCATACCAAGAAAGAAAGACAGGTTGGGGAAAACACATGACTGTTTATCAATACAGCTTATGAATCTTGTATTCGTATTACCCTAAGGAATCTCTGTTCGATTTTGCTTTTATTGATGAAAACATATAATCAAAAGATCAATACGAAAATAACTCGAATTAGCTTAGAAAATAATCACAGTTATCCACGGTATGCAGGACAGAGAATGTTTTCAGGAATGTGCGATTGGGACTCTCCGGACTTGCGAGTTTCCGCTAAAAGAGAAACGAATAAATTGCCGTTGTTGCCCAGTGCTGAAGGCGGTGAACTGTAGTGGACGTGGGTTTAAGACCCAGGCCTTGTTATTTCACTTGCGATGAAACCAGCTATGACACCTTTTAGTCCCCCCTTCCCCTCCCAGAATACCAAGAAAAGAAAGATCCTTCCGGCAAAAACACATGAGATCTGTGTTTACTCATGGGTTCCAGTAGACTTCTCATCCTGACATTGGTAGATACTTAGATCTTGTTGATGATCTGAATCAAGATACTGAGTAGTAAAGCACACACCTATTCTTGTTCATAGCCACATGCTAACGGGGCAATCCAAAATGTGCTTCCAAGGGTGTCCGGTCAGAAAGATCTGGAGAATTTTACTTTGTGCACTTTATTCATACTCCGCTGTTATCCAAAAAAGCGGGTCACAAATAAATAAACAAAAAATAAATAAATAGAGGAAATCGGCGGCTCTACTAAAAACATCTATTCAACCAGCAAATAATATACATGATGATTGTCATGAATTTTTTAGGCCCAGTTATTAATTCAGTCTAAATTTTCGTGCTTTATGTTGATTTTTACTTCTGCTGTTGTTCCTTTTTTCCTTTTACTCCACCGTCGCCTTGTACATTTGGTGGGTCATAAACTGAATATATACATGTATCGAAAAGTTATACACTTCTCGCACCCTCTACTAGCCGTATTGTGAAAGGTGATGCACACACAGAGATGACAGAAGCCTTATGTTATTAACGCACCGAAAACATCCAGACGATGTACTCTGCCACGATACCCCAAAAGTTGATAAGGTCAACCTTACACGCCGTTTTTGAATAACTGGTGATTGCCACTTACCGCTGAATTGAAACCTAGTTGTAAGCAGGGTTGCCACACTGAACAAATTTAGAGAGTAACTTTTGGCCAAGGACATTAGCAGTGAAATTTTATTTTCATGAAAAAAACAATGACCACTTTTGGTTGGAACCCCTGCTCCAAAAATTACATATCTTGATCTTATTTTCATGGTAAAACGTATAATATTAACTTGTGGTCGGAATTACTAATGGAAAATGACACATACGGACGTTTTCCGAAACAGAGTGAACTTCAATTTCCTACTTAGGGCAAGCGTGACAAAAATAAAATAACAATTAACAATTTACACTATCTTGCGCCAGGTTTCAACCCTGGTCGGAAGAAATGTTCTTGAAGTCATCAGGAGACCAAAAAACTAATATTAGAGATAATACTATGACAAAAGTGAGTAAACAAGAGCAACGTGTTCATATGGCACTTGATACGAGTAGGTGGTACATAAAAAGTAGACAAGAAACCAAAATACCCTGCCATCTAAAAATGCGGTTCGGACCTAGAAATACGATATCTAGTTTCACTAAAGTCTGAGCATTTCCGTCGCCTCGGATCACCGACGGCAAATGAGTTTTCTACCTTCAAAGTTTCAATCCTAAAGACCCATTCGTTTGGTGCCTACACATGCCACACGGTTTCCGGTGCCCCCGCTCCAACGTCCCCTACCGAGTCCGAATCTGGTTCGGACTTCGGACTACTAAATGGATCATCTGAAGCATTCTCTCTTGCCGCCTATCAAGTTTCACTCAAATCTGAGCATTTTTTGGGAGCTTCCAGTAATTCTCCCACCCCCCTCCCCCAGCGTGGTCGGATCTAGTTTGGACCCTAAAATATGTTATCTACGGCATGTAATCTCTCTACATTCAAAGTTTCACTAAAATCGCTCCACTTGTTTGACCCCTATGCGAGCCAAAACGTTTCCGAGAATCCCCTTCCAGCTCTCCCCACTGTGGCTGAATACGAATCGGAAACATAAACGTCCCATCTCTGACGTGGCCTATCCTCAGTTCCGGTTCCCACTTCACGCCCCTCCCCTACCGTGACCAGATCCAATCCAGACACCAAATAGTAAATCAAGGCCGCATTCTGTCCAACTTGCATCCCATTCTGTATCCCCCCCCCCGTCCAACTCTCCTAAACGTGCCCGCATGTGGTTCGGACGCACGTTTTGCTTGTCTAGGTCATCAGTTCTTATCATCCATAAAGTTTCACTCGAATCGGACTAGCCGTTCGCAACTTACGAAACCCAGTGATTTCCGGACTCCCCTTCCGTCAACTCTCCAAATATGGTCGGATCCATGAACACAAGTTTTCCAAGGGCATTACGTCGGGCCCTTAAGTCATTAATAGGCCTGCAAAATTTCATTGTTCTTAGAATAACTGGAACTATCTGGCGATCACCGGAATTCCGTGAAACACCCTCCGACTCCCCCCACAGAGCCCCGAAACGATCTGGTTATGTCGTTACGTATCTAACGCTAATGCTTGTTCTTCTCACCAAGTTCCACTCCAGTCCTTCAACTCTAAGCTTTCACGAAATTTCCGGTCCACACAAATATCTGATCCGACCAAGACTTGACACGGAACATCTGAGACGATTTTTCTTTCCACTTGCCGAGTTTCATTCAATTCCGATCACCCGTTCAAAAGTCATGCATTCCACCAGATTCCGGGCTCCCCATCCCTCCACTACCCCCACGGAGTTCGGATCCAGGAAACGACTGTTATCAAGTCAACCTGTTCGGGTCCCTGACATGTCTTCCAAGTTCGTCGTCCTAGCCCATCCGGAAGGACCGAATCCCCCTCGACCTCCCACAGTGCCCGAATCTGGTCCGGTTATGTCAACGACGTGTCTAGGACTTGTACTTGTTCTTCCCACCAAGTTTCATCCCGATCCGTCCACTCTAAGCGTTTCCCAAGATTTCCGGTTCCTCCTCTCCAGCTCCCCCCTAAGTCACCGGATCCAGTTCGGATTTAAATTGGGTCGTTTCAGACATGGGGTCCTTCCAAATATCAAGTTTCATTCAGATCCGATCACCCGTCCAAAAGTTATAAATACCTCTATATTCCGGATTCTCCCTCCCCCTACTACCCCCACGATGCTCGGATAGGGGAAGTGAATATTTCCAACTTAATCTTTTGGGGTCCGTGATATGCCTGCCAAGTTTCATCGTCCTAGCTTATGTGGAAGTGCCCGAACTAGAAAAAAACTGGACAAATCGACCGACGGACGGACAGAAATTGCGATCGCTATATGGCACTTGGCCGGAGGGCAAGTGCCATAAAAACAGAAACTACTAGGAGCGGAACGGACGTGCCTATTCTTCAGGTCGTGTGAACGTCAGCTGCTAGTACTCCTCTGCAGTCATTCTCACCTCTTATCACGCTTGACTTTGTAGTAGTGATCCAGATAAGCAGTCCTGGATATTGAGTCGAGAAAGGTCTCGTCATGAGTAATAACGATCAACTGGAAGTTTCTCTGTCCCGTATGACGCTCGGCAATACTAAAAAAAGAAGTAATAATATTAATAGTTATTTTATTTATCAACCATCGAAAAGCACAAGTGTAGTGAGAAGAACCTAAAACGCTCTTTAAGATCACCCCGATCTTCCCCTCGAATAGAACCAAGTCTACGAAAGTCCCTTGATTCATTATTCGATTCAAAGGATCCTCACCAAGTGCCTTTTCATCGCAAGCAATCTTTTCCTACGCTGCTTCTGGCATTACTCGCGAAGCGCCAGTTGGTCTCGCTCAGTATATATAAGGACCAATATCCATGTATTAATTAAGTCAGTCCTCAGACGTATGTCAGTCGATTAGGACCAGTGAACCATTGTAGGCACTCTATGTATTGAGTAAGATGAAACAGTTATTAAACCTATACTCGCACTCTAGTTTATTTAACTCTATAACGCCCTAGTAGAAGACCTCACGCTACCGTGTACAGTATAGGACCGAGGTCCTTAATTCGTCACTCCGTTACCCCCCCCCCCCCGTATTACGCAAGGTATTGACGGGTAAAAGTATTAGAAAGAAAATACGAGGAAAGAAACAAGGACACAGCGACATAATCACATAAATACCTAATCTATTCCTTGCGTTAAAGATTCTGCATTATACTAATATCTGCAGAAAATATCTATCCCCCATACCACCTATATACACTTATGAACTATGCCCCTCTTGGTTTCTGGTGTCCTACATCCAAATCCAGGTTTGGAAGCTAAAGTTTTATTTGAAACTGATTAGATATTCTTTATATGGATAAGGAGATACCGTACGCTGAATTCGATTCTGAATTTTCTTTTTTCGCTGGACAGGTAGTTCGCTCGGAATTCAGCCGAAACTGGAAATCTGGCAGAAGGAAAGCAGGAAGTTTCGGTCAGGGTCGTCAAAATAGATATGGCTTATAGAGGTATATCTGAACTTGGTTTTCTCTAATGACTAGCCTGGCGAAGACTGGATCTGGTGAAGACAAGACCCAGTTGTCTGGATCAAATATTAGATGTTTGGGATCCCATCGAAACCTTTGGTCTTGTTACATAAGTTAACAGGCCACGAGACTCTGCCCTCCCCGAATTGAAACAACTGTATACAGCGATATATACCGATTTTCCGTGAATACTACATCACAAGGGGTAGGCAATCTAGTTAAGATTGTATTGACCACCACAGGCGGTTTGAGTGTGGCCAGTTTATTGCACTAGAGGACTTAGAAGCCTCGCACCTAATCTGTTCCGTTCAGGATTGACGTTATTGTTATATTCTGTCCAACTGCTACTAAGCGGTCTAGTGAATTTGAGTCGGGGCTATTTTTCTATTGTGGGTCTAGGGAGGGACGCAAAAAAAATTAAGAGTCGTTGCGAGAAATTACCATTTACATTGGCAAGATAACATTTAAATTTGTTATGATGATCATAAATATTAACAAGCACGCGCATCGATATAAAATCACACACAATATGTTAATGCCACAAAAACATTTTGTTATGTGTCTTAAAGTGTTACATTTCTGTAAAACACATGACACTTAACATGGCTTGCAACCTTACTTTTAGCGAATATATATAATACTTATAAATATTCTGTAACTTCAGCAGATAGTATTTTATCTCTTGTCTGTTAAAACTTCACATCCTTGTGTAAGTGTTCTTAAACTTCTGTCAGTGTAATAAACCCCGCAGATGGCTCTGAATTCTCACCTGGTCAAAGCTTGACAGAGACTCTCAATATTCTCCCGGTCAAGGTTGGTCGTCGGCTCATCTAGCGTCAAAACTCCACAACTTCCACTAAACGTCTCAGCCAAGGCCATACGAATGATAATGGATGCCAGCATCTTCTGGCCCGCGCTGCAACGGCCGCGCATGTCCAGTTCCACGCTCCCCTTGAACATGACTACTCGATAGCTATGCTGACGACGTTTTTCCGTGCCTGGTAAGTAACAAAGTTAGAGGACATGGTATATTATAACACGACTATCGTGGTTTGGACAACTTGGGTAAATTTCAGTTAAGATGAACCAAGCTGTCTCCAAATTATGCCCAATATGTAGGTAGGTAGGTAAGTTTTTTATTTTTAGCCAAAACATTGAAAATAAAATAACTTTACTAATATGTGTACTATCTAGTACTATATATAGTGTACTATCTTTTTTACATTGGAACATTCAAGGTTATTCCCAAGAGAAATTTGACGATTTGCGCCGAAGTGGGGGTAGCGATGTTATAAGTCTGGTAGAAACGTGGAGTGATGAATCATTATCAGTTAGGCGTGATGATTATGAATGTTTTAGCGTGAGCAGGAAAAGAAGTAAGAATGGTAGATTATACGGAGGTGCGGCTCTAGTTTTGAGAAAAAATGTGTTTGATAATGTTGGTAGACTGAAGAGTAGGTCTGAGAATATAGTTTGGGTCCGAGTGAAGTTGGAGTCGTTGCGTTTATTGTTATGTAGTGTGTATTTGCCGCCAGAGGGGAGCAGTTATTCGGGGGAAAATGTCTGGGACATTTTGCGTTCTGAGATGTTGTCGTACAGGAAGAATTTTCGAAACCATCATCTAGTTGTGTTGGGGGATTTTAATGGATATACACGAGAAGAAGGAGGAGATTATGAGTTGGATGGACAATCTGAGGGGCCTAGCCAGGTCGGGATTATTAATGTTGATTTTCAAGAAATTAGTGGGCTAGGTTCGAGAAAAAGTAAGGACCAGAACCGTAGAATGAACAATTGGGGAAGACATTTATTAGATTTAGTGGGACTGGAAAAATTAGTAATAGTAAACGGAAGAATTGGGGAGGATCAAGAGGTAGGGGGAGGATTTACATGTTTTTCGGGAAGGTCGCCTAGTGTGATTGATTATGTTTTGGTTGATATATCTCTTTGGCGCCTGTGTGTAGACTTTAGGACGCTAGATGTTACGGGTTCGGATCATATACCCATTAGGCTAGACATTGAGTTGAGTAGGAGTCCTAGGCCTATGTTAGCTCGAAGAGAAATTGGTGGTTATGATAGAGGAAAGGAGATAGTAAAGCGACCTATTAAGTTAGAAGGGGCTGAGGAAAAGATTTTTGTAGATAGGCTAGGTGCTACAGAAGTAGAAAGTAAATTAAATGCATGCATTGATATGGTAAGAGAGAGGAAGGTGGAGGAAGCGATAGATCAGTTAGTAAATGTTGTTCACCAGGTGGCGGATCTAGTACCAAGACATAAGAAGGCAGAGAGAAAAAAAGGGAAGGAGTATTTTGATGAGGAATGTAGGAGGAAGCGTGAAGAAGTGGTGGCGGCTTTAAGAAAAGTTAAAGGTAGTTGTAATTTAGAAGATGAAAAAGTTAAGTTAGAAGAATATCGTGGTGTTAGGAGAGTATATAAGAGAATGTTAGCTAGGAAAAAAATAGCGTCAGAGGTAGGTAGAGTGCAAGAATTGGAAGATAAGTGTAGGAAGAAGGATAGTAAGGAATTTTGGAAGTTGGTAAAACAGTCAATACATACGCCAGATGATATCCGAACACCACCTGCTGAGTCATGGCCTGATGTGTTGGAAGCAAAGGATATAAAATTAAGGAATCAGCAAAAAGAGTTGGATAATATGAGTAAGTTGTATAGGAGCCAGACGTTTTTCCCTTTAGATGATATTGATTCGGAATTAATTGAGAGTGTTACAAGTGATGAAGTTTGGCAATCTTTAAAGGGAATGAAGGGAGGATCAGCGCCAGGTATTGACGGCGTTCCCTCTACGTTATGGAGATGGGGCAAAGCATACCTGCTACATATTTTGGCAATTGTTTTTTCTTGCTTGGTGGAAAAAGCATCATGGCCTAGCCAATGGGAGACGTCTATAATGATTCCTCTTTTCAAGAAGGGGGATAAGGAGAATCACAGTAATTATAGAGGGATTCATCTAGGAAACAGTATTAGTAAGATTTATTGTAGGATTATTGATAAGAGGTTAAGTGAGTGGTTGGGTAAGAAAAATATATTAAGTAGTATCCAGGCAGGATTTCGGCAGGGGTTTAGTACCTTAGATCAGATCTTCGTTTTAAAGGTGTTGGTGAAAAAACATTTGAAAAATAGAGGTGGAAAATTATACGTAGCCTTTGTGGATCTAAAGGGGGCTTTTGACAACGTTAGTAGAGCGTTGCTTGTAGAGTATTTAGTAAGGATTGGTCTACCGGTAGCATTTGTTTTGATTGTAGTTGAAATGTATAAGGTGGTGGCTTGTGTGGTAAGAGTGATGGGAAAATTTTCAAGGAGCGCAAGATCATATATTGGAGTTAAACAGGGTTGCACCCTATCGCCGAAGCTTTTCGCCCTGTTTTTGAATGATATTGAAGAGTATTTGGAGGGACGAGGAGCTCCAATGGTAACCCTAAACCTTGTAAAATTATGTGTCCTTTTGTTTGCTGACGATATGGTCCTGGTCGCCGAAAGCCCGGAGAAACTTCAAAAGTTGATTGATTTATTAGAAGATTATTTAAGTGTTAAAAAATTAGAATTGAATACGGATAAAACGGTGGTGGTTGTATTCAGGAAAGGAGGAAAAATTAAAGACAGTGTGGTATTTAATTATGGTGGGAGAAACTTGAAGGTGAAGGAGGAATGGGTGTATCTTGGATGCAAGTTTAGCGCAAAGGGGAAAATGGGGAAGCATGTAGAATTTAGTGTAGCTAGAGGTAAAAGGTGTGTCAACATGATACTTAGAAGTGATATAAGAAGGAGTTGTAATTTAAAGGTATTTAAGGATATTTTTAATATGAAAGTGTTGCCGGCAGTCCATTATGCGGCCGAAATATGGGGTTTTTGTCAGGGGGAAAAGTTAGAACAGTTACAGTTAAGTTATTTTAAAAGGGCACTAGGCCTAAGTAATAAAATTAATGGATTGGTGGTTAGGGGGGATCTAGGCTTAAGGTCGTTGAAGAGTATTAGATTAGTAAAAATGATTAAGTATTGGGAAAAGATATTAATATTGCCGGGTGAAAGACTATTGAAAGATGCGTATCTTGAGTCGTTGAAGGACGAAACACACGATTCCTGGGCTTTCCAGATTCGTTCAATATTAGATAGTTGCGGGCTTGGTTATATGTGGAATAGAGGGGAGGGTCCGGGGAGAGAGTTAGGATTTGTTTCAAAAGAAGTTAGTAGTAGGTTAATTGACCAAGACATCCAGGTTTGGTTAGCTAGGATAAGAGATAGTGGATCATTGAGTTTGTATGCAGAGGCTAAAGAGATTTGGGGTGAAGAAATTTATTTTAAAGCGGGTCTAAAAAAAGAGGAAATGAAACTAATCTTAAATATGAGGGCAGATAGCTTGCCACTTGGTGAAAGAAGAAAGTATTTGGGAAGTGTAAGGGAGAAATCTGGTCCTTACTTTTGTCCAATGTGCGGTGAGGGAGATGAGGATCTAATTCATTTTATGTCTGGTTGTGATGAAATTGAGGATCTGAGGGAGGAAATTTTTAAGGGAGGGATTCATGGGAGGAAGTGGTTGGTAAATATTATGCGGAGTAGGGATTTTCTTAGTATAAGAAACCTGGCGAGGTTCCTCAGAGTGGCCAGTCGGCACAGGGAAAAGTGTTTGAGTGGGGTTTAGTGTAGTAGTGTGACCGTTTATTTTGTATTTACATGTTGTTATTTATGTGTGTTTGTTATGGCCTTTGGGCTCTGAAGACAAATAAATATCATATCATATCATATCATATCCCATTGCAGCAAAAAGAAAGTCCGAAGGACTTGTGCTGCAATTTATTAGTACTACTTGTATCTAATAAATAAATAACTAAACACAACAACTTATTATCCACCTAGCCTATGGCTTAAATAACAAACAATTAAACGTGAACACTATACACAACAAGAATCCTTAATACTTACTCATTACCAGTTTCATCCCCACCCGAACAACTGTGAAAAAAATGGCTTTAACTTTCTTTGTGAAAAAAAAAGAATTTCTTTTCAAATGGGTTTAACTTTCTTTCCCCTCTTTCACTGTCTCTTCTTCTTTTTGGGATCCCAAAACGTAAGTGGTGGGATACCTCTGACATCGCAAAAGTTGTCCGTCTGTGCGCACTATAACTCTCGAAGGGAATGAGATATTTTCAGGAAACTTTATGTGGGGATTCTTTGGGTCAAGATTAAGGTCGAGTTCGTAGATGGGCTCTCTAGCCCTACATTTAGGGGTGGGGGAGGGGTTTAAATTAAGGGGCAAATGAAATATTTTTAAACAGATAATGTGATAGTCAATTATGGGGTACGAAGACATGCTGAACACGATAGTGAAAACCATTTTGTCATCGAACTAGTAATTCGCCCGGGATACGGCCAAAACCGGAAAGTTTATTTAAAGTAAAAGTTTTATTTGAAGTCGACAAGATGTTCGAGTAAGAAGACACACTGAACACGATGGTGAAACATATTTTTTCACCGGACAAGCAGTTAGCCCGGAATCCGGCCAAAACCGGAAAGTCTGTTAAAAGTAAAAGTTTTATTTAAGTTGATTTAGGGGTAGGAAAACATGCTGAACACGATTGTGAAAACCATTTTCTCGCCGTGCAAGTAGTTCGCCTGGAATTCCGCCAGAACCGGAAAGTTTGTTAAAAGTAAAAGTTTTATGTGAAGTTGATTAGATGTTCGATTTAGGGGTAAGAAGACATGCTAAATACTTATGAGAAAGTATTTTCTACCCGGACAACTTGTTCACCCGGAATCAGGCCAAAACAGAAAAATTTGTTAAAGCAAAAGTTTTATCTGAAGTTGATTAGATGATAGATTTAGGGGGTGAAACTACCGCGAATAGACAAAAAGGCGGTTCGGCGAGTTTCAACTTGTGGCTCGACTGTGTGGCACACAATCGTGTTTCCGCGTCAAAAACCCAGAAGTGTGTGAAGTGTGTCCAGAATTGTGTTGCGGAAAAACGCCTTAAAACGTTAAATCCCTAAAATTGGTGATACGAACCTCAAAACTGTGAAAACAGTCAAGATACTTGCCGTTCACGTTGCTGAGAACTTCGCAAACACGACAATTGTGAAATTTGCGCTTTTAGAAGTCATCCCGAAAGAAAAAACTGATATCCACTCACATCAGACATGCCAAACTTCTTTCCCACCAATTTGACAAAATCTTAGGCTCTTGTGTTGGTAATGATGAAAGTGAGATGACTTTTCCGACACCACGATCAGTTACCACGGTAGTACCGTGGTATCTGAATCTCCGATATCAAGGTAACTGGCTAGATACCACGATCACTGCAAAAACACCTTTTGACCGTGGTATCAGATACCACGCGGCAACTGCCGAAACGACTCTAGACCGTTTCTTTAGATACTGCAAAAACGCAACTAATATCTCAATGTCAAACCAGACAACCGAAAACAGTACCGCACTTTCGGGAGTTGCTCGTGCCACCTGTTTCTGGTTATACCTTCAAAATCTCATATTTGTAGTGGGATCCGAAAAATGTAAGGCTTTTAGATGAGTCTTTTTCATTAAAGTTTGTTTTTAAACTATATGAAAAGAATGTAATCCTGTTTATTTACGTTGTTTTGTTTAGTGTTTTAATATGTGTATTTTACTCATACTCCGCTGTTCAACCAACGTTCAAACAACCAACGAGAAATGTGTGGAAATTAGTGTTGGTGTTGGCACGTGTCTCCTCAAAAGATTTTAGCTCGAATCCCATTTTCCGGTCTTCTGCAGAGAACGACCGGATTATACTCTCGAGCGTAACGTAACCAGAAAAAAAATTGTCTTCTTGGCCTGTTTGGTGAGATGGTCGTGATTTTTTTCTTTCAAGTTCTGTTTATTTCAAACTAAATTCAACAGAAAGAGCCAATTTGGCAGAGAGAAGGCCCGAGGGCCAAATGGCGGACATTTTCTTCACAAATTATAAATAAACTATAATCCTAATCCATCCAGTTTCCAGATTCAAACGACCAATATGAGTTGGGATTAACCGCGACAAACCATTCACGCGCGACATTATCTTTAATGTATTTTTTTTTATTATTATTTATATTTCTTTAAGTGTTTTCAATGAGCATTGATTTAACTTAATTTTTGAGAATATTTACAGAAAGTTCAAGTTTAACTTCATTATGATAATTATGCCATACCCTTAATACGTAGTCTTCATTCAGTATTTGACGAGTGCACACCTACTGGATCTTACTGTGCTATGATAATTTCTGCTCAGTGTTATCGACCCTTGACCTGAATTCGGACATTATTTTTGGACATTGATTCGACATAACTTTGGTCGTAAAGTAATGGTATCGGGACCCCCGATTATTAGTGAGCTCCTGTGCTTTCTGGTCTCTCGGATTGAAAATGGTACACCGAAAGATATTCTTCTGCAACTTTGCTATGATTTTTATGAGCCCGATGAGATCATTAGCGCAAAAGCTGTTCTGGTTCCCCTCCTACCCAGTGCCCTGACGTCTAAGATCACAAAGGACTTCCATGATTTTCTGAGGACGCGCTCTGGTCTTACCGCTAAGAGACCTGTCATGAACGAGCTGTACTCTATTTTGACTCAGTGTGATCTGGAAGATTTGCCAGTCTTCGTTGCAGGAAATCTGAAGCGCCTTCCTGCTCTGAACATTTCACATTTTGATCTGGCGACTATTATCTCGTCGTATGATACACTGAAAGCGGAAATAAATTCCCTTCGATCTCTCGTCAGCACTGTTATGCCCTCAGGCGCGCCAAGCTCTGTCGTGCCTCCACCGGTTGCGTCTGTGAATATTCAGCCCGGCCCGATCGCGACGCTTCCTTGTGCCACTAGTCAAAGCATAAGTATCCCTGCTGCACCGGAAGATGGCAATGACGGTACGTACAGTGGGGCTGTTAGGAGACCTGCGAGAGTGAATGGAATGCAGCCTCGTGTTATTCTACGGGGTGGAAGAAGTAATAACTCTTCACAGAACAATAAGAGAGTTCCGCAGAACATTGGCAATTCGTTCGATAAAAGATGTAGCCTTAAATCCGTTGCTGTTATCCGCACATCTAAGGTGTTTGTGACACGTTTTGCGCCCAATACCACATCTGATGAAGTTCAAAATTTCGTTGCCAAAGCTCTGAAGTGTCAAGCTAGTTGCGTTCCGGTTCCCACCAAGTTCAATACGTATTGCTCTTTCAAGATAGAGGTGCCTAGTATCTATCTGGATAGATTGTTAAATGCGAAATTTTGGCCTGCTGGGATCCTTTTCAGAAAGTTCTATGAGCACCCAGCTGCTAGCGACTCTCAGAGTGACCCGTCTCAAAACGATAACTAATGTCTGTGAAAATAGTATCGTATAACTGTTGCTCAGCTCGTCTTCGTCTGCAGCAGATTATGATGCTTTGCAATTCAAATCACATCATTTTGCTTCAAGAGACTATGCTCCCTCCTTCTGAATTTGGTAAACTCGAAAATTTGAATTCTGACTTTATTGTGTCTTCTAAGTCTTCAGTGTGCTATGACTCTCAGCTCCGTAGAGGTCGTCCATCGGGCGGTCTCTCTGCGATGTGGCACAGATCACTTGCACCGTCAGTTAAGCCTCTAGAAATTGATAATGATCGCATTCAAGTGCTGCATGTTTCTACTGATATTGGAAACATTTTGCTGTTCAATGTATACATGCCTGTGTGCTCGACCGAGAACGTCTCTGAGCTAAGAGCCGCTCTGGATAATATTACTGGATTTCACACCGCTTTTCCCAATATAAGTGCGGTGATTATTGCCGGTGATTTCAACTCCAATCTGCTAAAGAAAACTGTTTTCCA
The DNA here is from genome assembly GCA_023053575.1 of Branchinecta lynchi. Taxonomy (NCBI): domain Eukaryota; kingdom Metazoa; phylum Arthropoda; class Branchiopoda; order Anostraca; family Branchinectidae; genus Branchinecta; species Branchinecta lynchi. The sequence goes on from JAKZAP010000015.1 coordinate 8,922,972, forward strand.
TGACGAGTTAGTGAACTACTGTAATGAAAATGGTCTTCACATTGCCGACCAGCTAGCGCTGCCCCCAGACAGCTTCACATTCCTCAGCAACTCGTGCGATGCGCGATCTTGGCTGGACCACTTTCTGGTCAGTGATCGAATTTTAGGCACTTTGACCGATGTAGAAGTTCGCCTTGACACAATCGGTTCTGACCACTTTCCAGTGCAGTGTCATCTGTCGGTAGAGTGTTGTGAATTAGTTACTGATCCCAGCACTGCCCGTAAGTTCGAGAAGCTACTTTGGTCCGATGCAAGCCAGTTACAGCTGAGTGACTATAAAAATGCAGTTTCAGCGGGTTTAGATAACCTACCGATTTTCGAGGACCTTGTAAATTGTGGTGAAACTATATGTAGTTGTGATATGCACAAAAGCGAAATCCTTGATATGTTCATGTCTATTTGCTCGATTCTACTTCTTTCTGCTAAAAAGTCGATTCCCTGTGCATCTTCTAGAGTGCGTAACCGGAAATATGTCGTCCCCGGTTGGTCCGTGTTCGTTAAACCCTGTTATGATATGGCCAGATACTGGTTTCTGCAGTGGGTAAGAGAAGGTAGTGTGAGCGGAGGTTTTCTCGATAATACCCGACGTATCTGGAAAAGCCGTTTCAAAAGTATGCTCCGTTGGGTACGTTCTCAAGAGCTGGCGATACGCGCTAACCAAATGGCTGCAAATTACCGTAATAAGCATTTTAGTGTTTTCTGGACGGAAATAAGTGCTTCCAACCGTCGATCTTCAGTCCTGCCCGTTGTTGTTGAAGATAGAAATTCTCCTGGTCAGATATGCGATTTTTGGAGAAGCCATTTCGCTGGTTTTGCAGACGTTCTTGATGATCGTACTATGTCTACTAGTGTTGCTGATTTTACAACTTCAGAAGTTATGTTAGCGATACAAAATTTACGTGGTAATTCTGCCGGTGGACGTGATTGTTTGACTTCCAACCACCTTAAGTTTTGCGTGACCGTTATTTCGCCTTACCTTGCGATATTATTTTCTCTAATGGTTAGACACGGTTTTCTTCCTGATTCGTTGATGGAAGTTTTACTTGTGCCACTGCAGAAAAATCGACTAAAAGATTCGTCGAAGGCAGATAATTTTCGACCCATTGCTCCGGCGTCAACGATGTCCAAAGTTCTAGAGCGGCTTCTCCTTGGTCGGTTGAGTAACTTCCTAGGGACTACCGAAAATCAGTTTGCGTATAAAAAGAAGTTATCGGTTGAGTTTGCTATATTCGTTTTGCGTGCTGTTATTGAGTACTACTGGCTTTTTGGAACGTACGTGTATGCTTGCTTCGTGGATGTTAAGAAAGCATTTGATCGAGTGAATCAGCGAAAGCTCCTTCTAATCCTTCGAAAAAGAGGTGTTCCTCTACCTTACCTGGGTGTTCTTGCGTATTGGTTCCAGCACCAGCGATTTTTGGTACGATGGGGGTCTGAGCTAAGTTCCCCTTTCTCTGTTATTAACGGAGTACGGCAAGGGGGCGTGCTTTCCGCGTTTTTGTTTACGGTTTATTGCGACGATCTAAACAAACGTTTAAGTGCTAGTGGCATTGGTTGCCACGTCGGGTTTTGTTCCATAAATAATATTAGTTATGCCGATGATCTAGTTTTGCTAACAACATGCCCTAATGCCCTGAATAAATTACTGCGAATTTGCCAATCGTTTGCAGATGAAAATGATATCATTTTTAACTCTGCAAAAACTGAATGTGTTTTTTTTAGGCCTAAGGGTTCTGTCGCCCCGTTTATTCCGCCTATTCTTCTGAATGGTAGTGTGCTTTCATTTGTTTCACGATTTCGATACCTCGGGTTTGTGTTTAATGAGCATCTTGTTGATGATACCCACATTCGTCATTCGTTGAAATCGGTTTATACACGTGGAAATATGCTGTTGCGGAATTTCCACCATTGTACTCCCGACGTTAAGACGTTTCTTTTTCGGTCGTATTGTAGAAGTATTTTTGGTCTCTGTCTTGTTTGTTCTTTTACGAAGAAAGGAATAAGCGAGCTGCGTATTGCGTACAATGATATTTTTCGATTTCTTCATAAACTCCCTCGTTTTACAAGTGCTAGTGAAGTGTTTTCTGATCATAATGTCCCGAATTTTTATGAGCTGCATTGGCTGTGTCGTGAGTCTCTGAGAAAACGGCTTCTTGCAAGCGACAATACCCTTATTTGTCAATTGAGTACTTCGCTCCTACGACTTTCACTTCCAGTATGGAAACAGTTATATGAGCCTATTGATAGAGGGTAATATGGTCTTGGTTTTGTTTTGTTTTTCATTTTATTAGTGTCGTTATGTGTGTTCTCAAATTATGGTCTTAGTTACCGGAATAAAATGTATTGAATTGAATTGAATTAATACAGTGTTTCTCTGTGAAAATCTTGGTCTTTCGGAAATTACTAAAGGCTGCCGGGTTTTAAGAGGATCGCGCGTGTTATGGTCGTGATTAGATTTGATTCCAGAAAATAAATCGGGTTCATAAAAATATTCCGGTAGGGATGATTTTTCTTGAATAAAATGGAATGGATTAGTTTTTATAATCCAAGCACCAGATACGTAGTCTCGTAGCTGTGACAGGAGAAATTCGGGAGCGTCCCCGATATTCTGTCAAACTTGTGGAGGGATATTTCATCGCCTTATCTTCACTTATTGTCAAATTAACAAGAGCTACGAGCTCATATGGCACTTGTACGAGTAGGCTGTACAAGAAAGTAGATGAAAACGTCACAAAATACACCCGCCATCCAAAAAGGCGGTTCGGAAATAGAAATAGGATATTTAGTTTCACTCATTTCTGAGCAGTTCCGGCATCGTCTCGATTGCAAATGCACATGACTGTTCAAACTTTCATCCGAATAAATCCATTTGTTTGATCCCTAGACGTGCTACACGATTTCCGGTACTCACTCTATTTCCACCTACCGTGGCCGAATCTGGTTCGGAATAAAAGAAAATCGACCACCTAAAGCATCTTCGTTTATACCATCTACCAAGTTTCACTCGAATCTGAGCATTTTTGGAAAGTTCCGGTACCCCCCCCCCTTCCCACCAACGTTGTCGGAGCCGGTTCGGGCCCAATCTCTTAATTCCCTCATCAAGTTTGACTGAAATTGGAACATAGCCTATCTGCAAGTTTCCAGTACCCCCCCCCCCCCCCCCTACCTTGGCCGAATCCGGCCCAGACGCCAAATAACAAATCTAGGCCGCATAAACTCGGCACTGTCGAATTGCATCTCATTCGGTCCATCCGTTTGGTTTTTGTGCATGTCAAAAGTCACCCCACCCCCAACTCCCCTAATCGTGGTCGCATATGGTTCGAACGCATGTTTTACATGTCGAGGCCATCGATTCGTATCACCCATGAAGTTTCACTCAAATCAGACCACTCGTTCGCAATTTATAGAAGTCCATATTTCTCTTCTCTTGCTCCCCCAAAAATGCTCGGATCTAGGAACGGAAGTTTCCGGGGGTATGTTGTGTCAGGTTTTTAAGTCAAGATAATTAGGGTCGCTAATATGCCTGCAAAGTTTCGTTGTCGTTTTACATCTGGAACTATTCTAACTCACGACTACCGGAATTCCAGGAAACCCCCTCCAACTCTCCCCACAGAGCCCCGAAACCATCTGGCTCCGTCAATTTCATCCAGGCCTAATGCTTGTTCCATCCATTAAGTTTCGTCCCAATCCCTCTGCTTTTAGAGTTTCTTGAGTTTTCCACCACCCCCCCCCCCATCCCCACAGGTATCGGACCCGACTCGGACGTGACACTGAACGTCCGAGGCGATAGCTCACCAGACAAGTTTCATTCAAATCAGATCACCCGTTCAAAAGTTATGCACGCCACTAGATTCCGGACTCCCCATCCACCCACTCCCCCCACGATGGTCGGGTCGGGGAAACGGCTGTTCTCAAGTCAATCTGTTCGGATCCCTGACATACCTGCCAAGTTTCATCGCCCTAGGACATCAGGAAGTATGCCGAACTCGCGGGATCGCTAGAAATCCGGACCCCCACCCCAACTCCCCCACAGTGCCCTAATCCGGTCCGGTTATGTCAATGACGTGTCGAGGACCTGTGCTTGTTTTTCCCACCAAGTTTCATCCCGATCCCTCCACTTTAAGCGTTTCTCAAAATTTCCGGTTCCCTCCTCCAACTCCCCCCAGTGTCATCGGATCCGGTCCGGTTATGTCAATGACGTGTCTAGGACCTGTGCTTGTTTTTCTCACCAAGTTTCATCCCAATCCCTCCACTTTAAGCGTTTCTCAAAATTTCCGGTTCCCTCCTCCAACTCCCCCCAGTGTCATCGGATCCGGCCCGGATTTAAAGTGAGGTGTCTGAGACACAAGGTCATCCTAAATATCAATTTTCATCAAGATCCGATCACCCGTTCAAAAGTTATGCACGCCACTAGATTCCGGACTCCCCATCCACCCACTCCCCCCACGATGGTCGGGTCGGGGAAACGGCTGTTCTCAAGTCAATCTGTTCGGATCCTTGACATACCTGCCAAGTTTCATCGCCCTAGGACACCAGGAAGTATGCCGAACTCGCGGGATCGCTAGAAATCCGGACCCCCACCCCAACTCTCCCACAGTGCCCTGATCCGGTCCGGTTATGTCAATGACGTGTCTAGGACCTGTGCTTGTTTTTCCCACCAAGTTTCATCCCAATCCCTCCACTTTAAGCGTTTCTCAAAATTTCCGGTTCCCCACCCCAACTCCCCCACAGTGCCCTGATCCGGTCCGGTTATGTCAATGACGTTTCTAGGACCTGTGCTTGTTTTTCCCACCAAGTTTCATCCCGATCCCTCCACTTTAAGCGTTTCTCAAAATTTCCGGTTCCCTCCTCCAACTCCCCCCAGTGTCATCGGATCCGGCCCGGATTTAAAGTGAGGTGTCTGAGACACGAGGTCATCCTAAATATCAATTTTCATCAAGATCCGATCACCCGTTCGCAAGCTAAAAGTACCTCAAATTTTGGCTTCACCCTCCCTCCACTCCCCCCCCCCCCAGATGGTCGAATCGGGGAATTGATGATTTCCTATTTAAGCTGGTCGGGTCCCAGACATGCCTGTCAATTTCCATCGTCCCAGCACATCAGGAAGCACGGAACTCGCGGGATCACTACAAATTCGGACTTCTCCCCCCCCCCCCCCAACTCCCCCAAAGTGAGCGGATCCGTTCCGGTTATATCAGTCACGTATCTAGGACTTTTGCTTGTACTTTCCACCAAGTTTCATTCGGATCCCTCCACTCCAAGTGTTTTCCAAGATTTCCGGTTTCCCCCTCTAACTCCCCCCAGTGTCACCGGATCCGGTCTGGATTTAAAATGGAGGGTCTGAGACACGAAGTCCTTTCATGTATTAAGTTTCATTAAGATCCGATCACCCGTTCGTAAGCTAAAAATATCTCATTTTTCCTATTTTTTCCGGATTCCCCCTCCCTCCAATCCCCTCCAGATGCTCGGATCGAGGAAGCGACAATTTCTAATTTAATCTGGTCCAGTTCCTGATACGCTTGCCAAGTTTCATCGTCCTAGCTTATCTGGAAGTGCCCAAACTAGCAAAACCGGGACTGACAGACCGACTGACGGACAGAAATTACAATCGCTATATGGCACTTGAGTAAGCTCAAGTGCCATAAAAACATTAAAAAAATAGGCAATCTGGGCCCAATTGCCCCTGAACCAAGTGGGGTGGGGTTTGGGACCCGCAACAAGTAACAAGACCAAAGGTGTCGATGGGATCCCAAAAATCTAACATTTGATTCAGACAATCGAGTCTTGTCTTCGCCAGATCCAGTCTTGGACAGGCTAATCATCAGAGAAAACCAAGTTCAGATATACCTCTATAAGCCAAATCTATTTTGATGATACTTACCGAGACTTCCTGCCGATTTCCGAGCGAACTACTAGTCCAGCAAACAAAAAATTACAGAAACAAAACCAGCGTATCTCCTTATCCCTATAAAGAACATCTAATCAACTTTGAATAAAAGTTTGACTTAAAACTAGTTGTCCGGCGAGAAAATGATTTTCACCATCGTGTTCGGCATGTCTTTTTACCCATAAATCAAACATTTAATCAACTTCAGATTAAAATTTTACTTTTAACCAGCTTTCCGGTTTTCGCCGGATTCCGGGCGAACTACATGTTCGGGTAGAAAATTGTTTTCACATAAGTGTTCAACATGTCTTCTTGCCCTAAATCGAACATCTAATCAACTCGAAATAAAACTTCTAATTTTAACAACTTTCCGGTTTCGGCCGGATTCCGGGCGAACTACTTGCCCGTCGAGAAAATGGTTTTCACCATCGTCTTCAGCATGTCTTCCTACCCCTAAGTCGAACATCTAATCAACTTCAAATAAAACTTTTACTTTTAACAAACTTTCCGGTTTTGGCCGGATTCCGGGCGAACTACTCGTCCGATGACCAAATAGTTTTCACCATCGTGCTCAGCATGTCTTTCTTACCCCATAATCGACTATCACATTAGCTGTTTCAAAATATTTTGTTTGCCCCTTAATTTGAACCCCCTCCCCCACCCCTAAATGTAGGGCTACAAAGCCCATGAACTTGACTGGTCCGACGACCCAACGAATCCTCACACCAAGTTTCATCAGAATATCTCATTCCTTCGAGAGTTATCGTGCTTATAGACGGACGGACAGACGGACGGACGGACAACTTTTGCGATGTCATAGGTATCCCTCCACTTACGTTTTGGGATCCCAAAAAGAGACCCCAATGCTCACAATCCTACCAAGTTTCAACTTGATATCTACTGATTCCTGGCAAGGGTGACGAACTTTACTCCTGGGCAAGCTGGGCCCAGGTGTGGGTGGGGAGGTGCAACTTTAAAAGCAATTTCCCAGCCCTAGGAGCTACACGTCTAAGAAATCTCATCGTCCTATGTCCAGTTCTGGTCAAGATATGAACATTATTCACTGGAGGGAAAACACAAGGATCTCATAGAAGCTCACCTGCTGTGGTTGCGTCGACTTCATCTGTCCTTATCATGACGTAATCAATATCAGTTCCTCTGTAGATCTCGCGCCATAATTCTTTGATGCGACGGTTGATGATTATCATCCTTTCTTCATGAAATTTGGCAATAGCCCATTCGAGAGCTACTCGGTTTTTGTTCAAGTCTTCCACTGCGTGGTAGTGGACCTAAAAAAGAAATCTGAATTTAAAAATTGCCGCTTAAAATTTGTTTAACCTAAAAATTTGTCCGAGGACTTTGGGAGTTCAAATACGGCGTATTTGAAGTGGGATAGACTGGTGGAAGTTATGCCAAGGAGAGAAAATCCTTTCTGGACCCAGCTACACTTTGGGTTTACCAGGATCCCTGCCTGAACGCCTTGTCGCAATCTATTCCTCGTAAAAAAATCAATTAGAGCCGTTTACAGTCTTTGTAATATGGGGGGTGAAGGAGAAGTTGGACCTTCGGACCTCTGGTCCTGTACTGTATAATCGGTAGCGTGGAGGAGGCTCGTGGGGTCTATCTCCTAGGGCGTTATAGAGTCAAACAAACTATAGTGCGAGTATACGTTTAACAAACGTTACGACTTACTTAGTACATGGAGAGCGTGCACTTGTAGTTTCACTATACCACTGTTACCTTAAGACTGGATTAAGATCGACTGACTCCCTTACTACATGTATCTTTGCCCTTATATAGTTGTATTTCCTTGGAACGCTTCCGCTTTTCTTAGAGCTCCTTGGAGCATGATACTGGCAACACTTGGCAAAGGAAACGAAGTATAGGGACTGGAGGCTTCTGCGACAAATAAGAACTTTGCGAAAGTCCCTTGAATGAAAAGATGATTCAGGGGACTTTTGCGGGTTTGGGCATCATTTCCGGGTGAGGGGGCGCAGGGTTCCTTTCATTACATCTTCTAATCATTTATTCATTAAGAATCTTACTCACGGCGTGTGCCGATTAACTGATTCCAACGCCGACGTATAAATACGCATCAATATTTAAACAAGAAAATGCAAGCGTAAACTGCCGAGTCAACTGCTATTTCGGTTTGCATCGAAACAACAGAAAACAAAATATATAAAATTAATTACACTCATACTAAACAGGCAAACATACGTGCTTAAAAACCAACATAAAATCATGTGGGCTCTTTAATGGTGGATAAAGCGTTAAACAGTTTAACAAATGCCGGAACAAAGCTGTTACTGTATCTGACATGGGTGCATTGGACAGGTTGCAGTTCTGGAATTGGGTTCACAACTGGTCTTGGAGGTCTTGGCCGTTTGGTTTCAAAATCAGGGGGAGGATTTTACGGAGGATCAGGGGTTTAAGAGTTTTTAGACCAAAATTTACCGATAATTTTTCAACACGACTCGCTAATGTACTAAGATTGAAAGTTTTTAAAGGTTGATATAAGGGACTTTAGCGGATTCTTTCAAGCGAGTCGGACTGGTCAAATTAAGCCCAGAATGCCAAACAGGGTAACAGTTATACTCTAAAATAGGACGGATAAACGAAAAATAAATTTTAAGGAGATGTTTAGTTCGAACGCCAAAGCTAGAAAGTAGCTTAAGGGAACGGATGGCCATGTTCCCTCGTTCAGTATCGAATCTGTTTCTTTTTTCCACTTTAGATCTTTAGTTAAGTAAACACCAAGAAGTTTGATTTTACCAGCTAGTTGGATTTGGGATAGGGGTGGAAAAAACTGAGGTTGGTTTAAAAAAAAAGATAAGTTAGGACCACCGATACAATCCGCTGCCACTTCATCGCATATTTCGTGAATTATACCTTTTGCGAAACTCTTAAAATTCTTACGGCAGACAGCCAAAACAGACAAGTCATCAACATATTTCCAACGATCAAGAAAAGACGTTACAAGCTCGTTAATAATTACTAAAAACAATAAAGGACCCAAAGTGTCCCCTGAGAGACTCCGTAGAAAATTGGTAAACTATTTGAAAAGACCCCTTTGTATTTTGTTCGCTGAGTTCTACCGGTTAACAAATTTGCCACAATCCCAACTAGAAAGGGATCAACATTAAATTTATTTATTTATTCATTTATTTCCCTCAGAACTGAGGAGTACAAAATAATGTATAAAAAAGAACTATGCCTAAACCATCTGGTCCATTCATTAACACATAAATACTATGAAAAATTCACACGATGTCGACAACTAAGTTACAATTATGTACGCACTATTTTATATAATGTACTGCACTATTTATTTTAAAAGATTATCCACGAGCTTGCTGTGATGGCTAATGAAATCAAACACCTTTTTTAAATCTTCTTTTTCTACATCAGTTTCAGACATTTTTACAACCTTTTGGGGATCCCAAAACGTAACTGACGTAACGTACCTATGACTTCGTCAGAGTTGTCCGTCTGTGAGCACGATAACTCTCGAAGGGAATGGGCTATTCTGATGAAACTTGGTGTGAGGACTCTTTGGGTCAAGGGAAAGGTCAACTTGTAGATGGGCTAAGAGCCCTACATTTAGGGATGGGGTTCAAATTAAGGGGCGAACAAAATATTTTTGAACAACTAATAAGATAAGCGATTTAGGGGTTAGAAGACATGCTGAACACGAATACGAAAACAATTTTCTCGCCGGGCAAGTCCGGAAAATTTGTTAAAAGTAAAAAGTTTTATCAAAATGTTTGATTAGATGATCGGAAGCTGAATCCGCATTTGACAATCATTTTTTAGCCAGACATATAGTTCGCCCCGAATCCGGTTGAAACCGGGACTTTGTTATAAATAAAAGTTTATCTGAAGTTGATGACACGCTCGATATAGTGGTAAGGAGATATGCTGAATACGTGTATGAAAATTATTTTCTCGTCGGACAAATAATTCGTCCAGAACTTGGCCAAAACCTGAAATTTTTGTAAAGGTAAAGTTGTATCTGAAGTTGATATGTGCGATACAGGGGTAAGCAGATGCGCTGAATTCGTTTTGAGCTTTAGTTTTTGTCGGACAAGTAGTTCGGTCGGGATCCGGTCGAAACGGGTGATATGGCAGAATAAGGGCAGGAAGGTTTGATCATTTTCGTCAAAGTAGATGTGACCTATAGCCTAGGGGTAAATACATGCATGCTAAATCCATATCTGAACTTGGTTTTCTCAGATGATTAGCCATTGGCCTTATTATGTTACTAAATCCTAATAGTAAAACCGTTCAAGAAGTCTGGCAAAGACCGGATATCTACAAGACCAAACTGTCTGCATCATATTAGGTAGTGCAAAACCGATACGTCAGCTAAAATTCATGAGAGCTATATTTCGGCCGTTCTTGGCAAGGGTCCTCATCAGGCTCAAAAGCGCTCAAGTTGGAACAGTTTTCCGACTATTCCAACAAGTTTTCCAACTTGAGCGCTTTTGAGCCTGAACAGGACTCTTGCCAAGAAGAGCTGAAATATAGCTATAAGACAATTCAGGTGACGTATCCGTTTTGCACTATCAAATTAATTAATTAATAATTTTATTACCCATCACAATGTATAAATACACAAAAAAATGAGTAGGAAAAATAAGGAAAAGCTACACAATACGCAACATTACGTAACCAACAACAAATACCAACTATTTCAGGAGTCTATACATATCACTTGTCGGATCAAGATCTTGCCTATACCGCAGTAAACTTTCCTGCACAGATTACGGGCTGCGCTACTCCATACTTCCATGATATGCTGCTGTTACTTGACCAAGGCAGAAGTCTCAACAGATTTTAGAGACTTCGCAGTCAGCTTGGGCTGAAGGAGCATTTATTTTGTCTGGTTCATATATTAAAGTTTTGGGATCCTATCGAAAGCTTTGGTCTTGTTATCTTTCATGTCGTCAAATCAGTGACTGGAACCGTGCAACCTTCGTTTCCTACTATCTACTGTGAGACCAAATGAAACGCAGCCTCATCATACGGCACGCTTGACTCTACGTAGTGAAGAGTCATAACTAGGCTACCGAAGTAAAATTTTGCTAATTTCCGTTCACTATATTATTTTAAAGTTTAATAGAAAGGCCAACTTATTTTTTACATAATTTAACTGAATACTCGGCATTAATTGGATTGTGTTAAAGGATTTTTTGTGTTCTTCTTCACTATTCCTCTAGTATGACGTTAAGGACTTCTATAGTCGTCGTCACAACGCAAAATTCTACTATGACGCGAAGAATTTGAATCTCAATACAAACACGGCTTTCCAGTGCCCAGTGATCATCTTGCGGAAGGTAGCTCAGTGCGTGAACATTTACTTTTCATAAAATCGTTGTCGTCAAGCATACAACACAGGTACAAGCGCATAAAGATACCAGAATCTGGCGGGGAAGTTCCACTATGTGAAAACTGATTATTCGTGAGTACAGAGCAACGAAGTAATGCATTTTCATCGGGTCTTCGACCCTCTTCCAACAATTCAAGGTATTGCTCTCCGATTTTCTTTATTTGTTGCTGTATTATCTCCTTCTTGTTGCTGTATCATCTTCTTCTTGTCTTTTCATATTTATCATTCATCAGTTGAATTTTTAGTGTATGAGTAGCTCGGTATGAATGTAGTGAATAATTATAAATGAATTACATCGCTTGCCCTTCCAAGCTTCATTGCCTTTCTTGGCAGGCAAAAGGCGAATAGTGTCTGTTATTTTTAATAAATGTATCTCTACTCGACTCTACTATTTCACTGAATAAGTGATGAGTAAGACGATTTTCCTATCTTAGTCCTTTTCAGTTAAACTTTAATTTATAACTGAAGGGGTTACATACCTAACCTGTTGGATGCCAATATGTACTTTAATGCGGTGCTTACACACAGAGGAAAATTTGATGCAAAATCCAGTTTTGGAGACAGGATAATGTTTATACACATAAGGAAAGAAACTGTTTCTCCAAGCAAAAAATTTGAAAGAAATGTTATAATAGTAGCCTAGCCACCCAAGGGCGTCACGACTAGGGGGAGGGGGAGGGGGACGCCCCCCCCCCCCTCGAATGTTCTCGGCCAGTCGGTCAAAAAAAATAGTCGATTTTTTCTTGGAAACAGTCGGTTTCTCGTACAAATGGTCAGTTTTTTCTTAAAAAATAGTAGTTTTTCTTAAAATCACCCCGGTAAAAAAAGTGTCGGTAAATATTTTTATAAGTAGTGAACTGAAAGACAAAAATGCTCCTCAGCCGGGATTTGAACCCAGCACCCTCTGCTTACAAGACAGGCGCTCTATCATTTGAGCTACCGAGGGGCTTGTGAACAGAGTTCGCAAACCACTACAATAGTCTGGTAGAAACCGGCCATAGGAACAGTGATCCCGCCCAAAGGCAAATTCATCTAACCAGTTCACATCCCCATGTCACGGAAATTAATATAACACATAGATGGCACTTTACACAAGGGACTTGTACCGTGACCAATAAACCACTTGGTCACGGTACAAGTCCCTTGTTTAAAGTGCCATCTATCTGTTATGGTCGGTAAATATCTTGCCCCCCCCCCCCCCAAACATTTTAGCTAGTTCTGCTTCCCACAGCCAATCAGAATCTTTCTTGTTTTCTTCACCAACGGCTTGGCTTGGCAAGGTAAAGACGCGCGGCGTTGGCCCTCTGCGCTACCAAACTAAACGGATTTGTAAATATTGTGGCAGGTAACAACGAAAATCACCAAAAGAGTGATTCTGAAACCACACGTAAACATCCCGTTTGGGACACAAATTCACAAAGGGCAGAGAGGTTCTGCCGTTCTACTTCTTCGGAATTTCTTTCATCTAGACCGGAATTCCTGTATAAGCTAGATTTTTTTTCTAGTCCCCTAGGAAATTTTATAACTGGCTAAGAAATACCCGAGAAATTATCCTAATGGAACGCCTTGTAGCTAGGCTACCAAGAAAAAATTATGTTTGTTTTCTTAGATAAATGAGTGAATGAACACAAATTGCAGCCAATTAAACACATAACGACCCCTTACCTAATAAGTTTTGTTCCCGCCTTCGTCAAGTGTTTATTTTTCCGGCCCATGTTAGCCTAGTGCTATTAGGGTTCTAAATAAAATTGATTGATTGATTGATTGAACCTTTTTAACTCGCATCATTAATTGTAAATAGATTTAAAAAATTTCTGTTGTGTTTGACAAGTATTTGTAATATCCGAACTAGTGTAGAATTATCTTGTGAGTCTAATTAGTGTTCATATGGACGAGAACCACCAGATCGGCTTCGCCGATTCAATTCAAAAATAAATTTAATTGAACTGAATTGAACGGGTATAAAGTTAAGAACGCGGCTAATAAAATATAAAAAATAGGACATTGGCCTCTACAGAAACTCCAACCACTGCGATTATCTTGTAAGAGGTATGAGAAGAACTTCGCACCTTCATTCCTATGACATATCAAATCATCAAATCAAATCAAGTTTACTAATTAGCCAGGATTATCCAAAAACGAATAGCACTGGCACGTCAAAGATACAAACACTTGGTCACAATTTAAGTCAAGTCACTGTTAATATGTTTGCAAAAGTACGGGACGAATGAACGGTCATACCGAACACTGCAATTTGCAGGAGGGAGTTTTTACTTTTGCTTCCCCGAATTTGATCCTCGAGTGGGTTTAGAAGAATAATTCTTCTGATTTCATCCGTCATCCACGGTTTACCCAGAGCTTTAACCTTTTTCTGTTTTTCAGGGAAGCTCTGTTGAAATCCGGCTAGAAGGTAGTCCAGAAGAAATTCGGTCATCTCATTGGCGCCTTCGAGTCTCAGCAGCTCAGTCCAGTTTGTCGAGGAGAGACATCTTCTGTAGTTTTCAATGCCCTCCTTGGTTATGGGGCGGTATCTCCTGATTTCGTATCCATTTTTCGGCTTGTGACCATTGGGCTCCAGCCGAATAATTAGATGGTCTCCTCTTCCAAGTGGATGCTGAGTTTTGGGCTCGTGAAAGCAATCGCTGCAGTTAGTGAAGATACGGTCGAGAGTCTTCCCTTTTCGTGTAGGGCAGTTGACAATCTGTTTCAGGAATAGCGTTTCAGATACCCATGATGACTTTATGTCATTGAAACTCCGGCGATGATTATTGCAGCGCAAGGCAAGGGTACTTGCACCGGATCCAGTCCGTGCAGTTTTGCAGGTAAGAGAGTAAGTCCTTGCGGAATGGCCCATTGGGGGGAGGGGGGGGGGGTAATAAACGACTCCGTAAACATACATCCAAAGATAGGTAACCATTTAGGCCTTACCCATAGCCACTGAACTTCTATAGGAGTCGGTTTCTTGGGACTGGTATCTGGAGAATCCGAGATTTAATGGAACATTTGCACAGGAAACCGACACCTCCTCCATGATTGACTGGAGTTCCGTCATTGTCGCACCGTGGTAGCAGAAAAAAAGCTGTACCCGTCAATTTCTAGGAAGTCTGCAGATGGCATCCATGTTTCAGTAATCGCTACAATGTCAATATTATCACGGCATACGAAGTGTTCAAGCTCCTCAGTCTTATTTCCAAGGGACTGGGCGTTGATGAGCGCCATGTCAAGTAAAGAACTTACAGAGGGAGTCTTATATTTTTTCCTTTCAGGTTTGAATGGATTCTTCGCATTTACCTCGCCCAGGGACTCGGATGATTCTGTGTCCAAACTGGGGTTTTCAGTGGACACAGCTATTTTATTTTTTAAATCAGTTTCTGGCTTCCAAATTGCCACGCCTTCCTTTTTAGAAATTAAACCATCGTCTCGAGGATAGTAACAGGAGGCATGGTAGGTTGACATGGGATCTGCTGGTAACTGTTGTGGTAGTATCGAGAGCTGGAGGTTGTCGGTTCTTGATGGAAGTGGTCCAGATGGTGGTAGTTGATTTTTGTGTTTATTGTACCATAGCTGCGTCTTCCATTTGATTTGTTTTGACTGTTGGTTGTTTGAGGTGTCTTGTTCCATTGTTTTTTCCCTGTTGGCTGGTGGTTGATGTTGTCTGTGGCTGAAGAGCCATTCCTGTAGAAAGTGCGAGTTCGAAAGTGTTCCTTTTGATCTTTTTGCCGTGGATGATGTTTCAGAGTATGCGTCAAGTTTTTTGAACCCGTAGTATCCACGTTTCGTTTGGCTTCATGTAAAACTGGTGATGCTGGGTGGTAGTAGTTACAACGATTTCCTCTGTTGCAGCGCCCTGTAGCGAATTTCTTGAATTTCACAGGATGAAGTTTCGCACATTTTCCTGATTTGGCACCTTCACAACCGCCTGAGATGGTGTGGTGTTCACATATTGATGGAATTGTTGTATGTGAATACCGGCACATATACAGGCAGTCAAAGTTTATTGCTGGAAGCAAGTGTTCAGTAGCTTTTAGCAGTAATTTAAACTATATAGCCTACCCTGAACAATTTTTTTTTTATCGTAAAACGTCAGAAAGCCGTAGTAACAGAGATGTGCGAATCCGAATCTGGATTGGAATTCGAACCCAGGATTCGTCTTTTTTGGCCAGATTTGAATCTTATGCTTGTCAGGCTGGATTAGGATTCGAGTTCTGATTCCAAACCCTCAATCTTACGAATCCGCTCAAATGTCTAGTCTACATCCTTCCAGTTTCCGTTTTCCCAATTTTTCCATAGTTGGCTTAGGCAATCCAAATTTTTCGTCTCCACCACCATGATCTATCAAGTTATCTGATTACCTTAGATATTAGTACTTTTTGTCACCTCAAACTATAACCTATGTACACGATTTGATTTTTGTTAAGGTCGGATTCAAATCCGGATTCGAGTCCAGACTGGAATGAAATGGTTGATTTTGATTCGCAATCGGTTTCGTACCTAGCCCTGTATCGAATCCTTTCATGATCGGATTCGACAGTCTTTGCCTAGCAGTGAGTTGTTTATGTGTGCTAGGATCAATTTATACCATTGATTGTATACATTGCATTCATTATCTGTTACTTGTAATGACCAAAAACCAACTATCGACCGTGACCAATCCTTCTCTTTGAAGTCCAGTCACTGCCAAAGAAGCTCTTGACTTTTTTTTTTTTATAGTGGCTATATTTAAAGTAAGAAAAGTCCTTACGGTTTTAAACCCTGAAGTTGAATAGCCTTACCCTTTCTTCGAAGACTTTCTCTTTGAATTCCGACTCCACGTTATTATAATGCTTGTCATACGTGCTTTTCTGCTGGCTAATCTTCGATTCCAAGGTTGACATACTTCCTTTGTTTGCCTGGAGCTAAAATACAGAAACTGGCGTCAACCACAAGTTACCCGTCGTACCTCCGATTGCAACTCATACTACATATAAAGCGTTTTTCCGTGCTCCCACAAACAGTTTGTGGGTCGACTGTGGCTCCAAAAGAGTGTTTCCGCGGTCTTTTGTGCGGCCCACAGGTGTGTTTCCACGACCAACGAGATTTTCCTGTCTCGCTTTGTGGCTCAAATTTAACGAACAACTGGCGAGGTGATTGTCGATTTTGTAGCTTGATTCTGGCGGGAAATTCAAATTAAGCAGCAAAATAGTGTCTAAACAATAAAGTTAACTACTTTTCAAGACTATTGAGTTAAAACTGAGGATACTTTTGTACAGAATGGTAAGGAAATAAGCCCGGAGTTCTCTTTATTCGGATTTTATATGATTTTTACTTTTATTTTCAGATATTTGAAATCACCGCCAAAAAATAGACAAAACGCTGTTTCCGCGAGTTTTAACTAGTGGCTCGACTGTGTGGCACACAGCCGTGTTTCCGCGGCAAACACTCAGAAGTGTGTGGCCCATAGTTGTGTCGCGGAAAAAAACCTATAACGTTTGGAGCCAAGCTGACCATTCATTGCAAATAAAAATAGAAAAACGAGATTTTCGGTTTTTTTTTCCTGATCAACTAGTTATCCCTCTAAGATGATGTGCGAGGGATAAATAAAATCTCTGATATTTCGGTTGCACTTCCGGCAAACCGTCCTCAGCGAAAAGAAAACTAAATCATAAAATCCACCACAATAACAACAGGAAAATGATGCGGAACCAACAAACAATAAAACGACATTTAACTAAAGATTTTCTCTTCTCGTCCTTCAAGAATCGGATCATTTCTACAAATTTTCTGTTTCCGCCTGATCCGCTGCGGACGCCAAATAAGAAACTAGGCAGCATAAACTCGGTACTGTCCAACTTGCATCCCAGTCAGCCGATTCGTTTGGTTATTGACCATATCAAAAAGTTTACGGTCCTCCCCTCCCCCCCCCCCCTCCAGCTACGCCAGCCAATGCCACATGTGGTTCGGAGACATGTTTAAAATATCTAGCTTATTAGTTCTTATCACCCATAAAGTTTCACTCAAATCGGACCACCCGTTCGCAAACTACGCAAGTCAGTAATTTCGGATTCCCCTTCCCTTAACTACCCCCAAAATGGCCGGATCCAGGAACAGAAACTTCCCTAGGATATTGTGTCAGGTCTTTAAGTCTCTTTACTCGGGTCGCTACTATGCCTGTCTAGTTTTCATCCTAGAAAATCTAGAAGTACCCTAGCTTGCGATCACCGGAATTCCCGGAAACCCCTCCGACTCCCCTAAAGATCTATAGAGCCCCGATGTGATGTGGTTATGTCAAGGATCTATTTAAGGCTTATGCTTGTTCTTTCCACCAAATTCCATCCCGATCCCTCGGCGCTAGGCGTTTCACCAATATTCCGGTGTCCCCCTTTACCCCACCCCCCACCCGCAAGTATCGGATCTGGTCCGGGCTTGACACGGAACATCTGAGACGACACCTCTTTCCACTTGCCAAGTTTCATTCAAATTAGATCGACCGTTCGACAGTTATGAATTTGACAAGATTCCGGATTCCCCATCCCTCCACTCCCCCCACGATGATCGGATCATGCAAACGACTATTGTCAAGTCAGTTTGTTCGAGTCCCTGATATGCCAGCCCAACTGCATCGTCCTAGTACACGAAGTACCGAACTCATGGATAATCAGAAATTGGGCCCCCCCCCACTCCCCCCATAGTGCCCGAATCCAGTCCGGTCCAGGTCACAAATGAATTTCTGTATCAACATTTTCGGACTTTAGGGGGTCCGATGATTGGGGTATTGATTTCCGGTATTGACTTTTCAACACACGTTCTTCATTGCTTTGATCTGCCCCGTACGGAAAAACTCATTAAAATGTCACATAATGTCATAAGAAAATCATGATTTCCCATTTTATCATTAAATGAATCATGGAGAAATCATGATTTTCCTTTTATATGAAATTGATGTCACGAAAAAATCATGATCAGACAATAGTCATAATTATTTATCAGAAAAATCACGATTTTTTATATTTATGATTTCTCTAAATCATAATAAATCATGAACAGGAGTTAGGCATTTATGATTTAGGCTTCATGACTTCAAAGAATCTTGAAAAGATCATAATTGGAACTTAAAATGATTTTGAAAATCATTAAAAAATCACTTCTGTGATGATTTAAGCCGTCGTGATCTTAGAAATCGTAGAAGATCGTAGTGATATAAGTTTTATGACCTGGGAAATCATAACAAATCGTAACGACGAATTACGAAAGTTATGATTCCGTGTTTATGATTCAAAAAATCATAAGCTAAACATTTTGAGAAGGATTATGATTTTGATTAATCATTAACAAATCATTTCAATGAGGAATGAAGCCGTCGTGATCTCAGAAATCATGAAAGATCATAGCGCTAGAAATTTCTTGATCTCAAAGATCATAATAACGAATCATGAAAGTTCTGAATCGGTCTTATGATCTTGCAGGTCATAACCAGGTCATATTGCAAAGTTTTATGATTTTTTTAAATCATCAAGAGATCATTTCTAAGCTAACATACGCCGTCATGATCTTGAAAATCAGAAAAGTATCACATCTCCTGAAATTTTGTGATCTTGGTATCATTAAAGATCATATTCGGAAGTTTTATGACTTTGATATATCATTAAAATATCATCTCGATTTTGACTCTAGGCGTGGCAATCTTATAAATCACGAAATGTCTTAGCACCGTAAATTGTTTGACACAGGAACTAATAACCATGAACTATGAACGTTGTGATCCAGTCTTGATGTTTCAGAAATCATAAATTCACCTTGCATCATGATTTTTGTCATACCGTAGACAAAGGTCATATTAATATTGAAAGCCAGGTTTTAAGAATAATGACTTGTTGATGTCCGATACTTTTTTATTCATTTGTAGGTAAGCATAGCAGATAGCAGCATATCCCTCAACTTATTGCCTATCTGCATCTATACTCTTGTTGCCCCTGGTGAATGACTAACTAAGATTTATACATATTAAAATCCGACAACTAGATCTGTTGCAGTTCTCGCATGCTTCTCGTAGTTGGGGCCTGCATAATTGGCCTGCACGTGGTGGAGGAAGATGGACGCATGGGACGGGCGAAAACACTGCATGCAGTGGACTTCGTGTCAACTCAATCTGTCGGTGCATGCTGGTCTTGCGCGTGGTCGAGTACTATGTCGCACACTGTCATAAGAAACCATGGTTTCCAAGTTTATCATTAAAAATATCATGGAGAACTCATGATTTACCTTGTGTATGACATTGGTGTCCCGAAAAAGTCATGATCAGACAATAGTCATAATCATTTATCAGAAAAATCACGATATTTCATATTCATGATTTCTCCAAATCATAAACAAATCCTGAACACCAGGTACGCATGTATGATTTAGTCTTCGTGACTCCAAAAATCTTGAAAAGATCAGAATTGGAATTATAATGATTCTGAAAAATCATTAAGAGATCCCTTCTGTGATAATTCAAGCCGTCGTGATCTTACAAATTATGAAAGATCGTAGCGATGTGAGTTTTGTTACCTGGGAAATCATAAGAAATCGTAATCTCGCATCGTAAACAGGTCATATTGAGAAGTCTTGTGATACGGGACATCAAAATGAATCATGACCATCAATTCTGACAGTTGTGGCTCAGTATTTATCATTTTCAGAATCACAAACAGATCATAGCGGGAAGTTTTTAGAAACTGGTGCTACAACCCATCTAAAACGTTGTGCTTCAAATACGTGCACGGAACTTTGATCCTGGGGGGGGGGGGGGCCTCGGTCTAATGTTGTGGTGACGTGAACTGACAAAGAAAGATGTTCGAATTTTACTTAGTAGCCTCTCACAGCTGAGCGTTCGACGGCGAGCTTTTTTGCTCATCTTTAAAATGGTATTCTTTCTTTTGTCCAAAAGAAACGCTACAATATTCATGTGAAATTCATTTTCTTTCGAATTTGAATGCCATAAAATCGGAAAAGTGAAGATCACCAAGACTGCAGTTGCTGGTCTTGTCTAGAAAATTGGCCGGAATTAGTACAAATTCCGTTGAACCCGCAATTCTCAGGTGCCATAACACCTGCTGCATACGTGCCAAGTAGTTGGATTTCATGGCTAAAGCATTACCTTGTCGGTCAGTTGTCAGCAAACCTAAATCATTGCCTTTGGTTCAGGAATACAGGACTGGTAATTCCTCGTAGTTTGGTCCAAACCGTGAGAGGGATTTCGAAAACTATAGAGGGATTAAGTTCAATCCGCGCTATGACTCTTTTGCTTTTAGCGCGCGGTTCAGATTTGATTCAAATTTACGGATGAAAGGCGTTGGCGCTAATTTTGTTATGGGTATGTTTCTTATGTATTTGATTGTTGTTTAGTTTTTCGTACTATTCCGTTGATATGAACAAATACAGGCTTTGATATTTGAGTGTTTGATGCTCTGTTCTCTTTTGTTGATGTGTGTCCTGCTTATAAGGAGATCAAGTTAGCCTATCCTATGATATTGCTTTGCTTGTTCATGCCTATTGTTGGTTATATCCATTATTTTATAGAACAGATCAGTCGTATACATAAGAACTATTATTTACTTGTTTCCCAAACATAAGTGGATTGATACAGAAGAGGTACCCTACCTCAGACAAGATTTCAAATTTCCAGTTAAATCTATCTCACTAATAAAGGAGCCCACAAATATGACAAACATACTAGATTGAAGCTTATAGAATGGTTTACACACTGAAGAAATAAACATTGCTTCAATATTTCTAGTTAAACCTATGTTTGTTTCCCAACCATTCCTCCTCATTTTTACCTGAGCTCGTATTCCTTGCTGTTATCCACAAGCAGCTTCAAAACCAAGAAAAGGCATAGAATTTGAGTATTTTGGGACACATGACTGTTCTAATGAGATAGTCTATTTTGGGGCAAGCAAACATGATGAATCCGAAGATGATAATTATAATGGTATATAATATAGATATAAATAGAATGGTTTACACACTGAAGAAATAAACATTGCTTCAGTATGTCTAGTTAAACCTATCTTTGTTTCCCAACAGTTCCTCCTCATTGTTACCTGAGCTCGTATTCATTGCTGTTATCCACAAGCAGCTTCAAAACCAAGAAAAGGCATAGAATTTGAGTATTTTGGGACACATGACTTTTCTAATGAGATAGTCTATTTAGGGTAAGAAAACATGATGAATCCGAAGATGATAATTATAATGGTATATAATATAGATATAAATAGAATGTAAACAATTAATAGCAACGCAGACTTGTCACCACAGCATAACAAAAATAAAGCATGATGTACGGAAAACTCATTAAAATGTCACACAATGTCATGTCATAAGAAAATCATGATTTCCCATTTTATCATTAAATAAATCATGGAAAAATCATGATTTTTCTTTTATATGACATTGATGTCACGAAAAAGTCATGATCAGACAATAGTCATAATAATTTATCGGAAAATCACGATAATTTGTATTCATGTTTTCTCTAAATCATAATAAATCATAAACAGGAGTTAGGCATTTATGATTTAGTCTTCGTGACTTCAAAAGATCTTGAAAAGATCATAATTGGAACTTAAATGATTATAAAAAATCATTAAAAAATCACTTCTATGATGATTTAAGCCGTCGTAATCTTAAAAATCATGGAAGATCTTAGTGATATAAGTTTTGTGACCTTGGAAATCATAAAAATCGTAACCACGAATTATGAAAAATATGATTCAGTCTTTATGATTCAAAAAATCATAAACTAGTCATTTTGACAAGAATTATGATTTTGATTTACTAATAACAGATCATTTCAATGAGGAATGAAGCCGCCGTGATCTCAGAAATCATGAAAGATCATAGCGGTAGAAATTTTGTGATCTATAAAATCCTAATAACGAATCATGAAAGTTTTGAATCGGTCGGAAATTTGGAAATTTGGAAAAATTTCTGGAAAATCGGAAATTGGCCGGAATTAGTACAAATTAAATTTATTTTCGTTGAACCCGCAATTCTCAGGTGCCATAAAACTGCCCCGTACGTGCTAAAGCATTACCTTGTCAGTCAGTTGTCAGCGGACCTAAATCATTGCCTTTGGGTCAGGAATGCAGGACTGATAATTCCTTGTAGCTTGGTTCAAACCGTGAGAGGGATTTCGAAAACTACAGAGGGATTAAGTTCAATCCGCGCCATGACTCTTTTGCTTTTAGCGCGTGTGTGTGTGTCCTGCTTATAAGGAGATCAAGTTACCTAGCCTATGATATTGCTTGTCCATGCCTATTGTTGGTTATACCCAGCAATTTATATAGAAAGTTCAGTAGCATACCTAAGAACTATTTTTTTTTTTTCCAAAACATAAGTGTAGTGATACAGGAGAGGTACTCAACCTCACACAAGATTTCAAATATCCAGAGAAATCTTCCGTGAGAAAAATCTATCTGGCTTAAAAAGGGACCCATAAATATGATAAACATACTAGATTGAACCTTATAGAATGGTTTACACACTGAAGAAATAAATTTTGCTTCGGTATATCTAGTTAAACCTATCTTTGTTTCTCAATAATTCCTCCTCATAGTTACCTGAGCTCGTATTCCTTGTTGTAATCCGCAAGCAAATTCAAAACAAAGAAAATGTACAGAATTTGAGTATTTTGACACACGATTGTTGGGTTGTGTTAAAACAAGATTTTGTTCACACTTGGTGTGGGGAAACTATGGGTAAAAGAACAGGACAAGTTCAAAGATGGGCTCCGTAAACCTATATTTCGGGTGGGGGAGGGGGTTCAAGTGTTGGGGCTAGCAAAATATTTTTAAAAGCTAATGAGATAGTCGATTTAGGGGTAAGAAACCATGCTGAATCCGAAGATGATAGTTATTTTCTCACCAGAATAATAGTTCGCCCTGAATCCGGCAGAATTTCTGGAAAGTTTGTTAAAGTTAAGGTTTTACTCGAAGTTGATTAGAGGTATTGAAACAGAGGTAAGAAGACTTGCTGAATCCTTATTTTCAAATTATTTTCTCTCCGGACGAGCAATTCACCCGGAATCCGTCCAAAACCGAAAAATGGTTGAAAGTAAAAGTTCCACTGAAAGTTGATTAGAGGTCGGATGTAGGCGTGAAGAGACGTCCTGGATCAGTGTATGAAAACTATTTTCTCGCCGGACAAATAGTTCGCCCGGAATCCGGCCAAAATCAGAAAATTTGCTGAAAGCAACATTTTTGTCTGAAGTTGAGTAGTTCGGCCGTAATTTGTAAAAAATTTAGGGCTACAGAGCCCATCTACGAACTTGACCTTACCCTTGAACCAGACAATTCTCACACCAAGTTTCATCAAAACATCTCATTCGACGGACGGACAACTTTTGCGATGTCATTGGTATCCCTCCACTTACGTTTTGAGATCCCAATAATCAAGACTTCATCAGAAAATACCCTGAAAGATCTTCAATGACCAGACTCTTCGTATTTCCGGAAATATTTTTCGAAATTCGGTCTTTTTTCAAAATCCGGTTTCTTCAAATCCAGTTCCGGCAGGAGATCCTATCACTAGAGGCCGGATCTATCTGGCAAAATTCTATGCGGAAATGTTAATTTGCACATAGAATCAAAAGTAAAGTCGGGGTAAATTATGTTGTAGCTCCTCAGTTCACTCTAAAATGAATGTTATAATCTAGCAGATGCATTGTAGGCCGGGATTCGTACCGGATATATTGACGATTTCGACAAACTTGGTTCTTCCCATGATAATTCGAGAAGATTAAAAGCATGTATTCAAATAATGTATACGACGGATACATCAGCTAAGATGTTTCGTCAGCGATATTTCGGCCCTTCTTGGCAAGGGTCCTCGTCAGACTGTCAATCTTCAGGGTCAACGTCGGGGAAGGAAACAAACCTGTAATGATGTATGATTACAGGTTAGTTGATTTCCCCTGCGAGTATCGTAGCTGACGTATCCGTTATACACATTATTTGAAACATTTATTCAAAACAATGTTTACAACGGATACGTCAGCTACGATTCTTCATCAGCGATATTTCGGCCCTTCTTGGCAAGGGTGCTCGTCAGGCTGTCAATCCTCTGGGTCAACGTCGGGGAATTAAAAAAACCTGTAACAAATAACTGAAGCTTCTACCGACTATAAATATCTTATTAAAGTAAATTACCTTTAAATACCACTATAGTGAAAAAACTAGTCCCGAGATTTAATTTTTTACACGGACGCTGTTTTTGCTGCACGATTGGGGCGATGACAGGAAAGGTTTTTTTCTGCATTTTCATCAACTTCGGTTTTGTTATTAATAAGAGGCAGAAAACTTAAATATTATTTTAATATTATAATACTGCATTCTGAAACATTTGTTTGTGGTTTATTTGATGTTGATATATCTGGAAGCTCTAGTCCATGTCGTTAATTTTGGTACTAGCTGTTTTTTAATCAATAAGAAGTTTCATTGATGATGATCTCTGTGTCCGACGAAGATGTATTCGTGACTCATAAAGATGCATCGGTCATCAGAGATGGGCGAATCCGATTCTGTATAACCCTCACTCGTACGAATCCCACCAAATTTCTAGTCTAGATCCTTCTAGCATCTGTTTTCCAATTCTACACAGTCGGCTTAGGCAATCCAAGATTTGATTTCGACCACCAACCCTCCTCAGTGATGTCTACCCCCAGATTCGGATTCTAATCATTTCATGATCGGTTTCGCCCATCTCTGATCGTAACTTGCTTTTAGTTTCCCACTTGCTTTTAGTTTCCCAGTTAACTATTTTTCCGATCACCTATGACGTCTTAAAAGTACTCCGACTGACCGTCCGTCCGTCTGACAAACATTGACAAAGAACAGATCTACAAAGGCCCGATTGTCTGGATTAATAGTCAAAGAAATCATACAAAATTGTGTGATCTGTTATCTGAAACATTTGTTCCTGGTTTATTTGATGTTTGTGCGTATCTGAAAGTCCATATCGTTAATTTTGGACTATATAAGCCAGTTTTTCAATAAGAAGTTTTAGTGATGATGATCTGAAAGTGAATTGTAGGATATCAGAACAGAGAGGTCTAATGACGAGCATGTTTCTGGATGCATGTATACTTAATAGCTGAGACGTGTCCACCCATAAACGAAGCTCCTTTAAGTTTTAGTTCACTAGCTAGTACGTTGTCGAGCTCGCAGACACATCGCTCGACCGCTCGCAAGACCAACAGGGCACAACTTCATGCATGTTTTTGTCCATCTATGATAGGACCCTGCGTCCACTTTCCTTCACCACGTGCAGGCCCACATACAGCACCCGACCACAAGAAGCATGCGAGAACTGAAAAGACCGTTACTGTGTTTTTAATATGAAGAAATAATAGCAAAGCAGACTTTGTCACCACAGCATAACAAAAATAAAGCATGCAATGGCGATAAGGCCATCGAGGTCATCCAAGCGCAGCAAAACGTTCGCAGCCAGGCCCAGCAAAACTTGTTATACGTGTTGCTTTCCTGCCTACAAAAGAATAAAAGAATGTTATTCAAAATCAAGATCATTTTGCACAAAAGCAACTGAATACGTGCGGTTATACTAATTTGACCAGTATCGATTATGAAGTCAAGATTTTAAGTCCTGACTATCATTATTAAGAATCAGACAAAAGTCACGATTTATTATTCATGATTTTAAGGTCAATTTGCTGATTTTCGAAATGTCATGATTTTAGAAAGGACAAAACAGGTTACCAAGAAAGTCACTTTCATTTGTTACGAATCATGACTTGTCATGATTCAAGTTTTAAGTTTTTGTTTTAAGATTTAACAAAGACAAGTCAAATCACCAAGAAATCATGATTTTCGTTTACGAAGAATCATGACAAAAATCAAGACAGGAATCATGACTTTTGTGATGAAATATCAAATTAGAGACATGATTCAATTTTTGTGATTTTTATACTGATTTTCGAAATGTCATGATTTAAAAATGACAAAAACCATCACCAAGAAATCATGACTTTCGTTTATTAAGAATCATGACAGAAATCATGACATGTCAAAATGAAGTCATGATTCAAGTTTCATGATCTCATGTGTGATATTTTGTCGATTTTCTAAATGTCATGATTTTAGAAATGATAAAGCAAATCACGAAAAAAATCATGATTTTCTATATAAAGAGTCATGATAAATATCATGACAAAAATCATGATTTTTGTCATTAAAGTCATGAAAAAGTCATGACTATGTTGTTCACAAATCATGTACGTGTTGTTCATGATTTTTCTAGTTGTCATTTCGCTTAGTCATGACTTTCTAAATCATGATTTAGCCGTCAATAAATCATGACATTTAGTCACTAAGAAATCATGACAAAAATCATGACAAAAATCATGAATTTTGTCATGATTTTAATCATGATATGTCATAATTGCTAATCATGATTTTTTTTTGATTTTTTGGTGACGTTTTTTCCGTACGGGGCTGTAGATAAAATACTATGTCTTATTTAATGTACCAGTATTTACCTGCAACTATGCATAGTTATACTAGAATCAATATAGTTAGTTGTGTTTTCCCTATCCAATCCCATACCACACACTAGGGAATGCAGCATTATCCCACAACCGAAGATCCGCTCGTCCCGCCCTACGCTACCAAATTAGGTCTCTGACACCGACCTTCTCAGCAGAAATACGCAGAAAAACAGGTCAGCCTTCTTTCACTGAGTCGCTGAAAAGAAGGCGGTGGAAACACATGAGACACGTCCTTCGTATGGAAGAAAGAACCCGTCCTCGTACAACCTATGGTTGGAAGACAGACGGGAGAAGAAAGCGCCAAAAACACATTAGTTGCGTTTTTACAGATACCATGGAAGCTGTTATCACAGTTATCGTGGTATCTGTTACCAAGATTGCTCTGCAAAAACGACAATTGCCGAGATTGCGCTTTTCCAAGTCATCCAAAGAAAAACTGATATCCAGTCACATCCCAAGTGCCAAACTTTTTTCCAACCAATTTGACAAAATCCTAGGCTCTATTGTTGGTGGTGATGAAAGTGAGATGAATTTTTCAGATATCAAGACCAGTTACGACGGTATCTGGCCAAATACCACGACAACTGCAAAAACGCCTTTTAACCGTGGTATCACATACCACAGTAACTGCAAAACGATTTTAGACCGTGGTATCAGATACCATGGTATTTGCAAAAACGCAACTATTGAGGCAAACATATGACCGAGACCTAAAGACGGCTGGTACCTCGCTAGTACCAACATCGCTCGCTCGCCAATATTACCGCTGTGGCATTAATGCGGGACGATAGGAGAGGCTTTGTTGACGCCCTATGCACCAACGATGGCTCTGGAGGAACTGAGGTCTATGGTAAGTTCTCCTCCCCCTTTTGATATTACACTGATTTTTACGCCTGCCGTGTTTCTACCTTTAGACGACACACCAGGCAGCACGAGCAACATTACTGAGAAACTTATTGCTTCGAAGATCAATTCGGCAAATTAGGCCTAACCGGCAATTGTTAACTTTGATGGAACCGAGTTAATAAGATTCAGCATTAACAATCAATCAATCAACCAATCATCGCATTTATTCCTGAATATCTGTTTCACAACATGATAACATAGGACTGTCAACTTAAACAAAATATAATTGATATTTACAATTCGTTTTAAAACTTGTGCGACTTCATAACTTGTAACAAAATTAAATGGTATGTCAACATAAAAAATAAACAAAATTAAACGGTATGTCAAACATAAAAAATGTAAAATATGTAATATTAGATTAATTGTCAAAACATTTTACGTGTCTTCACTTGTTAAAAAACTTCACAAAATATGGCACAAATGAGTTAAGGAATCTATCAGAAGAGTGACTAGGTGGGTTTTGTAGCGTTACTTTATTTGCCGTTCTGGTGCGTGCTTGTTCACCATTTTTTACTGCGTCGTCAGGCAGAATCCCCCTGTGCTTTTCTGTTGACAAACACTTCCTTCCGAAATTCATGACTAAGTCATGGCGCCGTTCTGATAGGAGTTGTAATCCGAGTTGTTCTCGGCTTGTTTCATAATCAATGTATTCATATCCAAGTATTATTTTGCAGGCCCGTTTCTGAACGTTTTCTAGTCTGTCATTTTGTTCATGAGTCAGACCGCAGCGCCATACTGGACAACAGTATTCAACTGCAGGGCGCACATAAGTCTTATAGCAAATAATGAGAACGTTTGTTTTAAAGCCAAACCATTTGAGTTGACTGAAGGACCGTAGAAGCAAAGATGCCTGTGTACAGAGTGCATTTATCTGGGATCCCCATTTTAAGTCATCATCGATGTGGACGCCAAGCACCTTGACTGTTTTCACAGTTTTGAGGTTGGTGTCACCAATTTGAAGGACCTCACGTTTTAGAAAGTTGATCCTGAAGATGGTGCTTTTTTCGATGCTTAATGTCAGCTTAGAGTTAGCTGCTTGCGAGTTGATCTCCCTCAGCAAGGTCTTCACGGGATCGTTGGAATGTGGATCAGAAAGAGATCGAAAGATGGCAGCATTCAAATCGTCTGGAAATTTGTAGCGGTCTTGATACTCAATGATGAGCTTGTTTATCCCTATAATGAAGGCGAGAGGCCCTAGTTTGCTTCCCTGCGCCGCTCCACAAGTGATGTTCAATGAGGTTGAGATGTCTTCTTGGCTTAGTTGGACACACTGGCTTCTTTCGTGAAGGAAATCTGCCAACATTCTCAGCACAAATCTTCTGGCTCCCATCGTAGAAGCTTAACGGTCATCGTCAGGGGCACACGTACAAGCTTGCAAACTCAAGATTCCACAAGCACGTTTTTTAGTGGGGCGTTGGTAACAGAATTGTTGATCCTTGGAACAGCCTTACCGAAGATACAGTTAATGCTGAATCGACCAGGTTCAATTGTATTTTGACAGGATTTTAACTCTGGTCAGTTCAGTTACTCAAAAGTTTTGTAGAGGCGAACGCATTTTTCGTAGCTTTGTATATAAAATTCCGTTACGTTTACCATCACAGACTATAAGACGGGCTAAACATAGTCAAAGATAATCGATCGAAATGGCTCGATCCGTCATATAAATCACTAAAATCTCAATACTTACATCAGCATCTAGTTTCCTCAGTTGCGTCTCCAGTTTCTCTTCCTTCGACTTCACATCGTCGTACTTGTAGTTCTTGTACACTTCCTTTAGCTTTTCGTATTCTCTTTTCATTTTACTTTCTTCAAGTCTTTTCTCGCGAAGACGTCGGTTATCCAGGAGGTTACGTTCAATCATCTGTACATAAAAACACATAGTAACATATCACACTTAAATATACCTAGACAACCCTCTTTTTTGGGATCCCAAAGCGTAAGTGGAGGGATACCTATGACATCGCAAAAGTTGTCCGTCTGTGCACACAATGACTGTCGAGGGGATTGAAATATTTTGATGAAACTTTAGTGGGAGGATCCTTTGGGTCTAAGTACAGGTCAAGCTCGAAGATTGGCTCCGTAACCCTATATTTGAGGGTGGTGGAGGTGTTTCAAATTATGAGGCAAAAAAAAAATTTCGAAAGCTATTGAGATATAGTTGATTTAGGGGTAAGGAGACATGCTGAATTCAACTAGGAAATTTATTTTCTCGCTGGACAAATAGTTCACCCGGAATCCGGCGAAAACCGGAAAATTTGTGAAAAGTAAAAGTTTAATATGAAGCTGATTAGAGGTTCGATTTAGGGGCAAGTAGACGTGCTGAGGCATAAGTCTGATGTCCATTCCGGGAAAACTCTTCGCTCATGTCATACTGAGACGCATCCAAACAGCGATCGATGAGCACCTACGAGAAGAACAGCATGGTTTCCGACCCAAAAGGTCATGTGCTGACCTAGTATACGTCCTGCGCATGATCATAGAGGAGTCCAACGAATGGAACCAAAAGATCTACATGGCTTTCATCGACTTCGAGAAAGCTTTCGACTCCATAGACCGCAATACCTTATGGAAGATCCTCGGTTTCTACGGAATCCCGCCGAAACTTGTGGCGCTCATCATGGCCCTATACGAGGACACGGAGTGCTGCGTGCGACTAGAAGACGGCAACACCAGATACTTTCGCATAATGTCCGGAGTCAAGCAAGGGTGTGTTCTTTCCCCATTCCTCTTCGTTCTTGTCATGGACTTCATTCTACGGGACTGCACTGGCTACGGAATCGAGCTTTCCAACAACCGACGCCTCGCTGACCTTGATTTCGCCGATGACGTTGGACTCCTGGAATCCAGTAAGACAAGGCTACAGGAGTTGATGAACACAATCGAAGAGAAAGCCAGCCAGTTGGGTCTCCGGATTAACTCCGACAAAACGAAGAGCATGGCAACCAGCGACTCCCCTTTAAATCTGAGATGTGCGGGAAAGGACATCGAGCAAGTCCTGGAATTCAGATACTTAGGAAGCACCGTGGAAAAGGACGGCTCAAACGCCAGAGAAATTCAACTTCGCATTGGCCAAGCAAGCGGAGCCTTCAACCGCTTGAGACCCGTCTGGAGATCCAGGAAATACTCCACAAAGCTGAAGCTGCGCCTGCTGAACAGTAATGTCCTGTCCATTCTGCTGTGTCACAGTGAATGTTGGAAGCTCAACATGCAGCAGGAGAAGAGGATTCTTGCCTTCGAGACGAATTGTCTCCGGAGAATCCTCAACATAACTTGGCAGCAGCGAGTATCGAACCAGGAGGTACGCCGTCTCACTGGTCAGCCGCTGATAACAGACGTTATCCGAAAAAGAAGATGGCGATACTTGGGCCACGTCCTTCGCATGGACGAATCCAGGTTGCCAAACAACATCTTCCATTGGCAACCAAAAGGAAGACGTCGAAGGGGACGACCGAGAAACACGATCCGTCGCACCTACCAGAGGGACCTTGCAAACGTCCACGCAAGTCTGCAACCTGAGTGGGAAGATGTCCTGGCGGCAGCCCACCAGAGGGAAGACTGGCGCCTATTCGTGGATGCCCTGGGTGCCTCTGGTGGCACAGGAGGATCTAAGGTCTAAGGTAAGGTAAGACGTGCTGAGTAGGGGGGGTCGGCACCGTTTCTGTTTCTATTTGTGTTGCGAGAGCAACACTTTGGTTTTGTCCTCGTTTTTTTTTTTTTTTTTTTTTTTTTCCTATGCCGCCGATTTCATTTTATTCCTGGTAACCGGGAAGGGTCTAACCTGTGCGGTTTTTACAGAAAGTGCGGACCTTAGGCCGGATGATGAATATGACATTACATTTTGGAAAGCTCCGTAGAACTCTTGCCTGGGGCCAATAAGGATGGTTTTTGCTTGTCCTCGAGCCAGAGCATACGGTTTGCGAAGTGAAGTGGAGTTGTATAGCCTATGTCATGTCAGAGAGGACCATCTGAAGTTGTGTAGCGAACCTTTCGTTTCATCAAACCATGTTTCTGCTTTCGAGTGGAAAGCTCCGTTCTAGCACGCAAGCAGGCAGGCACCAGTTTCAAATTGAAGATGGACTAAAATCTATATGTGTTAAATATATGCGGCAGTTACCCGGCCCCACAGCCAACATATCTTCTTTGAGTGATAAATAGAAAAATCTACAGAGACAAAAAAGTGGCTTTTTCCCACGGGTCCGACAGTGCTGCCATTTACTGTTTCTATCCATTTATCTGCGCGATTTCAGCTGAGTTTATCGTTCGTTTTTTGCACTTGGGTCTGCGGTAGACAAATGGTATCACATGTGTCTCTTAAACTTTCAAAGTTCTCTCATTGCTAAAGAAATTAGAGCTTATCCTTTGCTCCTTTCTAAGCGGTGACGTTAGAAAGTTGGCCTACGGCAAGAAAGTCAACTTTTGAACTAAGACAGGTGAATTTTTTTTTTCGACGGCAATCGACAGTAGTTGATGAGATTATCAAAGTATATGTCTTTTTGGTACAAAATTTCCTTCATGACATACACCAGTTTGAAAATTTCAAGGGGTTGACAACTTCAGTAGTAAGGTGCAGACTGAAACCAAAAACAGGCGATACCAGTTGTGAGAAATGTAGGGGACTTGTAAGCAACAGTCGACTGTTAGCTCATAATCATCTTCGGAGATGAGGGGTTTTCAGCTTTTGCTACTTGGTGTATCTGTTATTTGTTTCCGGTGTATTCGATGGTAAGAACAATTGGGTTCCCAATGGTAAGATATGCAAGGGAATTGTAAGTAATAATCGGCTGTTATACTACAGTCATCTTCAGCGATGAGGAGTTTGCAACTTCTGCTAGCTGGTGTACTTGCTAGCCGGTGTACCTGGTATTTGTTTCCGGTGTATTCGATGGTAAGAACAATTTGGTTCCCAATCATAAGACATCATAGGGACTTTAGTAATAATCGGCTGTTATGGTACACTCATCTTCAGAGATGAGGGGCTTGCAACTTTTTGCTAGCTGGTGTACCCATTATTTTTATCCGGTGAAATTTGATGTCTATCACGGAAGAGGGACTTGTAAGTAAGAATCAATCACGAGGGGCTAGAATTTGTGCAAACTGGTGCACATTGTATGCGATTTCTATAAATCTGACGGTAAGAAAGTTTGTATCCATGGTCGATCGCTGTAACCTAGGGGTACAAACGATAATGTAAAACAATGAGGTAGTTCGTAATAACTTATAGTGTCATCTGTGGTATGATTATCATGAAAAGTTACGGATAGCTTTATCATATCAACTAGTTTATATAAGATATTGTTCCAAGTTTTCATCCGTCACGATGTCTACGATTGAAACGGATAAAGTTCAACTGACTGCAAAGTCAATTTAGTCCCTTTTTTCGATATTCTTTGTTGATGTTAGGGCAATCGATAGCCATTGATGGGCTGATCAAAGTATATGTCATCCATTTTTTTTAAACAAAAATCCTTCATGAGATAAACCAGTTATTTGTTCAAGGGGTTGACAACTTCAGTAGTAAGGTATAAGGTACTGAAGCAAAAATAGGCGATACCTATTTGTTGTTAGTGATCCTGAAAAGTTACGGATAGCGTTATAATACCAACTAGATTATATAAGATATTTTTCCAAGTTTTCATCGGTCACGTTGTCTACGATTGAAACGGATAAAGTTCTACTGACTGCAAAGTCAATTTAGTCCCTTCTTCCGATATTGTTTTGTTGTTGCTTTTGCAACGCTGAAGAATAGCTTTTGATCATTTGATTATTCTTTTTAGAACATACTGTTTTAAAAAGCTCCAATAAGTTGACAACTTCAGCATTTAACCGACAGCGAAGGAACAAAACCAAAGTGTTGCTCTCGCAACACTTTAGTCGGCGAAGCCGGACAAAGGTTGCCGCAACCTTCACGTTGTCCAGGCAACGTAGGTCTAGTTTTTTACTACCGTTTTCTGTTCTGTTTTTTTTTTAAATAACAGAAAAACAGAAAACAGGTAGCCGTTTTTTTAATGCCGTTTCTGTTTCTGTTCCGTTTTTTATATGACCATTTTAGCCGTTTCTGTTTTTATTTTACCTGTATTTTCCAGATTTCCGTGTTTTGTTCCGACTTATACGCGTGGCATCCTGGCATAATCTAGCAGGTTTTATTCTCCTAGCGGATTATGACATCTACCGATATTTTCCGCTTTTCGGAAGGAAAGATTTTTGAGTCAGAATAGAGAGATTGCACCCTACCCGACAAAACGGATATTTTTACACCATCATTAAAGGAAGCATATAACAACAAAATTAACATTAGGAGGTATTGGACTTTCGACTTAGACTAAATTATCGGCCTTTGATAACCATTCTGAGCTGGTTAATTGCTGAAAACGTTAATCTTGCTATTTCTTGTTGGTATAATAATACTTTTGCTGGAAACGTTAATCTGGCTATTTCTTTTTGGTATAATGACACTTTTGCGAAACGGACGCATCCCAATCATCTCATTGGTCGGTTAAGACACATTTTTTGAAATCCAACCAATCGGAAGCACGAATCGTTTTACTGAAAGCTTGAAGCCTTCAAGCTCCCATTTCTGATGAGACTTTTCTACAAAGCTGTAATTATACAACTAAGCAAGAGCCACCGAACTTTTCCAATGTTCAAAAGTTTCTTTTTCACTTTTCGGTAAAGATGTGCACTTTCTGGGTGCTAGGAATTATTTTTTAAGCAAAACCGTTGTGGCGCAAATGATCATGGACCCTCGGGGGATCATGAAATGTAAAGTTTGTCATAAGTAATTTTTCACTTTGCTGTTAAGGTGCGCACTTCAAGGGAGCTGGCAGTTCACTCTGTACTTCAAGGGATGGTCGGATCTGGAAAGTGACAATTTGTGAACCAGGTCTTATCGAGACTCTTAATGTTCCAGCCAAGTTTCCCCCTCACACCACTCTCCCCACGCTGGACGGATCGTCGAAGTGACTATTTCCAAGTTAGTTTGGTCAGATCCCTGATATGCCTGCCAAGTTTCATCGTCCTAGCACATCTGGAAGTACCCTAGCTCGGGAGCAGTGGACCGACCGACCGAAAAGGGATCGGTATATGGCACTTGAATGAAGCCCATGCAAAACGCTGGGGCAGGCTGACAGGGGTGACCATGGTTCTCACACGTAATTGTACCCCTTATTCCGCATAGGGGGTAAGAATACATGCTGAATTCGCGTATGACAATCATTTTTTCACCGGACGCATAGATCGATCGGAATCCGGCTGAAACCGGAAAATTAGTTAAAAGTAAAAGTTACGACATAGGCTATAGGGTAAACCATATGCTGAATCTATAACTGAATATTTGACAGCGCAAAACGGATATCTGAGTATATCTAAAGTTGTTAAAATTCAGCTGGCGTATCCGGTTTGCACTGTCAAATAGAACTTGGTCTTCTCGGATTATTACCATTTTGGCCTTAACCTGTTCGTAAATTTTAAAAATAAAAATGTTTAAGAAGTCTGTTGAAGACCGAACATCTACAAGACCGAATTGTTGGGAGCAAATATTAAAATTTCGGGATCCCATCGAAAGCTTTGGTCTTGTTTACTGTGGAGCCCCACCTAGACCCTCCAGTTTCTATTTCGCTTTGAAACACTTAAAATATCTCATTAATAGTAAATGTCAACTGTCACTCCTTTTTAAAGCTCCATGAAAATAATTCATTGATTAACAATGAGTCTATGCTAGGGACAGTCGGGGAGACCTGTTACGGTGAACCTTAGTGTGAATCGACCGGGGGAATCCACAACGAACCCGTGAAGTCTGCACGTGTAGTAGGCCACCAGACGCCCTAGGCTGTCCTGTCGACTCCGATGACTGTATATAAGGACATTTACCATCTATCTCCGGCCTACTACACCCCTCGCCATAACATCAGGTTGAGAGTGCTTCTTCACATACAAATACAGTCGCCGTAACAGACCCCACATTTCATACGGCTCTCCCTTTTGTCCGATTACCACGGCGCTAAAACTGTCCTCCTAATATTCGTAACGCTCTTGCTAATGACCAAGGGTAGCCGTGGGGATTCCGGCATCCTATGTTTCCGAGTTTCAACGCCGCTGATCCCCTGCTTTATAAACAGCTTCTTACTGCCCACCACTCTTCTCTACATGATTAATTTTATCAAGGTACTTGTCAGGATGCAAGCTGCGCAGGTCTCCCTGGCGATTAGCAGCTGACGATGGACCAAACAATAGTTGCGTTTTTGCACATACTATGGTATCTGTTACCACGGTAACTGGATCTGCAGTTAGTCGTTTTTGCAGTTATCGTGGTATCTGATTTACCGGTTGCTCTGCAAAAACGACAATTGCCGAAACTGCACTTTTGGAAGTCGTCACTCTCACATCACTAAGTGCCAAACTTCTTTCCCACCAATTTAACAAAAACTGATAAAAGTGAAATGACTTTCCAGATACGACGATCAGTTACCACGGTCGGACCGTGGTATCTGAATATCAGATACCACGATAACTGGCCAGATACCACGATAACTGCAAAAACACCTTTTGGCCGTGGTATCAGATACCAAGATAACTGCAAAAACGACTTTAGACTGTGGTATCAGATACCATGGTACCTGCAAAAACCCAACTAATGCCATGGATCTGGATCTTTTTCAAAGGGAATAATCACATTATCAACGTAGGTAGGTAAACGGACAGGTTATGTCGTCACAGAATTAACAAATCATCTTTTTCTGTGTATCAACTTTGATGGACAAAAAAGTAAAAAACTAAATAAGAAAGAGATCCAGAAGCTCACCTTTTGCTTATCAATCATCGACCTCGCTTCTGCCAGACGTCCCTCGAAATTCTTCTTTTCAACTGTCAACTCTCCCTCTTTAGTTTGCACGGAGTGCAAGCTCTTCTCGTTCTGCAGCAAGGTCTGATCACGACCGGATTCAACCCAATTTCGGACGCTAGCGGTGAGCGCGCGCAGGTTTGCGTCGGATGTTGATATGTGGGTGAACTAGAAGAAATCAAGATGCCGTTAAGTATTTCATTTGTCTTCAACTCTTGGTAGTCTTTTGAATGGTGCTAGTCTTCTGAATAAGGCACGGGTTCCAGTCAACGACATCGCGAAATCCTGACTGGAATTCGGTAAAAAAAAGAAATTATACGAATATTTTATTTTCAAGCCGAGACGACGCAAACAAACAACAGAACAGGGTATGTATCTGTTTTTCCACAAGTTAATTTTCCAGCTTGAGCGGCTTGAGCTTGAAGAGGACCCTTGCTAAGAAGGGCCGAAATATAGATCTAATAAAATGTAGCTGACTTATCCGTTTTGCACCGTCAAACAAAACAAACAACAGATCTAGGACTTATGACCATTCGGCACTTAGGCGGACCAACCTCCACCTACCCCACAATCCTTGGTCCAACCATCCGTCCGGTAGGCTACTTACAATATTGGGGTGGAAAAAAAGTAGATAGATTTTCATCGGGAAAAAAACTGAATGAGGAATGATATAATTTTTTTTTTTAAACTAGGGATAGAAAATTATTATATGAAATTAAAGAAATTAAAAATTAAATA
The DNA here is from genome assembly GCA_023053575.1 of Branchinecta lynchi. Classification (NCBI taxonomy): domain Eukaryota; kingdom Metazoa; phylum Arthropoda; class Branchiopoda; order Anostraca; family Branchinectidae; genus Branchinecta; species Branchinecta lynchi. The sequence goes on from JAKZAP010000015.1 coordinate 8,960,290, forward strand.
AAATTTTCGGCTTTTAACTCTCCCACAGTAATCGGGCACCGGTCCTGCAGGTGTCGTACCCCGCCAGAAATACAAAAAAGAATGTCTAGAATAAATTACCGTTCCAACTATACTATTCCATCCTAACCTCACTGTCAGAAATAACATAACAAATAACACAAGGATGCGCAGTTTTTCATCAAAGAACACTTGGAATGTAATCTGTTATGATTTTGAAAGCATTTAATGCATAACTTTCAAAATCACAAACGATCACATCCCAAGTGTAGTCTGTTGAAACTGTGCATCCTTGTGTTACAGATATTCCTTCAGCCCAAGCTGACTGCGAATCGCATTGATTTGTTTTATATATTATGAAACTTCTGACAGTGCTCTTCGTCCCTTTGTCATTTTTATTAAATGTTCGAACTCCCTTAACTCTCCCCACGATGGCAAAATCCGCTTAAATTTTTTAAGCAAATCTACCGCATTTGATCGTACCACCTATCCAGTTTCATTCAAACCGAAACCCGGTCGAAGCTATGCATGCCACAAGGTTCCAGGTTCCCAGCCCTACCACGAATGAATCTGATCAGGTCCCTCGAATACCTACCAAGTTTGCAGGTAGTCTTCCCAATCGGTCTGAACTAGTTATCATTAGGCCGACAGACCGACGGAAAAGCTACTGGTAATATCGGTACATGGCATTTGAGTCAGTGGCATCAAGTCCCTTATAAGAAAAAGGTTAAACAATAAATAAAACAAATTAAAATGTAACCAAACGAAAACATGAAATGGTGTTAACATTCATTAGCATCTTTTTGGAATATTTCAAAAATGAAATTTACCTGATTGCAGGCCTCTTCGTTCCGGCGGCTTGCGTGTTTCTTCAGCTCTAAAAGCTTGTTTTCAGCGGCAACTAGCCGGCGACTCGAGGTTGGCAGTTCAACTTTCTTCTTTTCGACTTCAGCTTCCAACTCCGCACTGTCTCTCGTGATGTCAGTCAGCTGCTTTTCTACATCCTATATTATTATTATTATTAGTTTTATTGCCCATCATAATGTATACGAGGTTTTAGTCACTCTCCGGCACCCGGTGTACACTCATTCCCGGCAGCAATGCACTTCTATTAAACTTTTTGATTTTTAAACACCAACTATTAAATTGGATGGTACCTTCCGGCACCTCCCGGCAGCAATGCAGCAATGCACTTTTATTAAACTTCGTGATTTTTAAACACCGACTATTAAATTGGATGGTACCTTCCAGCACCGGCGTACACGGGTTTGGGGAGTGAGTAACCCCCCGAATGTATAAATACACACAAAATGGAGTAGGAAAAATAAGGAAAAGCCAAACAATATACAACACTACGTAATCCCGATGAAAAATTTTAGCCTGCGTAGTAGTATGGTAGTAGTAAAAACGTTGCATGTAATACAATGTAGGCTAATAGCTAAGAATACTATCATCTAATGTGGCTCTGACTGGTCCAATCTTATGTAGTAGTATGCGGTAGCGTCCTGTCTTGCCATAGCAGCATCCAGTCTTGCTAATAGTAGCATATAGTAGTGTGCAGTACCACGGTAGCCTTGAAGTAGAAGCATGTAGTAGCATCGTTAGTACTGCATGCTTCTTTTTCGTACTACTTCATAGATTTGAAATAGATTATCAACTATTTCGGGAGTCTATCTAAAGCGCTTGTCGGATCAAGATCTTGCTTATACCGCAGTAAACGTTTCTGCACAGCAATTGGCTGGGCTACTCCATACTTCCCTGATTTGCTGCTGTTGCTCGACCAAGGCGGAAGTCTCAACAGATATTTTGCAAACTTATACAAACAGCTTTAATAATAAGCAGAAGACATGTAACGGTAAGTCTAATTAGCTGTGACTAACTCGCATCTCTATCCCTCTTAACAGAGAAGCTCTGTAAATATTATTCTTATCAAACCTTGCTTGCTGTCTTCAGCATGGATATCTTACCGAGTCTCAGTATAAAGACAGTAGAAGTCATACCTGTTTCTTACGGCAGTATACGAAGAGCATGCAGAAGACAAATTAAAGGACACATCGCATCTATACTGCTCATGCAACCACGAACAAATAATCGGATACCACCTCCGTCTCCCTATCTTTGTAATCAGGGTTGCCACATCAAAAATATTCAGAGAGTGACTTTTGGCCCAAAACAGAGAGTGAATTGGGAGTGAAATTTATTCTCACGAAATGTTCACTTTTGGTCGGAATCGCCTCTGCAGAAATGACACATCTAAATTTTACTTTCATGAAAAAAACTTGAAATAGTCACTTCTGGTGGGAATCCTTGCTGCAAAAATGACACATTTGGTCATTTTCTGAAACAGAGTGATTGTTATGTCCTACGTAGGACAAGAGTGACAAAAACAAAATAGAGTAACAATTCACACTATCGTGCGACATGTGGCAACCCTGTCTGTAATATGACAACGCGGAATCGAATAGATTATACCGTGTCCCGATGCCAACAAGCGGAGGTTACGAGCTGCGCGGCGCATCACTTTTCGTTACCTCCACAAATAGCTAAATCGCTGGGAAGCCGCGTAGAAGAAACTTTTAAAGTCAAAGCTGATTGGTTCTCTGGACGCGCTCCAGAGCGGGTCTGCGCAGTCTACCACAAATCCCTGATCTTTGGATACCCTATGCCAAACGCTGGGTATATCTAGCATTTAGCATAGCCTATGCGTAACGCTGGATACCCTATGCCAAACGCTGGATACCTGTTGGTAACATAACCCTGACCTACCTCAATACAGAGGAATTCTGATTGGTTGATTTTTTAGCTTCAGACAAATCATCAATATTTTACTTGGTTACAGTATCCAGCACCTGGCATAGTGTATCCAACTTTAGGCATAGGGTATGCCAAACGCTAGACATATCCGACGTTTGGCATAGGGTATCCAAAATCAGGGGTTTGTGGTTGACTGGGTCAGCGTGCCTCCTGCACTTCTTGCTCCGCGATGAGCAACAGCGAAGACGGAAGTAGACAGGTATCAACTTAAACCTAGAGCATGTACCTCTAGCTCCGCTCAGATTTGTTGGTGTATCCAAAGTCGCTGCATGAGCCCAAAGACGGATGTTCTATCTGATTGTGTGTTCTTGATACAACCTAGTTCCGTAATTGCATTCATAATTCTCAAACCCGGAGATCCAAATTTATACGTTACCGGCTAAGTATACCTCGCTAATCGTTGCACTTGGCATGATTCACAATTTTCCGTTCGCATTAGCCAACACTAAATATACCACGAAGAGCTTTACCTGTTTTTCCCGCAGACCTTCAGCTATTTTGAACTTTTCTTCTTGCAAATTGTTCTTCTTCTTCGTAATTTCGTCCATTTCCTTCCTGTACTTGCTAATTATATCTTGCATTTCATTTACTTTCTCTTGCAGTTCCTTCAGCTCCCGCTTGGCGTCTTCATGTTCGGATGCCACGACAGATAGAGGACGAGACGCATCTATAAAGACCAGAGATATCGCTTTGAATTATACCGGCTTCCTGTTACTCCTCTAACAATTTTCTTTTTTCCAGCTCGTCGTCTTTTCCAAAGCAAACTTTTAAAACATTCTCGAACTCCCGTAATAAATACATCGAATTTGTATTGATCTTGGGCAAAAATTTCTTGCCGGCCCCTGGAAAACCCTCACACTACCCTGCACGAGCATAGGCCTAAGAGATAGGTCGAAAAGAAAAAAAAACACTGGAACCGAAGAAGTTGACAATCTTTGTCCAGTCTTTGATACGTATTCTGAGTCTTTTAGTTTTTGGAGGGGGACGATAGTTACAGTATTTCTTAAAAAAAATTTGGGTTGTTGTGTTGTTTGGGCGTCCTGGATCAGTTAAAGCATGCTCCTTTCTATTTTTGTTTCTTCTTTCATCTTTCTGTTTTGAAGCAGTTTATTCGTTGATATTTTGGAGTTGTTAAAGGACCCCTCGCACTATTTACTATTCAACTTGCAGTATTTTAACATATTTGGGTACTTTAAAACTAGGCTGTTCTTTCACCAAATAACCCATGGTTTTGCCTGTTATAAGCCTTTTCCGAAACCCCTTGACTTACTGCGAAAATATGGGTACAAAATTTACATAACCGGTTTTTCCGATGAAAAAACACGGCAAGTGAGAAAATCAGCGTAGTTTTGTTAGAGGGGTTATAATATACAGATATATATAATATACAGAGAAAAAGAGAGAGAGAGGGAGAATTTTTAACTAATAGATATTCGTTTCGAGATTTCTTAAGACGACGAACATGTGTGTCGGCTCTGCAACTGACAAACCGAATGACGTGAATGGGTGTATTTTTTTTTTTTTTTTTACTATTATGTATTTTTTTTTACTAAATATTTGCTAAGCCCCAGGACAAGGAACAGCCATCTCATCGAAAAGTTCCGTATAGTTGATCCGTCCACGGCTGTCCTGAAATTCATAAGCAGGATGAACGAAAACTATAGCCACCCATGGAGCTCCATGATGTTCCGGTTCAATGAATTTTAATTATTTTGGCTGTTGTTGATGTTATGTTGTTTCTCTCTCTTTTATTTTTTAACACACTACTCTTTACCTAGACGGGTTACAAATAAAATTTAATTTAATTTAACTTAATTTAATCATGTTTTGAGCCCGTCTTTAATCAGTCACTCACCATGTTTGCCAATGCCGAGTTTACTCTTTTCTTTCTCGAGAGATGAACCCATGATGGCGATTTCGTCTATAAGCTGGCACAAGGAAACAACTTCAGTCTGAATATTCTTTGCGTTAGCTTCCTGAGACTTGGCAAAGCTAATAGATTCCAATTTATCTTCCAATGCAGCTTCCTTATCCTGAAAAACGACAAAGTAAAATGGGTCGTTCTATTAAAGGACCTCTCTTGCTTTCAAATGTTTTCACACCCCCAGTGGCGAATAACGAGATCTATTAACCTATGAAATCTCCCTCTTGAGAAAGTCCTTGTGAATAACTTTATTTGAACTTTTCGTTTTTCCGCGGTAGCCAAGACTTTCCAGGGTTGCCATAACATTTTTTGCCTTGAGACGTGAGTGCCAAACCTTGATTTTTGCCAATTCAATTCAATTCATTTATTTGTATCCGCCACAGCTGGCGAGTAGAAAAAAATATAATAAAATTCATACAATCGGTCTACAGACTAGTAACTAGACCATATACTTTCATAAAAACTCTACCGTCATTTAAAAAGCAATTAGCCTACACTATCCTAAATGAAGTCTACCTAACACTTTAACCAAAATACAATCAACGCAACGCATCGGACAAAGTGTGCTTTATGGAATAAATTAAAAAAAAAAATGTTTCCCGTTTCTTTTTCAAAATATCAATGGGGTTTTTTAAACCATAATTATCCATCATAAAAGAACTGGATTGGTATTTCGAAAACCGGCATAAAAGTTTCCCAAAATTAAAAAAAGTAGTTTTAATACGCGATAAATTTGTCAATGTTAAAAAGGGTAAAAAAGAAGATGCAAGCAAAGCCTGTGGAAGAGCAACAGTGTTAAAAATCTTTGCAAGATTGCGTCTAGATAGGAAATCCCTAAGACAAATCACCGCCCCGAAACTAGAAGAAATACGCGACTCCACATCTTTTACTATTAGAGCCCTCGTTAATGACAAAGTCGGGCCATAAGGGATTCCCAGATATCTCAAAGACTCACATGGTTTTAGGATTGAATTATTTATACGGACAGATACTGAAAGAGAAATTTGTTCAAGGGGTTTTTGACCAAAAACCATAAACTGGCATTTTTCAGGTCGAAAAATCAGGCCATATTCATTAAGAGACTTAACTAGATAATTTACATTATTCTGAAGGCCCGATAGCATACGCTATAAGAGAAGCTAGGATACCTTTACCATAAATAAAAGAAGACTGTACACCATCAAGACATGCAGCGATAGTTATATTGAAAATCACTGGAGAAAGAATCCCACCCAGACGAAGACCCCGGTTTAGAACAACATCAAAATCAGTGAATGAACCCTTCCAAAGAACTCTAATTCGAGAAGCTCCAAACCACCGACGCAACATGAGGTCTATCCTCACTGGTACACCATTCTTCAACAAAGATCTAAGGGCCCAAGCGTGGATGATACTATCGTATGCTGAAGCAATGTCTAGGGCTAATACATATATTATATTACTATAACTACAAGAACTCAAAATACGAGACAGAAGAGTGTGAGCTACATCAATATTCAACCCTTTCCTGAAACCAATTTGATTCAAACCTTGATTGGAACTACCAAAATACGGGAGGAGTGTTAGATCAAAAAGTTTACTCATTTGACAAGAAGTAGTTATTGGACGGAAAGATTTACAATCATTTGGGTTACCTCCTTTCTTTAATGGGGGGGGGGGGGGGGTAGTTGTTGATTTTAAAAAATTCGACGGAACCAAACCTGACTTAAGTATAAAAGTAAACAGGGATGCATTCATAATAATAGTATTGTGTGAAGCCCAATTTAGATAATTAGCATGTAAACCATCACAATCGAAAGATTTTTTGCTTTTCAGTTTTTTTATAGCTGCTTTTACATCATCTACTTCAATTTTAATATCCGATATTACATGCTTAGACAATTCTTCTTCAAATTCAGAATCAAGTTTACAATGTATCGTCTCATCCATTCTAGAAAAAGTACCATTAAAATGAGCAATCCAATTATCAGCCCCAAGACTACTTTTATCATGCGGGTGCTTTCTATGTGACTTATTCCTCACAAATTTCCACAGCTCATCTTCATCTTCAGAAATACGATATCCAATTTCATCCCGAATAAAATCATTGTGAAATCTTAATTCCTTGCGGAACAGCGATTTAGAAGCTTTCATACCCTCAAAAAAAGGACCAAACCTTGCGCTTCCCGCTGAACGCCACAGACGAAACGCACAAGAGGCTTTCGTGTTTGCATCTTTTAATAACTCATTAAATTTCCATGCAAACACTCGTGTTCCCGGGTAAAAAGATCTACTATTAAAAGCATTTTTCGCTCCTTCTTCATACAATGGACCAATTCAGCATAAAAAATATCTATATCAACTTGATCAATGAATGTTTTTTTGCCGACAATTTTTGACAGCATTTTATCCGTTTCAACGTGATAGATTTGAATTCTCTTTTTATCCCAATCCAAACATGTACATTTTTTAGAACGGACTATATTACTCGTAATGGATAATACGGGGATGGGAATAACAAGAGTAAACGACAGGTAAAGATGATCACTAATAGGGATATCAGCACAAACACCAACTATACTTGGACATAAATTAATATCCGAAGAAACTAGATGGTCAATATTGGACGACGCGCCTGAATTATGAATATAAGTAGCGTCTGAATTTTTATGAATTAGAGCGCACAATTAAAATCCCCAACAATGATCCATTCTGACTTGGGCGGAACTTTCAACACAGCCTTAGATAGCTCAGAACATGCATAATTAAATTCGTAATCTGAATCAATCGTGTGGTAATTAGTTGGGAGGTAGCAAGTAAAAACAAAACAATTCAAAATCTTGATCGCGATGAAATATTGCGTATGAGTAAAAGAAGAAGCATCAAAATTCTGACGGGTAAAAATACATATGCCTCCAGAAGGACGACCTCCAGTGGGAACCGCGGGGACAAAAAAACATGTATGATTTAACGATAAATTATGGACCAATTCCAGCCGAATGATCGAGCAAATGGTGCTCTTGTAGACACATAATGCCGGCTGATGCTAGCAAATGTGATAAAGCATGGACCTTGTTAGAAACACCGTTACTGTTCAAAGAACAGTAACGCCACAACGTCCGCGACGCTTGATTTGCTGTGATTTCTCAGTACTTGAAGAACGGCTACAATTGTTTCAAATTTTGGCCCGAGCCCGGCCAGGCTCGGCAAGCGCTAGCAAACGAATCCATAAATTGACTTGGCAAGTATGAGTATTTTTGAAAAATACTGTTTTCGGATCATAGAATGGTGAAAAAGCTATTTAGAGTGTGAGCGTGCTTTAGTTTTAACAATTTTGACTGTGACATAGGCATACTTATTTCCCTCGAACTATTATTGCAATCCTTTATAGCAACGAGCTTGTCGATCTCATCCGCTCACTAATTAGCAGACGGTTCTCAACGCATTCCCTAGTTTAGTGAGCACACCTTTTCTTCTTAAAACTACAGTGGATTTTTAATTAGAAAGTAAACAAAACAACAAAAACAAACTAATTAAACGATTAGACATATCCAACTACTGTACTGCATTTCGTACCTTTACCCAGGATGTTAAGTAGACTGCTCACTAGAAACAAACTCGTGGACATGTATAGGTTTTATTTCTGGTTCTACGGATAAAATACATTCATCCTCTTTTCCAGTTTCTCCAGCTTGCCTCTGAGTTCTGGTATGTCTTTCAATTGGTATGAAAGGAAACTGAGAGAAATACTAACCAGTCGACAGGAATGACTACTGTGGAATCAGAGCTGCTGCAAGTCCAGCAAACCCGAGTCCGAGACAAGTCCGAGTCCACAGCTCTGGCGGACGGACAGCTCCGTTAGGCCTAGACCTGCGCGAATGGTTTCGCAGCCGATTCCTAAGCTACATCCTGTGTCTGCATCTCATGACCGATACAGAAAAAGCTTCGTACCGTCATTCGTCGAAATGTATAACTCATCGTGATTCTTGTATAATTCATCGTAATTCGTGCTTATTTTATAATTGTTTGAATCCTAGTTCTTACATACGTTTAACGTGACGTCATTCGTCGAAATGCATAATTCGTTGTAACTCCTGTTTATGTTATAGTGATTTGAATTTCAGTTCTAATATAAGTGTAATTGTAAATGATCACTTACAGTGATTCGAATTGTATATAAGTTTATTATTTATGACAAAATTATGACAAAGGTGTTGATGTTATTATGTTTATGACGAAAAATCCAATGTTCGGCTTGTCCGTGAAGGAAATTTTAAATAAATTGAAATTGAAATTGAAAGACGAGTCCGAGTCCTTGAAAAAGGCGTCTCGAAACCGTCTCAAGAAGAGTCCAGAGTCCGAGTCCACCAGCTCTGTATGGAATACAAGAAAACAGCTTCCTCCATGGAGAATCCTGACTTATTAGTTTGGGTCCTTCCCCGCGTCAAATTAGTATATTATTCTGACCGCGGTAACCCAACCAAAGGGCTAAGTATCGGAGGGAGTTCCCGAAGAGCTCACCTACCCTACCTCCTACCTAGGATTTCTGCTAAATCCTAACAAGACCAAAGGTTTCGATGGGATCCCAAAAATCTAACACGTGATTCAAACAATTGGGTCATGTCTTAGCCATTCAGTCTTCGTCAGATTCCTTGAACATTTTTAGTGTTAAAAATTCAAAAATAGGTTCAGCATGTCTCCTTGCACCGATACAGAATCTCTAATCGATTTCAGAAACAACTTTGAGCTTCAACCAAATTTCCAGTTTCAGCCGAACTCGTGATGAGCGATTTGTCTAGCAAGAAAACTAAGTTCAGATATGGATTCAGCGGACCTCCTTTCAACCTCAATGAATATCTTATTAGCTTATAAGACATATATATTTTTACCGTTAATTCGAAACCCCTCCTCTGCCTCTAATGACAGGACTAAAGGACCCATCAACGAACATGACCTGTACTTTACCAGTGAATCCTAATTGAACAACATCCTCGCTTGAACAACATATTTCCTCGTTTGAACATCATATATCATCCCGTTCGACCTTCGATTACACTAGATCTCTCCGACGTCTATAGAATAAACAAATGAATTTCGTCATCCCCGCGCAGAGCTATACTGGTTTGAGAATAAAGGGGTAGGGACTGCTATAGCCGAAAATTGGTCAAAATGTGTGTCCGTTTTCGCCGGATTCCGGGTGAACTACTTGTCCGGCAAGAAAATAACTTTCATATTCGGGTTCGGCATGTCTCCTTACACCCAAATCAACTATCTCACTATCTAAATAATTTTGCCCGTTGATTTGAACCCCTTCCCCCACCCCTAATGGGCTACAGAGCCCATCTACGAACTTGAGCTTACCCTTGACCCAAAGAATCCTCACACCAAGTTTCATCAAGATATCTCGTTCCCTTCGTGCTAACATAGGACAACTTTTGCGATGTCTTAGGTATCCCTCCACTTACGTTTTGGGATCCCAAAAATAGGCAAAATCCATCTCAAGTACCAGGAGACGACTTCACACTTTATAGCGACGTATTTGGCAATGTACCACGATATACCCACGAAATCAAAATCTGCTAGCCAAAACGTTGGGGGGGGGGAGACGAGGGATTTACCGACTGGCTGGTAATTTTACCGACTGTCTGTAGAAAAAACGACTGTTTTCAAGAACAAAAACTGATAGTTTTGAAAAAAATCGGCTGATTTAAAAAATAAACGATTATTTTGACGAAAAATCGACCTATTTTCAGAAAAATCGACTGTTTTCATGAAACAAGTAAACTGTTTTGACAAAAAACCGTCAAAATCTGCTCATCAAAATCGTGAACATGCAAAGTTACAGGTTCAATGTATAACATACCTTCATTTCTTTCTCAAGTTTCTCCAGCTTGCCTTTGAGTTCCGGGATGTCTTTGGTCTCAATGTCTCGAATTTTTTCAACTGAAGGTCTCAGCGTCAGAAGAGTTTCCTGCTGTTTCGTCATCACTTTGATTTTTTGATCGATCTCCTCGAGATAAGATGGGGTCTTCGAAATTTTCACTTTCAGCTAAAAAAGAAAAGCGAAGTGTTTAAAGGACACCTGAACAATGAAACCATACTTGAACACACCATGTAGAATGCATGTACAGACATGGACACGGAGAGCATTCTTCTCCTGAGCGTGACGTTTTCAAAATAGGGATGATTGTTTCCGGAGGTTTGCACATGCAGACTCCAAGACAAAAAGCGCAATTCATTCAAATCTTGCACAGCGCTGGCCGGCTCGTATTTGAATTTCTTCTAGATATACGTTTGGGCTTATCTGGTTAAAAAATATTCCAGAAGAAGGGTTGATTGGAAACATTTGTTCATTTCTAAAATTGCTCGGTACTGAAATAAGGACAGATGCAAATTGGAGCAAAAATCATAGCTTGGAAACGGTATTTCGTATTTGGATTGGGTTTTCTGCAGGCAATGTTAACGGACGTAATACAGATAGGGATGATACTTGGTACTCTTCATTCAGGTGTCCTTTAATTCTAAGACCTTCCAAATCTGTCCTGATATTTGTAAGTAGTGAACTGAAAGACTAAACTGCTCCTCAGCCGCGGTTTGAACCAAGGACCATTGGCTCTTTCGATCAATCAATCAAGTTTAATCAGAATAGCTAAAAGCCAGAAGAGGAACATAAATTTACAGAATACACAGACACACAAGAAACAAATTAACTAATAGCCTACACTTACAAGAAATGACAAGAAATAAATGATGGAATGAAACTAAGTAAAAACTGGGTAGAAGAATTAGCGGAATATGGGGAAAACTGATTGCCAGTATTCTTCTCGGACCGACGCACGGAAGACGGGAGGGGAGGAGGGAATAGATGGGCCATCTGGGGATAACACGTTATCTTAGCTCCAAATTTGTTTGAAAGAGCATTTCTACGTACACCTAATTTAGGAATGTCAAGATAATTTAGAAATAATTTAGGAATGTCTTTCTAGGCCATTGCTCTACCACTGAGCTACAGAGGGCCTTGTGAGCATAATTCTATATCGCTATACCTGTTTCATACTTTATGATTGCTCTATTCCTTCCATCTACCGACATATGGTACGAAAACTGAAAAGCTTGCAACTTCCGCTAGGAAGTGCGGCGTAAATTCAAAATAGTGCCAAACCACCATCAACCCCCTAGCGGCTTCCGCTCTTCAGTACATTTCGTACCACGAGGACATATGGTCGAAATTATTTTCATAAAATAATTTTTTGGAGAAAGAAAGATTTTGGTAAGTGTTGAAGCATTTATGCTGTCCACATAACTCTTCAGAGTTGTGGAATTTATGTTGTTAAATTGGCAGTGAGTCACCCAATCATTATGGGTTTCTCAGGTTGTCAAAGTTTAGCCTAGCCTAATGATTATTTTGGCAGTAAGTTTTTGATAAATTTACGAGGATAATATAGGCTATTGATTATTCGGCATTTTGGAGATAATTTGTCGGAAAATATTTGAGAGAGAATTGTGTTATAAGTTGTCATAAGAACAAAGATTATTGTTTTTTTGTTGAGATATTATTGTTTGTTTAGCCCAGTTTTTTGGGTTTATTTAAAGATTAATTGTGGTACTTACGATACCACTCTTGTCAGTTTGATTTTCTTTTATTGTTGATTTATTGTTGGTATTTATGATGCCAGGAGATTAGTGGTGGTTGATTTTGAGTTGTGAATATATTACCGGATCTTATTAGTCTCCCTTTTATTTAAAGGATAAGTTATAGTTGAGTTTTAAACGTAGACTATTGATTGCCTTTGAGAAAGTATTGTTTATTTGTATAATTTTCAGGGCTTCAAACTATTCTGGTTTGTTCTTCGGAAGATAAGCTTGAGCCGGTGGTAAAAGCTCAAGGCGGTACTTACGATACCACTCTTGATCTTATATATTGTTGAGACATTTTTGGTACTAACACTACCAAAATGTTCATCTCTTCTGTTGCTGCAATATTTTTGGTACTTACGATACCAGAATGTTCAGCCTGCTGCCGAACTTGGTCTGCGCGGTACCTACGATACCACTCTTGATTCTATATGTTGCTGAAATATTTTTGGTACTTACGATACCAAAATGTTCAGCTCTTCTGTTGCTGAAATATTTTTGGTACTTACGATACCAAAACGATCAGCTCTTCTGTCGCTGAAATATTTTTGGTACTTACGATACCACAATGTTCAGCCTGCTGCTGAATTTGGTCTGCTTTATATGTTACCAGATTCAGCCAGTGTCTACTAACAGTAAAGGAAGAGTTTATCCTAACTTTAGAAGTTTTAATTTTTCTGTTGTTAGGTATTAATTCTGATATTGATTTATAGAGTTGAGTCATGGACCAATTGATGGAGAATCTCCGCCAAGCCATTGCTGCGGTTGATGCTTCCACTGCTGATAGTTCCACTCGAGATCTCCTATCGGCGGCCCTGGAAAGGCTTGATCAACCTTCTGAGGTCACACCCAGTATTCGAGAGGCTATAAAATCTCGTTTGAAATTTTCCCGGAGCTTAAGAGAGCAGAGCAGGCCACCAAACTCCAGTCTACATCAGAGTCACTGGGTCTGGTACAGTCTTCCCAGTCTCAGAGAGTCAGACTACCTATGAACAGACTGTTGAGCTCGTCACTTCAGTCTATCAATGAGAATGTTGCTAAATTGGATTCCAAATCGACCCTACCTATGTCAGCAGACAAGAACCTCATTGACCTGTATGGCTGCCATGATGGGTTTCAGATCCGTCCTCCAGTTGAAGATGTGGACTTTGGAGTATTAAAGCCAAAGGCGGAAACTGCACCCTTTACCTTACCAAGGCAAAAGTGGCTCGAGCTAGAAAAGACGCTACGCTTGGTTGTAAGCATGTGTAACGCTTCGGACACAGTCACAGCAGGCATGAATCACTGTTTTTCAGAGCTTGCCCAGTTGCCTGAATTCGACGACACAGAGGAAGCACGCGAGGAAGCGGCTTCATACGTTGAATCACGTCAAGAAAAGATGAAATCCCTACTAGCTGCAAATTCTGTTGTGTTAAGGCATGTGCTATCTAGCTTGATGCCCGTAATAGCGAATTTGGTGTTATGGAGGCGGGATAGTGCCACAGCTAGATTACCTCTTGCTCCCCCTCCACATATATTTGTCCCTCTTAGAGGACAGTCAGTGGATGCGGCCGCTCTCTTCGGTGGGAAATGTCTTGAGGCGGCCAAGCAGTGGGCAGAGTGTGATCCGAGGTTTACGGCTTATGGAAGTTAGAAGCGAACACAGAACAGTTTTAGTGGGCCACAGAACAATCACAGTGGACCCCCAGCTAAGAAGTACCGGCCGGACCCAGTCCAGTCTTCATCCAGTCAGGGGAATTTCCGCCCCCGCAGCGATGGGCCTCTGAGTTTTAGGGGCCGAGGTCGTGGAAGGTCGGCCTTCACGCCTCGTTTTCGTCGCTAGGGAAGTGCACCCCCCGACGCCTATGTTGCAAGATGCCCCTCAGAAGGAGCCAATTGGGGGACGGTTGCCTCGTTATCTAGCAGCGTGGGAGGGAGTGACAACGATCCCGTTTTGTTTAAGGGTGATCAAGCATGGGTACAAGATACGATTTTCTTTGAACCCGCCCAAGTTACGTCGGAGAAGGTTATTCGCGCGTCAGTGCCCGGCAATAGCCGAAGAAATGTCAGTGTTATTAGCAAAGAAGGCTGTCAGAGTAGTGTCGGACGACAGTCCGGGTTTCTTCAGCCCAGTCTTCAGAATCCCAAAAAAGTCCGGATCGTATCGGCTGATAACAGATCTAAAGGTGTTGAACAGTTTTGTCGAGAAGCGCAAGTTCAAATTTACAACAACGCGGCAGATTACTCAGGTAATGAAAAGAGGTGCTTGGGGTGTAGTCTTGGACTTGGAAGATGCATATCTTCACCTCCCCATGCATCGCCGTTCTCAGAAGTATTTGCGAGTTCAGGTTGGGAACGTGGTGTACGAGCACGTTAATCTACCCTTCGGTCTCACGACAGCCCCGTGGATTTTCTCGGTTTTAATGCGAGAGGTAGCAAAATATCTCCATCACAGGAAAATTTTGATTTTCCAATATTTGGACGATTGGCTCCTAATAGCGGATTCCAGAGACCAGTGCGCGAATCATTTAGCGTTTGTCAAGCAGACACTCAGTGCTCTTGGTCTACGGGTATCTACGAAGACAATACTTGTCCCGTCCCAATCTTTTGTTTATCTAGGAGTCGCGTTCGACTTGAACGATTATACCCAAAAACCATCCGCGATTCCCGAAATTATTGGTCTGGTAAAAGGTGTCACGAAGTTGAAGTGGGTTTCTCTGAAGATGTATTTGAGCCTTTTAGGAAGATTGAATTCGGTTGCAGACCAGGTTTATTTGGGCAGATTGTACATACGCCCCTTGCAGGTTTATTTGACAGCGTGGATTCCCGCCAGGTATCAAAATTTACCTTCCAAGATAAAGATTCCCGTTCTCCCCCCATTACGATCGGCATTAAAAAGATGGACCGACCAGAGTTGGTTGTCGCGTGGGGTTCCACTGGGGCTTTTTCATCCGGACCTGCAGGTTTTCTCGGATGCATCAAGTCGGATTGGCTGGGGAGGACACGGGAACGGTCAAGATATCTCGGGTCTTTGGACAGAATGGGAAAAGACAATGCATATAAATTGCCTGGAATTAATTGCGGCTTGTCGGGTTTTGGAACGCTTAGATCTACCATCTGGCTCCAAGGTGCTTCTCATGATCGACAATACGAAGCAGTGAGTTATGTGAACCGACAGGGAGGAACCAAATCTCTAGGAATGTTGCGGGTTACGCAGGAGTTATACAGAATTGCCGAACAAAAGGGGATTCAGATTCGGGCAGGATACGTGAAGGGCAAGCTGAACACCAGGGCGGACGACTTATCCCGGGGCAAGATTCCCCTGTTAAGGAGAATCCGATTCGCACGACTCGATTGGAGCCTGAATCCGTCGATTCTGAGCAGTTTGTTCGCTATGTGGGGAACCCCAATGGTGGACCTGTTCGCGGATCGCAGAAATGCAGTTCTGCCTATGTTTTGTTCGTTGGAACAGGGTCAGGGGGAAGTAGCAACGGACGCGTTCTCGATTCCATGGAGCGGGATGATGGTATACGCGTTCCCGCCTTTTTCAATCTTGACCAGGGTAGTCCTGAAAATGAGGGACGAACGAGTGAGTGCAATATTGATTGCCCCGCGGTGGCCGTCAATGATATGGTTTCCGATCCTGTTGAGTTTAGTGAAGGTACCTCCCTTGCGGCTCGAACAGTTACCGGATCTAATAAAGAAAGGGCGGTATCTCCACCCCAACCTAGTGAACCTGGATCTACACGCCTTTCTACTTTGAGAGTTTTACTGGAGTCACAAGGTTTTTCTCCTGGTGTGATCAGTGCCATTGTTAATAAACAGAGGCCTAGTACGTTATCGGTTTATGCCAGTAGATGGCGGATTTTCACGGCGTGGTGTGGGGAGAATGGATGCGATCCACTAACTATTTCGGTGCAGAACCTCACGAGTTTTTTCTTTTATCTGTCAGCGGATCGTGCCTTTTGTCCGTCGACTGTCGAGGGGTATAAAGCGGCTCTGACAACAATTTTGGCATTTGCTAATAATACCTCTATGGAGTCCCGAGCAGTGACAGATCTGTTAGAGAGTCTGAAGGCGAATCAGCCCGTCCGACCGCAACGCTCCTTTGCTTGGGACTTGGGACAAGTACTCAAGATGTTTAAAGGTGACCAATTTAATGAGAATGCCAGTGTTCTGAATTTGTCTAAGAAATTAGCTTTTCTTTTGGCGTTGGCTTCTGGGCGCAGAAGAAGCGAGTTACATGCTTTGGTAGTAGCCGGAGTCCAGTTCTCAGATTTTGGAGTTAGTTTGCGTGTCGCCCCGAATTTTAAAGCTAAGAACCAGAAACCAGGATCTCTTCACCCAGTTATTCATATCCCGAAGTTAGATAATGATCTGAAATTATGCCCGGTTGAAAATTTGAGGATGTATTTACACAAGGTTGAGGACATTAGAAAAGGGAGGGGGCGTTTGTTTGTCCCAACCAAAGATAATGGAAATAGAGAAATCGCCCCTAGTACGATTTCCTCGTGGATTCGTTCGGTGATAATGATCGCTTGCCCGGAAGCGGTTGGAGTCCGGGCTCACGATGTTCGGGGTATGGCTGCTTCAACCGCATTTTCGAAGGGAGTATCGCTTGAGAGTATCATGGAAGCTGGTTTTTGGTTTTCGTCCGGTTCACTACGTCATTATATTGGTACTTTACCTGTGTTAGATTTATCTGCAGTGGTGGCCCAGTTGAAAATATGAGGACGAATGGCTCCTTGTTTTAGAGTGTCAGCGAACACCACGTGATGTTTCGTTCTTGAAGTTGATGCAATAGAGTCTGATCTGTTGTAGTTTTGTAGTAATAAAAGTGCAATTATTTGTCTGGTATGCCCACCTCCTGTTGTGGTAATTCAGAGCAATCATAAAGTATGAAACAGGTATAGCGATATAGAATTGTAACTTTTTAAAGAAGTAAAGTTAAATTCTATTAGATATACTTACCTGTTTCATACTTTAAGTTTTTATTTCCCGCCCATCCTCCCCGCTTGTGTCAGATGTTTTCTGATCGAAATGTACTGAAGAGCGGAAGCCGCTAGGGGGTTGATGGTGGTTTGGTACTATTTTGAATTTACGCCGCACTTCCTAGCGGAAGTTGCAAGCTTTTCAGTTTTCGTACCATATGTCGGTAGATGGAAGGAATAGAGCAATCATAAAGTATGAAACAGGTAAGTATATCTAATAGAATTTAACTTTACTTCTTTAAAAAGTTACAATTCGCAAACCCCAGCAATAGTCAGAGCGAAGCAAGCCGTAGGAACAGTGGTTCCACCTGAAGAAACTCTTCTTCGTCAGTTGACATCCTCATGTCATGGGATTAGATAGATATAACGTGAATCAAGTGTTATACCAGACACTCGTACTTAGACAATATCTATCCTTAGACCTTAGACCTTAGATCCTCCTGTGCCACCAGAGGCACCCAGGGCATCCACGAATAGGCGCCAGTCTTCCCTCTGGTGGGCTGCCGCCAGGACATCTTCCCACTCAGGTTGCAGACTTGCGTGGACGTTTGCAAGGTCCCTCTGGTAGGTGCGACGGATCGTATTTCTCGGTCGTCCCCTTCGACGTCTTCCTTTTGGTTGCCAATGGAAGATGTTGTTTGGCAACCTGGATTCGTCCATGCGAAGGACGTGGCCCAAGTATCGCCATCTTCTTTTTCGGATAACGTCTGTTATCAGCAGCTGACCAGTGAGACGGCGTACCTCCTGGTTAATGTCAATTGTCTGATTGCAGGTTTGTTTCCTTCTCCGAAGTTGAACCAGAGGATTGACAGCCTGACGAGGACCTTTGCCAAGAAGGGCCGAAATATCGCTGATGAAGAATCGTAGCTGACGTATCCGTTGTAAACATTGTTTGAATAATTGTTCGACTTAAACCAAAACGGTTAACACTCAAAATGCTCAAGATCACAATGCCCGTGACTCAAAATGCCAACAATTCAAAATGCCCACGACTCAAAATGCCCACGACTGAATTGTTTGAGGTGTTAAGTCCGTAGTAAACTTGAATTAGGGGTGAGTGAGTAACGGGAGGAGTAGACCGAGCATCAGAATGACGATGGTCCTAGGGTTGAACTGAATCTAAAATAATTGTAACATATTTACAAAAACATATGTATTGCCTCGTGGTTAGATACTGCAAAAGCGCTGTGCTTTCTTGACGAGCCCTCTGGCTGATTTCCTTGGAACTTTTCTTTAATGGCTTTAACTTGTTGGTCTTTTCGGATCATTCTCCAAGAAACAATAAAATCATTCCTTTCAAAACCTTTTCGGTGGTTAACCCTATCCCTTATAATCTCTTAGTCCGTAGACCCAGGATGATTTTGGCTTCCCCTGTGGACAGTTTCAGCCGTCGACATTTTGAACCAAGACGATAGAACAGAATAGTATTTATTGCACAAAAAGCCTGAGGCCATGGCAAAATGGTTACAAAAAAAGAACACTTGAACGAAATAATAGAACTAAACTAAAGGAAATTCTCTCTGTGGGCTAAAGCTACTTTTAGGAACCTTACCAGCCTCTTCGAACTTTGAAAACACTTACTTCCAATAACGTTCATCATCAATACTTCATCATATAAGGTTTGAAGCCAAGCTGACCATTCATTACGAAAGAAATAGAAAACCGTGATTTTCGGGGTTTTGCTTTTTTTTGTTTTTCGCTGAGGAAGGTTTGCCGGAAGTGCAACCGAAATATTCGAATTTATATTTATCCCTCGCACATCATCCTAGAGGGATAATTAGCTGATCAAGAAAAAAAAAACCAAAAATCACGTTTTTCTATTTCTTTCATACTTCATCATTTACTGTAATTACATTCCCAAAAATCTCAATCCGCAGGTCATCTAGCTCACGGCATTCACACATCAGATGTAACAAATTCTCATTCTCGCTACCACATATAGGGCAAAAATAGGGCCTTCCCTATGAGTTGTGACCAACTTGAACTCTCGGCATTTGGAAAATGTCGGCATTTTGAGCCGCCGGCATTTCGGACGATTTAAATTACGGGTGTTCCACCTGAATTGTGGGCATGTCGAACCCCGGGCACTTTGAACGTGGGCTTTCTGAGAGTGGGCAAAAAGATGGTGGTGAATTTGAGAACCCACCAAAACAAGTGTTGCGCACACAAAGATGACGGAAAGTATACGGAATAGAGCAAAGATAGGCAAGTAAGCTAAATAAAACGTAAAGGATGGAATGAGTGAAGTAAGTGTATTTTTTTTTGCAGGCTGTCAGAAGAGCCTTGTGAATGATACTCGTTAGTTATCGTCGTTACAAAAAATAAATCAATAAGCATCAGCAAGAATATTTTTTTTTTTTTTACAACGTTTATTTGCTGTATATTATCTTTACAGATAGATGCACATCAATAAATAAATAAATATACAACTTTTATTACATATAGTCATATTAACTGGTGATTCATAGCGATTTGTCACTCTCTGTTTATGCCTACATGTTCATATAATGTAAAAATACTGCCTGAACGAGCGCCTGTATCCCGAAGACGCAGACGCTTTGCAAGGCACAAACTTGTTTTTGTGCCTTGTTGCATATCTTGGCTGCGGCGCCTCAGCTGGTAGTAGGTTTCGGTGCTTCCCCGACATAAATACTTGTTTACCAAAACTCATGGTCAAGTCATGGCGTCTGCAAGACAGTTTTTGGAGTTGGAGCTTTTCAAGACTTCGGTCGTAATCGGACTGTTCCTGACCCAACATAATTTTTTTCTCACTGACAGGACAAACTTTTTATCATCTTGATCGAGGTTTTCTCGATTCTTGATTGGATCAGCGAACAACAACTCCCAAGGACGGTGTAAACCAAGTTGTATCGGGATTCTAACCAGGATCGTGTCACAACCATTTAATCTATTTTACCTCAGAAAACAAAAATTTTGTAGTTTATTCAGTTCAGCCCAGTTTCACTGGACTACATTAAAAACAAAACAAAAAAACACAGAATTAACATTCCTGCCAGGAAAGCACAAAAGGAGTGCTTGGCTAGGGCAGGGGTATAATCGATATAAATTAAATAACAAACAGAATCAACTAACTGAATACTCTATATAAAGAAAAAGGGAGAAAACAAAACAACATAACCAATGGTTTCAGCTTTACAAAAAGACAGAAAAATAAGAGAAACAAGGAATGAGTAAGAAAAAAAAAAAAAAGAAGAAAATTCCTATCCTTTATACCCTTAAAAAACGACCTAGCGACAATCAAATCCAATGTTGGGTCCTCCGTTGGGTCCCACACGACGCCACTATGTACGTCACGACCATATGGAATTCCGATACAACTTAGTCGACACCTCAAGGACGGGGTGATACTTATTTTCTGCTTGATCCAAGGCGATGGGGTCTTGCAGATTTCCGGTTTTCAAGAGAAAAACAAACAACACCTCTGCAATACCCCATAAACATGTTATTTTCCGTATCTTCTTACCCCTATTTCAACACTATAATCTAAGAGATTTCCGCTTAACTCCTTTCAGCAAGGAGCTGTCTTTGTGTGATTGGGGTAGTATTCTAGAGGAAAAGGAAATAGATTATGCGGCCAAAAGATTAAACCGCACGATTTAATTATTTGGTAGACGAAACATTTCCTGTGGTGAAGGCTAATCAAAAACTCCAGCCCAGGCTCCCTTGGCTATTATTATTATTATTATTTATTTATCACCCACAACTACAAAAAACAAGTAGTACAAGTGGAGTAAACGATAAAAAGAAAAAGAACTTCAGTAAACACTATCCTCTTCAAGAAAAAATTGAATAAGACCGTGATCAGGGCCTATTTGACAAAATGCATCCGCAGAAAGCTTTCTGTGTAGGTCACCGAACTTTTGAACTACATCCGTAACATTATATTTTTTAACCAAATACCGATTTTTAGTCCACGGTGGCAGAGAAAGCAGAAATTTGCAAAATTTGAAATACGTAACTTTCATTTTCTTCAAATCTTTTAGCTTCAGAACAGAATTGAATACCCGAAAAATAAAGAACAGAATGATCAGAAAACGTAGAGAATAAACGCCCAAGAGCTCTTCTGTTATATTTTCCACGGTTTGCTACAATTTTTGAATAACTAAATTGAATTTTTTTACTGCATCTGCAACAATCTGTCTACGGAAGAGAGCTAAAGAATCAGAAACAGTAATCCCTAGCCACCGAAAAGAAGAAACAGAAACAACAGAAAATTCATTACATACTAGAGGAGTAGACGAAGACAGGTTGTAAGACAAGAATTCACATTTATCAAGATTCAGAGACAAGCCAATATCCAGGAAAGACTAAGAAACTAGAGAAACCATGGCAGAAAGAGCTGATTTAGTACGGCTGATCAACAGGATGTCGTCAGCATAAGCTATATAAGAAACATCAGTAGAACCAGAAAAATAAGTGCCTGAGATCTTTTCCAGAACAGTAGAAATACAAATTTTGAAAAGGGTTGGTGATAAAACACCCCCCTGCCTTACACCTCGAAGTACTTTAATAGTTGTTTCTGGAGAAGATTTCAAGCGGAGGTAAGAGTTAGAGTACCAGAACCGTAGAAGGTAAACAACTGAAAAGTTTACACCAGAAGAAGCCAAAGAAAAGAAAAGTTGGTTATGAACAACAGAGTCAAAAGCCTTGGAAAGATCATACAGATATAGACACCTTTACCCTTAGAAGAATTAGAAAGTAGAATGGAAGAAAGGACACGATGTGCATGTTGGCACCCCAACACCCGATCTGGAACCAAGGTGATAATCCCCGAAGAAAGAAATATTTTCCATTAAGCTAGGTAAAAGTACATACTCAAAAACCTTGCTAATATTGCAGGAAACAGTAATTGGACGGTAAGAAGAGCAGTCTGTAGGCGATTTCCCGCTTTTTAAAATTGAAGTCACGCTCCCACACAGAAAGCTTTCTGGGACGACGGAAGACGCCAAACACATTTGAAACAAAAGCGCAAGATGTGATACTGTGAGTCTACTGGGCTTGTACAGTGTACGATAAGTAAAGCTAAAATGTATAAGAAGGCAAGTGTATAAGGGTTGCCAGCCGATTTTGAGTGCTATAAGCGCTACAGAAAACCCCTCACTACTCTCATCCTTGCATCTAAGAAATGGTATTTTCTTTCCAGGATTGATGAATGTCGTGGAAACGTTAAAGGACCCCACGCACTATTTACTCTTCAATTTAAAGTAAGTAAGTAATAGGTAAGTAAGTAATTAATTTCTGACCCGGCATTTCAAAAGCGAATTATTTCAAATAAAATAAAAGAGCTAAATAAAACACAACACTCAAATCCTCTGTCAAACAATCACGGCAATCTTTCGAAGCAGCTGTGACACAGTTTCTTCATTTCTTCTGCAGGTACCCGGAGATTCTGCATCGGCAGGGAGAGATAGTCATCAAGAGTATTGAAGAAGCTGTTGATAAATTCAGTAAGTTCTTCTTAGATTTACCTAATCCTCCTGATTCTTCTGAACCACTAGTTGATTCACAATGTGTAAAGGAATCTTTGTTTATAAGTCCCTGCTCTCCCGAAGAAATCGAACGAATAATTTCTAGTTTTAACAATCCAAATAGTGAGGACAACACTGGAGACTAGTAGACGTTGCTACATTTTTTTTTTCATGCTGTAGAGCAGTGGTTCCCAACCGGTGGTAAGCGTACCCAAAGGGGCACGCAAGACCCATGCAAGGTGTACTCGAAGGTAATAAAATCTCGGTTTAGCCTATAGCTTCAAAATCCCGCCCCACTAATTTTTTGATTGCCGGAAGCCTAATATTACCAGCAGAGGCATCACTAGCCAAAATGTTTTTTTGGGAGGCAACGCATTTTTACTGACTGGCTGGTCATTTTTAACGACTGTAAACACCACCGTTTTACAAAAGCTACTTCGAGCTGCTTCGACAATATCTCTTCCTTTGTCTCACGTTTTCAATTCATCTTTTTTATCTGGTTGTGTTCCAGAAGGTTGCAAAACTGCAAGGGTCTTCCCTCTGCAGGAAAAGGGTCATGCATCCCAGGTATCAAATTATAGGCCTATTTCTCTACTTCCTATCTTTTCAAAAGTTCTCGAATAATTGATGTACAACAGACTTGTATGTTCCTTGCAGGCAATTACTTGAGAGGATGGCAGCCCTGTACTAACTGACTCTCAGTTTCGGCTTCACAGATGGATTCTCCACGGAGTATGCACTTACTGATGCAACTGAGTTCAAAAGTTTCTAAAGACCAGACCTCTCATACATTCCGAATGTCATTCTACGATTTCTTCCTCCCCCATCTCGTATCGTGAAGCAACAGACATGTTTGGGTCATCCCGCGCGTGAGAATAGTGAACGTGTCCGAAAGCTTTTTGGTGCTGTAAATGCTGCATAATGCTGCATTTTATTTCTTTGTTTTGTCCGAAGCTGTTACCTTTTTTTCTTCTCTGACACTTCTAGAATACCAAAATTTAAGTCAGGAAGAAGAATAAGAAAAAAGAATTAGCTGTACAAAGCTAACAAAATGGATCAGCTACTGATATCCAACTCTTATCTTCTTATCTTTTCCTTTCTTCGTTGGCAATGATCGCCAGTTCTCTTAGAATTTGGAATGTTTGCCGAATTGTCAGATGTCTTTTTGAATTTGCTATGTTTGCCGCCGAAAACACTGAGAGAATCGCCGTACTCCCCAGTTTCTTCTTGAAAAGTCAGCATAAAATTTAGCATTCTTGCTGAATTTTTCGATGAATTTTATGCTGAATTAATGCTGCATTAACTGAGCGAAAATTTAAGTCCGAAAGCGAAATGCTGCATAAAATACTGAATTAATTCAGCATTTACGTTCGTTTCGGAGCTTTCGGACACGTTCATATTATTCCTGACCCACGGTCAACCCAACCAAAGAGTTAAGTATTGGAGGGAATAGTCCACGAGGATCTCATCTCCCTAACCGTCTTGCCGAAGACTTCCCCCTCCTTCCCAACTACCTGAAGCTTCATAGTGTTTAAGCCGGTACAAGCTTAGCTTTTGCGCCCGCAGTACTTTTTCATGTATGTGTTTTGTTTTCTTTCTTAATGTGTTGATGTGTGTTATGCTGAAAAAAAAAAAAATCATATTTTTAGAACTGAATAAAATGAAATGAATGAAACTTCTGGTATTTCCGGGTTGCCAGATTTAAACAAAGAGGTTTAGGAAAAGTTGTGGTCGTGAGCACGTCCATAATATGGCATGTATTTTGGGTCTTGGCAGAAATTTTGCCGAGAATGCTGGTTTTGTCGCCAAGATTTTGTGTGTGTTTCCGAGACTGCAATGTTTCTTGCCGAAAATGGCAACTTTGTAGCTGAAATTGCCACTGAAAAACGTGTCACCGAGAAATGCAGATATGTGTTCGAAACCAAAAATCTAGTTCCCGAGACGGAACAAAGTGTCGCCGAGATTTCACGTAATGTCGACGAGAATGCGTGATATTTAGCCACGCTTTTGAGTGGCAATCTCGGCTACAAAATTGTCATTCTCGGCAACAAACATTGATGTCTCGGAACTCGGATACACAGAACAAATTCTCGGCGACATTGCATGTATTCTCGGCAACTTTTTTTTACCAATGTTGACCCAAAATGCATGCCATACCCATAACCTTGTAAATTGACTGGTAGACGCAGGTGACAATGACGACATAGGCTACTTGTCAATAACGGGCTCGATGTTGCTTGGGTATTTGATTCTATCATACAAGCACAAGTTTTCAAAAGTGCTTAATATGACCGAGGCGTATATAAAAGCAAGAACAAATAATCAGACAGAACCTCTGTCTTTGGTACTATGCGGCCACTATGAATACCCAGACAAAAATGAGCGGACCTAGGGGTATTTACTGTAGCTTTTTAACCGTCTACTTTACTTCCATCATCGCTATTACTCATTGCAGAGAAAGAAAATGCAGGAGGTGTACTCCACTCGCTGACCCACTCTTGACCGTGTCCAAGAACCAATCAGCCTTGTCTTCTACTTTTCTTCAAGGTAGTAGAGGTAACGAGACGTCATGTGGCGCGAAGTTACGAACCTCCACTCGTTCAGATCGGAAAAGGTACGGGGAAATACTCGACTCCGCATAGTCAAGGTACAGAGATAGGGAGACGGAGGTTCTCTCTGATTATTTTTTCTTGATAAAAAATTGTCAGCGCGAATCAAGATACCCCGCGGTCATGGGGAGTACATATTTTATAACACAAGTCTTACTAGAAACTGCGTTTTCACGATGAAACGACTGAAGAATATCGTTTTTCGGAAATACCCTTACTTTCCATATGAAATTAGGGATTTTCTTACTAGCGCTTGCCAACTTTATCCAGAGCCTCTATTTGGTTGCAATAGCGCTGCCGCATCGCTGCTCCAGCACTTCTTTCCTTTTGCACAATATGCGTTTTTGAATCCACTTTCTTTGGTTGAAGCGGCAGCGCTGCAGCATCTTGCAGGGAAGCACGGACTTGGTCGGTGAGCAAGTCCGCGATTCTCGAGAAGCGCTGCCGTCTTCCTCGGAAGCACTGCAGTGCAAAAACGGATGAAGACAGAATCAGCCCGGAAGTGGCAGAGAAGTGGACCTGCAGCGTGCAACAAAAACGAGGCTCAGTCTTTCCGTTCTCCTACGCGTCGGCTGGACGCAAAATGTTTGAAAACTGAACGTGCCGTGATGCCGTGGAAAGGGACTGACGACAACGTTGGACCCAGTGGCTCTACATTTTTTTATAGGAAAAATTGGAAAATCAAGACCCCTAGATCGAACAGTTAAAACTTGATATAAATTCTCACTATAACTTTTTTGTGTGTGCCGGATTTCGGGGTAACTATTGCCCGACGAGAAAGTAAAGTTCACAAACGGACTTAGTGTGCCTCATTACCCAGTATTGAACCTTCAGATAAAACCTTTCCTTTACCGGTTTTTCGGTTTCGACCGGGTTCCGTGTGATCTAGGCTCTTTGCTTGGCAAGGTAAACAAATTTTGGAATTCAAAATGTCTCCTTACACCTAAATCAACAATGTTATTATCTTTAAAGGACCTGTCTTACCTACAATACTAACGCAATCTACTTCCAAATCACTCCATGTTTTCTAAAACCGGAGACCTCAATTCCGTCCGGTACATTCTACCCCCTCTAACAAAACCATGCTGTCGACTGTTGTCTGCGGGAAGTTTTTCCATAAAAAAAACAGTTAGGTAAATTGTTTCCCAGTTTTCGCTATAAGTCAACGGGTCTCGGAAAAGGCTTAAAGCAGCCAAAACCGTGGGTTATTTGTCGAAAGCACAGCCCACTTTTAAATTATTCAAATATATTAAAACACTGTGAGTTGGAGACTAAATACTGTTTTTAAAAACGTTTTTTGGCCCGTACTCTGAACCCCTCTCCACCCCTAAATATAGAGCTATGGAGCACATCTGCGAATTTGACTTTGGCCACAAGGAGTGAAGGACCCTCGTCTCTCGCACCAAGTTTGAACAAAATGTCTCAACCCTTTCAAGAGTTTTTGTGCTTCCAGGCGGACGGACGGACGCACTTTAAAAAAATCACAGATGTCCGTCACAACCATTATGGGATCCCAAAAAACAGAAAACAGGTGAAAGGAACAGAAACAGTTGAACCAAATGGAGAAAAAAAACAGAACAGAAACAGGCCAGACAGAAATAGGTCACATGTTTCTGTTTACTTTTCTGCGTTCCGAAAAATGCTGAAAAAAAAACCCAGAAACAGAGACAATAAGGGCTAGACAATATGGCACTTACAAGTTTTGTCAGAGGATGTAAGCGGGAATTTGTCAATTCGTGGGTTTATCGAGAACCTTGTAAGCAAACACTATAGGCACGAATGAGCTCGAGCTCTCGGTGATCATAAAATGTATCGTCTGGTCAAAAGTATATTTTTTTTTAGCGCTTTGCGGTGATGATGCACTTCGGGCTAAGAATTTATTTGTAAGCAAAACCCTTGAGGAACAAACTGAGATAACGAAAATCTGTCTTTTGGTCAAAATTACTTCTTTCACTTTGCGGTTAGGATGCGTACTTTAAGGGCGCTAAAAATTCATTTGAAAGCAAAACCCTTGAGGCAGGAACGGTATCTGAAAATGCTTAACGGATACGTCAGCTACATTTTATTCGAGCTATAGTTCAGCCCTTCTTGGAAAGGATCCTCTCCAGGCTCAAGCTGAAAAATTAATACTTCTGATGTATCCGTTTCGCAAATTGTCAAACATGATTCCCAGTAGCTTAATCTGAAGGAATGTGTATCGTAGAAATGATCAAGGGCCCCTTGGGGATCACGAATATGTGTCGTTTGCTCAAAACTATTTTTTGCCCTTTGTGGTTACAATGTGCACTTTTTAGGACGTCGGATCGGGGAATTGACTACTTCCAAGTTAATCTGGTCGTATCCGCAACACACATGCCAAGTTTCATCGTCCCACCAGGGAGCATCTGAACTCCAGATCACCGGAATTCCGGACCCGCCCCTCCCCCCCCCCCCCCCCGACAATGACCGCACCCAGTCGGATTCTGTAAATGATCTGTCTAGGACCTTTACTTGTTTTTCAAAAGTTTCACCTGAATTCTTTCCAATCCAGGTGTGTCACAAGATTTCCGGTTCCCCTCCACCCACCCCCGCATTCATCGGATCCGGTCCGGACTTGAAACGGAAAATCTGAGACACGAGGGTCTTTCAATATCAAGTTGCTTTAAGATCCGACCACCTGTTCGAAAGTTAAATACACCTCAAGATTCGGGATTCGGCCTCCCTCCACGATGTTCGGATCGGGGAACTGACTGTTTTCAAGTTAATCTGGACAGCTCCCTGATAAGCCCGCAAAGTGTCATCGTCCTAGCATACCGACGGAATTGCGATATGTATTTGGCACTTGGCCCTTTCTTGGAGTAAATTTTATCGACAGATCTATGGATCTATTTCAGCTAGCTTTACAATACCTTAGCAGGTGCGTACACATTTACAAACAAAGTTCTTCACCAAGCAGGAGACGGTCGACACTATCGATTTTGCAGATCCAAGAATGCCACATATTTTCTTTCAATATGCAGATTAGCCATTTATGCCATTTATTGAGCGTAGATGAGTTTTGTATAATGCGCTGACCGATAAAGTGATCTGTTTTCAGTAAGATATCAAGTATGCCGTCTAGCGAGGGATGCGCGAACCTGACCGTTGATTGAAAGGTGGCTGAATGATGGACGAGAAGTCTCACAAAGTGAGATCAACGTAAGCGCAGGTGATACAAAGTAAATAAATAATAATAATTACCAAATGAAGAAAAGAGAAAAGGGAAGTTAAAACAGTGAGAAAAGTAGAATTTTTAAAGAGAAACAAAAATTGGAGGGTTAGAGCGTCACCACATTCCGTCTTACCGCGGTGGAATGATGGGCGTGAAGTCTCACAAAGTGAGATCAACGTACGCGCAGGTGATAAAAAAAAAATTAATAATAATTACCAAATGAGGAAAAGAGAAAAGGGAAGTTAAAACAGTGAGAAATGTAGAATTTTTAACGAGAAACAAAAATTGGAGGGTTAGGCGTCACCTCATTCCGTCTTACCAATGGTAACGACGATCCATTCCTTAACCAGGTGACGCTCGTGACCAGTGTTAGACTGCATAATATACAATGCGCGCCAGCCCCTCGGCAAAGTGTAACGACACGAAATATTTAGTACCAAATGCTTATAATAATTCTTGCAAAGTGCCTTTTTCTCGACGCGCCGTCTTAAAAGATACTTTATGTTTGAGAGCTGGCCAAAATGCTTATTCTTGGAGAGCCAGCCAAGAATTGAAACGATTCAAGAAAAAGCACTATAAAAGACCAATGTAATTGTATGTAAGGAGTCAGTCTTAAATTAGTCTTAAGAGAGTAGTGATTAAGGATCGTTGGATTAAAAGATGTATTCGATGTGTGCAGAACTTCAATATTAAAAGTAAGTGTGTTTTC
Organism: Branchinecta lynchi; assembly: GCA_023053575.1. Lineage (NCBI taxonomy): Eukaryota > Metazoa > Arthropoda > Branchiopoda > Anostraca > Branchinectidae > Branchinecta > Branchinecta lynchi. The sequence continues at coordinate 8,989,606 of JAKZAP010000015.1, forward strand.
TAACCACTGTTTATTGAATGTAGTACCTAGGACCTACCGTCCGAACTTCCCCCTCCACAGTTACGAACCAACCCTTCCGAGGATTAAGATCAGAGTACTGGTACAGTCTAATATATACCAACCGCTCGGGTACACGCTACACGTAGATTAGACACTCGGTTTCGTACAACTGTTAAAGCATAAAAGATTAAAGATATTCATAATTTAACAAAAGGTGTCAGCAATTACCAGCCGCCTCCGCCTTCGATTCTGGAACATATTACTGACTGAAAAGCAGGCTGATGTAGTGACTGTTGGAACTAAATTTCCGGACCTACCTCTTGGATTATTTCTCCGAGCTGTTCCTCCTCGGGGAAACCTTGATGGCAGAGAGGGCAGCACTTCTTCGTCTGGAGCTTTCTAATGAAGTCCTCATAGTGGATTTTTAAGCTGCTGTTGAGCCCTTTTGCTTCCTAAAAATTCAGAGTTAGAGTATCCAACTCTCTTTTTTACAAATAATCATTAGTTGCGTTTTTGCGGTAACCGGGTAACTGTAACTCTGAACAATTGTTGTTTTCGCAGTTATCGGGTATCTGTTACCCTGGCGAATTGTCGTTTTCTCAGTCACCCAGTAATTCTGGTATCTGGACCGGAGTAACCCTGCCGAGCTCGGGGTTACCGAAATTCAGTAACCTAGTAACTGCATCCTTTTCATCACACAAACAAACAAAATAGGTCTTATTAACTGCCTTTGCAAGGGGCAAGTTTATTCTGATGGACGACTCTGGCACGGTTATCAGCTTTTTACCCGAAGAAGCTGTTTCTAATGGATTTGACCTAGGTACGAGTTTTTGGCTCGAAATTTCTGCATGACTCCGAGAATCAAGGAATTTACGCCAACTGTCGTTTTTGGTTCAGTTACCGGGTATAAGTAACCCGGTATCTGAAGAAACGACAAGAGTGCACTCAGTTACCGGGCAACAGTTACTCCAGGTTACCGCAAAAACGCAACTATTGAAAATTGGGATAGTTTACCAGTTGAAGTAGCTAAACCAGGTAGCGTCCAGATATTTAAAGGATATGTTTTACCTATAATACTAATGCAATCTACTTCCATAGTCGCTCCATCCATTCTTAGACCAGGAGACCCAAATTTCATACGATCCACTCTAAAACTCCTAATGATATTGTCCCAATTGTCTAGCTAACTTCAATGCGTAGCATGCAGTCAACGGTTGTTTGTCAGACGTCTATTCATCAGAACAAGACCAAAGGTTTCGATGGGATCCCAAAAATTTAATATTTATAGACTTGTTCATCCAGACAATCGAATCTTGGACACTTCCGAGTCTTCGCCAGACCCCTTTAACATTTTTGCTATTTATCCATATTCAACCGCTTGAACAATACACAAAAATGTTACCGATTTGAAGTCTTTTCCTTACGGCCAAACAACTAATCGAATGAGGAAACAAAGTTCAGATATAGATTCAACAAGCCATGTTTACTCCAATATTTAATCTCTAATCGACTTCCAAAAGTCTTTTAGATTTTTTTTTTACCAAATTGCTCATATTTTAGCAGCATTCCCGGCAAAATGCATGCAGAGCGAAAGATCTAGTGACACTGAGAGCTAGCCGAACCTTTCAATCCAAATTTCCAGGTTTTTGCAAATTTTGCCAGCTTATCTGTCAAGGAAATAAAGTTCAAAATTCGACTCAGCACGTCTCCTTATGCCGATACGAGTCTCTAATCGACTTCAGAACCCATAAAACTCGTCATAAAAGGAAAATGCAGCACCTTAAATTAACCACCGAGAGATCGCGGTTCTCACCATATTTTTCTATCATGGGTTCATGGCATCATTTGCTACCATATGTCAATTGCAGCAAATCTCTTCCAAATAGGAAAAAACAACTTCATTCTATACTTATAAATAAATTCAAGAATCAGTGATAAATTCAAAACTTAAAGTAAATTTTTATTTTGTTGGTTATAAATTTTGGGTGGGGTCCTGATAAGTTGACGGCCATCGGTTACCCTCGCTTGCGCATTGTTTTTGTTTATTTTCGTGTGTTTTCGGGTTGATCTTGCTGAGTGTCGCTGGGTTTGTGGGGCGGGTTCCCGTCTAATGGTGAGTCATGGAATTATCATCATTTATTTTTGGAATTAGTTATATGTAAAATAGTTTTGTCTTATATTATACCGGGTTTTTGTCAATCGACCTAGTGTCTCCGGCTTGACCCTATATTTATTATGATTTTATACGGAAGTCTAATTAAACCTTGAACCTTAAACGAATATCTTCAAAACAAATTTGTTTTTACCCTTGATTCGAAACCCCCTCCTCTACTTGGCCTGTACTTTGCCAGTGAATCTCATACGAAGTTTGAACAACATATATCAACCCCTTCGACCCCCCGACAATCCAAAACCCAAAGAATACGTGCGCGAGGTTTGAACAGTCTTCTCTTAAACCCAATAAACTTTGCGCGTATACACGCGACCAAAGTCGCAATCCCTCCTGCATGGGTCCATAGATTAAACAAAGCGACGTCATTCACTTGCAGAGCTTTCATCTCTGTGAATAAAGGGGTAGGGTGGAAAATTGGTCACCAAATTTTATTAAACTGTTACCAGATAGTTGTCGGATGCATTCTGACTGTTCGACCCAGTAAATGCCGGTTGGGACTTTGAAGACAACTAAACTGATCGCATAGTCTTTTTGTTTATCATTAGTATGTTCGAAAGTTGCAAAGCATGTCTCCTCACTCTATATCGATCATGTCACGTCTTCATGCTAAATTTCCGGATTCAGGGCGAACTACTTGTCCGGGGTGAAAATAATTTCCATATTCGGATTCAGGTTTCCTACGCTTGAACCGAACATCTAATCAACTTCAGATACAACTTTTACTTTTTCCAAATTTTCCGGATTCCAGGTGAACTACTTGTCCGGCGGGAAACTAATTTTCAATTTGGATCCAGCATGTCTCTTTACCCCTAGATCGACAATCTCATTAGTGTTTAAAAACAAATATTTATTTTCGTCCCCTCCCCCACCCCTGAATATAAAGCTCTGGGCCCATTCTACGAACTTGACCTGTCCCTTGGCCGACAGAATCCTCACACCAAGTTTCATCAAAATATCTCATTCCGTTCGAGTTTTTGTTCTTACAGACGGACAACTTTCACAAAGTCATAAGTATCCCTTCACTTACGTTTTGGGATCCCAAAAACCGGTTATATGAAATTTTCCTTTATTCGCTAGCGGTCAAGGGGCCTGGCAAAACGCATATAAGAGCCAAAGCCGTGGGTACTTTGTTGAAGGCAGAGCATAGTTCGAAAGTAATCAACCATTTTAAAATACTGGACTTTCAATAGTAAATAGTGCGACGGATTATTTAAGCATGCCGTAGTAGACACTCTTTATTTTTCTTTGTTTTTTCTGAAATAATGCTAGTTAAGTCTGGCGACAAGCCAAGGCTTACGCCAAATGTGTAGGAAACAAATAAATAACCAATTTTCATATTGTGTTTTCCCTTAAAAGAACGCAAACATGTTTATTTATTTTGTTTAGTGTTTTAATTTGTGTCTTTTTACTCCGCTGTAACCAAAAGTTTGTCATAAAAAAGAAGAAGAAATTGCTCTTTCTGCTTAAAACCAACTATATGGACTGTGACTCTAGCATCCATTTTTCTCGATAAATTGCCATAAACGCTGCCAGTGTAATAAACCTGACATTTTATATATTATGAATTTATCTTAATTTTATTTTTAAAGCACAATTCTTACTAGAAAGGATATGTTCACGATGAAATGCCTCAGAAATGTTGGTTTTCGAAAATACCATTACTTGCCGCCACGATGAAATGCCTCAGGAATGTCGGTTTTCGAAAATACCATTACTTGCTGCGTGAAATCAGAGATTTTCTCGTTAGCACTTGTCGACTCTATCCAGCCTTACGGCTCTCCGACGCGGCGGCTGGACGCAAAATATTTGAAACGCCTAGGTTGAAAAGTGGGAAAACTAAGCCAAAGAAAAGAAGTTGATGGCGCACCATGTCTTCCAAAATGTTTCAAACAATTTGAAGCGTCTCGTGTCCTTATGTGTGAAAGAGTTGCCGGCGGACCTTGAAGCTTCCTGCTGAGTTTGTTCTGCTTGACTTACAAACTCCGAAAAAGCGCTCAAAACTCGTAGCTACAAAACGAAACGACGGGGAAAGGCGGAGGTTTCAGAAGCTCATACATGCGTAAGGGAGCTAGGAATAAAGGCACAATACGCGAGAGGGGTCCTTTAAGCATTTGCAAAAAAAACTACTGCAAGAAAAAAACAACAGAAAACGGCATTTCCACGAGTTTCAACTTGTGGGTCGAATGTATTTCACACTGCACTCCTGTCTCCGTGATAAATCTCCGAAACGCGGTGGACACAAAAGCGGAAAAACGGGTGACTCCCACAGTTCCCACGAATTTCTTGCCCGCGGTTTCAAATGCAATAAATGTAACATATGAGATTTGGGTCTCCGAGTTTAAGAATTAATAAATGCAGCTACGGAACTAGGTTGCATTATAGGTACGCCAGGTCCTTTAATAGTAAAGTACCCACTCTGGCAACATTGTAAAGCTCTATTGCATTGCTCAAATAGATGTTATAAGGTGTATTACAGGCATTACGGCGTATAAGGCTTGTCACAGATTCCTCTTTTCCTCTGAGTGCGCTGTAATAAGGTGAATAAGGAGAACAGACTCGCGTTCTATTATCGTTTACGCAGGGCCAATCAGATTGCTTGGTTGCCGTCCCATAGACCCCCCCCCCCCTAGATGAAAAATATGTAGCCTGCGTAGTAGTATGGTAATAGTACGAAAACGTTGCATGTAATACTACTTAATAGCAAAGAATACTATCATTCAATGTGCCTCAGACTGGTCCAGTTTTATTTAGTACTATCCAGTAGTATCCTGTCTTGCCATAGTAGCATCCAGTCTTGCTAATAGTAGCACATAGTAGTATGCAGTAACACGGTAGCCTTAAAGTAGAAGCATGTAGTAGCACGTTAATACTGCATGCAACTTTTTCGTACTACGTCATAATACTATTTTGAGATAAACTTTTCATCGGGCCCGTAGTGAGTACAGTAGCTCCTCCCCACTTATTTTTTTCGTGCCATGCCTGTTACGATCGTTACAATTTACTTATGACGATCTCGAGCATCATAACTGATAGTAACTATCGGTTCTGCAGGAGCTCCCATGAGATTGATGACGTATGTCTGCGTTGTTCTTATTTCGTTCCAGAGAGCGTTAGAACTATCACAATACGATGCTTGCCCCTCCTCTATCTTATCATCTAACTTCTAATATCTCACTGGAACGCCACCACGGCTTGGTCTCATGATACCAGGTCGCTGCGCAGAATTTACCTGAAATACTCTTTCAAACAAATTTTTTAGCTAAGATAACGTGTTGTCCCCAGATGTCCGATCTATTTCCCCCACCTCTCCCGTCTTCCGTGCGTCGGTCCGAGAGGAATACTGGCAATCAGTTTTCCCTATATCCCGCTACATCTTCTACCCAATTTTTAAGTAGTTCCATCACATCATTTATTTCTGGTCATTTCTTGTAAGTGTCTTAATTAATTTGTTTCGTGTATGTGTATTTTGTGAATTTGTATTCCCCTTCTAGCTTTTAGCTATTTGGATTAAACTTGATTGATTGAAAAAAAAAAAAAAAAAGTACTGTTTACATACCTGTTGTGTTTTCAGTTCCTTTTGGACCTTCGTCAGTTCGGTTTCTAGCTTGTCGGCTCGTACTACGTCTTTGAGTTTATCCAGCAGTCCTGGAAAAGTGACACATACAAATTAGCCAAGTTGAAGTCCTTAATTCGAGCAAAAGTCGCGGTAGAAAGTAAGTCGATTCCTTGAAAATCATCCGATCCGGGAAGTGACAATTTCTAAGCCAATCCTGTCAAGTCTGCAGTGTTCCAGCCAAGTTACATCGTCCTAGAACATTATAAAGTACTTCCAATCCGATTACTGGTATTCCCCCCCCCCCCCCCTCCAACTACCTCCAGTGGCGTAGTGGGTTTTCCGGAAATTAAAAAGCCATCTGGGCAAACCATACACAAATCCTCAATTTTTGGGCACGGTGCCCCAGCGTATGGGCATGGTGCTCATACGTTAGGACACCATGCCCTGAAGCAAGGACATTTTACCACTGATCAAATCTGCTTGAAAAGCTTTTCCATTTCAGATTCTCAATTCAACAGATTTTGGTGTACCATGACTACAATTTACAATTCGGTTTATTTATCCATAAATATCTTTTACAAACAAAAAATAGTGCTGGACATGTCATTACAAATAAAAAGATCAACCAAGGGATATATTTACAATGGTAACCTACGATTTAGATATACAATTCACAATTTTGGGGCATCGTTTGGGCACCATGCCCTGGAGCATGGGCATAGTACCCCTGTGAAATTTGGTTAAACTGAGACTGGTTACATACCTAAATAGGGTCTCCTTCCTGTCCTAGATCAAAAGATACCTGATTTTACTTTCTATCCAACCTCATTTTCCAATTTACAAAATGTTAGAGCACTTCCAAGATACCTAGAGTTTTTTGGAGGCCACTTCTCTTCTAGTGGGTTTATCCTATCCTTTTTCAGAAAATTGCTCCTAGGGTAGCATGGATGAGGCAAGCTTTTCAATCTGTTCACTGGAGCAAATATTTCCTTTAGGTTGTTTGCCTTGTATTGTATTTATTTTGAGTGATTTTTTTTTTACTAGCCTATATGTTAAAAATTGTTATCGATACTCACTAACTCAAAAGATATACTATAAAAGGCAAACAATCTAAAGAAATTTGGAAGGAAAGGAAATTTAATTCCTAAAGGAAGAAAATTTAAAAGCTTACTTCATCCCCTCTACCTAGCGGTGACTACCTGAGAAGGATAGAGTAACCTAGTGGCAACTACCTGGAAAGGGATAGAGTAAACCCACCAGGAAAGAAGTGGCCTCTAAAAAACTCTATGTATGTTGGAAGTGCTCTAGCATTTGAAAATTGGAATTCTGAAAATTCGAAAATGAGGTTGGATAGACAGTGAAATCAGGTATCTTTTGATCTAGGACAGGAAGAAGACCCTATTTAGGTATGTAGCCAGTTTCAGTTTAATCAAATTTCACAGGAGTACCATGCCCATGATCCAGGGCATAAGCCAACGTATGGGCACCATGCCCATACGTCCAGACATGCCCAGACTTTGGGCCACCATGCCCAAAAACTGAGGATTTGTGTGTGACTGAATCATCTCCGAGGAAGTGATACGAAGAAGCCTGATCCGGCTCGCAAAGCATCGAAAACGGAGAACGCAAAAATCATATAACGGCCGTTAGCATGGATAGACATTAGTTGCGTTTTTGATCGGATACCGTCTGATACCATGGTAACTGGATCTGCATTTTGTCGTTTCTGCAGTTACCGTGGTATATTATATTGTAAGCTTTCTCAATAGAAAATATAATGTTAGCCACAGCAACAGAGGCATTGTTAAAGGACCCCTCTTGCTTATTCTGCCTTTTATAATATACTTAGCTCCCATATAGAATTATAAGCTTCTAAAATTCCTACTTTTCGCCGATGCAAACTGGTCGGGTACCTAGCGGAAGAGCCAGAAGCGGTATCACCTCGGGTATCACATATGCTCCTGAAGATCGCCGTGATTGGATGACAACAGGATTTGAGTTGGCGAGTTTGAGTCGCTAGTGACGTTTTCTCGTTCTTCTTGAGGATCACTGGCGTTTGGACTTAGTCATATAGAGTATTGTTTCAGCAGGCACGTTATCATAGTAGCCTTTAAAAACATTATAATAATAATAATTTATTAAAGCCAACAAAGGGCCATACAACAGTATTCATTATCGCACTTAACTAACAAAATTGACCTTCAAAATTACATACAATAAAATCACTTCTTTTTACCCTTCTAGTATTCGCCAAATTACATCCGATCTAAACTTCCAGTATACACTTAAAATATTTACATACCGACCGAATTACATGACGATTTGTCGACTTCATAATACCAGGAAATAGTATGGGCACCCCACCAAAAAACCATCTTTAATTTCCTTCACCCCCGGACAATCTGTCAGCAGATGGCATAAACTCTTCTTCTACCTCACCACAAAATCGGCAAGCACACTCAGCCACTGGCAAAGACCTATTCTTTTCAAAAACCTTTTTCCTACTTGGTAATGGGAGACAGTTCGCCCGGACTTGGAACCACATCTTTAATATTTCTGCGGGTAGACCTAGCTTAAAATAAAACAACTGTCAATTCAATCATATCGCCACGTTGAAACAAGATATGCTTATGTTGGTAAATTAAGGGCGAGTCATCGTCGGCAAGTTAAGTCACAAAGGTTAAGTCACAAAACTGAACCGTCGCTGCCCTGTATCTATGGCAACGATGTGCTTATCAAGCATGAGTCTGACGGAACAGTGACCGTACTCCCCGATGAAATTTTTTTCTCAAATTAGGACTATGAAGTAATACGAAAAAGTAGCATGCAGTACTAACGATGCTACTACATGCTTCTACTTCAAGGCTACCGTGTTACTGCATATTACTATATGCTACTATTAGCAAAACCGGATGCTACTATGGCAAGACAGGATGCTACTGGATACTACTACATAAGATTGGACGAGTCTGAGGCACATTAAATGATAGTATTCTTTGCTATTACATAGTATTACATGCAACGTTTTCGTACTACTACCATACTACTACGCAGGATATAATTTATTCATCGGGTCTATAGGAGAGTTTTCACGAGATCTCGGAATCACTTTCCAACAAGCAAAGCGCATCGCGAAAACTGCGGGAAAGCGATTCCTGGAATAACTTTCCACTTTCCCGCTGCAATTGTTCGCTGCAACGATCGTTTGCAATTGTTTTCTATTGTTTACGACTGGAAAAATTTTCCATAATACAATGACTCGAATCATTTCCATACGGGTCATAAACACTAGTGTTTATGACAATCATCTGGTAGCACAAAGAAGAGCAGGGTTTAGGCCAAGGCCGTATCTAGGGGGGGTGGGGTTAGGGGGTTGCCCCCCCCCCCCCCCCCCCCCCCCGGAAACATACAAAAATAACGATTTGTATAGGCTTTTCCCTCTGAAATATGTGTTTTTTGTACTTTTTTGTCCAACCTGGTTTAGGTCCGGCCTGGTTTAGGCAGAAACATCGTACAAATTAATAGCAACCACCCTGTAGGAACGTAGAGAAACTGAAGGAGTGTATGTTCTTTATTCCATAATTTAAAGACTGGACAGTTTCAGATACGATTACTTAAAATAGTCAGAAGGCTACAGTTCCGCTGCAGTGCTCAAATGATATCTATTCCTTTCGCTGCACTCACAAAAACACGTCCAAGGCAGCCAGTGAATTCAACTTCAAATGTCAAGCCGTTCTCTTTCAGCCACCCCAAACACTGCAGAGAAAACATCCTCCTGGCTTGTATGCTCAAATCGTCAGGCCAAGCAATAACCACGAATTCCAAAGTCTTCACACCGGCTAGGTTACTGAGCATCTCAAAAACATCGCAGACCTGATAAAGATTCCGAGAGACATCAATAAACTTCAAAGACTTCGATGAGGACATGATGGCGGTACAACGCACCAGATCTGAAGGCGCAACGCGAATATTTCCAAGATAAATTAACCGGATAGAAGCTGAGCACGAGAGCTGACTAAGAAGAAGATTCAACGCCCCGGCATTGGCGGATAGGTCGTTATCAGCCAAGCAAATTGTTTGTAGAGTCGGGGCATGGAGGGAAGAAGCAATGTAGCAAAGGTCCTTAGAACACAGAGATGTGGTAGAGGAGCTGAAGTCCAAAGACTCCAGGCCATGGTCGAACCCTCCAAGCAGGGGGTCAACATAGGTTGACAAATGATTGAAGGAGAAACCAGCACGGGTCAGGTTGTGAAGGCATCCTAGACAAGCGCCGAAACGTCTCATTATTATTTCAGAATGAGTTAGCCCAATCCGATTATTTTCAAGATGAAGCGAGATTAATTGGCGACATTGCCCAATCTCGGAACCAAAATCAAGTAGACTCTCGGCGAAATCGCAGGCTATAATGCGCAGATGTCTCAAGTCTTCGTTCATAGCTCTCAGAACCTTCAGAATGTTTCCATGGTCTTTGGGAGACTCGCAGGAAATTACCAGCTTCCAAACTGAAATTTTAATACACGATGTCGACCTTTTCTCTAGGTTCAAGCACAGGCGACTTGATTCCGCTTGAAAGCGCGACAGGTTTTCAACAGAACACTGCAGTTTTAACGAGCATATGATTCGACAGTCCGCTTGCAAGCTCACTCGAGCTCTCGCACGCTCTACTAGATCATTAAAAGTCTTCTCCCCCGCATCAAACATGCAGTACGATATGTCGAAATCTCGAATGGCCTCAACACCGTCACTGACGGCTCTCAGGAACCCCTCAAAGAGCAGGAGTACTTTTTCTTCTATTTTCACAGAAAACTGACTGGCACAGTAGATACAGCAGGACTGAGCAATGTCTAACAAAGTCAACATTGGTCTTGGCCAAAGAGCGATAAGTCGGCGAACCTGGTCAACCTTCCCCGTTCTTATGGCCTCCTTGATCAGGATGAGCACCAAGCTAGTCGGAATACTTTCTAGAACTTTCACGGTGATCGGAATGAAATTCACAATAGCCAACGCGGATAGGCGACGTAGAGACTGCGTGTCTTCGTTGCAGATCGATCCACGCTGCAGCCTCACAGACTCGGCGTCGGAGTCAAAGTCACGAAGCAACATTTCTCAAGTTACCTGATGAAGTCACAAACATCATCTAAAACAAGACAGGTTACGCCCTAAACACTGAGACAGAATAGCCTTGAACAGGTGGCGGCAGCTGATGCACTTGTTAGCAGATGTGACCTCTTGCAAGCCATGGCCCACCCGAGCGACGGATATTTCTTCAGCGACATATCTTGGTAGTCATCAAAATAAACAAATGTGACACGTTGAGAGAGGGGTTAACTATGTGTTCTGTGGATATTAAGACTAACGAAGACCTGGACGGTTTTAAATCACTATTTAAGCGACATTTAATAAATAAATATGATCTTTATTTTTGTTTTTGTTGGGTACCTGGTTATTTTATTTTTCTCGGTTGGTTTGTGCGTGTTCTCTGTATAAATTTTTGCTGGGTTAGTTTCATGGAAAATGTTTGTATTTAATTTGACCCCCTTGCACAGGGGGGATATCCTATATGCATTTATTCAAACAATGTTTACAACGGATACGTCAGCTCTGATTTTTCATCAGCGATATTTCGGCCCTTCTTAGCAAGGGTCCTCGTCAGGCTGTCAATCTTCTTGTTCAACTTCGGAGAAGGAAACAAACCTGTAATAATCAGGTTTCCTTCTCCGAAGTTGAACAAGAAGATTGACAGCCTGACGAGGACCCTTGCCAAGAAGGGCCGAAATATCGCTGATGAAAAATCAGAGCTGACGTATCCGTTGTAAACATTGTTTGAATAAATGTTTCAAAGTCAGCTTGGGCTCAAAGAATATTTATCCTATATGCAGATTTTCTTTATTGTTGAAAAAACTCGTCTCCCTCTCAAACCAAATTTTCTGAATATAGGAAATTTTCTACAATTTTCTGCATACATAAAACATAGCAGAAGTTGCCAAGAAGCTTGGAATTTTTCAAAAGTCGCAATATTTCTTAATCAAAAACTGAGCAGATTTATTCGCAACACCTTCAGTGCTGAATCTGTTAGCATTTTTTTTTCGTGTAGTGTACCATTAAAATCAGCTTTTATTAACTAATTGTTTGAGTTTAAATCTCAAAACTGTTTTATAAACCGAAAGCTACCTAGGATTTTTTTTTTAACTACTGTGGTGACCAGAGTGGGCTGCTGGATAATTTTTTATTTTTTTGTATGTACGATCAAGGGTCCACGGCTCTTTTATGATTTATATACTGTGTCAAGAACAACAACTTACAAGTTTAAGACGTACGTTCAAAATATTTTTATTTCTCAGTTTTGGTAAAAAAAAAATTAATGAAGTTCAGCCTATTCTCCACAGGACCAACTGGAGCTTGTCTGTATCTTAAAAAGGAATTCACCTGACAAGGGCTAAATAAAACGGCAATTGGATATGACAAGGCCGAAAAGTGAGAAAAGAAGAGACAAGGGTGAATAAAAAAAAGCGACTTATCTGGAATGGTGGGCCGAGACCGCGCTGACAGGTAGGGAACACAGTTCTATAGTGGATCACTTTCTGGAATCCCAAAACGTAAGTGGAGGGATACCTATGACATCGCAAAAGTTGTCCGTCTGTCCGTCAGTCCGTCTGTCCGTCTGTGCGCACTATAACTCTCGAAGGGAATGAGATATTTTGATGAAACTTGGTGTGAGGATTGTTTGCGTCAAGGGTAAGGTCAAGTTCGTAGATGGGCTCTGTAGCCCTATATTTAGGGGTGGGGGTGGGGGAGGGGGTTCAAATTAAGGGACAAACAAAATATTTTTAAACAGCTAATGTGATAATTGATTATGGTGTAAGAAGGGCATGCTGAGTACGATATTGAAAACTATTTTCTCGCCGGACAAGTAGTTCGTCCGGAATCCGGCAAAAACCCGGAAAGTTGGTTAAAAGGAAAAGTTGTATATTAAGTTGATTAAATGTTTGTTTTAGGGGTAAAAAGACATGCTGAACATGTTGGTGAAAACCATTTTCTCGCCAGACAACTAGTTCGCCCAGAATCCGGCCAAAGCCGGAAAATTTGTTAAAAAGAAAAGTTTTATTAGATGACAGATTAAGGGGTAAGAAGAGAGGCTGAGTCGGTATATGACACTCGTTTTTTACCCCGACATTTAATTAGTCCGGAATCCGGTTGTAACCGGATTTTTTTTTTAAGTCGAACTTTTATTAAAAGTTGATTACATGTTCTTCATAGGGATTCGACGCTGGATTTGTTTCTGAATTTTCTTTTGTTTGCTGGACTAGTAGTTTGCTCGGAATTCGGGCGAAACCGGAAACTTGACTGAAGTAAAGCAGGAAGTCTCTGTCAGTACCGTCAAAATAGATATGGCTTATAGAGGTATATCTGAACTTGGTTTTCTCTGATGATTAGCCTGGTGAAGACTGGATCTGGCAAAGATAAGACCCTATTGTCTGAACCAAATATTAGATTGTTGGGATCCCATCGACACCTTTGGTCTTGATTTTTTTTTACAGCTCGCCCTGATTCCCGGATTGCCGGATATCGCGTCCTTAGCCGGCCCACTCCCAGACGTCTTCAAGGCGTAGGCTACTTGACGGGATTTGGAATGGTAAACCGAGACTGCACCGACAGGTAGGGAAGACCGGTCTAAAGTGGATCCCTTTTTTTCCGTTTCGCCCGGATTGCCGGATATCGCGTCCTTAGCCGGCCCACTCCCAGACGTCTTCAAGGCGTAGGCTACTTGACGGGATTTGGAATGGTAAACCGAGACTGCGCCGACAGGTAGGGAAGACCGGTCTAAAGTGGATCCCTTTTTCTCCGTTTCGCCCTGATTCCCGGATTGCCGGATATCGCGTCCTTAGCTGGCCCAGTCTCAGACGTCTTCAAACCGTTGGCTACTTGACTGGATGTTGAATGGTGGGTCGAGACTGCGCTGACAGGTACGGAAGACCGGTATATAGTGGATCACTGTTTTAGCAACTCACCCTGCTTCCCGCATTGTCGGATATTGCGTCCTTAGCCGGTCCACTCCCAGGCGTCTTCAAGCCGTAGCCCACTATTCACAGGATAAATTACCCGCTTCTCTCCAAAATTATTACGTACCTTGCCGTACTGTACACCAAAATTGTTCCCTAAGTTATCCTCTCCATCAATTTATTCTTCCATTAAGACTGACAACTGCCTACCGAAATTCTGCAATATATAAAACTATGGAACAGTATACCAACACATCTACACCAATCAACAGATTTCAACACTTTTTTCAAGAACACCCAGACACACTTACTAGTTTTCTCTCAATAAATCTCTTTTTATCCTTTTTTTTGTTCTTTTTCCTCTTTATGTGTCTTTTTCGTTTGTCTTTCATTTCCTCTAATCTTTAAGTTGTAGTTTAGCTAGGCCTACACAAGATTCTTTTCCTTCTAGGACAATAGAACATGTAGTCCAGTGTTATATAATTTTAGTACGTAAATAAATACTTGAATAGACGGGATCTGGAACGATGGGTCGAGATTGCGCTGACAGGTAGGGAAGACCGGTCTATAGTGGATCACTTTCTTCCAGCTCTTCCTACTGCATTACGGTTATTGTTTTTTTACGTCTGATTACACCAAAATATTTGCTAAAATCATGTGCACTTCTCGTACTTTTCGTCGAGTTTTCCAGCATACCATCAAAGAACTATTCACAAATCTCTAGTATAGGCCACTATACTGAATATGGGGTGGTTTAAACTGGGTGGTGAGTATGTTCCTCGATCAGTGGATCATAGAATCTGTAAAGCATAGACCATTCGATTTTACCTTTTCCTACAGTGATATATATCGCTTTTGTCATCAAATACTTTAAATATTGGTACAAGAATATACACAAATTATTAAGAATATAGATTGGTTGAGAAATAATTGGAGTGAAAACATATATTTAATGTCGTGCGGTAAATTGATTTCGTCTTAGTAATTTAAAATGTCTCAAATAAGTTCAATCATATATTCAAATAATGTATACAACGTTATATACATTATTTGAATATATATTTCATAGTCAGCTTGGGCTCAAAGCATATTCAATTAAATGTCGCAAATAAGTTCAATCATATATTCAAATAATGTATACAACGTTATATACATTATTTGAATATATGTTTCATAGTCAGCTTGGGCTCAAAGCATAGTTCAAATAGCTGAAATGGCAAAGGAAACGCAGTCACAAGCTGACCCATTTCAGCTAAAGTTTTTTTTTTTCATATTATTTCCCTTTTTACCAACAATTTACAACCGAAGAAAAATCCATATATCACAGCATTTGGTTACAGAAAAGGCGCAAATTTAGCTAAGATGATGAAAGAAGAAAAATAGTTTCCGGGTATGATCAAACGAACAAAACGAACCTATTTCGCTGAGTTCTAGTGAATCAAAAATGGTCTATTATTATCCAGGACCGATCCATCATGAACCATATGGAAATGATCCGCTATAGGACCTTGTGGGGATCCCAAAACGTAAGTGGCGGGATACCTACGATATCGCAAAAGTTGTCCGCCTGTCCGTCTGTGCGCACCATAACTCGAAGGGAATGAGGTATTTTGATGAAACTTGGTGTGAGGATTCTTTGGGTCAAGAGTAAGGTCAAGTTCGTAGATAGGCTCTGTAGCTCTATATTTCGGGTGGGGGTTTACACTAAGGGGCCAATGAAATATTTTTAAACAGATAATGTGATAGTCGATTAAGGGGTAAGAAGACATCTATAATACGATGGTGAAAACCATTTTGTCATCAGACAAGTAGTTCGCCCGGAATCCGGTCAAAACCGGAAAGTTTGTTAAAGGTAAAAGTTTTAGTTGAAGTTGATTAGGTATTTGATTTAGGGGTAAGAAGATATACTGGACAAGATGGTGTAAACCATTTTTGCGCCTGACAAGTAGTTATCCCGGAATTAGGCGAAAACCGGAAAGTCTGTTAAAAGTAAAAGTTTTATTTGAAGTGGATTACATGTTCGATTTAGGGGTAAGATGACATGCTGAACACTTGTGTGAAAACAATTTTCTACCCGGGTAAGTAGTTAGCCCGGAATCCGGCCAAAACCGGAAAAGTTAGTCTTATTTGGAGTTTTTTTTTTTTTTTTTTTTTTTTTTTTTTTAGTAGTAGTATTTAATTACAACAAACAAACATTGATTAGATATCCGATTTAGGGGTAAGAAGAGATGGTGAATCCGTGTATGAAAATCATTTTTTAACCCGGATAAATAGTTCGACCGGAATCCGGTGGGGGCCGAAAAATTTATTATAAGTTAAATTTGTATTTGAAGTTGATTAGATGATCAATGTTGGAGAGAAAAGATACGCTGATTTGGATTTTGAGCTTTCTTTTTTCGCCGGACAAACAGTTTCGGAATTCGGCCGAAACCGGGAAATTGGCAGAAGTGGCAGGAAGTTTTCGTCAAAACAGATTATGACTTGTAGGGGTAAACAGACATGCTGAATCCATATCTGAACTTGGTTTTCTCAGATGATTAGCTATTTGGCCTTAATCTGTTTCTGAATTTTAATAATAAAAATGTTCAAGGAGTCTGGCGAAGACTGGGTCTGGCAAAGAGAAGACATAATTGTCTGGACAAAATATTGAATTTTTGGGATCCCATCGAAACCTTTGGTCTTGTTCTTCCAGCGGCAGAACAGCTTTTGTGGTGAAACTCGGTGAAGTTAATTCGCTAGACGGATTTCGCATTAACTAGACCACAAAATGGACATAAGAAATTTTCCATAAGTTTCAAGTAAAATTTTAAAAGTTACAGAGGATCCGGTATTTCAGGATCTCTGGTTCGGAGGATATGCACAACGAATTTCGTAAACAAGAGCTACGAGCTCATATGGCACTTGATACGATTGGGTGGTGTGAGCATTTTCCCGGAAACTCCGGAACCCCTCCCCACCGTGCTCAGATCGGTCCAGACCCAAAAACATGTCATCTAGGGCATACAATCTCTCTAAATTTCAAGTTTCATACAAATCACTCCAGTCCGTTCAACCCCTATGCGAGCCTCAACATTTCCGGGACTCCCCCTCCATCTCTCCAACACTGAAGCCGAATGCGACTCGAACACATAAACTCGCATCTCTAGCATCTCCTCTTCCCTTCTATCCAGTTTTACTCGAACTGGAGCAAATCAGCAAATCTCCGGTTCCCACTTTATCATCCACTACCTTGGTCAGATCCGAGTCGGACGCCAAAACAAACCTGGGCCACATAAACTTGGTACTGTCCAACTTGGATCCAATTCGGCCCATCCGTTTGGTTTTTATGCTTTCACAAAGTTCCTGGACCCCCCCCCCCCCCCCGCCCAACCATGGCCGCATGGGGTTAGGACACATGCTTTGTATATCAAGATCATCAGTTCTTATCACAAATAAAGTTTCACATGGACCGGATAATTTTTCGCAGCCTACGGAATAAAGTTAGTACCTTCCAGATTCCCCTCCCTCAACTCCAAGAAAAATGGTCGGATCCAGGAACGGAAGTCTTCCTAAGGCATTGTGTCAAGTCGTTAAGTCTATTTGGTAGGGTCATTAATATGCCTGCCCAGTTTTATCCGCTTTAGCACATCTAGAAAAATCGTAACTCGCTATCACTGGAATTCCAAGAAGCCCCCTCCAACTTCGCCCCAAGAGCCCCGATATGATCTGGCTTTGTCAAGAACGTATATAATGATCATGCTTGTTCTTCCCACAAAATTCCATCCCGATCCCTCGGCGCTAAGCGTTTCACAAAAATTCCGGTCCCCTCCCCGCCCTCCAGTATCGGATCAGGTCCGGAAATGGCATGGAACATCTGAGATAACAGCTCTTACCATTTGCCAAGGTTCATTCAAATCTGATCGGCCGTTCAAAAGCTAGAACTCCACTAGATTCCAGATTCCCGGCCATCCCTCCACTCCCCAGGATGTTCGGATCGTGCAAACGACTATTTTCAAGTCGGTCTATTCGAATCCCTATATTCGTGCCGAGTTCCACATCCTAAGTAAGTCGGGAAGTATCTAACTAGCTGAATCACCAGAATACCTCCCCCCCCCCACAGTGCCCGAATTTGGTCCGGTTATGTCAACGATATAGATAGGACTTGTGCGTGTTCTTCCCACTAAGTTTCATCCCGATCTCTCACTCTAAGCGTTTCCCAAGATTTCCGGTTCCCCCTCCAACTCCCCCCAAAGTCACCGGATCCGGTTCGTATTTGAAGTGGGTTGTCTGAGACACGAGGTTTTTCCAAATATCAAGTTCCATTAAGATCCGATCACCCGTTCAAAAGTTATAAATACCTAAAGATTCCGGATTTCCCTACATTCCACTCCCCCCACGATTCCCCCACATTGATCGGATCCTGTCCGCACTTGAAATGCGACTTCTGAGACACGAGTTCTTTCCGAATATCAAGTTTCATTAAGATCCGATCACCCGTTCAAAAGTTGGACATTTCTCAAGATTCCGGCTTACCCCTCCCTTTACCTCCCCCCCCGCCACGATGGCAAATCTGAGAAACGACTAATATTGAGTTAAAATTGTCGTGTCCCTGATACGCCTGCCAAGTTTCATCCTCCTAGCAAATGTGTAAGCATCTTAGCTCGGGATCACCGGAATTCCGGAACCCCCACTCCAACTCCCCCATAGTGCTCGGATCCTGTGCGGTCTTCCGGTCTTGTCAACTATGTATTTAGGGCTTGTGCGTGTTCTTCTTACCAAGTTTCATAGCGATAAGTCCACTCTGAACAAGTCAAACGATTTCCGGTTCCCCCCTCCAACTCGCCCCAAAGTCACCGGATCCATTCCGGACTTGAACTGTAAACATCTGAGACACGAGGTCTTTCCAAATATCAAGTTTGATTAACATCCGATTCCCCGTTCAAAAGTTATAAACACGTTAATATTCCGGATTCCCCCTCCCTCCACTCCCCTCCCGGTTGTCAGATTGGGGAAGTGACTAGTTCCAAGTTTTTATCTGGTCCCTGATATGCCTGCCAAGTTTCATCGTCCTAGCACATGTGTAAGCATCTTACCTCGGGATCACCAGAATTCTGGAACCCTCACTCCCCCAATGAACATGTCACCCGATTTCCGGTTCCCCCCCCCCCCAACTCCCCCCAAAGTAACAGGATCCATTCCGGACTTGAACTATGACATCTGAGACAGGAGGTTCTTCCAAATATCAAGTTTCATTAAGATCCGATTCCCCGTTCAAAAGTTATACATACATCAATATTCCGGATTTCCCCTCACTCCACTCCCCCCACGGCGGTCGGATCAGGGAAGTGATAATTTCCGAGTCAGTTTGGTGGGGTTCCTAATAGGCCTACCAAGTTTCATCCTCCAAGCACATCCGGAAGTGCCCTAACTCGAGATGAGTTGATTTTTTTCATGAGAAAGGTCGGTTTTTCTGAAAATTGGTCGTATTTTCGTCAAAATAGTCGGTTTTTCTGAAAATTGGACGATTTATCGTCAAAATAGTCGTTTTTTCTGAAAACGAGGATTTTTCTGAAAATCAGTCGATTTTTTACAAAAATGTAATTTTTGTTGTTGAAAACAGTCGTTTTTTTTGCAGAAAAAGTCGGTACAAATTACCAGCCAGTCGGTAAATGCCTCCCCCCCCCCAAACATTTTGGCTAGAACACCTCTGGGTGCCCCCCCCCCCCCCCAACCCTTCTAGCCGCCTCTGCGTGAAACAACTACAGTAGATGTATGCTAATGTGAACGTCTGCTAGCAGTGAACGATCGCCGAAGAAAAAAGTAAAACCCAAACCAGGCACTTTTTACTATGAATACTTGTAATAACCACTCATGCTTTTGTCACTTTTTGATTATTTGCTAAGTCATGGCAGTAAGTGACTCAACTGACATCTGGTCAGCTTTTTATAATTTGAGAACTTTGCCACGAGGAACGCACCTTCAATGGAGAAGATGGCGGTCCGAACCTGCAGATGACTTCAAAAGAGGAAGGACCTTTTTAGTAAATTCAAAATCAAAGAAGGTTAATTAAATTTCTACTTCAAGTTTCGCACCTTCAATGGAGAAGATTGCGGTCAGCACCTTCAATGGAGAAGATGGCGGTCCGAACCTGCAGATGACTTCAAAAGAGGAAGGACCTTTTTAGTAAATTCAAAATCAAAGAAGGTTAATTAAATTTCTACTTCAAGTTTGTGCCAGGACAACCATGAACTAGTTGGCTGTTAGCTGACATACAAGTTTGTTATTCTTCTTTTCCATTTTACTTTTTTATTTGCAAGTAACAAAGCCAAGTTAGTGGAACAGTTATAAAAGTTTTAAAATAAGCATACCTCTACTGTATACAGATTATTTTTCGAAAACAATAAAAAGCAGGTCACAATTTACGGATGCACAAAATGCTGGAATTTTGTAGGAAGCCTTTACAGACAAAATTGCTGAGCTGAATTTTATTATTCGTTATTTAAACCCTGAAAGGTTTTCAATAGCATCGTGTACACTAAGGTTTAACGCGGACTGGCACATCAGTCCATATGTACTCCATGCGCAGCGCTCACTAAAACACGTCCAAGATGGCCTGAGAATTCAATCTGAAATGTCAAGCCGTTGTCTTTCAACCACGCAAGGCACTTCAGACAAAAATCATCTTGCCTTGTATGCTCAAATCGCAGGCTAAGCAATAACTACGAATTCCAAAGTCTTCACACCGGCTAAATGGCTCAGCATCTCGAAAACATTGCAGACCATATAAATGTTACGGGAGACATCTAGCAACTTTAAGCATTTCGACGCTGACAGGACGTCAGTGCAATGTACCAGTTCTGAGGGTAAAATGCCTATGTTGCCAAGATAAATTAGCCGGATCTCTGTCGAGCTCGAGAACTGCTTAAGGAAGATCCAGCGCTCCGGCATTGGCAGACAGGTCGTTATCAGCTAAGCTAATAGCTTGTAGAGCCTGTGCATGAATGGAAGAAGCCATGTAGCTAAGGTCCCTAGAACAAAGAGAGCTGCTCGAACAGCTCAAATCCAAGGACTCCAGGCCGCGATCAAGTCCTACCAGTAGGGGCTCAATGAAGGTTGACATATGATTGGAGGAGAGGTCAGCACGGGTCAAGTTGTGAAGGCGTCGCAGACCAGCGCCAAAATGTCTAATTGCTTCTTCGTAATGGACTAGCCCAATCCTGTTATCTTCAAGGTCGAGCGAGATTAGGTGATGGAATTGATCAATCTCAGAGCCAAAACGAAGTAAAGTCTTGGAGAAATTGCAGGCTACAATGTGCAGGTGTTCTAGGTCTTTGTGCATTACTCTTAGAACCTTCAAGATGTTTCCATAACCTCTGGGAGACTCACAGGAGGCTAGCTTCCAGGCCGAAACTTTAATACAGGACGTCAAACTTATTTCTAGGTTCAAGGACAGTCGAGTCGACTCCGATTGAAAGCGTGTCAGGCTTTCGGGAGAACAATGCAGCTTCAACGAGCATGTGATTCGACATTCCACTGACAAGTTCACCAGAGCTCTCGCACGCTCAACTAGATCGTTGAAACATTCATCCCCCATCAAACATGCAGTAAGAGATGTTAAAATCTCGAATGGCTTCCAGACCGTCACCGACGGCTTCGACGAACCCCTCAAAGAGCACGAGTGCCTTTTCTTCAACGTTGACAGAAAACTGATTGCGGCAGTTCATACAGCGGGATTCCGAAATATTTAATATAGTTAACATGGGTCTTGGCCACAAACTGACCAGTCGTCGAACCTGATCGACGTTCCCCATAACTGCAGCTTCCTTAATGATGGTGAGCATCAAGTTAGTCGGAAGACGTTCCACCACTTCAGGGATGATCGGGATATAGTTCACGATAGCCAACGCAGACGGTCGAAGTACAGATTCTCGGTCTTCGGTGCAGAGCGACTTGCGGCGATCCATTACAGACTCGGCGGCCAAATCAAATTCACGAAGCAACATTTTTCACTTTCTATCGGGCACACGCCTCAAGCACAACTAAGACACGGATTAGTCTACCCAAGATATTTAAGTTAAGTGTGGGATTTTCCCCGACTGAAGGTGGGGAGAAACCCTGGGGTTGGGCAACGTAATGGACGTCTTGCAACATATTGCAGATAGGATCTCTCGATCAATTTTGTTCGTTCAAAAATAGCTATTTCTCAAGCAACAGGTTTTAACACAGTATACACTGTTAAAAGTTTCTCCGAGAAAGAATTAAAGCTAACTGCAGTGTTTGCTGCTGGGATTAATCCTATCTCTACTTGGATCAGATTAATTCGAATTGGAAATAACAGAGACAATATTACTACCAGTGGCAAATACGGCAAGATTTTTTTTTTTTTTACAGTGAATTATCTTTGTACATTAGATACTAAAAACCACGATTTCCCTTCCAGACTTTCAGACGTCCAGAATTCCAGATGTCGAGCGCTTCTGCACAGTCAAGCCATCCCTTCCGGATTTTCATGGTAATGATGATAGCTTATTTTGATATTCTCCAGCATTTCCGTTCTCTTCACATATATTTTACCTCCCAACAGAGATGGGCGAATCCCACCATGAAAGGATTCGAATCCGAATCCAGGGACAGGTACGAATCCGATTCCGAATCCGAATCCATCATTTCATGCTGAGGATTCGAATCCGACTTTAACAAAAACCAAATCATGTACATAGGTTATGGTTTAAAAATCAGAGCTGACAAAAGCACTGATATCTAAGGTAATCAGATAACGTGATAGATACTGGGGATGGTTGGTGGGGGAGACCAAAAAAGCTGGATTGCCTAAGCACACTCTATCAAAACTGGAATGTATTTTTGTTATTCTCGAACATTTGTGTCATTCTCGAGTTCCTTATGTCAATTTAAATGTCAAATATATGTTAGAAATTCTCGAATACTTCCATCTTTCCTCGAATACTTTTGAAATTAATTTAACCTAAGAAAAAATTCGAAAACTTTTCCTCGATTCTCAAATGCAAACACCGATTCCTCGAAGACATTTAAGGGATTGTCGAATACATTTCGGGGATTGTCGAATACATTTTCAACGTATTTAGCCTCAAGTCCATTCCATAGAACTTCTTAAACCTAGGCTTCACCTTCCAGATTTTCTTCCGGATTCCAAAAAAAACTTTTCGTTGAGATGGATCCAGAAGGTGAAGCCAGGTCGAAACGCATTCGAATGACAGTAAATACATTAAGTAAACGAATGAATTGGGTAGGAGAAAAAATAAGAGGGATTAACACTTGTGATTGGGAGGCGGAGATGGGCGAATCCGAATCTGGATTCGAATCCAGGATTCGACCTTTTGGCCTCGATCGAATCTTCTGCTTGTCACGCCGGATTCGGAGTCGGATTCCAAACCCACAATCTTACAAATCCGCTCAAATTCCGGAAATTCATCCTTCCAGTATCCGTATTTTAAAAAGTAAAATACATTTCATCTCAAATTCCTGATTTCAATTTAATGTCAAAGAAGACAAGACCTTAAACAAAATCTCGAAGACTTTTTACCGATTCTCGAATACAAACACCTATTCCTCGAAGACATTTGAGGTTTTCTCGAATGCATTTTCGACGTATTTAAGTAATAAAAGGTATCACTTTCAGAGAAAAATGTCACCCAGGTGTGGTAATGAGAAGGAAACTAATGGATTAGTACCAGGTGTCAGTTCTGCTTTAAATCGGAGTTCGAACACATCCTGATCAGAAACAGAGTTTTCTCTGCAGAAGTTAATTAGCCTTTCACGATCAGTTTGATCGCTACGTGAAGTCGTGAAGTGAAGTCGTTGAAGTCGCCCATGACGATGAGGATATCTTTCTTTGGTGTTTGGTCGGTGACGCTTTGGAGTTGGAAGTAGAACTGATCGCATTCTTCTTCGCTTCGAGCGGAATCAGGAGCATATATCTGGATGATGGTAAGGTTTGATACGGATAATTTTAGTCTAATGGTTCTATCCCTTCTGATACAGGTGTGAAGGAGATCAGCGCAATTTTTGTGTTTCTTGTTTTCCAAGCAAACATGGAAATTAACGCCAAGAAAACGAAAGAAATGGTCACTTCACGCCAAAAACAAGCAGCTCCTCTTTCCATAAAAATTGACGGCCAGCCAGTTGAAACGGTCGACCAATTTGTCTACCTTGGCAGTCTCCTACAGCTGACAACTGCCACACCCCTGACATCAAACGCCGCCTGGCTCTTGCTAGCTCCAGCTTTAAAAGGCTCACAAACATCTGGCAATGCCGAAACCTGTCGAACCAGCTGAAAGTTCAACTTTTCAACAACCTGATCGTGCCAATCGCTCTATATGGGTGTAAAGACCTAAACCCTGAAGATCGAAAATGAGCGCAACCTACTTGCATTCGAGATGCGATGTCGCCGCCGCATCGCTAGAATCACCTACACCGAGCATGTGACCAATGAGGAGGTCAAAAAACGGCTGAATTCTCCCGAGGCCCGACACAATCCTTGCATTCGAGATGAGATGTCGCCGCCGCATCGCAAGAATCACCTACACCGAGCATGTGACCAATGAGGAGGTCAGAAGACGGCTGAATTCCCCCGAGGCCCGACACAATCCTTAAAGTTCAATGGGCACATCAAACTACCCCAATCCCACTCTGTAACAACCTAGGAACAACGCTTACCCCCTAGCTCAGCAGCTTTTTCAACAGTTTCCTCTCTGTGATATTTCAAAGCGTAATATTTTGGGAAAGTACATGCTCAATTTACTAGCTTGGACAAAGATAAAAGTGATGTTTCTTATAACACTTAGTAGATCTTGATTTTATGCATAAATTAGCTTGTCTAATTCAGATTTGAAAAGGCTATTTATTTTTGAATGATTTTTGTAGCTATGTTAATTTTTATAAACTTATTGCATATTCTGGTACATTTTATAAAGCAAGTTAATCAAGCTTCACAACACTATTCCACAAAGAAAAACCTTTGATAGGCACTTAAAACATGGTACTTCTGATGACACACTAGAACAATCAGGTAAACTGCATCTGCGGCTTGGCTTATTGGTGACATCTCAAATATATCCTTTTTTATCAAGCGTTGCTGGGAGTTTTTGAATTTCCTGCCACGATATAAGATTTGGATCGCCGAAATGCTAGAGAGGTAAAGACAAGGGATAACAAGAAAACGGCCGATTTTCGTAGCGCCTTCCAAAGGAAGTCGGAAATGTTTATTTGTGAAGCATTTAATACAAAATAAAGCATTAGAAGTGTCCATTGTGCTTTAACAAAATCAAACGACCGCAACTACAATGGCTTGGGCCTGTCAAAAGAATGGACCACGACCGCCTACCAAAAATTCCACTCGAAGGCACCACAGATGGATCCCAACCACGAGGAAGACCACGCAAGAGGTGGATCGAAAACTTCGACCGAAATCGCATCATAGAGCTGACTCGAGCGGCACACGATAGAACAAAGTACCGAGCCCTGGTTCATGCCCTGTCAAAAGGAGTGGCCCCAAAACGTCCCGTGAGGATGGACGGGACTTAAGTAATGCTCAAATCCTATATTTGAAAGAGTTGTCAGCGGATATTGAAGACTCAGGCAAACTTTGCTTTGTGTGACGGGCAAAACTCGGCATGGCCGAAAAAGCGCTAAAATTCGTAGGTACAAAATAAAACAATGGAGAAAGGTGGGAATTTTAGAAGCTTATAATTCCACAGGGAAGCTAGGTATATTACAAAAGGCAGAAAAAGCTAGAGAGGTGCTTAAGTATCACATATCACAGATATTCGAAGGAAATAAGACAAATTTCTGATATACTTACTCTTCCGTTCATCAGTCTTCGCAGCAACCTGGCTTTCCAACATCTCCACTTCTTTCTTCAAACTCTCCATCTCCATTTGGTCTTTATGTATTTCCTTCTCTTGGTCTTTAACCTCCTTACTCTGGAAATAAGGCAAGGGATAAAGAAACTATAAATATATAAAATGAAAATTACACCGGCTTTTGTCGACAAGGCGAAAGCACAAAAATGTAAAAAGAAAAGTTCACGAAATGGGGCCCCGAAGTTCAATCCCTAGATGGCTTGAGGACAAATGACAAAGAGCAGAAACGTGTAGATGAACTGAAGTATGACCTTCAATTTCTTAAATAACTTAACTTATTCAACTCTGAATGGGGCTCGAAACAATACCCCGTTCAATCTAACCCTCTCCCCAGAAAAGAGTAAAGAATAAACTGTGAATCGTGATTTATTGTGAAGTTGGTAAAGGACCTGTCTTAGCTATAATACTAACGCAACCTACTTCCATAATCACTCCATATATTTCTACCCGAAGACCCCAATTCCGAAAGGTACATTTAAACCCCTCTTACAAAACTACTGATTCCTCACTTCCGTGTTTTGCTACCTTCGATGCGTATCACTCCGTCGACGGTTGTCTGGGAGAAGTTTTTCCTTTAGAAAAACGGTTATGTAAATTGTTTCCCTTTTTTCGCTATAAGTCAACGGGTCTCGGAAAAGGCTTAAAACAGCAGAAACCATGGGCTATTTGTTGAAAGCACAGCCTGGTTTTGAAGTATTCAAATATTTCAAAATACTGTAGGTTGAAGAGTAAATAGTGCGAAGAAAGAAAGTGTGCTTATTCGTTATGATTTGTGTTTACTGCACAACAATATTCCCATTAAAGCTAGAATGAGATTTATGCTTGTGGATGGAATAATGAAACGATAAGGCAGAATCTGGTGAGAAGTTCACTGATAACTAAACAAGTAAATGTACATTTGAATTGTCGACTTTCATTTAACTGAGTACACTGCATTATTTGGACTGTGTTAACGGATTTTTTTTTTTTTTTTCACTATTTGCTCTAATATGACAGTCAGAGTATAAACGTCCGTCCTCTGAACGCAAAATTCTACTATGACAAGAAAAAGTTGAGTCTCAATGCAAATGCTGCTGCCCAGCCTGTTCCAAAGTTGCAGCCAAAGTTGCACAAGTTGCAGGAAAGTTGAAAAAGTGCTGAAGGAAGAACAGAAAAGAAATGTGGTTACTCATGATAATAGAATTATTTTTAGTTTACTTTTGAGTGATGCAATGGTGCTACTATGTTATGAATTTCTTCGTTCTGGGTGTGACCAGGGAAACGTAAGAGTAGATAATAACCAAATTAACGAACCAAATTACGTACAGATGTGACTGAATATGCCCCGGGCATTACTCGTGGTGATCAAAGAGTTATTATAATAGTTCAAGAGCTAACAGTATAAAAGACAACAGAACACAGTTAAGGGAAGGGGAGTAGCGCTGCCTAGCGGCGGCAGGGATGGCACCACCGCAACACAACGACCAGACCAGGAGACCCACCATACCACCTACGCTCTTAGAAGTTTCTTAGCATCTAACACAATGATGCGCAATTCCAACATACAACAGACATACACTATCTGTTGATATTACAGACTGTTATGACCCTTAAAATGTATTACAGTATGTTACAAAAGGTAAGGTAAGATAATCCGATAGAAAATTATCTCCAAACAGTAGTATGAAGTTGTATGAAAAAGTAGCACCAACTAATGATACTATAGCAAAACTGGATGCTACCGGAGCAAGGCGGGTTGCTACATAATACTACTGCTAAAGATTATTCCACTGTGACGCACATTCAATTAAAGTATTCTGTACTATTGCATATCAATACATGCAACTTTTTGTTACAACTACACAGTCAAAGAATTTTTCATCGGGAATTTAAAATTTTATTGACAACTGTGAAACTTGAATAGAAATGCCAGTGGCATAAGAAAATGACGCATTAATCTCTGACTGATTAAAAAAAAAAAAAATATACTAATTAAACCCTAGAATAAGGTGCACTAATAACAAGACCAAAGGTTTCGATGGGGTCCGAAAAATCTAATATTTGATCCAGACAATTGGGTCTTGTCTTCGCCGGATACAGTCTTCGCCAGGCTAACGATCAGAGAAAGCCAATTCCAGATATACCTCTATAAGCCATATCTATTTTGATGATACTGACCGAAATTTCCTGCTTTGCTTCTTCAAATTTCCGGTTTCGGCAGAATTCAGAGCGAACTAATTGTCCAGCAAAAAAAGAAAATTCAGAAACGAATTCAGATAGATAGATAGATAGATAAATCTTTTTATTCGCCAAAAACCGATCGTGGCTCACGCCAAATTTGTTCAGTATAGTCATCGATATAACGAGCACACACATAATAGGCCTACGCATATACGGCTACAACGGTCATAAATAACATGATAAATTTAAACTAGCAGCTCAGCTTATACTTCGTTATACGTCTTTAAAAATGAAGGGACAAAACTGTTTGCAAACCTCTGGTGGGCACATTTAATTGGCTGCAACTTTTCAACCGCAGTAGCTACCTTGCGAGGGAGCCTTTTTGACAGCTTTTCAGAAGGGAAAATATTTTTGCGGATCGGGTTATTCAGAGATTTGACACCAAACTCCATGCAGAGTTTCAGCCTTCGTTCATGTAAGGAGGTGATTTCGAATTTTCTTAGTGACTCTTCATAGGACCTCTCGGCCACCTTTGACGCTATGAGTAGAGCTCTTTTGTGAATCTTCTCAATTCTGGCAGTCTGTTCGACTGTGAGGCCAAAATGCCAAACAGGGGGTATTCTAAATTTGGTCGGATAAATGAAATGTATATCTGGAACAAGTTTTTAGTGGGGGCCCCATGCCTGGACATAAGCTTAATCATCTGAAGTCCGGCATTTTCTCGCTTTATCATGCTGGTTGTCTGTGCTTCCCATTTTAAATCTTGAGTTGAGATTATCCCTAGGAGTTCAATTTTTTTCTACTCTCAAGGAACCTGAAATTTCAGGTATAAAAGTAGGGTTGAAAGATTTAAAAAAAGAAATTGTCATAGTGCACAATTTACTATCATTCACAGTCATATTAGATTTCAAAGCTTGCATTTTTACTTTACTCACAATATCTTGAACTTGACTCGAATCCTCTCTACAACGAACTTCAAGAATTGTAAGATCAACAACATACTTCCAACGATTTTCAAAATCATCAGCTATATCATTAATCATAACTAAACATAAAATTGGGCCTAAGATGGTACCCTGGGGCACACCACAAAGTACCGCTTCTGGTTCAGAGTAAACGTTCCGATACTTTAAAATCTGGGACCTACCTGTTAAAAAACTGTGAATTATTTTGATTACTCTGGTATTAACGTTAAAAACATGATAGAGCTTAGAAATTAAAATTTTGTGGTCAATGAGATCAACACCTTTTTTAAAATTAATTGCTATCAAATTCAACCATGTACCGGGCTCATCAACATGCTTAAAAATGAAATGGAGAATACTGGTTAGATAATGTGAAGTTGACATACATTTTCGGTTTCCATACTGTCGATGATCTAGCAATGGTTACATTTCTACTTTAAGCCAATCAGCAACAAAACTTTCGTATATTTTACTGAATAACGGAGTTAGCGTGACAGGCCTTACACCGTCAAAATCCAACTGAGTATCATTCAGTGTATATCCTTATCTCTATAAAGAACATCTAATCAACTTCAAATAAAACTTCTTTAACTTATAAAAATAAATCCGATTGCAACCGGATTCCGGACAAATTGTAAGTCCGGATAAAAAATGATTGTCATATACAGACTCAGTATCTCTTTTTACCCTGAAGTCTGTCATGTAATCAACTTCAAATAAAACTTTTGCTTTTAACAAATTTTGCGGTTTTGGCCGGATTCCGGGCGAACTAGTTGTCCGGGTAGAAAATGGTTTTCACCATCGTATTCAGTATTTCTTGTTACCCCATCATCGACTATCGCATTAGCTGTTAAAAAATATTTTGTATGCCCTTCCCCAAACCTAAATGTAGGGCTACAGAGTCCATCTGCGAACCTGACCTTACCCTTGACCCCAAAAATTCTCTCACACTAATTGTTTCATCAAAAGATTTCTTTCCCTTCAAGAGTTATCGTGCCAACAGACGGACAGACGGACAACTTTTGCCATGTCATAGGTATCCCTTCACTTACGTTTTAGGATCCCAAAAACAAACTAACAACAACAGCACGAGAATTTAAGCCAAGACAATTAATAACTAAACAATCACAAATGCAAATACCAACCCGAGAAATTAAAAACATCAAAACACACATCGACAGAAAGAGCCTTTAAAGTTTAACAAGAGCTAGAAGCTCATATGGCATTTGCAAGGCTGGGTCTGAGGATGAAAGTAGGAGTTCTTCAGTTCGTGGGTTTGCTGTGATTATTTGTAAGCAAAACCCTTGAGATAATGGGTTCTTGGAAATCAGAAGAACGTATCGTTTGGTAATGCATTTGGCTGTGATGATGCGCACTTTAGGGGCGCTAGAAATTCGTCTGTAATAGAAACTCTTGAAGCAAAAATGATGATGAGCTCATCGGGAGATTTAAATGTATATTTTACTCAAAGTATCATTTGTACTTTAAGAAATTCAGTTGTAAGCAAAACCATTGAGGCAAAAATGATTTAATCATGTCAAGTCTATAATGTTCAAGCCAAGTTTCATGGTCCTAGCACATCTGGAAGTACCTTAACTCGTGATCACCGGAATTCCGGACCCCCCCCCCCCCTACCTAACTCCCCCCACAGTGCTCAAATCCGGTCCAGTTCTGTCACTGATGAATCTGGGGCTTTTTCTTCCCACCAAGTTTCATCCCAATCGCTCCACTCTAAGCGTGTCACAAGATTTACGGCTCCCCCCTCTGAATCCCCCCACACAATAATCGGATCCGGTTCGGAGTTCACATGGGACATCCGAGACACGAGATCTTTCCAACTATCAAGTTTCATTAAGATCCGATCACCCGTTCCAAAGTTATAGGTACCTATAGATTTCGGGTTCCCCTTACCTCCACTCCCCCCACGGTGGTCGGTTCGGGGAAGTGACTATTTCCAAGTTATTTTGGTTGGGTCCCTGGTATGCTTGCCCAGTTTCACTGTCCTAACCCAGCTGGAATTAACTTAACTCCGTATCACCAGAATTCCGGACCGCCCCCCCCCCCCAACTCCCCCCATAGTGCACGAATCCCGTCCGGTTCTGTCAATGATGTACCTAGGGCTAGTGCTTGTTACTCTCACCAAGTTTCATCCCGATCCTTCCACTCTAAGCGTGTCACATGATTTTCGGTCCTCCCCCTGCCCCCCCCCCCCCCACATTTATCGGATTCGGTCCGGATTTGAAATGGGACATCTGAGACATGAGGTCTTTCCAAATATCAAATTTCATTAAGATCCGATAACCCGTTCGAAAGTTATGCATGCCAATAAATTCCAGATTCCGGCTCTCCTCCCTCCCCCCAAGATGGTCGGATCGGGCAAGTGACTACTTCCACCTTAGTTTGGTCTGGTCCCTCATATACCTGCCAAGTTTCATCGTCCTAGCTTATCTGGAAGTACCCTAACTCGCAAACACCGGACTAACCGACCGACCGACCGACAGACCGACGGAAAAGTGATCGGTATATGGCACTTAGGCCGGAAGGCAAGTGCCATAAAAATGCCTTTAAACAAAGGGGGCTGAGATACTAAAGTCTAGTTGCTCATCACTTATTCAATTAAACAGGATTGAAGACCCGTTAAGATGCGTTACTTAGTTGCTCCGCTATTCCTATAATCGGTTTCATCGAACGAACTTTTTCTTTTGGATTCACGGTACCTCTATGTCCGCTTGAAATATTTAGCAACCCCACCGGAATGCGATTGCCTCGAAATAAATCGTTTGTGGATCGTACACAATAGTGGTCTTTCTTGAGAAGCGACCTGAAATTCGCTTTATTAGCCACATGAAAAGCGCGCTAATTTTCCGCGTCGGGACGAATTTGTCTTGTCGGGATAGCAGTGAGTATTCTGACTACTAGAGCAAAAGATGAAAAAATAAAAAATCCCATCGCCGAGTCCAAAAAATTTAGTGTATTTAAATGTAATATATAAAAATAAGCTGGCTTTTCAGTTTAACTTTCAGTATTACGGTTTTGCAAAAAAATTTTTTTTTAACAAATCCAAGGTCTTAACGGAAATATTCCGTGTTCCAGTCCCTAGCCTTCAACCACTTATGTCAACCACTTATTACACAACAGAAATTAGTACCTTATTGTTTACCCCCACCCCCTCGTCTGTTGCCACCACAATCTTTATAACAATATATCAGCAAATTGGACGGCAGGCCGCTAAGCCTCTACATCTTTGTATATGGTTTGTTTTCAGTGTTTTTACATGCAACCTGACCACGTTCTATTCTATGTTGATTATTTTGGTTGGTCTTTAATTTATGTTTGACTTAACTACTTGCTATTCGGCCAGTTTGTAACTGGTGTTGCAATAAACTGAATTAAATAAGGCCCAGATGGTTAATCAATCAATAATTCAAGTTTATTATCCAAATAGCTTACAGCTAGAAGTGGAATATAATATTTGCGAAATACACAGACCCCGAAACAAATTAACTATTACACTTACAAGGTATCACCAGAACGTACGTGACGTGAAAAACTGAGCAGAACAATTAGCAGGATATGGAAACAATACCAAAGGTTTCGATGGGATCCCAAAAATTCAATATTTGTTCCAGACAATTCGGTCTTGTCTTCGCCAGATCCAGTCTTCGCCAGACTCCTTGAACATTTTTACTGTTCAAATTCAGAAACAGATTAAGGCCAAATAGCTAATCATCTGAGAAAACCAAGTTCAGATACGGATTCAGCATGTGTGTTTACCAATATAAGTCATATCTGTTTTGACGAAAACTTCCTGCCACTTCTGCCAATTTCCCGGTTTCGGCCGAATTCCGGAACTACTTGTCCCGCGAAAATAGAAAGCTAAAAAACGAACGCAGCGTATCTTCTTCCCCTATATTGTACATCTAATCAACTTCAAATAAAAATTTATCTTATAACAAATTTTCCGGCTCCAGCCGGATTCCGGTCGAACTATATGTCCGGGTATAAAATGATTGTCACACACGGATTCATCATCTCTTCTTACCCTAAATCGGATATATAATCAACTACAAATAAAAGTTTAACTTTTAACAATTTTCTGGTTTGGCCGGATTCCGAGCGAACTACTTGTCCGGGTAGAAAATTCTTTTCACATAAGTGTTCAGCATGTCCTCTTACCCCTAAATCGAACATCTAATCAACTCCAAATAAAACTTTTACTTTTAACAAACTTTCCGGTTTTGGCCGAATTCCAGGCTAACTACTTGTCCGGCGAGAAAATGGTTTTCACCATCGTTTTCACCATGTCTTTTTACCGTTTAATCGAACATCTAATCAACTCCAAATAAAACTTTTACTTTTGACAGACTTTCCGGTTTTGGTCGGATTCCGGGCTAACTACTTGTCCGGCGAAAAAATTATTTTCACCATCGTCTTCAGCACGTCTCCTTACCACGAAATCGACTATCACATTATCTGTTTAAAGATATTTCATTTGCCCATTGATTTAAACCCTCTCCCCACCCCCAAATGTAGAGCTACAGAGCCCATCTACGAACTCGACCTTACTCTTGACCCAAAGAATCCTCACACCAAGTTTCATCAAAATTTGTCTTAGTGCGCACAGACGGACAGACGGACGGACAGACGGACAACTTTTGCGATTTCATAGGTATCCCTCCACATACGTTTTGGGATCCCAAAAATTGGGGGGTGATGGCGTGTGTTATTGAAAACTAAAACCAACCAAACAACGAAAAACTAAAGTTAAGCGGACTTACCACTTTGGAAAGGCAACTCTCGAACTGCACCCTCAAATCGCTGTACCTGATCTCTCCCCCGAGCAAATTCTTCAGCATATCTTCGTTAGCATTTTCCGCTCGCTTCGCCTTCCCCTTCTTGTCTTCAAGTTGTTTCGTGAGAAGATCGTGGCTCGCTCTGGCGGCCGACTGCTCGTGAATCCGGGACTTCTCCTTATCAAGTTCAGATTCATGGTCCGCGAGACTGAAAAGTAGACACGGGAAATGAAAATACGAAAAAAAGAGCTGAAAGCTCATATCGCACTTGTAAGAATAGGCGGAATCGGAATTTTGGAGTTTTTTGGTTGAGAGTTGTATATACATTGGATATAATTTTACTGACACTTTTAAAAGTAGAAATAAGTAGAAAAGATTAGAAAGTGAATTCACGTGGACCACTTCTTCAGCTTGAATAGGTTCGATGTTGTTGAGAATGGTCTCCACGTCGAAAGTGATTATTTCCAAGTGAATCTGGTGGGGTTCCTGATATGCCTGCCAAGTCCCATCGTCCTAGCTTATGTTAAAGCGTTTCACGAGATTTCCGGTGCTCCCCTCCCCGGATTACCGGATCCGGTCCGGATTTGAAACTGAACATCTGAGACAGTGACAGTTGCTCTTGACACTTGTCAAGTTTCATGCAAGTCCGATTACCCGTTCCAAAGTTTGCGTGAACTAGTTTCTGGATTCCTCATCCCTCCACTCTTCTCACGATGGTGGGATTGGGAAGTGATTGCTTCCAAGTCACTCTGGTCGGGTCCCTGAGATGCCTGCCAAGTTTCATCGTCCCGCGACAGACCGACAGAAATTACGATCGCCATAAAAACATTCCGCGCCAGAGCAAAATAACACTAAGGAGTAACGCCAAGACCTATGCTTTCCATGCTTTGCAAACGGGTCATATTCATAGCGCCACCCACTACGTTTGAACGTAACTGATACCTGAACGGGCGTTTTGAGACTCCATTTAACAATCTTCACATTACCAAAAACTGCACTGTTCGAAAATAGGTAAGGTTGAAAGTAAAGCTACATCCTATACTGTAAATGCGGAGGATTTTAGCAGAAAATGGAAAAACAATCGTCGAAACTTAAAACCTACACAAGGGCATCACGCGGGTGTCATACCTTCAGTAAAAGAAACATAGTTTACTGTTCGAACAGACAATCAGGGTCGGACGCTAACAGACTCGGATACCAGAATTTCTGGCATCAGCTTCAATTCTTTACGGAAAGGTTCAGATTTTTCCAACTTTTTTCTCAATATTCCCAACTTTTTCTACTTTTGTTTTCTTCTTTATATGCTTAATTATGTTTGTGACCGTGTCTAGAATAGAATAGCAATTTATTCAGTCACACTTTCATAGTAACAAAACCAAAACTGATGAATACTGTCATGCACAAATTTGTCAATACAACATTACATTTAAAAGTAAGTTCAAATGGTCGTAGGCTATTTAAAATTCTTTGGTATAAGACTAGTTTGGTAACGGCTGTGTTTGGCTGCTACACTGTCTGAAGTTTCATAACAGACAACACAAGGATGCACATACAAAATTGATAAATTGTAGAAACGGAGACTGAACCTATGCCTCGAGATCGGTAAAAAAACTTATTTCGCACCCGATCTACAATGAGTTTCTCCCTCCCCCATACAACAAGGTAAGGGAAAGGCAAGAGCGAGCAGTCTCTAGGAAGGTCCCAATATTCCAACCAGTAGCGGCCAAACACAGCCGTTACCAAAATAGTTGTATACCAAAGATTGTACTCCTCGAAAAGGAGTACAAAAAAGTTGGTTTAAAGTTTAACCCCTCGAAATCAAATATTTTGTTCTTTAATGATCGTTTATCTATTAGCCAACCTGTTAAACTGGGAAGCACCGTCTGATCAGGTCATTCACCTTGGTGTCCCAATCGGAAGGAGTCTCCGCGAAACCCGTTGTTTGCTTATTGAGTATTTGGGGAAAAAACTCCGAACGGCGTACGCATCCATAGTGGTAAATAAGCGTCGATTCTGTCGGAAATATCTTGCTATTTTGTACAATACTGTAGCCCTTCCTCATGTCCTCTACCTCACCCCCTTCTGGAAATTTTTACTCGTTTTGAAATGAAACATATCCGTTCACTATTCTTTCTTTACCTTAAATTTTTGCTAAAATTGCAACTATGGACGCGGAACACCTATTTAATCAACAGATTTAAAGTTAGTGAACCTGTTACCGCGGTGGAAGATCTCCGTGCTCGAATCCTTCGTTCTTGCAACCACCCCTGGATCACCCATCTGTACGGCCAGGAATGACCGAGTATGATTAGTTACCGTCCTTTAAGTGTTATTGTTATTGTTCATGTACTTTGTGTTTTTGTTTTTTCCTTTTCCAGTTTTTTTTTTTATTATATTCCATTAGTCCTCATTGTAGTGCAGTGGGTCAATAAAATTCATTCATTCATTCATTCATTGTTGAAATTTTAAATAGCCTTTGACCATTTGTACGTGCTTTTAAATGTTTATGTTATGACAGTACTCGCCAATTTTGGTTTTGTAACCGTGAAAGTGTGAGTGAATAAATTATTATTCTACTATTCTATTCATGCGCGGTTTCAACAGACAACACACAACCGACAACACTTAGGATGTAATCTGTTGTCGCGACAAATGTTATACATGATATGTTATGTAGCCGAAAAGACGCCAAAAAAGCGTCTGCTGACTTTTTGGTTTGTCAATCATGATACTGGAAAATTCAGCAGATATTTCTGTCTTTTCTGGGTCTTCCTGGAAATGCTTGTTAAGCATAACATTTCACGCATAACGTTTGTCGCTACAACAGATTACATCCCAAGTGTTGTCTGTTGGAACCGCGCCTCCTTGTGTTGTCTGTTATGAAACTTCTGACAGTGTACTCTCCGGAATATTGGGACCTCCGTAGAGACTGCTCGCTCATGTCCTTCTCTTTCACTATTATGTAATGCCTTGTAATTAGGCATGGGCACTGTTCCTGTTTTCTGTTTCTGTTTCTGTTTTTTTCCTCCTGTTTTACTGTTTACTGTTTTCTGTTTCAGGGACTCAAAACAAACAGAACAGCTGTTTTGAAGCCAGCTGTTTTTTTTCTCACCTGTTCTGTTCT
Organism: Branchinecta lynchi; assembly: GCA_023053575.1. Classification (NCBI taxonomy): domain Eukaryota; kingdom Metazoa; phylum Arthropoda; class Branchiopoda; order Anostraca; family Branchinectidae; genus Branchinecta; species Branchinecta lynchi. Next base: position 9,026,256 of record JAKZAP010000015.1, read on the forward strand.
GTTTTGGTGTATCCTGTTTTGCCCTGTTCCTGTTTTTTTTTACCTGTTTAAACAGCCAAATCTGTTTTTTGGGGGGAAACCCGCCTTATCAGTACAACAAATCTTTTAACTCAAGATTTGCATCATTTCGAAATGCCACATTCCAAAAGCGGCCAATTTGTCAACCTTACCAGTGACCCACGCGAAATCTGGATGCGATCACGGCTATCAAAAATATTGAGCAAAAATCAAGCAATAGTAGGAACAACAGCAAAAAATGGGAACTTCAGATACTGTAAATATTTATTCAGCTCAAGCTGACGGCGAATTGCATCTGACTGAGCTAAATGGATACGTAGTCAGCTAAGTCTTAGACTATTTTGCAGCTTTCCGCCGACCCTTCGTGGCAGCAGCCGTCTTCGGGTCCAGTATGAAAAAGTGCGCAAGCGCTCAAACGTGATGTGTAAAAGTAAAACGTATATCATATCAGAGATGGGCGAATCCCATCATGAAAGGATTCGAATCCGAATCCACCATTTCATGCTGAGGATTCGAATCCGAAATTGAATCCGGATTCGAATCCGACCTTAACAAAAATTAAATCATGTTCATAGGTTATAGTTTAAAAATCACAGGTGACAAAAAAACTGATATTTCAGGAAATCAGATAACATATTTGGTGGCCCACTGCGTAAAAATTGGGAAAACGGAAACTGAACGGATGTAGAATAGAAATTTGAGCGGGTTCGTAAGATTGAGGGTTTGGAATCCGAGTCCGAAACCGAATCCAGCCTGAGAAGCAGAAGATTCGAATCCGGCCAGAAGGGGGAATCCTGGATTCGAATCTAAATCCGGATTCGGATTCGCCCAGCTCTGTATCATATATTGTGTACGAACAGTCTAATAACCATTCGCCGTTGGCTTTTAATTCATTGGTCAATATGGGCCCAGTTACCAGCGTTTGGATGTGGGGGGGGGGGTATCACCGAAAGATACATCTAAATGGGTATTTGGGTGGGTCCAAAGACCCATCTCGACAATGATGTTCACGCATTCAAAATTTCAAGCTTAGTACCAGGCATGTTTAGCCAGTTCGCGAATTTGGTCAGGCAATTTACTCTGGGCAATCCGGGCCCAGTTGCACATAATTCGCAAAACGGTGGTAAGCCTTTAAAATTTAACTGAAAAGCCAACTAATTTTTGTGTCATTTAATCAAACATACTGAATTATTAGGATTCTACAAAGGGAATTTTTTATTTTCCACAATCTACTCTAGTTATGACGTTCAGAATATATGCGGCCGTCCCCACAACGCAAATTCTATGACTCGGTCCCCAAAACGCAAATTCTACGATGACTCGGGAAATTTTAAGCTAAATACTGACACAGCTTTTCGTTGGGCAGTGGTGAGATTGGTCAAGATTGTTTAGTGCCGGAACAAAAGAAAAATCATAAATCTTTCTCGTACGGGGTGCAACAAAATACAAGCGCATAGAGGTACCACAAATCACATGGAAATTCCACTATTTGAAAAACAATTATTCGTGAATAGCGGAACAACGAAGAAACGCATTTTCAGCGGCTCTTCAAGCTGTTTTAAGTGAATAAGTGATGGGTAACTAGATTGTCCTATGCCCGAGCCTATGCCAGCCTTTTTAGGTTAAACTTTAAAGGAAACATTAGTCACCAATTTGAACCGAGAGTGTATCGGGGGTTGAATCCCAAAAGTGACAAGTAGACCCCAAGGCCCACAAGTACACCAAGTTTCAAATTAGCATCTGTCATGGTTCACGAGATAAGAATGCCAAAATAAAACGGTGAAAACCGAGAACGGAAAACCGGCTATCGCGGCCGCAAGAGTGGAGTGTTCATAAATGAATTTTCCACTAAAACCGAACATGTGATCACCAAGAAGGGTTCACATGACGTATTATCTGTTCAGCGAAGTTAATTGTGATTTCAAAAGACTAGTACTTTCGACTTCAAAAAGGCTAGAAAGGCTGAAACTAGCTTAGCGACATCACAACATCCGCACCGGTTCATGATGTAAACAAACGTTAACTGGAATTCCTGACAGTATTTTTGGCACACCCTCAGTTCTATACGGAAAAGTTGAAATTTTGTCAACTTGATGATGAAAGTACAACTCCGTTTCACGGATTTTCGCAGAATAGTAGGCTCACATTCAGCCGAGAAATCCGCGCGTTTTGAGCCTTGTATGACCATGCTCAAAAGAAAACCACCGAGGAAAAGCTATTCGGTATTCTGATTGAACATGCATCCCTCGCGACCCTCCCCTCACACAAAAAATGACCATCATCACCAACCACGTACTGTCACGAAGTGACTTGCTTAACTTTGAGTTTGTATGATCCGTAAAATTTAGTTTATTACCGATCACTATGACAAACAATCAAAGTAGAAAGGTAGGCTATGCGAAATTTTTTTGTTAAGACAAGCGAAACTTCCATGGCTCATTTTCAATCGGGAAAAAGTGTAATTCATTGATAAAGGCAGCTGGAATTCTGGACCAAGATATTTCTTATTCTATGAAATGAACTCGAAGAAAGGCATCTGTGCGGTGCAACTATACTTCATAGTACAAGGCAAACTATAGGTGAACTCTGCCGTAAACATAATAAAAAATACGGAAATCAAATAATAAAAAAAAAAATGTTTTAAACAGCCGGTTCTGTTTTTTTTCGCCTGTTTAACAGCTGTTTCTGTTTTCGAAGTCATCATTTCTGTTAAAACAGAACAGGACCTGTTTTCAAGTTTCCTGTTTTCTTTCTGTTTCTGTTCTTATGTGACCTGTTTCTGCCTGTTCCTGTTTGAACACAAAAACAGAACAGTGCCCATGCCTACTTGTAATTGGCCTTACTCTCGGTAGATGTATGATTATATGTCTTCGTCATTCGTTGTTTTGTTTTTTTGTCATGCATGCTCGAGCACTACTCTCACCAGTGGAATTTGTGACATATATTAGAGCTTTATCGCGAAAGTTGCAAAACTGACCGGGATAACCAGTTCAACTTTCCGCAACTTTAATGTAATAATAATATTAATCATAATATAACTGCACCGAAAAGACTTTCGCCTCTGCAAATTTCTCACGAAAATACACTAAATTGAATGTCAGACAGGTCTGGATTTATGACACTTTCAGGGAGACGATTCCAGTGTTCAACCATCAGGAAAGAAATAGAAAACCGTGATTTTCGGGGTTTTTTGGTTCCGCATCGTTCTCCTGTTATGATTGTGGTGGATTTTATGATTTAGTTTTGTTTTGTTTTTCGCTGAGGACGGTTTGCCGGAAGTGCAACCGAAATATCCGAATTTATATTTATCCCTCGCACATCATCCTAGAGGGATAATTAGCTGATCAAGAAAAAACCCCGAAAATCACGGTTTTCTATTTCTTTCGTAATGAATGGTCAGCTTGGCTTCAAACCTTATATTCAACCATCAGGATCTTGAAACTCTACTTTTCAATAATTTTTTCAAAATTTGTCACCAGACTTCGCATCACAGTGCCACCAAAGTTTAAAGTTGCCAATATAATATGGGACTACCATTTGTTCCTGAAAGTGTTTTAAATGCCGAAAATATCAATCAATTCAAAGCAGGTTTGGATCGCCACTAGGCTGAAATTCAATTTAGTGTATAGAGAAATTATAGCCTTTTGATGCAGTTGTATTATTATTATTATTATTGTTATTAAAGGTTAACGAGGTTGATGTCGGAAAATAACAACGAGACGGCCATTGAAAATAACCTGTACGAGCCGAAGGGGTTATGGAAAATATCAGCCGAGCGCATACTGTAAGAGACGGGCATGGTTTGGAGAGAAGGGTTGGTTTGGAGGTTTGGATTACCACATATATGTAATCGTCCTTTTAGGCTTTAAGTTTCGAGACACAACTTCTGTTATGGCAATTTTATGTGTTATATGTCTCGGAAAGATCACATTTAAAAGGGTCATCTAGCAGATAATAATAATACAATTACTCCCGAAGGCTATGTCAGTTGACTCCGCCTTTCAGCAAGGGTTGGAAGGTAAATCTTGACAGGGCATCCTCGTAGCAGCCAGCCATCCTCAGCAGCCAGTCCCAAGCCTGGGCAAAGGAGGAGGGTCGGGCAACGGACTTGCAATCCGTTCCCGGGAACCAGAGGAACTCTCTTCTGGGGAAAAATTTTCTTGCAACAGAAACGTCAAAGAAGAGCCTCGGATCTGATCCCCTACCGACGACGACAAATGCATGCCCCCGGACACGATTTTTAAAAGCAAACAGTAACCTAAAATTTGGTTTTTGGAATGTGCGCACAATGTCCCAACTATCGAAGACAGAACAAGTACTTCAGGAGATGCGCAGATACCATCTAGACATCCTGGCGCTGTCCGAAGTGAGATGGACCGGCTCCGGAGAGAAACAGCTCGATGACCATTCTACGATCCTCTACAGCGGCGCCGAAAATAGGCATGAGCAAGGAGTCGCACTGATCATGACGAGGGAAACCTCTAGATCTCTCTTGAAATGGACTCCCATATCGCCAAGAATACTCGTGGCACGCTTCACTGGTCGTCAAGCAAAACTCTCTGTAGTAGCCTGCTACGCCCCCACTAACGTTGCAGAAGCTGAGACAAAAGAAGATTTCTACCACACTCTACAGGCAGTGGTCAATAACATCCCGAAACATGACATCACGTGCGTTCTTGGCGACCTAAACGCCATCGTTGGAAACGATGAGTCCTACTGCCCACAGTCACTCGGTAGGCACGGTATGGGCGTACGCAACGAGAACGGAACGATGCTGATCGACTTTGCAATGGCCAATGATCTGGTGATAGGAGGCAGTCTTTTTCCTCATAGAGACGTCCACAAATATTCCTGGACCTCCCCCGGTGGAGCAGTCAGAAACCAGATCGACCACTGTCTTGTCAGCCGCAAGTTTCGCTCAAGTATACAAGATGTGAGAGCATATAGAGGCGCCGACGTTGGATCAGACCACAACCTGCTAGTAGCCAAATTCTCCCTGAAGCTGAAAAGAAATGAGGATAAGGCACTCAAGTCAGATCCCCAATTTGATTCTGACAAGCTCCTAGATCGAACGACGAGGCAACAGTTTGTTACCGAACTGAGCAACAAGTTCGAAGCACTTTACATCAGCGATCAAGATGACCAAGAGATAGTATGGGACCAGATAAAGAACTTCTACACCGAGACAGCAAGCAAGATTCTTGGGCACCGCAAGAAACCAAAGGACCAGTGGCTATCAGACCGCACTTGGCAGCTCATTGAGGAGAGGAAAGCCGCGAAACTTCAGCTCCTTGCTTGTCACGACGCGAACCAGTTCTACAAAAACGAGAACTACCAACGGATTGACAAACTTGTCAAAAAAAGCGCGCGCCGAGACAAACGCCACTTTTACGATTCAAAGGCCGCGAAAGCTGAAGAAGCAGCCAAGAATGGAGACAGCAGGTCGCTGTACAAGATAACGAACGAGATCATCGGGAAGAAGAGAACCAGCGATGGCCCAGTGAAGGATGAAAATGGCATACTGGTCACCGGCTCCGAAGAAAAGAAGGAGGTCTGGGTCAACTACTTTGACAAAATCCTGAACAGACCACCCCCGGACGATCCAATTTCCATCCCCGATGACCCATTAATCTCGCTCGATATCAACACTGAGCCCCCGACCGAAGATGAAATTCTGAAGGCGGTTAAGAAGCTGAAGAACGGAAGATCACCAGGGGACGACCGCATCACAGCAGAAATGCTGAAATGCTCCATAGGCACCTGTATCACCCACTGGAAAGACTTCTTCGGAAACATCTGGACTAGAGCAAAAGTACCCTCAGACTGGCGCCACAGTACGCTCGTAAAACTTTTCAAGAAGGGCGATGCCTCGCTCTGTAACAACTGGCGAGGCATCAGCCTGCTCTCGATTCCTGGCAAACTGTTGTCCCACATTATCCTGTCCCGAATACAACGCCACCTAGACGAATACCTGCGTGATGAGCAGCATGGCTTCCGCCCGAACCGCTCTTGCACAGACCTGATTTTCACCCTGCGAATGCTCACGGAGGAGAGCTGCGAATGGCGCAACAAACTCTACATGATCTTCATAGATTTTGAAAAGGCTTTCGACTCATTAGACCGCCAGTCACTATGGAAGCTCCTTCGCCACTGGTATCCCAGACACCATAGTAAATCTCATAATGGCGATGTATGAAGATACAACCAGTTGTGTGAAGACAGCAGAGGGAAGCTCCCGTAAATTCCCCATCCTCTCCGGGGTAAAACAGGGGTGTGTCTTATCCCCACTACTGTTCGCGGTCGTCATTGACTTCGTGTTGAGAAGTGTCAATTCAACTGGGCTACGTCTGAACGATCGCCTGCTCAGCGACCTAGATTTTGCTGACGATATTGCCATCCTCGAAACCTGCAAGACACGACTCCAAGCGCTGCTTACGAGCGTCCAACAAAAAGCAGAAGGTTTTGGACTCAATATCAATGCCAGTAAAACTAAAGGCATGGCAACCAGCGATTCACCTATGAACATCAAATGTGGCGACAATGATGTGAAACAAGTGGTTCATTTCAAATATCTTGGCAGCACTATCGAGAACACGGGATCTACAGCCAAAGAAGTCACCGCACGAATTGGACAGGCTAACAGCACCTTCAACAGGCTCAAGAAAGTTTGGAGGTCGAGTATCCTCTCCCTCCGGCTTAAGCTCCGCCTGTTCAATAGCAACGTCCTACCCGTCCTCCTCTATGCGTCCGAAACATGGCATCTCAACCAAGAACAAGAGAGGAGAATCCAGTCCTTTGAAAACATGTGCCTCCGGAGACTTCTTGGTATCCACTGGACCCAGAAGGTAACGAACGAGCACATAAGAAACATCACAGGTCAACCGTCCCTCATCGAGACCATACGAAGGCGTAGATGGAGCTACCTCGGACATGTGCTGCGCATGGACGATTCCAGAATCCCCAAATCCGCTTTTTTTTGGTTACCCGAAGGCACCCGCCGCAGAGGAAGACCCAAAAATACTCTCCGTCGTACCTACAACAACGACCTGCGGCACTTTCATGCCACTTTACAGCCGGAGTGGGAAGACATCGTCGCAGCCGCAAGCTTCAGAGACGACTGGAGACTCTTCTTGGACGCCCTGGGCGCCTCTGGAGGCACAGGAGGATCTAAGGTAAGGTAAGGTAAGGGCATTCTCGTAAGAAAGATAACCCGCGCCGAGCATAATCTTAATAGCCATTTTTAAATGGCTTCAAGTCTATCGGTCTGTGCGTTGGTGAGTCCTGGGCAGGGGCGTCACGACTGGGGAGGGGGACGCCCCCCCCCCCCCCAAAGCTGTCGGCAAGTCGGTAAAAAATAACCGAGCTGGCGCGAAGCGCCGCGCTTTTTGGTCAAAATAGTTGATTTTTTTCATGAAAATAGTTGTTTTTTCTGAAAATTGGTCGATTTTTCGTCGAAATAGTCGTTTTTTCTGAAAATTAGTGGATTTTTCTGAAAATCAGTCGATTTTTTTTTTATTTTTATTTTTTGTTGTTGAAAACAGTACGTTTTTTCTGCAGAAATAGTCGTTAAAAATTACTAGCCAGTCGGTAAATACCTCGTCCCCCCCCCCCTAAACATTTTGGCTAGTGGACGCCTCTGGTCCTGGGTGCCAAGCTGTACAAGCATACTCCAGGAAAGGTCGGATGTATGTGCAGTAAACTGCGTAAATCTCGCGACGGAATAGCAAAACGTTTCAGAACCGCGAACGATTTGATGAGTGGATGAAAATGTGTTAGACGTTATCATGGTTCTGACTATGTACAACATACAAAAAAAAATCTCCACTTACACAATCAGCTTTTCTTTCAATCTTTTGATGTCCTTTTCACAGCCTGCTACATCCAATTCCTCCTCCTTTTTCACCATCTGTTCGGTAACGTCTTTCAGCAGACGTTCGATCCGATCAGCCTTTCCTGAGTTGATGGCCAAGTCTTCTAAGCGATTTTTAAGGGTGGTTTTCTTAGCTTCCAGCTCATTGCACTGAACTTCTTTCAGCTGGATCTGGGACTCCAAAGTCGTCTTTTCATCCCTACCACAAATAGCTAATTAAATAAGTTATTGACGAGTAGATGGGGACAGTTCAATAGCTGCTTTCAGAAAAGGAGTCGACTGAGCCTGAAGACGTGATTTGAAGTAAAGGGATTCATTAGTTGCTTGGTAACAGATATCACGGTAAATTGACATGCAATTAGTGCTTTTGCAGTTACCGTGGTAATTGATACCGCGGTTGCTCAGCAAAAACGACAACTGCCGAAACTGCGCTTATCGAAGTCGTCCCTAAAGAAAAACTGATATCCAGTTACACCACTAAGTTCCAAACGTCTTTCTCGCCAATTTGACAAAATCATAGTCTCTATTGTTGGTAATGATGAAAGTGAGATGACTTTTGCAGAATTCATGTGAATATCAGATTTGAAAAACACGCAACTACTGTCGACTTCAAGAACATTAACACAGGCGATGTCCAGAGGCAATTCACCCTTGTCACTGGTAAGTGCGATTCAAGACGACCTGTAGTAATTCAAACCATGATGTGTTGTTCTCGAATTAACATTGTGGGAAGTAGGCTACCTGTACTTCAAGTACTACTTAAGTACAAAATCGAAATACTTGGGTTTTACTTTAAGTACAACTTTCCTGGAGTAGGCTGCTTAATACTTAATACTTTACTTAAAAATTACTAGGTCCTTGGAGTGTCAATTACCTATACATTTTCAAGTACCGTCTCAACTAGTCTCAAGTGCAGTTAGCTCAGATCCTCACGATGTGCAGATGGAAATGCTTCTTGTCAGCATTTATCCAGCGGCAGTCTGTGAAGTACACTGCACCCTTGGTAAGCATACTATTAGATGGCGGGAGCTCCATTGAGAGCTGCGAGAACTACGGTCTCTCAAAGTCCAGTACTTAAAAGTATTTTGAAGATATTAGTTGCGTTTCTGCAGATATCATGGAATCTGATACCACGGTAACTGGATCTGCAATTAGTCGTTTTTATGGCACTAGCTTTCCGGCCAAGTGCCATGTACCGATCACATTTCCGTCGGTCGGTCGGTTGGTCCGGTGTTTGCGAGTTAGCGTACTTCCAGATGTGCTAGGACGATGAAACTTGGCAGGCATATTAGGGACCTGACCAAACTAACTTGGAAATAGTCACTTGCTCGATCCGACCATCGTGGGCGTGGAGGGAGGGGAGCCGGAATCCGGAATTTGACATGCATAACTTTCGAACGGGTGATCGGATCTTAATGAAATTCGATATTTGGAAAGACGTCATGTCTCGGATGTCCCATTTCAAGTCCGGACGGAATCCGATGAATGTGGGGGGGGAGTCGGAGGGGGGGGACCGGAAGTCATGTGACACGCTTAGCGTGGAGATGTCGGGATGAAACTTGGTGGGAGGAGCAAGCACAAGCTCTAGGTACATCATTGACAGAACCGGACCGGATTCGAGGAGGGGGGTTCCGGAATTCTGGTGATACGGAGTTAAGTTACTTCCAGGTGGGCTAGAACAATGAAACTTGGAAGGCAAGTCGGGGATCCGACGAGATTAACCTGGATATAGTCAACTTCCCGATCCGACCACCGTAGGGGAGTGGAATCCGGAATCTTGAGGAATGTATAACACTGGAACGGGTGATCGGATCTTAACGAAACTTGAAATTTGGAAAATCCTCGTGTCTCGGATGAACCAATTAAAGTCCGGGCGGGATCCGATGATTGGGGGGGGGGGAGGGTCTGGAAATCTTGTGACACGCTTAGACTGGACGACTGGGATGAAACTTGGTGGGAAGGACAAGCACAAGAACTAGATACGTCAGTGACAGAACCGGATCGAATTTGGGCACTGTCGGGGAATTAGATGGGGGGAGTCCGAAATTCCGGCTATTGCGAGTTAATGTATTTCCAGACGTGCTAGGACGATAAAATTGGCTTGAATATTAGAGACTTGACACGATTGGCTTAGAAATAGTCAGTTCTCCGATCTAACCATCGTGGGGGAGTGCAGGGAGGAGAAATCTGGAATCTTGAAGTGTGCATAACTTTTGTCTCGGATGTCCCGTTTTAAGTCCGGACCGAATCCGATGAATGTGGGGAGGGGGGGAATCAGGTGACACGCTTAAAGTGGAGCGATTGGGATGAAACTTGGTGGGAAGAACAAGGACAAGAACTAGACACATCAGTGTGAAAACCGGACCGGGTTCGGGCACTGTGAGGGGAGTTGGTGTGTGTGTGGGGGGGGGGGGGGGGGGGGGGTCCGGAGGATTTAGGTACTTCCAGATGTGCCAGGGCCATAAAACTTGGCTTGGATATTAGAAACTTGACAATATTGGCTTGAAATTGTCATTTCTCAGATACGACCATACCTTAAAGTACTAATCCAGACCACAAAGTACAAACAAATCTTTTAAGCAAAGTATACATTATATCTCAAGGGTGTTGCTCAAAAACTAATTTTTATCACCTTATAGTGCGTTTCTTACCCGAAAAGTCAAAAAAAACTTTAACCAAACGATATTTACTCATGATCCCCAAGGGCCCATGATCAATTTTGCCTCAAGGTTTTGCTTACAACTGAATTTCTTAAAATACAAACAATAATTTTGAGGAAAAATATACATTTTCACGATTCCAATGAGCTTGTCATTTGTGCTTCAAGAGTGTTCATTACAGATGAATGTCTAGCGAACTTAAAGTGCCCATCATCACGGCCAAATGCAGAAATAAAATAGTTTTTACGAACAATACATTCTCCTTATTTCCAAGGACCTAAGACCAGGGTTGCCACCGGTAGTACAATTGTACTCTTTTTAGTACATTTTTTTCAAAGTAGTGAGTTGGTAGTACATTTGAAAAAAGTAGTACTTTCGTAGTACATTTTAAGAAAGGTACTACTTAATTTTTTGTTTTTACAAATTTCTGTCTAAGGTGATGTGGGGCTAGTTGCATTTCACTCATTGTATCTGAAACATTTGGTCATTGGATCTGATTACTATAACCCGATGAAAAATTTGTAGGCTGCGTAGTAGTATGGTAGTAGTACGAAAACGTTGCATGTAATATTATGTAATAGCAAAGAATACTATCATTTAATGTGCCTCAGACTGGTCCAGTCTTATGTAGCAGTATCCAGTAGCATCCTGTCTTGCCATAGTAGCATCCAGTCTTGCTAATAATAGCATATAGTAGTATGCAGTAACACGGTAGCCTTGAAGTAGGAGCATGTAGTAGCATCGTTAGTACTGCATGCAACTTTTTCGTACTACTTCATAGTACTATTTTGAGATAAATTTTTCATCGGGAATCTAATCTTTGTGAGCTAGTTAAGTCAATATTTGACAGTGCAATATGGATACGTCAGCTGAATATTATTATGGCTATATTTCGATCCTTATCGGCAAGGGTCCTGGTGTCATAAGTTCTTGAAACTGTTAGCGCTTTTCTCCAAACCGCATCTTCGGGTCTTAGAACTGTCAAATACTACATTACGCATTTGTGCACATTATTAAATACATTTTTGATCCCTTGCCCAGAGGCGTTACTAGCCAAAATTTTTTTTTTTTTTGTGGGGGCAAGGCATTTACCGACTTGCCTACTATTACCGGCTGTTTTCAAGAAGAAAAAAAAATACGGTTTTGAAAAAATTCAACCGATTTTTGGAAAAACAGTCTGTTTTGACGAAAAATAACAGAATAACCAACTGTTTTCATGAAAAAAATCAACTGTTTTGACTAAAAATCGCGGCGCTTCGCGCAGACTCGTTTACTTTTTACCGACTGGCCGACAACACTGGGGGGAGGGGTTCCCCCAGTCGTGACGTCCCTGCCCTTGTCTCCTAATTGCAATAGGCCAATCTGCAGAACAGACAAGAAGAGGAGAAAAGAGGATGATTTCGATTTCTGTTGTAAGAAATGATATACTATTTCTATTGATTTTACCTAACCGGAATTTGTTCAAGTAGGAAAAACCCTAGTTTTGACGAAGGTTCGATTCAGGCCATATCTATAGGGTCGTGCTAACGGCATTTACAGTAGCGACAGGGAAAGACAACGTGCGTGTTGCGCGAAGCGCAACACGCTTACAAATTTTTTTAGGTAGTACATTTTCTCCCCTGGTAGTACATTTTTGGTACTTGGATAGTGCATTTTATTTGAGTCAAGTGGCAACACTGCCTAAGACCATTCTTATCTCAAGGCGGTTTTGCTTACAAATGAAAACAAGAAACCCACGAACTGACAAAGTCCTACCCAGCCTTGCAAGTGCCATTTGAGCACCCATGTCTTGTTGTAGTTACCGTGGTATCTGATACACGGCTGCTCTGCAAAAAGGACTAGTGCCGAAATTGCACTTACCGAAATCATCCCAAAAGAAAAACTGGTATCCAGTTACATCACTAAGCGTTAAACTTCTTTCCCACTCATTTGACAAAATTTGATGAAAGTGAGACGACTTTTCAGATACCACGATCGGACCGTGGTATCTGAATTATCAGATACCAAGATAACTGCAAAAACACCTTTTGACTATGGTATCAGATACCACAGTAGCTGCGAAAACGACTTTAGACCGCGGTATCAGATACCATGGTATCTACAAAAACGCAACTATTATCTTTTTATTATTTACATTTCCCTCGAAACTGACGAGTAGCATACCATAATTTATAAACACAACTATACCTAAATATTCACCGACACTGTAAATTTTATGGAAAAAATCCACAAAGTTTAAAAAAGAAAAGCTATGTAGCCTACTTAAAACCAAAGTATTACAAGTGCTTGGTTTACAGGTATTTGATACTTAGGCCTACTTACGTAAAAAATACGGAAGTAGCCTACTTGATACTTAATATGAAGTACAATTCGAAGTACTTGTCCCACCACTGTAAAGTGACTATGGTAGTACCTTGCACTAACGAACTCTTCCTACCTCACTTTTTGTATCTCAACTTGCTGCTTATTAACTTTTTTCTCTTCTTCCTCTTTTATCTTGTCGACATTTTCTTTAGCTTCTTTTGCCTTCTTAGCTAAAAGTTTCAAGCATTCTTCGATTTCCTCATCCGTAAGATCCCCTGGGCCAAATGAGGCTGAAAAAAAAACTTTGCTCTATAAAAGATCTAAAACCCTCAGCTTCCGTTTCACAATGTTTTTCAACAATCCCTTTTTAAGGGACTGCTATGCGTACTTTTTTGACTAAAAACATTAATGACGGTGAGAACCAATTTGGTTTTCGGCATGGGTGAGTTGTCAGCATGCGCATAGGATTCTGTCTTCTTTACTTCTTGATAATACTTCCAAGGGAAATGGTCTTTATATTTGTGCTTTGGATCTTTCGAAAGCGTTTGATAGTGTGGTTCATAGTCAGCTCCCAATCTTTCTGTTATTATGCTCCTTAGGTTTTGGTATTCAAATTATTTTCTTCAACTAAAATCTGCACCAGGCACTAGTATAAAGGTACGAAGAGGAGGTAGGCAGGGTGGCGTTCTGTCCCCTACGCTTTTAAGATTTGTATTTCTAGTGTGTTGGCTAAGATTTCAAGTGCTTGCCTTTCTGGTCTTGCGGATGTTTCTTACCTTGCGTATGCTGATGACTTGCTTTTGATTAGCCGTTCCAAAAAAGGTCTTTCCCAAATGGTTTCGACAGTTTCTGGTGCTTTTTCTGATATTGGCCTTTCACTTAATATAGATAAGTGTGAGTTTCTTCCCTATAAAAGTTACTTATTATAAATTCTCTAAATTCCTTCTTGGCTTCCCGATTTCTGCTAGTAACTCTTTCCTAACTTCGAATTTTAAAGTGAAGAATCCCTTGGAAACTTTAAACGGTAAAATTCAGAACTTTCATAAAAAGGCTGACAACATTCTTCATCACAACCTTTTTCCTTTTTTCACAAAAAAGTCCCCTGTTTATTTTGAGCTTCGTTTTTTTTTTCATGTACTTCACTGTATATTTAGTAGGCTAATTTGTCTTTAACGGTCAGCTGTTTATTAGTATGTAAGTGTGTGTGAGTTTGACTGACATGTTGTTGTTCCTTTTTATACATTACTCTTCAGTTTTGAAGGATTCAAATAAACAATAATAATAATAATAATTGCACTACTGCTACTCCCCTTCACTGTAATAATTTCACTATCCTTCTTGTAGATTGTATCCGGTGGCTTGGTATCTCTATTACTAACAATCTTTCGAATTTGCGTCAGCGTACTGTTTCTGATATCAGTAAAAAGATCCAGCTTGGTTATGCAAAGAATATTGCAAACCGAGGGAAGTATAAAAGACGTGCGCTTGCCAAACTTTATTCTACTTTCTGTGATCAGTCTGTCCTTTATGCTTCAGGTCTTTACCCCCTTCTTAATAATAATAATAATAATAATAATAATATAACTGCAGTAAAAAAGGCTTTCGCCTCTGTTAATTTCTCGGGACACTGTGTACACTAAATTCAATTTCAGCCAGGTGTCGATCCACGCCTGCTTTAAACTGATTGATATTTTCGGCATTTACGACATTTTCGGGGAGATTATTCCAGTATTCCACTATCCGGTTTTTGAAGCTCCATTTTCCAATGTCTTTTCGGAATTTCTCACCACGAATTTTCAAGCTGTGTCCTCTGAGACCGTTATGATTGAAAGTGAGGACATCATCAGGCCTTATGTTATCATAGTAACTATGACAAATCTTAAAAGTTTCAATCAAGTCACCTCGGAGGAATCTATAAGATAAACTGGGTAATCGTAATTTTTTAAGTCGATGTTCATAAGGCAGATGGCGAATGGCTGGCACTGTTTTTGTTGCTCGTCTCTGAACTTGCTCAATGGCGACGATGTCCTTGTTATAGAAAGGCCTCGTTGTTACGTGGCCATATTCAATGAGTGGACGAGCTAGAGCCTTAAATAAAGTAGGAAACAGGGAATTGTCCTTGAATGTAAATGTCCTTCTCATAAGATTTACAATTTTGGTAGTTTTCTTGATGATAGTTTCGTAATGTGTTGAAAATTTTAGATCTGTATCCATAACTACCCCGAGGTCACGCTCAGAGGTGGTTATCGAAATCGTCCTTCCGTCCAAGGTGTAACGATGGTCAAGGGTAGTAGGGCCAAGACGAAGGTGATGGCATTTATCGGTATTGACCTCCATGGCCCATTGAGTCATCCACTGGCAGATCTTGTCAAGGTCTTTTTGAAGAGACTCGGCATCGTGCAATCCCTTTATACCTCTGTATAGCTTAGTGTCATCAGCGTATAGCATAACTGGAGAGCTGATATCTTCAGTTAGGTCATTTATATAAATGTTGAAGAGAAGGGGACCGAGAACACTTCCTTGTGGTACGCCGCTAAGAACATTCACCTCCGTGGTGCTAAGCTGGCCATCCACTCGTACTCGCTGTGTTCTGGAGGTTAAGAAATCCTCTATCCAAGCTAAATTTTGTCCGATCACTCCCAAGCGTTTCAGTTTCAAAAGGAGCCTTTTGTGCGGTACTTTGTCAAAGGCTTTCCGTAAGTCAATATAGAGAACATCCACCTGTATCCCCGCGTCGATCATTGCTCTCCAGGCTTCACTGGCCAGTAGAAGCTGAGCTTCTGCAGATCTCCTACGCATGAATCCAAACTGGCTTTTGGAAATGTCAGTCAGATGTTGGCTGAGGTGATCCGCAAGGAGGGACTCAAAAATTTTGCAAGGGATGCTTGTCAAACTTACTGGTCTATAGTTTGATGGGATTTGCCTGGAACCGCTTTTGAATATGGGAGAAACGATGGCTTTTTTCCAAAGTGAAGGTAGCTTTCCGCTTGCGTATGATTTTTTGAAGATCTCGTAAAGCGGCAGTTGGATTTCAGATGCCAGTTCACGCAAGACCCTAGGATGAATGTTGTCGGGTCCTGGGGATTTATGAGGGTCTAAATTTTTTAGTTTGATATAAACGTCATTTACCGAAAAATCAAGGTCTGGAATTGGTGCTTTTTCATTGTCAGACGAAAACTCCTCAGTTGTTTCAGGTTCCCTTGTGAAAGCTGATTCAAATTGTCGGTTTAGAAGGTTGGCTTTTTCCTCCGCATTACTTGTTGTTTTGCCTGAGTCTGGGTCTCGAAGTTCCGACACTCCGTGGTTAAGCTTACGCTTGGAGTTTACAAATTTCCAGAAGGCTTTAGGATTTGTTTTGGACTGCTCCGCGACACGTTGCTCCCTTAAAGTCTGTTGGTTTCTCGTTTCTTTACGGACCTTGTTTCTCAGTCTGACAAATTTCTTTCTGTCTTCTTGGCTTCCAGATATCCTTGAATTCTTCCACGCTTCTTGTTTCGCTTTTATCAAGTTTACGGTCGTTCTAGGTAAGGTCGGACGTTTGTATTTTTGGTAAACTGGAATATACTTCTCCACTAGATCCTGAAGAGCTACCGTGAAACTTTCATACATATGTTCACTTGATGCAGGATTTGCGAACTTCTCTGACCAATCGATATTTGCGGCAGAATTTCGCATCGCCCTGTAATCCCCCTTGGCGTAGTTTTTCCGATTTTGATAATATTCTTCATTTTTCACGGTGACGTCAACTTCAAACATGATCGTCGCGTGATCTGATTTCCCAACTGGAGATCCTACCTCGAGCGACTTTATGACATCGGTATCTGTTACAAGCAACAGATCAAGCAGGGAAGGTTCATCTGATCCACGTATTCGAGTAGGCTGATCGACAAGCTGTTCAAGGAAGTTGTCGTGTATTGTTCTGAGGAACAATTTTTGCGACGCCGAACCACTATCTTCCTGTTGATGAGACATTTTCCAGTTAATTTCTCGGTAATTGAAATCTCCTACTATGATTGTGGTCGCTCTGTTTTTCCTGCATTTTTTGTTGATCTCGTCGAAAAGAAACTGGTCATTTTCCATAGTGCTGTGTGGGCTTCTGTAAAATATCCCTAAGTTCAGGGGCCTACCATCGGTAATATGCAATGATAGCCATACACACTCTTGACTAGTGGTAGATTCAGAGGTGACTGTTAGGCTGCTTCTGACGTAGATTATTATTCCTCTACCTTTGTCGTTCTCAATGTTTGTTTCGTGTGTCTTGTAGCCGTCAAAGGACAGCTCTGACAGCGCAGGTAGGAAGCGACAATTTTTTGGCTTGGCTTCGACTATGGCAACAACGTCGGGATCAGTGATTGCGATTAGGATTTTTGTTTCATCAAGTTTGTTGAGGAGCGAATCTGCGTTAAAGTAAAGGCATTTCAGCGCTTTCGGAGGTTCTGTGG
Source organism: Branchinecta lynchi (assembly GCA_023053575.1). NCBI lineage: Eukaryota > Metazoa > Arthropoda > Branchiopoda > Anostraca > Branchinectidae > Branchinecta > Branchinecta lynchi. The sequence goes on from JAKZAP010000015.1 coordinate 9,043,550, forward strand.
AGTCCAAGGTTGTTCTCATACATCTGTTACTTCCTGAAGTAGAGCTTCCTGATTTTGTTGATGGAATTTCTTTTGGTTGAGAGTGGCTCTGTGCTTCGATATTCACCCATGATCGCGTCTGGTTTGGATTTAGACGACCGTCTCCCACCTTATTTGGTGGCGATCTCGATCGTTTTCTGCGAAAGGTCCTCGAGTGGTCGCTGTGAGAAACTCGTGTCTCGGTTTTGGTTGAGTCTGAACTGCCGGTGGCCAGAAGGAGTGGGCTCGTTGAGCTTCTTGCCCGGTTCGATGCATGGGTCTCCAAAAGTTGTTTATTTGTGCAATTGGCTGTTGAGCTCTCATGTTCTCTCTGTTGGGAATCATCGTGGTTCCGAAGGGTTCGTTCGTTGGTGAAGGTTGGAAGGATGTTGCTTTGGGCCGGAATCGATGCAGGTAGTTTTTGGACCGTCCAAGATCGATATCTAGCAGTGGTGTCGGTAGTATCCGCCCAGGGCTTCTTCTGATGTGCTGTACTGCTGGTCTGGGTTCCTGGTTCCATTGACGGTGTTGTTGTGGCTGAGCCGACAAACTCGGCGGAGGGTCGCGGTGGAGACCCAAGAAGTTTTTTGAACTTCGCTGGTTGGAAGAACGGTCGAGTGTGCGGCTAACTATTTTGCTCGGATGAATATCGGGGCACAGAGGGTTGAAGCACAGTCCGTGCGAGTATTTCGGACAAATGCGTGTATGCGGGGCGTTGCAAAGCTGATTGCCGCAGTTGCCTGAGAGAAACTGGGGACAGATGTGACGGAACTTGCAGTTGTCGTTCTTACATCGGTTCTGGAGAAAGTAAATGCACGGTTGAATTAAATTAAGAAAGGTAATTTAAAAAGAATCCGGATAAATTACTTCAAATTCTGCAAATTTCTTCTGTATCTTCCACCTTGGACAAAAAACCGGATTCTTGTTAGCAAATTTTCAGTTCCTGATATAACTTTAAAGTTGGAGATACTGCACAGAAAACTCTCCGTCTTATCCGTTTGTTTCGTTGATTTTGTGTATATTTCGTTTTCTTTGTTTGTGTTGTTTTTACTTATTCCTACTCCACCATATTTACTTCATGTATTGTGTGGGTGATAAATAAATTAAATTAAAAAGAGATGAGACAATTTTATAGATAATAATAAAAAAGATCCTAGAACAATGTGGCCTCCCCGGATATTGGGGAGAGGGACTTGGACCACAAACAAGGTATCCATGAATTGGTTCGACGAATACTTCAAGACCAGGAAATTCAGTCATGGCATGAGGAAAAAGACCAGGCGGAATCGTTGCGTTTTTACGCCAAGGCAAAAGATTGCTGGGATGAAGAAATTTACCTTAAGTGGTCCCATGAGGAACTTGTGTTATTTATGGGTTAAAGACTATTGGTAAAAGAAGAAAATATTTGGGTAAAGTCAGGGTTAAAACTGGTCCTTACTCTTGCCCTATGCGTGGATGCGATAATGAAAGTATGAGACATTTTGTGGGAGAGTGTGAGGAATTGAATGCGTTGAGAGGGAGTGAGTGGATAATTGAGAGAATGTAAGAGAAAGGTTGCCAGGCTATCCAACTGTTTGGAAGGTTCCTCCGGATAGGGTTAGCACACGGGGGAAATTGTATATCCCAGTAAATTTAAATATTGGCATAGTGTTCTTGTTTTTATATATTTTTTCTGTTGTTGTTGTGGTGCGATGGCCCTTGTTGCCTTTTATGCATTAAATATCTATCTATCTATCTATACGTCTATAGACATATAGATAGATAGATGTTGGTATACCTACTCAGCATTCTGATGAGCAAAAACAATCATCAGAACAAGACACTTACCATCCAGACCATACCGTTCGACTGCGTCTCTGACATCTCTGAATAGCTGCTTCCTATTCTGTTCATAAACTTCATGTTCTTTCCTCATGCTGCCCACTTTCACAAGAAGCTCGGCCTTCTTTCTTTGTAGATTCTCAAGCTGATTGGTCAGAGTGCGTACTTTCGACTCTTGCTAAAAAAAAAAAAAAAAAAAAAAAAAGAGAACATTTAAGATTTCGAAAGGCAGTTCTTAAAGGAACCCTTGTACTAATTCTGCCTCTTATCCCTACCTCCCCTATGGAACTTTAAGCTTCAGAAATTCTCGGTTTTCGCCATTATTTCGTTTTTGCGCCAACGGCTTTTTACCGCGTTTTGGGTCAAGCTGAGTTTGTCAGTCGAGCAGCGCAAACTTGGCCGAAAGTTTTAAGGTCCGCCGACATCTTTTTCAAAATAAGGCGGCGAGAAGCTTCAGTTCTGTTTACATTTTGGTAAACTCGGCTGGCAAACAAGTCTATCTTTCGGCATCATTTTCATTTGCTTTGCTTTTCCCACTTTTTAACCAGGGCGCGCGAAGTTTTGAAACATTCTGTGTAGACCCTCCACTCGTTGATTGGAAGTCTGAGTAGAGTCGCCAAGTGCCAACAAGAAAACCGCCATTTCAGCAAGCAAGTATTGGTATTTTCGAAAAACAATATTCTAAACTACTTTATCGTGAAAATATTATTTCTAGTATGAATTGTGCTTTAAAATTATTTGGTAATTATACTATAAGACTGAAGCAGACTTTATAAACTTGTTGATGCTAAGCACCAAACTACATGAAAGCCTTCAGCATAAATTCTCCTATAGACCAATGACTGGAAAACATAGCCACATGTTAACGGAGCAGTTCCAAGTTAAAGAAACCAGCGTTACACTTCTAGAAAATTCGACGGCAAAACCATGAACAAGTGCGCCCAACCAGTAGATGACGTTCTTCGCTGTATTCTGGCTGAAGATTGAAAAATTGTATTTTGTATATGTTTTTGTTGTGTTTTATTTCTTTTCTTTTACATTTCATAGAAAGCGGCGGTTCATAAATAAATTACTTACCTACGGATTAAAACGGACAGTCAGCTTCATAAGCGATATTTCGGCCCTTCTTGGCAAGGGTCAGCTTCATAAGCGATATTTCGGCCCTTCTTGGCAAGGGTCCTAGTCAGGCTGTTCATCTTCGTGTCAACATCGGGGAAAGAAACAAACCTGTAATCAAGGCCGAAATATCGCTGATGAAGCATCGTAGCTGACGTATCCGTTGTATACCGTATTTGAATATATGTTTCAAAGTCAGCTTGTGCTCTTTATTTTGGTCCCGAAGAGAGATCAGCATAAAAACTAAAGTCTGCATTATACAAAACGGCTGTCCGATCAGTCCTGTTCTATGGTGATGAATCCTGGTCTATAAAAGCAGCACAGGAGCGAGCTGCTGAAACAATTCAATTCAATTTTATTTTCAAAACCGATACAACGGTCAAGCCGATTCGGTGGTTCTCGTCCACATCAACATTAATTATACACAAAAGATAATTCTACACTAGTTTGGATATAACAAAGACTTGTCAAACATAACACAAAATATTCAAATCTATGTACAATTAATGATGCGAGTTAAAAACATTGACAAAAGCGGGAACAAAACTTCTTAGGTAACGAGTCGTTGTATGTTTAATTGGCTGCAAATTGGGTATTGGCTGGGCTACCACTCTCTCAAGCCTTACTCTTGCCGCAGAAAAATCTGAGGGGAGGATATCATGTAGTGCTGGTGTATTCAAGATATTAGTTCCAAACACTAACGAAAGTTTTTCACGGCGCTTCAACAGAGTTTCTAAATTATAAGTATTAATGAGGTCTATATACGGTACTTTAGGGGACTTGGAAACTACAAGGAGGGCTCTGAACTGCATCCTGTCAAGCAAACCAGACTGTTCACGAGTAATTCCAAAGTGCCACACGGGGCAACAGTATTCCAGAAGTGGGCGTATGAAAACTTTCGACCATCGATGCCTTCGTTACATCCTCAGAGTGAGATTTGCAGACAGAGTATCGAAAGCTGAAGTCCGCCGTCGCTGTACGAATATTGAGAGAGCCACAGCCGTCATCAAAACCCGTCACCTACGTTGGCTCGGTCACGTCCTCCGGCGCCCAAATGACCGCCTAGTCAAACAAGTTCTCGTAGCAGAACCCCTTCCCTCTTGGCGAAGGAGAGCAGGTGGTCAACTCAAGAATTGGTGGACGACCGTAAAAAAGGACATTGAGCCTGTAGGTGGTATCCTCCGCTTCTGCAGAAAATGGGAAAACTACTGGCTAGTTTTCGCCCAGGAGCTGGCGCAAGATATAGGCAATTGGGACACCACCGTTCGGCAACTCATGGACTGCAGGCGGTTCCAATCGTATAGCGCGATCCACTCCTAGCAGGCCCTGCGTCGATCCCGGCGGGTCTTCGTCCTCGGCAGGCAAAAAGGGGGCCACTCAACTCCGTCCGTCGACACGGGAGATTCGCAAAAGACCAACGCCGGGTGAGGCGGCAATCGCCCGATGAAAAATTTATCTCAAAATAGTACTATGAAGTAGTACGAAAAAGTTGCATACAGTACTAATTGATGCTACTACATGCTTTTAATTCAAGGCTACCGTGTTACTGCATACTACTATATGCTACTATTACCAAGACTGGATGCTACTATGGCAAGACAGGATGCTACTGTATACTACTACATAAGATTGGGCCAGACTGAGACACATTAAATGATAGCATTCTTTGCTATTACAAAGTATTACATGCAACGTTTTCGTACTACTACCATACTACTACGCAGGCTACAAATTTTTCATAGGGCGTCTGACCCCGTTACAAGCACAAGTACAAGTAAGCTTGACTCAAGGAATATTTATGATATTTCGGCCCTTATTGGCAAGGCTCTTCGTCAGGCTGTTACTGCTGCATGTTCATTTCTTACTCATCAATTTCGGTTCTGTAACCGCGAAAGTGTAAGCGAATAAATTACTATTCTATTCTATTCTAGTCGGCCTGACGAGGCCCCTTCCCCAGAAGGACCGAAATATCGCTGTCAAAGCATTGTAGCCATTGGTTTTAATAGTAAGCCTTCAGCCATACCTACAAGACCATGAACAAGATTAATTCAGTGTTGTTTGTGTGGCTGACGCTATTTACCTGCTCCAGATAAGAAGCTCTTTCGGCCATATCAGCTTTGAAGTTGTTAATCTTCTCTTCAAGCTCCAAGTCGGTCCCGGCGAACTCTTCTTCATCTAGACCTTGGATCAAGTCCTGTTGCATTTTCCGGACGTTTTCAAGGTCTTTCTGCTTGCTTCGCATCTTAAAAAAAAAAACATGAATAATGACGTGTGTAACGTACGTTTGTCTTTCACGAATCTGTATTTTTCCGAATTAAAGACAAGACCCACAAGCGATCTTGATTTAGATGTCTAGGGCCTCGATGTCTCTTAGACGTGGTGTGAGCGTGAGTTATGTATCGGTACTGGAGGCGTCGATGGCTGAAATGTTAATAGGTGATGGTAAGATGGCACACAATTTTTTGTGTGCTATATATTTGAATACTAAAATGTCCCACAGAAGCATCTGATCCCACACAGGGATTCTCCGGCACATAGGCTTTACGAATGACACTACGGTCTTAAAATTCACAAAGAACTGCCTTCTAAGAACAAAATTATTTTCAAAGAAGATTTCGTTCTTTCTCCGTACCGGTATCCGACTATTCACAAAGAAGATTCAGCCAATCACAGGCCTACATGGTAACCTGGACAACAAACTTCAGGCATGGTACTTAGTCAAGAAGTGTAGGCAAAGTAACGGTTAATCCAAATTAGGAAGTAGAAACTATTAGTTGCGTTTTTATCTGAATTCTCAGTTCTCCGTTCTCGCTTCTGAATTCCCGATTCTCGTACAAATTACCGTTTTTGCTCCTCTGGCTTCTCCATTCTCGCTTTTGACAAAAACACTAATTAGCAGGCTAGTCCGCAACCCGGTATACCTGTATTCATACTGAACACCCCCACTCTCCTGACCAATCATGGAGACGAACGGAGAGAGGAGAATCGAGAATTCACCATCGGAGCAACTTCTCGATTCTGCAGAAACGCATTCCCCGTTTTCGATTCTGACAAAAACGCAAGAAAAGGACAATTCGCATCATCTGAATAGTCCAAAAACGCGAAATAGGAGAATTACGAGGAGAATCGCAGGGAGAATTCGGATCTAAAACGCAATTAATAGATGCGAGGGGTTACTCGCTAAAGGAGACTCGCTCACAGACTCCGACTTCATCTCTACAAGATAGCGAAAGTTGAGCCCTAAACTTTGAAATTCAACCCTCCGATGTCAAGCTCACGGTTAACAAGTGACTTGTATCAAGTTCCGTCTTAACGTAAAATGGATTATACTTACATCTAGCAAAACAGTATTGACTTCTTCTAAGATCTTCTTAACTGTTCCTAACTCGCGTTTGATCGGCGCCATCTGTTCCTCATATTTCTTGACCTTCTCGTTTAGTTCGGCCAGTTCCCGTTCGTCAGTTGCTATCTGTTTTCGGAACGAAAACGCATCCACTTTCCGCGTTTTAAGGTGGGCCAAATCTCTCGTTATCAGGTTCAGTTCTGAGAGAAATAGTACAGGTCATATTGTGCATGAATGACAATTACCGTGTCCTAATTTTTTTTTTTTTTTTAATCAAACAATCAAGTTTACTATTCAAATGGCTTACAGCTAGAAGTGGTATACAATATTTACGAAATACACCGACCCGAAACAAATCAACTAATACACTTACAAGGTATGACCAGAAATAAATGACGGGATAAAATTACGTAAAAACTGGGCAGAAGAATTAGCAGGATATGGGAAAACTGATTGCCAATATTCCTCTCGGACCGACGCACAGAAGACGGGAGGGGAGGGGGGAATAAAAAGGCCATCTGGGTAACACATTATCTTTGCTCCAACATTTGTTGAAAGAGTATTTCTGAGGTCAGTTAATTTCGGAACGTCCAGTTTAATGAGAGCCTCTTCATATGTTGAACCAAGCCGGTGGTGAACTTGATGATTAAAGCATCGGTGTCAGTAACTATGCCAGTTCATTATTTGAATTGGCATAGTTAGTGTGGAAAGAAGTGTCGTCTCCTATTCATTAATTGTCTCCACAACGGTTGTGTCCTTTAAGTCCCTACACTGTCACAAGTTTGACAACACATGTTTGCTCATCCTTGTATTAATCATTATGAGAATGTACCTGTTATGACCCTTTTAACTATTAACTTTCCGGGGTACGGAATTCTGGTGATCTCGCGAGTGTGGTACTTCCTGATGTACTAAGCGATGAATCTGGGCTGGCGTATCAAGGACTCGAACAAACTGACTTGAGGATAGTCGTTTACATGATCAGACCATCGTGGGGGAGTGGGGGGATGGAGAATCCGGAATCTACTGGCATTCATAACTTTTGAACGGGCGATCCGATTTGAATGAAACTTCACAAGTGGAAAGAAGTGTCGTCTCAAATTCATCATGTGTCTCCACTACAGTTGTGTCCTTTAAGTCCCTATACTGTCACAAGTTTGACAATACGTGTTTCCGCATCCTTGTATTAAACATATGAGACTGTACATGTTGTGGCCGTTTTGAATATTATCTTCCCGCGAAATAGAACATTAAAAAGGTCCACAACAGAAGTTTCGTCGTATCCTCGGCATCCAACCAAAAGCATATTCTCGCCGTTCCCCTGAGGACTCCTTCTGAGGAGTCCTCGCGTTCTTGCTTGTCCCGGGGACTCACTTCCCGTATTCTCGCGAGTCTCCACAAACGGGGAATGCTCCGATTATCATCAGCATCATCAAAAAGGACTCCCTTTCAGATTCGGAGGGAATAAATTTTTGCTGGTGTTAGTGCGATGTAAAATTAATTAAAAATAATCAGAATAAACAAAACCAAGAATAAAGTTGATTTAGACTAAATTCGTTAATTGCATGTTTTTTTTTTTAACAAAATCGATTTTCGAAGTCAGGCGTCAAGCGTCAGGCGACGCCCTAAGGCTTTAAATACAATATTATTATTATTGTTATAATTCTCGCCGTTCCACTTAATTCCCCGGGGAGTCCTCGGGGAACGGCGAGAATACGCTCACGTGATATCTGTTATCAAGCTTCTTACAGTGTAAATTCTCAATTTCACAGAGTTTTTGTTCTACACGTAATGCAATCGGTCTTTTTCACCAAGCACGTAGACACACAAAATATTGGGGCCTGATCAGGATTGAATCCGACTAAGTAGGAGGATCCGGAAGCGAGTATGACGTCAAAATGCTCAGGGTTTACACCAGATACTGTAGACGTTGGGCACAAAAGTGGGTATTTTTCGAACGAACTTGCTAATCTGCGAAAATTTGCCAGATCTGCCTTATAAAGAAAGGTCAAATAGCTACAACTACTAAGTCACCCATAAGACAACCCTTTCGACAACCCAATCGAACAGCAGAAACAGCAGCCGTGTCCAGATGAAATCACAACAACAGCTTTAATTCCAACCAATTTTCGGAGAAGAAGTTCATAAAATCAGATACTTAAGGAAAAATCTTTAATTATTCTCCCACGAGTTCATTTTCCAGCTTGAGCCTGAAGAGAACCCTTGCCAAGAAGGTCCGAAATATAGCTCTAATAAAATGTAGCTGACTTATCCGTTTCGCACCGTCAAATAAGATTCGCAGTCAGCTTGGGCTGAAGGACTATCTATCACCACAGTACGGAACTTCAAATCGCCCATACACCCATACATGCCGCCGACAAGTATCCATCTTAGCTGGAAAGAAGAAGAGACAGGTAGGAACCCTAAAGTACGTCATCTAAGGCATATGATGTCTCTACATTTCAAACCGCTTCACTTGTTTGAACCCTATGCGAGCCACAACATTTCCTGGACTCCCCTCCCAACTCCCCCCACTGTGGCTGAAACATGAAGGTCGAATCTCTGACCCGTCCATCAAGTTTGACTGGAATCGGAGCATAGCCTATCTTCAAATTTCAAGTTCCCGCTTCACCCCCCCCCCCCTTCCCTACCTTGACCGGATCCGTCCGGACGCCAAATAACAAATCAAGGCCGCATTAACTCGGTACTGTCCAAGTTGGATCCCATTCTGTCCATCCGTTTGGTTGTTATACAAGTCAAAAAATTTCCGGACCCCCCCCCCCCTCCCTCCAACTCCCCCAGCCGTGGCCGCATGTAGTTCGAACGCATGTTTGTTTGTTTGCACTCGAATCGGACCACACGCTCGCAACTTACGGAAGTCAATAATTTCCGGAATTTCCTTCCCTCAACTCCCCCATAGATGGTCGGATCCAGGAACAGAAGTTTTCCTAGGGCATTGTGTCAGGTCCTTAAGTCACTAATATGCCCGAAAAGTGTAATCATCCTTAGAGAAAATGTGGAACTGTCCTAACTGGCGATCACCGAAATCCTGGGAAACAAGTTCCAACTTACGATCAGATTTACGATCTGGTTCTGTCAATTACGTATCTAGGGCTAATGCTTGTTCTACTCACCAAGTTCCATTCATATCCCTCGACTCTAAGCTTTTCATGGGATTTCCGGAGCCCGCTCCAGTTCCTTCGCCCCCACAAACATCGGATCTCATCCGGACTTCATTGAGACGATAGCTCTTTCCACTTGCCAAGCTCCATTCAATTCCGGTCACCCGTTCAAAAGTTATGCATCCAACTAGATTCTGAGTTCCCCATCCCTCCCCTCCCCCCATGATGGTCGGATCGGGGAAACGACTATTCTCAAGTCAGTCTATTTGGGTCATTGATATGCATTCCAAGTTTCGTCGTCCTAGCAAATCGCGAAGTACCGAACTTATAAGATCACCAGAATCCTCCCCCCCCCCCCCCCCAAATCCCCCACAGTGCCCGAATCCGGTCCGATTTCTTCAACGAGGTATCTAAGACTTGTGCTTGTTCTCCCCACCAAGTTTCATCTGGATCCCTCTACTCTAGACGTTTCCAAAGATTTCCGGTTCCCCCTCAAGCTCCCTGAAAAATCGATGCACGATGTACCCCTGTACATCGTATCTACTTTGACGAGACTGATCGAAACTTCCTGCCTTACTTCTGCCAACTATCCGGTTTCGGCCGGATTCCAGAAGTACTACTTGTCCGGCAAAAAAATAACAAAACAAATCTACAACCTCTAATCAACTTAGAATAAACTGTAACTTTTACCAATATACGGTTTCAGCATGCCTCCTTACCGCTACACTGAATCTCTAATCAACTTCAGACAAGACTTTTCAAAATTTTCCAGTTTCGGCCGGGTAGAAAAAGTGTGTCATATATGGATTCAGCATGACTTCATACCCCTAAATCAAACGTTTAGTCAACTTCCAATAAAACTTTTACTTTTAACAAATCTTCCGGTTTTGGCTGGATTCCGGGCGAACTACTTGCCCGTATTTAAAACGATTGTGATATAAGGAGTCAGCATGTCTTCTTACCCCAAAAATTTAACATTTAATCTGCTCAAAATAAAACTATTACATTTAACAAATTTTCCAGTTTGGGCCGGATTCCGGACCAACAAATTGTCCGGCCAGAAAATAATTTTCAGATACAGGTTTAGCATCGTTACCCCTAGACCGACTATTTCATTGACTTTTTAAAACATTTTTTTTCCATCTCGTAATCTGAAACCCCTCCCCCACCCCTAAATATGGGGCTACAGGGCTCATCTACGAACTCGACCGGTACTTTGACCCAAAGAGTCCTCATGCCAAGTTTGAATAAAATATGGCAACCTCTTCAAGAGTTGTCGTGCTAACAGACGGACAGACGGAAGGACGAACAACTTCTACAAAATCATAGGTATCCCGTCACTAATTACGTTTTGGGATACCAAAAGCAAAAGTTGATTTGTCTTTCCTCATCCAAAGCTTTTATCAGAGGCTGTACCAGCCTTTCCACTCTCTGCTGTCCCCCCCCCCCCCCTTGATAATCTATTGGAACCGGATTTACTTACTCTCTTGTAAGCCCTTTCTTATATCCATATGAAGTTTGATGCACTTCATATACCGATCTGCGTTGAAGATTGCGTCGAACTTTTCTTTCACCTTCTTTCCCTCGTCTAATGGCCTAGAGATAATAAGTCAATTTAGAGCGTGTTCCACCCTTCTAACAATAGTAACTATCAGTCATGTCTTTTTTGTACTTATAGGCGTATTCTCGCCGTTCCCCGAGGACTCCACTTCAGGAGTCCCCGCGTTTTTGTTTGTCCCGGGGACTCACTCCCCTTATTCTCGCGAGTCCCCACGGACGGGGAATGCTCTGACTAGCATCACCATCATCAAAAAGGACTCCCTTTCAGATTCGGAGGGGAATCAATTTTTGATGTTGTTGTTGCAATGTAAAATAACTGAAAACAATCAGAATAAACAAAACCAAAAATAAAGTGGATCCAGACTAATTTCGTCAACTGCATATTTTGTTTTCGAACAAAATACATTTTGGAAGCATTCTCGCTGTTTCTGTACGCGGAGTCCACGCGGAGTGACTCCCTCTATTCTCGCCGTTCCCTTCGATTCCCCGAGGAGTCCTCGGGGAACGGCGAGAATACGCCTTATGTCGTGTTTGTACTTTGTTGTGCGACCCGCAGGCAACCCCCCCCCCCCCCCCCCGAAATAAATTCCTGGATACAGGCCTGGGGAGAGGCTTGGGAATTGGGTAGGTTATGGGTGTTTGAGTGAAGAAAGTTGATTTGGAGTGAGTTGAAGTCTCACAAAGTGTAAACAAAAAAAACAAAAAAAAAAATATTGATAAATAGATCTTGATAATTTGATGTCCGTCTTGCAAAGGTGACCTGTTGTCACACATTGAGACGGGCTATTGGTTTAAGTATATGTTCAACATGTTGTAGAAATGTTGAAGAAATAAATTCCTTCCTTCCTTCCTTCACTATTTTCCTTCCAACCCGGTAAATTTGACAGAAGTAAGGCAAAGTGTTGATCAATTTTGTCAAAGTATATATGACGTGGGTAAATACACACACTTAATCGGTATCTGAACTTGGTTTTCTCAGATGATAAGCCGTTGCTGCGCGATTTGGTCGCGATTGCGCGACTGGGTAAACAAGACCAAAGGTTTCGATGGGATCCCAAAAGTTCAAATTTGATCCACACAATTGGGTCTTGTCTTCGCCAGACTCCTTGAACACTTTTACTATTCAAATTTAGAAAAAGATTAAGGAAAAATAGCTAATCATATGAGAAAACCAAGTTCAGATATGGATTCAGCATGTGTGTTGACCCCTTTAAGTCATATCTATTTTGACGAAGCAGATCGAAACTTCCTGCCTTACTTCTGCCAATTTTTCGGTTTCGGCGGAATTCCGGAACTACTTGTCCGGCGAGAAAATAAAGCTCAAAAACGAATTCAGCATGTCTCCTTACCCCTACATCTAACCTCTAATCAACTTCCAATTACACTTTTATTTTTAAAGGACACCTGAACAATGAAACCATACTTGAACACACCATGGAGAATGCATGTACAGACATGGACACGGAGAGCATTCTTCTCCTGAGCGTGACGTTTTCAAAATAGGGATGATTGTTTCCGGAGGTTCGCACATGCAGACTCCGAGACAAAAAGCGCAATTCATTCAAATCTTGTACAGCGCTGGCCGGATCGTATTGGAATTTCTTCTAGATATACGTTTGGGCTTATCTGGTTACAAAATATTCCAGAAGAAGGGTTGACTGGAGACATTTGTTCATTTCTAAAATTGCTCATTACTGAAATAAGGACAGATGCAAAATGGAGCAAAAATCATAGCTTGGAAACGGTATTTCGTATTTGGATTGAGTTTTCTGCAGGCAATGTTAACGGACGTCATACAGATAGGGATGATACTTGGTACTCTTCATTCAGGTGTCCTTTAACAATTTTCCGGTTTCAGCCGGATTCGAGCGATCTATACGTCCGATGAGAAAATGGTTGTTATATGCGAATTCAGCATGTCTACTTACCCGCAAATCGAACATCTTATCAAATTTAAATAAAACTTTTACTTTAAACAAATTCTCCGGTTTCGGCCGGATTCCGGCCAAACTAATTGTCCGGCGAGAAAATAATGTTCATATTCGGACTCAGCACGTTTCCTTGCCCCTAATTCGAACCTCCAATCAACTTCATATTACTTTTCAAAAATATTCCGGTTTTCGCCGGATTCCGGGTGAACTATTTGTCCGGCGAGAAAATAATTTTCATATTCGGATTCAGCATGTCTCCTTACCGCTAATTCGACTATTTCATTAGCTTTTTAAAAATATTTTTTGTTCCCCTTAATTTTAACCCCCTCCCCCACCCCTAAATATGGAGCTACATAGCCCATCTTCGAACCTGACCTGTACTTTGACCTAAGGAGTCTTCATGCCAAGTTTGATCAAAATATCTCAACCCCTTTGAGAGTTATCGTGCTAACAGACAGGCGGACGGACGGACGGACAGACGGACAACTTTACGATGTCATAGGTATCCCTAAACTTACGTTTTGGGATCCCAAAAAAACGATTGTCATATACGGATTCAGCAGCTCTCCTTACCCCTAAATCGGAATCTAATCAACTACAAATAAGACTTTTGTTTTTAACAAATTTTCCGGATTTGGCCGGATTCCGGGCGAACTACTTGTCTAAAGACAAAATGGTTTTCACCATGGTGTTCAGCATGTCTTCTTACCCATATATCGAACATCTCTAATCAATTTAAAATAAAACTTTTGCTTTTAAAAAATTTTCCGGTGTTGGCCGGATTCCGGGCGAACTACTTGTCCAGCGACAAAATGGTTTTCACCACCGTATTCAGCATGTCTTTCTACACTTAAATCAAACATCTAATCAACTTCAAATAAAACTTTTGCTCTTAAGAAAATTTCCACTTTTGGTCAGATTCCGGGTGAACTACTTGTCCGGCGACAAAACGGTTTTCATAATCGTGTTCAGCATGTCTATTTACCCCTAAATGGAATATCTAATCAACTTCAAATAAAACTTTTACTTTTAACAAACTTTCCGGTTTCGGCCGGATTCCGGGCTAACCACTTGTCCGGCATAAAAATGGTTTTCACCATCGTGTTCAGCATGTCTTCTTACCCATAATCGACTATCACACTAGCTGTCTAAAAATATTTTGCTTACCACTTAATTTAAACCCCCTCCCCCAACCCTAAATGTGGGGCTACAGAGCCCATCTACGAACTAGACCTTACTCTTGGCCCAAAGAATCCTCACACCAAGTTTCATCAAGACATCTCATTCCCTACGAGAGTTATCGTGCTTACAGACGGACGGACGGACGGACAGTCGTATAGACGGGCGGACGGGCGGACGGACGGACGGACAGACGTTCAGACGGGCGGACGGACGGACAACTTTTGCGATGTCATAGGTATCCCTCCACTTACGTTTTGGGATCCCAAAAACTGCTTAAAGGATAAGTCGCACTTACGATAGTAATTCATTCTACTTCAGTACACTAAACGGGTTCAGAATAAAAAAAACTAGCTAATAATGTCGTGAGATGGCAGGGCAGGACGTTAGCATAACACTGATCTAAGACAAGGGAGCCGAAGACCTGTGCAATTTTTTTTGAGCATAGCATAGCTAAGTTTTACAGTATTCAACTATCTCAGAGCATCATAGCAGGAACAGTAAGTGTTGCGAGGTGTCCTTTAAAGTTTAACCGAAAAGGGCTGGGATAGGACAATCTAGTTACGCATCACTTATTTACTTAAATTGGCTTGAAGAGCCGCTGAAAATGCGGTACTTCGTTGTTCCGCTATTCACAAATAATCGATTTTCAAGTAGTGAAATTTCCGTGTGATTTGTGGTAACTCTATGCGCTGGTATCTGTGTTTATGCCTTACGAGAAAGATTTATGAGTTTTTTTTGGGATTGCAAAACGTAAGTGGAGGGATCCCTATGACATCGTAAAAGTTGTCCGTCTGTCCGTCTGTCCGTATGTCCGTCTGTCCGTCTGTTAGCACGATAACTCTCGAAGGGAATGAGATATTTGGATGGGGGAGGGGTTGGAATTAAGGGGCAAACATAATATTTTTGAACAACTAATGTGATTGTCGATTATGGGGTAAGAAAACATGCTGAATACGAATATGCAAAACCTTTTCTCGTCCGACCAATAGTTCGCCCGCAATCCGGCAAAAACCGGAAAGTTGGTTAAAAGTAAAAGTTTCATCTGAAGTTGATTAAATGTTCGATTTACGGGTAAGAAGATATGCTGATAACGATGGTGAAACCCATTTTCTCGCCGGACGAGTAGTTTATCCGGAATCCAGCAAAAACCGGAAAGTTGGTTAAAAGTAAAAGTTTGATTTGAATTTGATCAAATGTTCGATTTAGGGGTAAGTAGACATGCTTAACACTTATGTGAAAAGCATTTTCTGCTCGGACAATTAATTCGACCGGAATCCGGCCAAAACCGAAAAATTTGTAAAAAGTAATAAGTTTTATTGGAAGCTGATAGATGACAGATTTAGACGTAAGAAGAGACGCTGAGTCTGTATATGACAATCATTTTAGTACCGGACATATAATTCGTCCGGAATCCGGTTGTAACTGGTTTTTTTTTAGAAGCTGAAGTTTTATCTGAAATTGATTAGATGTTCTATATAGGGATAAGAAGATACCGGAATTCGATTCTGAATTTTCTTTTTTTGCTGGACAAGTAGTTCGCTTGGAATTCGGCCAAAACCGGAAATTCGGCAGAAACAAAGCAAGAAGTTTCGTTCAGTCTCGTCAAAATAGATATGGCTTATAGAGCTATATCTGAACTTGGTTTTCTCTAATGATTAGCCTGGCGAAGACTGGGTCTGGGGAAGACAAGACCCAGTTGTCTGGATCAAATATGAGATTGTTAGCATCCCATCAAAACCTTAGGTCTTGTTGTTCAGGCACTAAGCAGTCTTCACCAAGCTTCTGTTGAAGCTTCTGTTGTTTTCCCGCACCATAGTAGAATTTACGTTGCAGGGACGGCCGCAGATATTCTGGATGTCGTAAGTAGAGCAGAAAGTGAAAAGAGAAAAAAATTAGCAGAATCCAAACAATTCAGTTTGTTCAATTAAATGACACAAAAATAAGTTGGCTTTTCAGTTAAACTTTAAAGAGATCAAAGCAAAAGAGGGGAGAATGAGGCGGCTTCAAAGGAGAAAATGCAAACATAAGTTCCTTGTGAGCAGGTCTTCCCGGTGTCGCGACCCTGTGCTATATCGATATATCGGACAAAAGATCGATATCGAATATCGGAACCTAATATCGATCTCGAAAACGATATTTGTTCATTCATAATTATCGTAAATAATCCACAATAACCTACATTTATATATCCGAAGTTGTAGCATTATGTTTTCCGTAATTCAGTTCTAACTTATTTGGAGTCTGAGATGATGATGAGAAGATGAATTTGTGACAGTTTTGCGTCACAACATGACATTCTTTTTAATACAAAGAAAACTCATGTGATGTTGTTTCGCAAAGCTGGTATTCGTGTTGCTAAAAATGATGTGCAACTGTCAGGTCGAATACTGTGTTATGTCGATGAGTTCCGTTATTTAGGATTCACGTTCAAGTCTAACCTGAATGATGACCTTCATGTTAAAGAGTTGATATCGGGGCTATGCAAACGTGCAAACGTTTTAATTCGTAAGTTCAGCAAGGCTGACCTTGATGTACGCGTTCAGCTGTTTAGAACGTACTGCTACCATCTTTTTGCTTTAGCATTGGTAACTAATGCTACCGCTAAAAGTCTTAGCAACGCTAAAATAAGTTATAACCGTGTGTTCCGGCGTTTGTTTAAGCTACCATATATCTGTAGTGTTTCTTCGGCGCTCGTTTCGAGAAGATGCCTCACTTTTGAGGAAATTCGCCGTAAGGCTAGAGCGGCACTTCTGTGCCGTCTTTTGGATTCAAAGATTGAGGTTATAAAATTTGCCACTGTGCCAATTTTTCATTGCCTGCCTGTATGGCAGTCTCTTCTTGCTGCAACGCAACAGCAGGAATAGACTGCATGATTTTGTTGTTGTTGTTGTTTTCTTTTCTGTGTGTTTTCTTTTTCGTCTATGGCTATTTGCTGAATTAAAAGTATTCATTCATGATGCAAGATGCTATTTAACGACAATTTTTTTCTTAAATTAAGGCGAAAGGCGACGTATCCTATAGCGACCATGGTAGATAAATATCGATACTGATATATTGATTACCGAATATCGAAAGTGAACCGATATATCTAAAAATCGGCAAACACTACCCTGTGCATCTGCTGTGCATTCCTGGCTATGCTAGACATTGAAGCTGATACACAGACGAAATATTAGCCCCCACCTACCACTTACCAGCACGAGTCCTCCTGGTGGCAGAAGATGACGTTGGTCAAAATCGCTTTTGACACACCCAAGGAATCGACAACTTCTGCATCGATGTCGGCGCACTTCTTGTTCACACTCGTAAACTAAAAGGGCGATGAAATCAGCTAAAAAAAAACATCCTTGACGAAGAGGGAGCTCGACGTTAGGAGGAGAAAGACTGGATACTTCTCAGTCTATAAGAGTCTATTCCTCCTCTCAGTCTAGGGCGATATTCCCTGAATGTGAGTATACAGAGCAAAATAACTTGAAAAAGTGACACACAGTCAAATCGCAGCGACACTAGCTCCTCTAGAGGACAGGAACATCCCTACTGAAACTCAACCAGTCGTTAACGAGCACTGGCTCTGATCTTAGCCTTGCTAGAATCTTCTATGTCCGCCACTGCACACACGAACAGTTTGCTGAAGCTTCACTCGCGAAGAGAGCTGGGCGGCGCTGCGACGGAGGCCCATATTTGATGCATGGGAAGGAAGGATAGGTCTTTGCATTACTCTATAGTGTTATTTTGCTCTGTGAGTATATCGCATGTACCCGAAAGCAGAACTAAATTTCAAGAGGCCTTACTGCTACGGGCTAGGAGAAAATATATTGGTCACGGAAAAGGGAGGAGCGGTCCTTACTTTGGTCATATAGACAGTTTTTAGCGTTGACCAACAAACTACTGTTGACCACCAAAACGTCCCTGTTGAACAACAGAGGTGAATCTTCGCCAGAATGCTCTCTGGCAGATTACTCCACAAATTGACCAACAGACTTTCAACAACACGTGTTGCTGATGGGTTTTGAACAACAATGTTGGCCACAGAGTTTTCTGTTGGTCGCTAGAACGCACTGTCGGTCAACACTGGATCAATGTTGAACCGCTAAAAAACGTCTAATCTGTGGTAAGGATGATGAGTGCGGTGAATTTAGTATTCGGATGCGACGAACTGGGTGAATGGAGAAGAAAGGTATCTGAAGGGCGTTTTCAATGTAGGATGGATGGTAAATTATGATGAAAGCTGACTGTGACAAATCTGGGACATTACTTGAGTTTTGCGATGAATCGTAAAGCAAGGTTCTTAGATTAATAGGAATTATGTATCAGTATTAGTGTTTATTTCTTAACTGGTAGTTGCCGCAGCCCTCGGGCTGTTTGGCAGTTACATTCGTCCATTCAACTAGGAGATAATGTATCTTCTGGCTCCTCCTTCTTTGTGGCTGCATGTGCGGATGTGCCACTATTCGAGTCAGCCCTGGCAGAGCAGCTTCGCAACAGATTCCGGTCCAACCGGTCACATGCGCTCATGCTCGGTATCAGCGTCGCTTTCTGCTTTCATTCGTGAGCAGGCTCAATTCTGAAGCAGTTTGATCAACTGCCAGTATCAAAAAGTATGTCTAAAATTTTCTTTTGTTCTTTAAATTTTTATAAACCTATATTGCTGTCTTAGTATCTTGTTTTATTGTTGGTGTTGTATTCACTTGACGTTTGACGTCATTTTTAACTGGTACAGTTATTTTTATTGACACAAACCGAAAATTCGGCTAGTCCGTGAATGGTTTGAAAACAAACTGAATCGAATCGAATCGAATAATTTATATTCATTTATTTTATTTCTTCAACGACCAATAAGGTGGTAAGGTGGACCCAAAGGGCATGTGCGAATGAGGCATCTTCTTCTAGTGAAAAATAGCTTCTGGAAAAGTGGAAGTGTGTTGGATATACGAAATACAGTCGTGTTTTACATACGTTAAAGGACCTGTCTTACCTATAAAATCAATACAATCTACTTCTGCAATCGCTCCATCAATTCTCCGGAGACCCGATTTCATACGGTAACTAACTGATTTCATCACTTGCCTCGTTTCGCTTACCTTCGACGCGTATCATGCTGCCGACGACTTTCCGCGAGAGGTTTATTCATAAGAAAAATAATTAATGTTAATTTTTCTCTGTTTTGCCTAGAAGCCAACGGGCCTGGAAAGATAGCAAAACAGCCAAGGCAAGGCCGTGGGTAATTTGTCGAAAGCAGAGTCTAGTTTTAAAGTATTTAGTAGTATTTAAAATACTGGAACCAGAGTCTAGTTTTAAAGTATTTAGTAGTATTGAAAATACTTGAACATTAACAGTAAACACTGAGGGGTCTTTTAAATAACAGTGGTGTTGTTTTCAGAAATATCAATATTTAACTAGTGTATGTGTGAAAACCACCTTGGCAATGCCTGAACTTCATTATTCATGAAATTAAACGCTTCATCTGGAAAGGGGGGGGGAGCAAACGCAGGGCAAAAGCTACCGGATCATACCCGCAGTACCCAACTCGTGCTATAAAAAAATAACAAGCACAAGTTCGGTATTACGGGTTGGACCAAGCAGCAAATAGTCTCGGACGTTCTTTTTCGGATCCCAAAACGTAAGTGGAGGGATACCTATGACATCGCAAAAGTTGTCCGTCTGTCCGTCCGTCCGTCCGTCCGTCCGTCCGTCCGTCTGTAAGCACGATAACTCTCGAAGGGAATGAGATATTTTGATGAAACTTGGTGTGAGGGTTCGTTGGGTCGTCGGACCAGTCAAGTTCGTAGATGGGCTTTGTAGCTCTACATTTAGGGGTGGGGGAGGGGATTCAAATTAAGGGACAAACAAAATATTTTGAAACAGCTAATGTGATAGTCGATTATGGGGTAAGAAGACATGCTGAACACGATGGTGAAAACCATTTTGTCGTCGGACATGTAGTTCGCCCGGAATCCGGCCAAAACCGGAAAGTTTGTCGAAAGTACAAGTTTTATTTGAAGTTGATTAGATGTTCGATTTAGGGGTAGGAAGACATGCTGAAGACGATGGTGTAAATTATTTTCTCGACGGACAAGTATTTCGCCCGGAATCCGGCCCAAACCGGAAAGTTTGCTGAAAGTAAAAGTTTTATTTGAAATTGATTAGATGTTCGGTTTATGGGTAGGAAGACATGCTGAAGACGATGGTGAAAACTATTTTCTCGATGGACAACTATTTCGCCCGGAATCCGGCCCAAACCGGAAAGTTTGCTGAAAGTAAAATTTTTATTTGAAGTTGATTAAATTTCGATTTAGAGGTAGGGAGACATGCTGAAGACGATGGTGAAAACTATTTTCTCGACGGAGAAGTATTTCGACCGGAATCCGGCCCAAACCGGAAAGTTTGTCAAAATTAAAAGTTTTGTTTGGAGTTGATTAGATGTTTGATTTAGGGCAAGAAGACATGCTGAACACTTATGTGAAAACAAGTTTCTACCCGGACACGTAGTTCGTCCGGAATCCGGCCAAAACCGGAAAACTGTTGGAAGTCAAAGTTTTATTTCTAGTTGATTAGATAAGCGATTTAGGGGTAAGAAGAGATGCTGAGTCCCTGTGTGACAATCGTATTTTACCCGGACATATAGTTCGACCGGAATCCGGCTGGAATCGGAAAATTTGTTATAAGCTAAATTTCTATTTGAAGTTGACTAGATGTTCATTACTGGGGAAAGAAGATACCCTGATTTCGTCTTTGAGCTTTCTTTTTTCGCCGGACAAGTAGTTCTGGAGTTCGGCCGGAACCGGGAAATTGGCAGAAGTGGCAGGAAGTTTTCGTCAAAACAGATATGACTTATAGGGGTAAACACACATGCTGAATCCAAATCTGAACTTGGTTTTCTCAGGTGATTAGCTATTTGGCCTTAATCTGTTTCTGAATTTTAATTGTAAAAATGTTCAAGGAGTCTGGCGAAGACTGGATCTGGCTAAGACAAGACCCAGTTGTCTGGATCAGATATTGAATTTTTGGGATCCCATCGAAACCTTTGGTCTTGTTGTCAAGGTTCGAAAGTTTCAACCAGAGAAACTTAAAAGTAGTCTACAGAATTCACTACCAGGCTACCAGTGGATCACCGTTGGGGACTAAGAGCGTGTTCCACCCTTCTAACAATAGTAACTATTAGTTACTATTTCCGTTCCAACCTCACGAAAAGTTACAACGCTGACAGTTCCAACCTCCTCGAAATAGCAAACAATAGTAACTATTTACTTACCATGCTTCGGGAGCGTAGCAAGCGTGGTAACTACGGATCTCTGTAACGTGATTGGATGGATTACCCCGTGGAGTGATATTTTACCGAAAATTTAAAAACGCGTTACAGCCTTAAAGACAAGAAGCCAAATTCGGGACGTCATGCGTAGTAACTACAGTAAGTTGGGTGGGACACGCTCTAAATGTGTTTCTCTGACAAGCTCCTTAGGAATCAACATGAGGCAACAACTAGTGCTACGACGTTTGTCGCGGAAACAAGATTGGGTGCCATACAGTCTAACCACAAGTTTAGAGCGTGCTCCACCCTACTTACCGTAGTTACTACGCATGACGTCACGAATTCTGGCTTTTTGCCGTTAAGGCTGGAACAATTTTTCTATTTTCCGTTAGGATACCATGTCACGGTTGAATCCGACCAATCACGTTACAGAGATTCATAGCTACTACGCTCAATACCATGGTAAGGAAATAGTAACAAGCAAATAGTAACTAATAGTAACTATTAGTTACTATTTAGAGAAGGTTGGAACGGTCGCCGTAGTAACTTTTCTTGAGGATGAAACGGGAAAGAGTAACTAATAGTAACTATTGTTAGAAGGATGGAACACGCTCTAAGACTCGCGGAAACGCCGTTTTGTCTGTTTTTCGCAGAAATTTGAAATGTCTGGAAATAAAAATAAAATCCAGATAATATCTCTATAAATGGAACTTCAAGCTTACGTTCTTACCATTCTATGCGAAAAGTGTCCTCAGTTTTATTTCCGTATAATTGTTAAAGTAGTTAATTTTGTTATATAGAAATAATATTCTGCTAAATCCGATATTCCAGCCAAATTCAAGGCAATAAATCGAAAATCCCCTCGACAGTTGTTCCTCGAATTCGAGCCATAAGTAGCGTTAAGTTATTAGAAGTTACGATGATAAGAGGAGGGGCAAGCGCCGTATTGTGGTAGTTATCACGCTCTCCGGAACGAAAATAATAACAACGCGAACATACGTCATCACTCTTACAGGAGTTCCTGCGAAACCGATAATTATTATCACTTATGATGCTCGCGACCATCATAGGTAAATTGTAACGTTCGTAACAGTCGTGGGACGAAAGTAACAAGTGGGAGGAGCCAATTTACTCATTACTGCGGGCTCTGGAACGGCAATAATAACAAGAATAGTAACGATCGTAAATAATAATAAGTCGCTGGAACACTACCTAATAAAGTGAGCCACAAAAATCTTGTTGGTCACGAGACACTTGTGGGCGACACAAACAACCGCGGAACCACTCTTTTTGAGCCACACACATTTTGTGGGATTGCAGAAGAAAACCTTTGATCTGATTAAGACAAATTCGTCCTGGATGGATGATGGTTGCTTTTATTAGTTATATTATTTTAGTATGGTAATGTATTAAGTGTTATGTAACGGAAAGCTGCTCCGAAGGTCCCGCTCTTATCGTGATCGTCAACCCTTCAACTGTTACTTATGTGAATTTCTTTAGTATTTGTTTTAGTAATTAAAAATGTAGTGTTAGTAGTAGTATTTATTTTTCACTAGTAGTAGTATTTATTTTTCATTAGTCATGTGATTTTTTTTTTGTGCCTGTTATTTAACAAGTCCCCCAGGACTTTCCCTGCAGGTGATGCAGGTTATGTGGTATGTATTTGATTGTAATAAACGTAATCTAATCTAATCTAAAACGTCTTCTCCGAAACAACGGACATCCAGCAAGACACCACTGGAGTTCTTCTTCAGTAGCATAGACCGCTTCGGACAGCAAATGTTCCATTTCGTCCTTCGGCCTCCTTTCGGGGGAGAGGGGGGGGGGGGGTCAAAAAACAGATTGACCAAAATGGCAAGCGCAACCATGGAGGGAAGATTGGAGCGCCACACACCGCCAATCGCCAAAAAAAAAAAATCTTAAGGCGTTTTTCCGCGATCCCACAAAGAGTTTGTGCCTCGAAAAGAATGATTCCGCGGTTGTTTGTGTGGCTCCAAAGTGCGCTTCAGCGACCAAACAGAAATTTGTGGCTCAAACTTGACAAAAAACTGTGGAGGTGACTTTCAATTTCGTGGCTCGAATTCGGCGGGGAATTCAAATTTAGTGGTAAACTAAAGTCGACGATTATACGACAAATAATAAAGTAAAATCAGTAATAATAAAAAATAAAATCAGCTACTTTACCTAGCAGATAGACATCCAGCTGAGTAAATTCCCGATGAAAAATTTGTAGCCTGTGTAAGTGTATGGTAGTTGGACGAAAAGGTTGCATGTATTGATATGCACTAGCACAAAATACTTTAATTTAATATGCCTCACACTGGGCTAATCTTGGGCAGTAGTATTCAGTAGCATCCGGCCTTACATCCATAGCCTCCAGTCTTGCTTTAGTAGCATGTAGTAGCATCGGTTGGTACTGCCTGCTACTTTTTTGTACAACTTCATACTACTATTTTCAGACTTGAAATTATCACACACAAAACGGCGTTTCCACGATTGTCAACTTGTGGGTCTAGTGTGTGGCTCACACTTATGTTAGCTTTAACAAAATTAAAAAAAATAA
Source organism: Branchinecta lynchi (assembly GCA_023053575.1). Classification (NCBI taxonomy): domain Eukaryota; kingdom Metazoa; phylum Arthropoda; class Branchiopoda; order Anostraca; family Branchinectidae; genus Branchinecta; species Branchinecta lynchi. The sequence continues at coordinate 9,067,455 of JAKZAP010000015.1, forward strand.
AAAAAATGCGTCTTTTCTACTGATATCAGTTGCATTTATAATTTCGTCACATTTCGCATTTGTTGATTACCTGATGAAATTTTAGCTTTTTCGTACAATAAATGTAGCATATACACAACTGAAAAAAATTTCACCTTTAACTACTAATTTCAACTGGTAGACGACTAGGATAAAACTGGTCTACCTTGTCTCCAACTTTCCTTGACAGCACGTTATCCAATGTCTTCATCTCAAGTTTTTTTGCTTTCTGTGTGGCTTCAAGACTCCGACATACTTGGTAGTGTTGGTTCTGAACATCGGTGAACTCAAGACGAACTTGTGCTCGGGCCTGAAAACTGCAAACTTTAACTTACAGCAATGATAACGAGTTTGCACTTCACGCTCACATATTATTGTTATTATTATTGATTTTCTTACCCATCATAATGAATAAATACGAAAAAAACTGAGCAGGAAAAATAAGGAAAAGCTAAACAATACACAACACTACGTAATCAACAACAAATTATCAACTATTTCAGGAGTTTGTATATATCGCCTGTCAAGATCTCCTGTTTGAGATCCCGCCTATACCGCAGTAAACGCGTCTGCACAGCAATTACGGCCTGGGCTACTCCATACTTCCTTGATATGCTGCTGTTGCTTGGCCAAGGCGGAAGTCTCAACCGATATTTTGCAAACTTATAAAACACTTACAAAATGCTCATCTGGCCTGATATAGATTTTGTCATTAACAAAGCTTTCGTCAGTTCAACATTTACAGGAGTTTACAGACGCAAAATATATCCATAATTTAAGCACAAATAAAGTATCTAAACTCAAATGAGAAAATAGTTTTTAGTCTTGAGAATTAAAAAATATCAGGGAAGATGCGACGAAGCTTTTCCTATATCGCTTGTGAGTGTAAATTACTGGTGTTAGTCTGGGAACTTTCTACGCCTTCCCGGAGCGTATACTTCTGGGGAAAAGTTCAAGAGTGGCCGAAAGAGTTCATAGAACAGGGGTCGGAAGCTCGGATTCCGTAATTATAGCAGTGTTCGTCTAATTATAGCAGTGTTCGTTATAGCAGTGTTCGCATTGCGAGCTACAAACTTTTTTGGAAATACGAATGAAGAGCATTCCTATCCACCCAATAATACGCAAAGCTCGTTTTTTTTATACATTCTATCCAGTCTAGCCATACCGGACAAGCATGTGGAGTAAATCGGAAAGGAGGCTGAAAATTTGATCACATGCTTTAGAGGGATAGAAAGGGGCGTCACGTATGGGGGGAAAGCCCCCCCCCCCCACCTCCCCCTAATGTTATCGGCCAGTCGGTAAAAAATAACCGGGTCGGCCCGAGATTTTTTGGAAAAAGCTGATTTTTCCATGAAAACAGTAGGCGTTATTCTTAAAACAGTCGGTTTTTTATTATCGTCACAACCAAGGGCGTCGCAAGGGGGGGGGGGGGTGCGGGGGGTGCAGCACGGATGCCCAAATTTTACTAAAATTGTTCGGTATTTTTTCGATTTACGGGGATTCGGTAGTACAGAATCCTAAATAGGCTATCTGTACCAATCTCTTCAGTATAATGATCGGGATTCAGTATAATTGCCAGTATTCGGTAGTTATAACGAATTTGGTGAGAGAATTTACTGAAATCATTTGGTAATTTTTCGATGCCGGAACTATTCGGTATATTTATAGAGATTCCGCAGTTACACAGACTCCCGAACAAGCTATTGGTTCAGAACTATTCGGTGTCATGATTGGGATTCGGTAATAATTTCCAGGATTCGGAAGTTAACCACGAATCCTGACTTTGTTCCAGTTTCGACGAAAGTATACCGAATATGAATATTGTTCGGTAGTCTTTCGATACCAGAACAATTCGGTATACTAACCGGGATACGGTGGTTATACAGAATCCCGAACACGCTATCGGTCTAAACTTATTCGGTATAATAACTGGGATTCGGTAACTTATTCGTTATAATTGCCAGGATTCGGAAGTTACCACGAACCTCGAAACTCAGAAGAGGTCGAGTGAAGCACTGGTCGCAGACAAAAGGGATGATCTGTGATATCATCGATAGTCCTTACTTCTATTTTGGATCCCAAAAAGAATATCTAATCATAAATATTTCGAAAATTCCGCCTCCAGCACACTTTTCGTAATGTTCTCTATTTTGTGGAAGGGCACGTCATTTGACGGGGGTTTTAAGCCAGTTTTAGGATTGAGATTTCGAAACATTAAAAGCTAGAATTTGAATGGAAATTAAATTTGGCACGAAAAAGCACATCGCTCAATCCGTTTTCTAGAACTTCTTAAGTGTCTCGGTATTTCAACAACGGCAAATGATAAAATTTGTAAGAGAAGCAGTTAAATTTTAGCCTACAAAAACAAAACAAAAATGGATTTCGAAAATTTTCGCATGCGGCGCTCGATTTAATTTTCTATTGGCTATAATAGATAGTAGCTGTTACTGCAATCATGACCGGCAACGTATTCTCGATGTGGGCTTCGCTGAGGGCTTCGCCAAAACGCCGCCTAATAGTTGGCTTATCGTCGTTCATGCTGCCTTTTATTGTTACTCTTCCTACGTAATCGTTTCTGTTCCATAATTTAAAGCTCGAATTCTTAGTTCTAGGATTCGGTAGAGTTTTTGAAAGATTCGGTAAAATTTTGGCTCTGCACCCCCCCCCCCCACCGAAAATGCACTTGCGACGCCCCTGATTTTATCATAGATAGTATATCGACTAGACTACAGTTGCTGCTGCTGAAGGAAACGTCGCTCCATCCGTTTTCTAGAACTTCTTAAGAGTCTCGGTATTTCATCAACGGCAAATGATAGAATTTGTAAGAGAAGCAGTTAAGTTTTAGCCTACAAAAACAAACAAAAATGGATTTCGAAAATTTTCGCATGCGGCGCTCGATTTAATTTTCTATTGGCTATAATAGATAGTAGCTGTTACTGCAATCATGACCGGCACCGTATTCTCTATGTGGGCTTCGCTGAGGGCTTCGCCAAAACGCCGCCTAATAGTTGGCTTCTCGTCGTTCATGCTGCCTTTTATTGTTACTCTTCCTGCGTAATCGTTTCTGTTCCATAATTTAAAGCTCGAATTCTTAGTTCCAGGATTCGGTAAAAATTTTGGCTCTGCCCCCCCCCCCCCACCAAAAATGCACTTGCGACGCCCCTGGTCACAACTGTCGTTTTTTCTTTACGGTAACAGTAGTTATTTCTTCAAGAACAGTCGGTAAAAAAGACCAGCCAGTCAGTAAATAGCCTACCTTGCCCCCCCCCCCTCCAAAAAAAGAAAAAAGATTGGCTAGTAATGCGTCTGGAGATAACGAGGGGAACAAGTTGTTTGATCGATTTCATCCATTTAAAAAACACGTTTAAAGAGAGTACGTTTAAAAAAAGGCTATAGCCTCTTCGCGGAAATCTCAAAAATTAAAAAAAATAAATTACCTACTACTAATAATGTATACTACCATAGCCAGGCCGGTATCCAGGAATTTATTTCGGGGGGGGGGGGGTCTTTCGGGGGGGGGGGTTGCCTGCTAGTCGGACAAAAAGTACAAAAAACACATAGATCAGAGGGAAAAGCCTATAAAAATCATTAACTTTGTGTGTTTTGGGGGGGAGTTCAACCCCCTACCCCCCCCCCCTGGATACGGCCTTGACTATAGCTAACTAAGCTACTAAACAAACCCTGAACATGTTTGCAGCATCAGAACTCAGCCCTCCGTTTTTTCCTTAGCAAAATCTGAAGGACCATATCAAAATAAGTCTCTGAGTGTTTAATGAAAAGAGGCAAAGAGGATTTATGGTAGGATCACGCCTAGCCAATAAATTTTGGTCTCTGAGTATTTGATTCTCCTAACTAATTATATGGTAAAATCTGATTTACATCACTAGAATTTGTAGGCAGATTAGCCGTCGGCATTTTCAACCAACAAGCCTACCGAGGGAAAACATGCTACAGGAAAAATCCTGGTGAACTGGCATAGGTACTATAAATCCTGGCAGTAATTCAGCAAGTTATCAGATAAATACAAGAATGCTTGGATACTTGCAGTTGTGTCATTCCGTAGCTTTGGGTCGTACACAAAACTCTGTCCCTGACCTGTACCAGGTGGCTTGTCTCCAGTTGTCGCATATTTCAGTGATTCAATGAGCGTCTGAAATACAGAAAAGCTTACAATCTGGAAGTAGTCTCCTAAATGGTTAAAGAATATCAGAGAATTGCATTTGTCTACAAATAAAAAAAATCTGAAGCCCCCAAAACAGTTCACACAGGCAGTAAGCAAAACAATCAGTCAATAGTCTTGCCAACCAGAAAAGTAATGAACAGATTCCTCACTGCTTGAAGATTTGCGCGGCTGTCTTTTTCGCTTGTAAACTAAGCGGCCTCTGGGGGTCCAAAACGTTAGCGACCATGAGTTCCTAAAATTTGGCCGTCCGTCTGTTCCCATGATAACTCTCTAAGGGGTTGAGATATTTTGTTGAAATTTGGTATGGATGCACTGAATCAAACTACACATGAAGTGAATCGGCAATCCAGTTTCATGGCTGATGGAAGCAGATTTGCTGCTTCTGTGTCCGGACGAAATCCGAAAACTGAGTGGAAGGTAGGGGTCAGAGTAACTTTGTGATATGCCTCAGAAACCAGACACGTTTATGGGCCCTAGAAATTGCTCGGATTCGACTGAAACTTGCACAAGATGTTCAATTTATCCGCATCCGAGAATATATATATATATATATATATATCTGTATTTGAAAGCGATTAAGCCATATACAGACAAACAAAACAAACAACAATCTCAAATAACAAACAACCTCACATTCTTAATTTAATATCCTACCGACTTTCTGCTAAACTAATAACTTTTTCTATCATGTTGCCAAAAACACACTATAGACCTAGCATTTGTAGACTTAAGGATACCTAGAAGTAGCTCATTCCCCCATTCTGAAAAAGAGTACCCTTATATTAGAAAGCTCCTCACACCTCAAGAGAACATGGTCCAGCCCATCATCACTCGAATTACAAAAAGGATAAGAATACTGCGCTTCCGGACAGTTTGCTCTTGCCTGGATCCATAAACGAATAAATTTTACTGGGATTTTCAACTTCAAATAAAACTCGGTACCAAAATACTCTTTAATTTCCTGATACAGTTTTAGACTAGATGACTTGTGAAGATCGTTCCACCACAACTGAATCTGTTGGTCTTCAATTCTTGATTTTAATGTACATAGAAATTCACTGGTATTTACATTGCTGCCTTTCCCTTCATTCCATATATAGGAGAACCCGGTTTCGTCTAGGATCCGTTTTATTCTATGCGGCCAGGATGACTTCCTCTTGGATGCTAGCATATCCGCGTAAGCTTCTTTCTCCAGGAGCTCGGGTGGCAGATCCAGTATCTTTAGCCAGTATCGAATCATCTGTATTGTTCTGTTTCGATAAGGAGAAAAGACTCCTAGGTCACCTTTTAGGACTAGCGAGGGGGTTGTAAGGTGCAAACCATATATCCTTTTGAAATATTGCAACTGAATCGTTTCTAAGCATACATATCTGCCCCCCATTTTCGCATCCATAATGTATGACAGACATAACCTTTGAGTTGAAGATCTGTTTATGTAGGGCAAGGTCTGTCAGACCCATTAGGCTACTATTTCTGAAAATGGAGAAGATTGCAGGAGGATTGGGATAAGACTTGAAAGCTACACAATTGGCCTTAAGACGTGTAATTTGAGGCCGAAACAGGATCTGACGTCAGTAGGGTGAAGGTGGGGCTGAGGGGTACCGGACTTGTAGGCCTACTGGAAATTATTCGGAAATGCTCTGTTCGAGTGATGCTTGATAGATGTTAGAGGGAGATGCCAAATATGTGTCATGTATATGTCCAAACCTCTTCTTGCCATTATGGTAGTGCTGAGGGGGGATTAGAAGTAGGTCCTGCACATTTTCTTAAACACTTAGGGACCAAATGGGTTGAGCGATTGACATAAACTTGCCGATCCTGCACCCATGTGACCTAGTTGTGTTATTCAGATATCCTGGCCAGGTCCAACCTCGGTGGGCCAAGTTGGTGGGGGTATCACTGACAGGAATTTGTAACTCACAAGTCCCTGAATAAAGTAGACCATTTCACGGATTGATGTACAGCTCATTTTTGTTCTCCCCTCCCATTTTAAATCACTAAATTTTCATTTCATATAATCTTTGTTCCCTGGATTCGCAATCGTTTCATTTTCACAATGCTTGGAATCGCAAAATGCGAAATGTATGGACCTGATAAAACCGAACTCTATTATGAGCAAATGATGTTAAAGGACTCGCGACTCTTTCATTTTATGGGATTAGAGACACAAAAAAAGTAAATAATAACGATGAAAAAATCCGCTGTAAAATCGAGAGTAAACCAATCATGGCATGGGTGCTTTAAGTGATGCAGTGCTTTCCGGTTCACTAGACTGTCTTTGTGTTTATTTTCTTGGTTTCGTGTGATAACTGTATTATGACAGTTGACCCATTCTTGTTAAAGTGTTAATTTCAATATACGAACTTTCATAACATTTTCATCTTAATTGATGCATGACAGATTACATGTGATCGCAAGGAATGTGCGCCGTTCGCCGTTCAGCGCGGTACGAGTGGAAAGAAGTCAGTGAAAATGGCCAAGATGGACATTGGTGTAGTGATTTTGAAGTTTTTTAAAATGGATTTTGAAAGGGAGGGTTTTCAGTACAATAAGGTGGGGGGGAGTGCCAGTGTGCGACATCCCAAGGAAGGACCTGCTGGCCTTCCTCACAAAGAAAACTAGTGTGGCAGAGGAGGACTTGGGACTCTTCCAACGGCGCGTTTTGTCGGTAAATTCTGAAGTTCCGTCGGTAAAATGTCGGCATGCCCCCCCCCCCCCCCCACGAAAATGGACTAGTTTCGCCACTGGCCTCAACCTTAGGAAAAATCCTAGAAAGAATGGTAAACAACAGACTAGTGTGGTACTGCGAGAAGCCCGGGTTGATCCCAAAGGAGCAAACTGGATTCCGCAAATATCACTCCAGTACTGATACCCTGTACCGTGTAGTCAGCGACACGAGAATTTCAATGCTACAAGGTCTCATAGTACTAGCCACCCTTATCGACTTTGAATCGGCATATGACAACGTCCAAATTAACAAACTATGCAACAAACTTTCGGCGATTGGTATCCCGAAGCAAATAGTTGACTTCATCAGGAGCTTTCTGGAGGGAAGGAGATTTACAGTCGAAATAAACAGCGAATCTTCGACAAGCAGAATGACAGAAAAAGGCCTTCCACAGGGGGCTGTTTTAAGCTGCCTTCTGTTCGCCTTATATATGTCAGATATGAAGATCAGCGGCGAACAAGCCTAGTTTGCAGACGACTATACGCTATGTGCGAAAGGAAAGACACTGGAAGAAGCAAGCAAATTACAGAGAGCAATCAATGAAATTGGTGCGTTCTCACGCGAAGCTGAAATTCCAATAGCAGCCTCCAGGCCTTTCACAGACGAAGAAAACTAGAAGCACCATCCCTGTTACTGGAAGGAACCAGTCTACCAGTCGCAAAATCAGCAAGGCTACTTGGGATCGTCCTGGATCAGAAACTATCCTTCAAACATCATATCAAAGAAACCACGAAAACATTTTTCAAGAGATTCACCATGATGCAACGGCTAGCGGGAACCAAATGGGGCTGCTCAGACAAAATACTCTTGCTCTTCTACAAGCAGTATATCAGATCAAAACTGGATTGCGGTAAAATCGTCTATGGCTTGTGCAGTCAACAGCTAATGGGACAACTGGAAACGCTCCAACACACGGCACTACGACTTGCGCTGGGGGTCAGGAAAACGACCAAAACGTCATTTCTACACACCGAAGCTGGAGTTCCTCCGATGAAAATCCGAAGAAAAATCCTACTCGGCCGCTACTTCACAAAAATCGAATACACCCCACATCACATTACGCACGAGCTGTTGTGGAAGCAAACTGACTGCAGTATCCTTCGGGAACTCCACGAATATAGACTCGCACGAAGTGACACAGTGAAAGTAGACAAACACCCCTTGAGCGAAAAAGTAGCACCAACCCCACCATGGAAGGAGTACCACCCAATCATCAACACAAAATCCTAGACACCCAGAAGTCACGGACCAGCACCCACCAGGCAAAGTCTCAGTTCGAAAAGCTGGAGAAAGAACACTACGCAGGACACCATCAAATTTTCGTAGACGTATCACTGACGAAGGACGGCTGCGGCTGTGGGGTCTACATGAAGGACACGAACTTGATGGCCATGGAAAAGCTCCTGAATCAGTTCTGCATACTCTCAGCCGAGATAAACGCCGTCGCTCTAGCCTTAGAGACTACGATAAAATACAGCAAGCAACACAGAAGCATCGTTATATTCCCGCATTCACTGTCGGCACTCTCACTCTTGAAACGAAGGGACTACCACTGCATAGACATTGACTTGTACAAACTTGGCAACCTCATCACGAAGATCCACGAAGCAGGAGCAAAACTAACTCTGCAATACGTCCCCAGCCACATGGGCATCAACGGAAATGAAAACGCAGATGAAGCAGCAAAAAAAGCCACCTGCCTAAACATAAATCAAGCAGGCCAATAAACATGAGAGACGCCATCCAAACAAGGATGAACGCCATCCAGCTACCAGGGAAAGACGCCAAGTTCTCACCATTCGTGGACGAAAAATACAACAAAATGTACCATAGAATAAGAGCCAACACATGCAACTTCAACCACGCAGCATATCACTTCAAATCAAAACTACCAGACGGAACATTGGCAATGTCCCCATTATGCAGATTCTGCCACAAGGAAGATGAAACACTGGACCACCTGATATTTGGATGCAGCAGCAGAACTGTCAGGAACCACCAAGAACACGTTAAGAGTGCTTTCCTCGGTGCTAAACTTAGCCCCTCAACAACTACCCTTCTCAAAAGCATCTCTCTCTGAAGATGAAGAGCACTAAATATTCTCTGTTATTATCAAATTTCTGACCACCCTCGAGATCACTGAAGCAGTTTAACGAAGAGAAGAGGACGTAACCGCTCCAACAGAAACCGACAACCAGGTGGCAACAGTGGTTGAATGACCAAAGAAGAAGAAGAGGAGTGGAGCATTTGCAGTCCGAAGCGGTCCATACTACTGAAGAAGACTTTAGTAACCATGGACAAATTTGACAAATGTCGTTCTTTTGAGGGGAATGAAGATATATAAAACTGAAGGAGAAAAAATGCCAGCACCAGCGGGAAGAACATGGCGATTAGTAATTCACAGATGGATTGGAAAATTTCTTTCGTTCTAGGGAATGAAGAGATCTACAACTGACGGAGGAAAATGCCAGCAACGGCAGAAAGAACAAGCGAGGCTAGAGGGATTCCTGCAACTGTGACATGATTTCTCTTATTGTTAAAAACTGATATGTATTTGCAAATAGAGGAAATAGACAGCTTTGCAACTGAAAATTGATTTTGCAGAGAAAACAGGCTTGCTTGTTATAACCAGAACCTTGGAGTGCGAACACACGATCATGGTTCTGTTCTCACGAACTCAAATTCTTGCCTAGATTTTCTGCATTGACATCTCATCCGTATGGAAAAGCTGGGATTCTTTTTCAAATTTGTGATGAAAATGCAGCCTGGAAATCCTTATGGTGTATTTACACTACGCGGATTTGCTTGATTTAGTCGGTTTCTTAGCATCGTTTTCAAGAAAATTAGTGATGATCAGAAAGTTTTAGAGGGCATCCCAGCTTATATGACTGGCTTCAATATTATATCATGGCTTCAAGAAAACAAAGAAGAAAGACCTAATATGGGATTCTATTGCAAAACAGCTCTCTGTTGAAGGTAAGGCTTACATGGTCATGCTGCGTAAATGCTGTGTTTGATCGATTATAATTTCAAACCATTTGAAAACGACCGAGCGGAATTCCGCTCAGATTTTAGCAATGCGTAAATCCACCTTTATCGAGTGTTAAGCACTAGTCATAGTGCATTCCAGTCGACTCTATTCTGTTCCTTTTCTACTCCCGACATCTTTACAGCCGCGCATGCATTCTTCTCCAATCTTCTGGAAAGAAGTGGGGAAGAAACAAGATCTGAAGACAGCAGAAACTATATGGATCTTGCAAACATGTTCCAGTAAGATATCTTTTAATGTAAAACGTATATAATTGGCAAACCTGCACAAACCCTAGCACGAACCAAGGTACTGGAGAATTCTCTATGACTTGTGATGTTCCTCTCCTTTCGCTAGTCATACCCAAACGTGTGTCGAATAGCACAATGCGTTCTAATCTGTATTGAGGCATCTATCTGAAAATGCCTCGTCCGAGGCAAGGTGGTTCCAACATTGTCCGAGACAAAACACACCACAGCTAGGGTATAGAGGCTGGAGGGGAGGGGCGCGGGACGGTTCGGAAATCGTGTTAATGAGAACTCTCGTACAATTAAGGGACAAAAATATTTCAGTTCTAGAGTCTAGAACTGAAATATAAAAACAAAAAAATTCTAGCTTCGCTGATCTCATTCCCAGAAAAAATCAATACCAACAGGGGATTCTTTTTCAGTAGGAGATTCCCTTGAGCCAGCCTTGAGCAGGGGAATTCTCCATAAAGTCTGGTGCGCAACTGACCTGGGGATGCCCCTGGCAGGCCCCTGGTGTCTAGGTGTAGCTGCAACCAAGATACTTACTGTTTTTCCACTTCCATTCTGTCCCAAGATGACTGTCAAAGGACTCCCAAAAACAATAGTCTGATATTCATCTGGAGGGAAGCTTCTGATCCCTGCAACTGATAGCCTTTCAATAGATGACATGGTTAGATCTCTTCCCGAAAGCAACTACCGTATGTTTAAAATCCAGTTAGGCTTATATTGTATTGCAGGCTAAAACAAATTCTTGAATTTCACATTCACAATTCATTTCATTTCCAAGTTGAGCGGGAAAATCAAATCTGAGTGAGTTGACGAGATGAACAGAAGTTTTCCGCGTCAACACCAACAAGACCATAGCTGTCGATGGGATCCCAAAAATCTACTATTTGATTCAGACAATAGTGTTTTGTCCAGGGGGCATCAGAGACTCAAATTTCTGACATCTAGCCTCGGAAATGGCACTTTTCGAGGAGGGGGGTACCCACCACCCAATTTAAATTTGGACAATCAGATTTTGTAAAAAGACCACCCAATTTAAATTTGGACATTTAGTTTTCTGAATTTGACCACCCAATTAAAATTTGGCAATATTCGTAAGCAAACGGAGACCACCCCAAAATAAATAGAAAAAGGATGTTTACATTTTTTATTGCAGAAATTTTTGCTTATATAGGATAAATAAAGATAGAAAAAGTCATTTACATGTTTTTCCAACATTTTTTTTTAAGATTCTGCTGGTCTTAGTTTTGTTATTTTAGGGATTTCAGGGAAAGAAACGCGCCAGAATTCGAAATCCTCAAAAGGTGTGCGATTCATTCACAGATGATATTTACAGACAGATACAGATGTTAAAGAAGAGTGAAGGTACTGTATCACTTATGATTTCTGTTTTAATGTGCATAGTGAGGAACTTGATTAGTCTAAGGGTCCCCTAAGTTGAGCTAGGACTAGCCAACAGGAGTGGTAATCAACCTCAAATTTGTATAGCCTCGAGCTTGACCTGAAAATACTACAAGCTCTGCACAGTCCTAAATTTATCCTAGGTCATTCAGGGTGTCTTTCTTGACAGTTAAGACTAGACTGATCTTTCCTCTTAACCTTTTTAGGCACAAGTTCGAGGTTGTGAAAAATTCGAGGTTAGGTACCCCTCGTTTAGATTTACAACAAGGTAATCTGGAAAAGCATCAAGCATGCACAGTTTTTGTAGTGCAGGCAGGATGCCAGGAAGTATGAGACCAGTAATGGTTATCAAAAAGTGCAGTAATGTATCACAGTTGTCTAAGGCCCAACTTCCATTTTCCCCTCCCCTAACTGATAGGCTGATTAGCTGTGAGTTGGCTGTGAGTCAAGAGTTTCTAGAATGTCTTGAAAAGAAAAGTTAAGTAATAACAATGGAGAAATTTGAATATCAGTATGCCTTAATTCTTATAATTGCAGGCTATTGACTGGCTGTGGCCCACTCATACATAAATCTTGCATTCTTGGGCATAGTACCCTAAAGTCTGAGTATGCCCCAATATATTCGCATGGTGCTTGTATGTTTGGGCACCATGTCCTGCAGCAATGCCATGATACCCTCTTAAAATCTGTTTGAATAGCTAATTTCTACTACAGATTTTCAATTCAACAGATTTTTATGGGGTATCATGCCATTCCAGCAGGGCATACCCCCAAAGTATGAGCATCATGCCCATACGTTGGGACATGCCTAGACGCTGGGACACCATGCCATAAAAAATGAGGATTTGTGTGTGACTGCCCTGGCCCCTGCACTTGAAGTTCACTTGCTTCATTCGAGCTTGGCAAAGCAAAGGAATTAAAGCTTGATTTCTGCTGTTTGTCATCATAAGCCTGTCTACTAGGCTAGAGAAAATTGGCTGTAGTCGTAGCATAAAAAAAAAAAAAAAAACAAAATGTATTCCTAAGGAAAGTGAACATTCAGTCAGTATAAAAGTAGATGCACTTAAGAGTCCATAAGCTAGCTTGATAGGTTTGCAGATCTTGAAGGATCTGCAAAGGTTAACATAGCTTTTGTCAGTTTGTCGAGTCCACAGTTGTGTGATAATTTTTATTTTAGTTAGGAATGTGTGAAATTGTTATGGCATCCATTCGGAATATTTCTTGTATGTGTCTGCCAAGTAGCCTACCTGAAGCCCAAACCGGGGCTATCTGGCACTATCTTATCTAGGTATGAATGAGACTCTTCAAATCTCTCAAACTACTCCTCCAGAATGATAAAACATTTTCTACGCATTTAGGGCTTTCATAAAATCCTGAAAGAATTGCACTTTGTGTACCACAAAGAGATTTATAGAAATATTTGAGCCACCACCTTCAAGTCAAAATATAAGCATCGTGAAAACAGGCAATGGAGATCAACAATGTCAGACAAACAGACAAGAGTTTGTGAACTTGGGGATTCTTACTTCTTAGTTTAAGGAGAGGATGATGCTAATTTACCTACTTCATAGTCAAGCTTGTATTTATTTGTCAGCATAAAAGTAGTTGTACCTTGAAGCTATTAAGAAGAAAGAGTCCATAATTAGCTTGATAGGTCAAGAGTAGGTTGTCACCATAAAAATACTTCTAAAACCATACAGCAGCATAAGTTTATTATCTTCTGAAGTTAGCTATTTGGGTCTAACTGGATGCTCTTTCCAGGGCATAGTCAGTGATCAAGAAACATTACCGCCTGGACTAGCACCATCATTAATCAGCGATGGATGCAAAAGTAGGCTATCAGATAGTGTGACTAAGAATGAAAGTCTAAGTTCAAAACAATGAAAATGATGAGGAATATATAGAAGCTCCAAATTGTCTGCAAGAAGGAATAGGTGACGCCCATTCAATCATCAGCCAATGCAGTTTGAAGTCCAAATGGAAAATTTTCCTCTAAAGGATCTACATATGGATGCTCTAACTTATCAGCAAGAAGGAGTAGGTGAACCCCATGCAGTAATCATCATTCATTGGACCTTTAGGCCCAGAGCCAATAAGAGCACCTGACCAGGAGTCAAGTTCCAATACTCAAGAATATTTAGCACTTCCAGAAATGTCAAGTCTAAGTGTAGCATAAGAAAGGCAGAGGTTGAGTATTAATTTGCACTCGGTCGATGCAACAGGTGTGCAACGGATTTATACTCAGCTTCTAGATACCATCACCACTTTCCCGTTGTATCGTCTGGTAAGCCAGGAGTTCAAGGTTGGTCATGGAAGGCTGCGACACAAGAAAGTGTGTTGGAAATCTTTCGTGTTCATTTCTTTCCAGCATACAGACTGCAAATGGCTATAATTTGATAGTGCTTTTCATAAAAGAGAGTCAGGTGTGCGACGCATATATGGTCACACAATCTTTCAAGCTTCTAAGTAACAGCGAGGACAGGCCGTTGACGGAACATATAGTGCTGAGTCTTGTAGAGCAGGATGACCAAGAATAAAGAGGTAGTTTTGGCAATGTATGAAGCAAAATAGAAGCATCTCCTTCATCTTTCGACGGAGGGTCGACCTTGACCATGGACCATGCTACAGATTTCAGCACCAGTGACCATGACCTTGGATACCCGATCGCACTCATCGGTGGCTAGCGAATGTTTAGTTGCCTAAGTAAGGCAACTTAATCTTCTAAAATCTTCTAATAAACTAATCTTCTTGATCTATACCAGTGTGATCCTAACGTCAAGTGGTCGACGGAACATATGTGCTTTAATAGTCGGACCTGTCTCATGTGAACTTTCATGTCTATCTATCATAAGTGCTTTTATTTTGCCAAAGTTGCATTCAGATGCTGCATTGCTTTTACTTTTCATGGTCTTAGTGATGGAAGATTCCTGGTGTAAAATAAAAAGCATCCTTTAAATCAAGCCATATCGCATTTCACTCCCTACAAACGGACAGATGCTTGACTTTATGTTTCAGTTGGTATATTGATGGATAGTATGAAATTTAATATTCTGAATGACACGCCTTCATTTGCGGTCAAGCCACTTCAGTTCAATTGCTCTCATTTGGAAGGATTTTAAAGTTTATCGATGCTCCTGTGACTGGCCCGTTGATTGGTCTTACCGTGATTCTTGCTTGATGTTACTTAACATGCAGCTAAGTATTGAATTTGTTGTTACCTAATTCGTTGAAACACAATTAAATTACCCATTTCAAATCATATTTTGTCTTCCAGACCCAGGTGCGAAGTACGTACTTACTCACTTGTATCCTAGTATGAGGTTACAAGCTGTGCAGCTCTCCCTAGCGAAAGTAGCTGACGAACCAAGAATTGCCACGAATTTTGCTCTTTCGTAAAGGGCATCAGGAGTTGAAGCCAGGAGCGATTTCACCTGTTTGCGTGCCGTTGGAAACCTTCGATTGGCTCGAGTTTTTTTTGGCGTGCTCAGTGGTGCTAGGTTGGCCTGCGCGGGCAAGGTGTTTGTTCGCAGTTTCTTCCAGCCGGGCAGCGTGGTTGCGAGCAAAGCCTTCTCCACTTCGTCTCTTCTGTGCAAATTGCCTAGACGAGGTCAGTCGACGATTCTTGACTAATGAGGCCATACGTCATATTTTTGGGAGGTTTATAAACTTTGAATCCAAGCTGACCATTCAATGTCTTTCGATTTCGGGACGATCGTTGCCTTATTTCTTTATTGCTGTCTCCGGGGGGGGGGGGGGGGTCACGACGTCCAATGAGACAGACAGTGAACCCTGAGTTCTTCGTAACTGAACTAGAAATGCAACGCCGGTCTTCTCTCAGACTCCGCATTCCAACCTCAGTGGGTGGATGCTGGATGGTGTATGTTCAAAAGGCAGAATCATTAGGAAACAAGACCAAAGGTTTCGATGGGATCCCAAAATTTTAATATTCGCTCCAGACAAGTCTTGAACGGACATCTTAAACATTTTTACTTTTAAAATTAAGGACAGATTAAGGCCAATGGTAATAATTGAGAAAGACCAAGTTTGTATTTGACAGTGCAAAACGGATACGCCAGACGAATTTCACCAAGTTCAGATGTTTTCAGATATCCATTTTGCGTCTGTCAAATATTCAGATACGGATTCAGCATATGGTTTACTCTATAGCCTACAGTACGTCGTATATCCTTCCATCCTTACTTCTGGCCAATTTTTGGTTTCGGCCGAATCCCGGACAAACTGCTTTTCTGGCAAAAAATTAAAGCTCAAAAATGAATTCAGTATGTCTCCTTGCCCCTACATCGAACCTCTGATCTTTTCGTTTAATCTTCAGATTAAACTTCTACTTTTAAAAAATTTTCCGGTTTCAGCCGGATTCCGAGAGATCTATATGTCCGGTGAGAAAACGATTGTCATATACGAATTCAGCATGTCTTCTTACCCGCAAATCGAACATCTTATCAAATTTAAAGAAGACTTTTTATTTAAACAAAGTCTCCGGTTTTGGCCGGATTCCGGCCGAACTAATTGTCTGGCTAGAAATATTTTTCATATTCGGGCTCAGCACGTCTCCTTGCCCCTAAAATGAACCTCTAATCAACTTCAGATTAAACTTTTACTTTTCACAAATTTTCCGATTATCGCCGGATTCCGGGTGAACTATTTGTCCGGCGAGAAATCTCCGAGAAATGTCTCCTTAACCCTAATTCGACTATTTCATTAGCTTTTAAAAAGTATTTGCTCCTCCTTAATTTCAAACCCCTCCCCCACCCCTAAATATCGGGCTACATAGCCCATCTTGGAACTCGACCTGCACTATTGACTTAAAGAGTCATGATGCCAAGTTTGATCAAAATATCTCAACCCCTTCGAGACTTATCGTGCTAAAACACGGACAGACGGACAACTTTTGCGATGTCACAGGTATCCCTCCACTTAGCGTTTTGGGATCCTAAAAAAAACGTATAATATATTCGACTGTCTACCGTACATTGGTATCTAGCTTACCCAATTCCCCATTGAGAAGGTTTTCTGTCCATTTGGGGAACCTTTTGGTATATCTTGGCTAAAATACCACTTTAATTAAGCTCCTTTGGTTGAAATATCACTGAGATTAGGCCATATTGGCTAAAATGTTGTTTAATTTAAGCTTATACCCTTACATTCTCATAAAAGACCACCCAATTGAAATTTGGACCTTTTGATTCTGGCAAAAGACCACCCAATTTAAATTTGGACCTTTTGATTCTGGCAAAAAGACCACCCAATTTAAATTTGGAACCTTTTGATTCTGGCAAAAGACCACCCAATTTAAATTTGGACATTTTCTGAAAAAGGGACCACCCCACGGGGGGTTAATGTCGGAAATTTTAGTCTCTGCTGCCCCCTGGTTTTGTCTTTGCCAGATCCAGTCTTCGCCAGGCTAATCATCAGAGAAAGCCAAGTTCAGATATACCTTGAAAAGCCATATCTACTTTGAATATACTAACCGAGACTTCTTTCTTTACTTCTTCCAAGTTTCCGGGTTCGCCCTAATTCCGAGCAAACTACTAGTCCAGCAAATAAAGAAAATTCAGAAACAAATCCAGCTTCAAATCCTTATAAAGAACATCTAATCAACTTTAAACAAAAGTTTGACTTAAAAAAAATAATCCGATTACAACCGGATTCCAGGCTAATTATATGTCCGGGTAAAAAATTATTGTCATATACAGACTCAGCCTTTTTTCTTACCCCTTAATCTGTCATCTAATCAAACTTTTGCTTTTAACAACTTTTACGGTTTTGGCCAGATTCCGGGCGAACTAGTTGTTCGGCGAGAAAAATGGGTTTCACCATCGTGTTCAGCATGTCTTCTTACCACAAAATCGACCATTTAATCAACTTCAAATAAAACTTTCCGGTTTTTGCCGGATTCCGGACAAACTACTTGTCCTGCGAGAAAATGGTTTTCACTATCGTGCTCAGCGTGCCTTGTTACACCATAATCGACTATCACATTAGTTGTTTAAAAATATTTTGAGTGTCCCTTAGTTTGGGCTACAAAGCCCATCTACGAACTTGACCTCACCCTTGACCCAATGAATCCTCACACCGCGCACAGACGGATAGACGGACGATCGGACAGACGGACAACTTTTGCGATGTCATAGGTATCCCTCCACTTACGTTTTGGGATTCCAAAAATTTGAAAGGAAAACACAAGCTAGACTAACAAGACCAAAGGTTTTGATGGGATCCCAAAATAAATTAAATGTATTGGATTTCTTCTCTTGATCTCTATGAAGGAGCAAAACGGGATAGTTAAATTTAAAATTTGGAATTTAGGTCTACTAACTATTAATACTTAATTTTTCATTCATTTTGATTTTCCAGCTTGCGCGACCTTTGCCCTGCCTTTGCCAAGAAATGCCGAAATATATATATAGCTCTAATAAAAAGTAGCTGAGTTATCCGTTTTGCCCCGTCAAATATGATTCGCAGTCAGCTTCGGCTGAAAGAATATCTACCAAAAAAAGTATCCCTCAGCGTTTAACAAAAAAAAACAGAATTTCGGAAGTAGGGGGACTAAATTGAATTTGCAGCTAGTTGAACTTCATCCTTTTCAGTCGTAGACATCGTGACTCGTGGAAACTTGGAACATATCTTATATAACCTAGTTGGTATTATAAAGCTATCCATAGCTTCTTAGTTCAAACAAAATAACACTTAATCCTAGGATACAGTGAAAGAACATCACCATAGACCGTTCTAGCATCTTATGAAAATGACAATGCTCTAGCAACCGAATCTTGAACGACAACATGAACCAAACTTTTCTTATCATTAAAAACACCGGAAAAAAAATAGGTACACATACTAGGAAAATTCGGAAGTGATGAGTTCATCGCCCTCATCGCCGAAGATGATTCTGTTGTAATCGCCGATATGTTAATTACAAGTCCCTGACTTGTCACAAAGTTGGGTTCCGCCTACTCTTTGTTTGAGCGTGTAGCCTACCACTGAAGTTGTCAACCCCTCAAAGACTTAATTCTAAGTTACAGTGATAGACCATGGAGACTATTTTTTTTACCTTCAGATTTATAGAGATCAAATAAAATGTGCACCAGTTTGCACTAGTTTCTAGCCCTTTATAAACCCCTTCTAAACCGATTCCTACTTATAAGTCCATCTCCCCGTGATAGACATAGCACTAAATTTTTTCGGTTCAAAGACACCAGAAACAAATAATAGGATTAATAGGTTCATCAACTACGAAAAGTTACAAGCCCCTCATCACCAAAAATGATTATGGCCTAACAGTCGATTTTTGCATACAAGTAAAAAAAAAAAAAACCACAGAAAATCCGAAGTAGGGACTAAATTGACTTTGCAGTGAGTTGAACTCTCCAAATTTTCTGTAAAAACCGCATAGGTTAGACCCTTGCCAATTTCTAAGAATAAGCGCAAATCAGGGTACTAGGAAAAAAAAAAAAAAAAAAAAACACAACAAAACCAAAGTGTTACTCTCGCAACACAATAACCGAATGTGCTGACAAGAATACTGAGGCCCGACAAAGGCATGCAGAATTCAATGTCTTCTGTGATTTGCCAGACAATTGTTTTCAGGATTTCCTTGCGTACAAGAAGAACCTGATGTGCCGACGAGTCGACCAACTCTTGACACAAGGGTTCTAGGCGAGAACTCCACCCCCCAGCGAAACCCCCCCCCCCGATACCCCCCCCCCCCCGGCTAAAAGAAAACCCTTATCCTTCACATTTAATACGAATCCAAAACATTTAACATTCACAAATTATCGAACTTGACCTGTACTTTGACCCAAAAAGTGATCGTGCGAAATTTGAACAAAATATGTCAACCCTTTCGAGAGTTTTCGTGCTAACAGACGGACGGACGGACGAACGGACGGACACCTTTTGCGAAGTCATAGGTATCCCCCCACTTACGTTTTCGGATCCCAAGAACTAACAGCACCTAACTGCAGCTTCCTCGCAAAGAAGGGGAAGGAATTGGGAAAGGATTTGTTGGGAGGAATCGTTACACTGAGTGACACGGGTTGTTCGAAAGCCCCCGGGGGGGCTTTCGCCGTTTTTTTTGTTTGTTTAGCCAGAACCCGCAGTTGACGAAATTAGTCTGGATCCACTTTATTTTTGGTTTTGTTTGTCGTGATTACCTTACCTTACCTTATCTTAAATTGCACTTGCAAGCAATAAGGATATATGTTGTATCCCGATGAGTAGCTTGCGGATGACGATGGTGCTATGATCTGGTTGCTGCTTCCGGGGCGCACCAGTCCTTTTTCCAGGGCTGCCCGTGCCAGTCCTCGTCGAGTCGCTTTTTGAAACCTTCGGGTGTTTCGCTGGTGACAGTTGGTTCGGACAAGCTGTTACATAGAGGAACAGCTTCGGTTACTGAAGAAGTGCTTATGAACACGAGAGGTGTTGGACCTTCTGGACAGTTTCCAGGAGTGGCCCCTAGTCCGTGAGTGGTTGTCGGGGGCGAAGAGGGAGGGGAGATAATTAGAGTTGAGGATTCTGTAGACTAGTAGCATGTCCCCTCTCTTCCGCCGGTAAGTAAGTGTCGAGATCTTCAGTTTCTGCATTCGTTGTTCATACGACGGTAGTACTCTAAGGCCTTGGATGGATTTTGTTGCTCGTCTCTGGACACCTTCGATTAGCTTCTTGTCTTGTTTGTAATATGGTCAGGCGAGGGCGTTGCCGCTCTCCAGCTTGGGCCTGACCAAAGCTTTGTAGAGCTTCAGCATGACAGTTGGTTGCGAGATGCGACTGTTCGTTTTATCATCCCTAGGGTCTGATTGGCGCTAGCCACTACCTTTTTGGTGTGAGTGTGGAATTTTAGTTTGTCGTCCACAATAACTCCGAGGTCCCTTTCTTGTGAGGTGGAAGGGATCGAGACTGGGGTGCTTGATCCATGTCTTCTCATCTGGTACTGTCGCTTTGGGCTATTGTGTCGAAAGAGAAGTACACAACATTTGTCTGGGTTGAACTCTAGTTTCCATCCACTTGACCAGTCAGTTAAAGTGTTGAGATCTTCTTGAAGGGTGTTCGTAAAGGCATTGGCAATTAGCTTCGTGTCATCTGCGTATTGTGGCATGGGACTCTTCAGAAGCTGATGGGCGTCGTTGATGTATATGTTGAAGAGGGTTGGTCCTAGTACTGTCCCTTGCGGGACTCCACTAAGTACTGCGGCTTCCGATGACAAGACCTCCTCACCTGCTATCCCGAAGACTTGGACTCTTTGCTTGCGTCCAGTCAGGAAGTTCTGCACCCAATCTGCTACGTGATGGTGAATTAAGCATGCGTCGACCTCGATGCGTAATCTTCGGTGACTGACTTTGTCGAATGATTGTTTTCAATTTATTTTAAATTGCACCAACACCAGCCAAATTGATTCCCCTCCGAATCTGAAAGGGAGTCCTTTTTAGTGATGGTGATGGTGATGACGATCGGAGCACTCCCCGTTCGTGGGGATAATACGCGGAGTGAGTCTGGTACAAATAACAAGTGTGCAAGTGCTCAGAAGTGGAGTGTGAAAGTAAAATGCTCATCACGTATTATATACAAACAGCTTTAGAACCAAGACGTCTCAGATCCCCAATAACCAAACAAGTACTGAAATAACCCAATCTGTAATCATCCCACTTTAAAAGCTTTAGATGTAAAAACACCGCAAGTATAAATCCAAAGAAATATTGAAGATCTTGCAAGAGTCGCTTGAGTTCCAACAATAGTCTGCCAGCCAGTTTGACCCTTCAAACCTCTTTTCCATTAGAAAGGTCATAACACGTGTAATAAACCAAAACCTAGCAGCATAATACCCCCTTTGTCAAAATTTATTAAGAACAGCATATCATCGATCACTTGACAAAACAGTCCAGTTTCCAACTGTTCATTAAAGATCAAAGGAAAACGCGTCGTCTTATTTGTCGCTGTTACGCCAAAATCCTAGTTATATCTCTCCAAATATACAACAGGACTTGAGACCTGTCATAGACGAACTTAACTCATGGGAAATCTGGGCCCATCTGCCCATGAACGGGAGGGGGGGGGGGTCGGTTGAAATCTACCAAGTTTCAACTAGATACCTGTTGATTCCTGTCACGGGTAACGAACTTTACTCCTGGGCAATCTGGCCCCAGTTGCCCATGAACCGGGTTAGTGTGGAGGGCAGGACGCTTAAAAGGCACAACTAGACTCCAATACCCACTACTGTACCAAGTTTGAACTTGATACTTGCACTGGTTCACGAGTTATGAGCTCCACAAGCTGCAGTGAAAACCGGAAGCCGAAAGCTGCTACAGCGCTCGCAATAGTGGATTGTTCCAAAGAACACTCTACTAAAAAAGAAGGGACTGCTCAAAAGCAGTCCTCGGGAACTGAGAGATTACGCCTAAAACGAAACATAAAGAGGATCCAGACAATTTCGTCATCTGCATATTTATTTTTAGAACAGAATCCATTTTGGAAGCATTCCCCGTGTTCTCGTTGTTTTCCGTACGCGGAGTCCGCGTGCAGTGACTCCCTCTGTAAACTCGCCGTTTTCTTCGATACGTCCTTCATAAAATCCGACGAATTGCCGCCCGACGCGCTAGAGGAACAATAACAATCACACGTGAGATCTGGGGATAAGTTATCTGACGGGTGAATGAGCGACTAGGCTTTCGTTTCATATCGGGTAGCGCATTAGCCCCGTGGAAAAGACAGATAGCACTCAGCACTGATGTCGTAAGCCAGAAATCACAAACTTGATGACGCTTGACATAACAGAGTTGGGTAAAGCAAAAAGAGGGGAAGAGGCATTTTAAACAGTTTTAAAGCGGGCCACAAAAAATGGTCTTTCTACCACCACACACACACTGCTAACTATCCCTACTGTCACTATGAATGTTCAAAACCACAAAAAAACACCGTCAAACAATGAGCAAATTAAGAAAAACCCATCAAATTTCCTAGGTTTGAAATAATTCTGTCTGGACTAAATCTCACCCGATTATCCCGGACAGCTGTTTTGGCACGTGGAGAGTCAAGGATCAAAATTAATATTTCCATCTAATGCTCCAACTGTTTATTACAAATACAATTAAATTAAAAAGCCAAGACCAGTGTGGTACCTTTGAAGACATACCAAAATTACCAGTTAGGTCGTATAATTCTTTGCTAATCAATCCTGGAAAATTTCGTCATTTAGAAAAGAAGAGTTTCTGTATGTGTTTTATCTCGAGCCAAAACAGCAACTCGGCAATCGAGTTCGAATCTAAACAAACTGGTGGCATGCGATCACTAAGAGAAGGTAAACATAATGTTTGGATTAGGTCAAACATGGTTAGGCCTAAGAGAAATTGAAAATAGCAAAACAAACCTGGATAAACGTGCACAAAGAAGTAACGTGTCATTGTTTTCTTTACGATAACGAACCTAGCGGCCAAGAAAGAACTAATCTAAAGGCGTATTCTCGCCGTTCCCCGAGGACTCCACTTGAGGAGTCCCCGCGTTTTTGTTTGTAACGGGGACTCACTCCCCGTATTCTCGCGAGTCCCCACCGACGGGGAGTGCTCCAATTATCATCACCATCATCGAAAAGGACTCCCTTTCAGATTCGGAGGGGAATCAGTTTTTGCTGGTGTTGGTGCAATATAAAATTAATTAAAAACAATCAGAACAAACAAAACCCAAAATAAACTGTATCCCGACTAATTTCGTCAACAGCATATTACTTTTTCGAACAAAATCCATTTTGGAAGCATTCCCCGTGTTCTCGCTGTTTTTGTACTCGGAGTCCGCGTGCAGTGACTCCCTCTATTCTTGCCGTTCCTTTTAATTCCCAGAGGAGTCCTCGGGGAACGGCGAGAATACGCCTCAAGAGGAATTTTATGAGGGGCGTATTCCCTGAGGCGTCCTCGGGAAACCGCGATAATACGCATTTGATAGTGCGAACACACGATCAGGACAGCGAGCGAGATAAAAAGAAAACTGCAAATTATAGATGCAACATGGAATACTTGATTCCTGAAATATAGTAGGTGTTTTTAGAAGTTATGCCGTAGCTCGTCGGGTGCTCGCGCAAAAAAGTTTTGGCATGTAACAAAAAAAAAGTTTTTGTAATTTTTGTAGAATCTAGTAAGAGATTTTTTCAGAGTTTAGTAAACTGAAGTCACGACTCACGGTGCAAACGATGCGGCGACGGATTTAAAAGCCGGTAGTGTGCTTCTGATAAAATTTCTAAATTTGAACTAAACTCATCTCTGCATATGTCGAGAGGAAGGTAATCAAACCCCTAAAATTAACTAGCTCCTAAATTAACTGAGTGCAGAAAGACTGTTTCAAACAAATTTGGAGCCAAGATAATTTGTTGTCCCCAGATCTGCCCCAGATGGCCCATCTATTCTGCATCTATTCCCTGTTCCCCCCTCCCCTCCCATCTTCTGTGTGTTGGTCCAAGAGGAATACTGGCAGTTTTCTCCATCTTGCTAATTCTTCTGCCCAATTGTTATGTAGTTTCATCCCATCATTTATTTCTGGTTGTATCTTGTAGGCAAAGTGTATTAAGGTAAGGTAAATGACATAGTATTGTGCAAATTTAGTATCAATCATGCTTATTGTACATTAACTTATCGATCAGAAGCCACACTTGTAATATGCTTTCCAAATTTCTAAATTTTTCGCTTGAATTTACATGCAATTCGTTGTAGTCATCACTTCGCTTCCACTTCTGTAGATTTGAATTTATTCTTGAAATTTTTTATTCAAACAATGTTTACAACGGATACGTCAGCTATGATTCTTCATCAGCGATATTTCAGCCCTTCTTGGCAAGGGTCCTCGTCAGGCTGTCAATAGTGTCAATCCTCTGGTTCAACTTCGGGGAAGGAAACAAACCTGTAATAAATAACTGAAGCCTCTACCAACTATAAATATCTTATTAAAGTAAATTATCTTCAAATGCCTTACCTTAGACCTTAGACCTTAGATCCTCCTGTGCCACCAGAGGCACCCAGGGCATCCACGAATAGGCGCCAGTCTTCCCTCTGGTGGGCTGCCGCCAGGACATCTTCCCACTCAGGTTGCAGACTTGCGTGGACGTTTGCAAGGTCCCTCTGGTAGGTGCGACGGATCGTATTTCTCGGTCGTCCCCTTCGACGTCTTCCTTTTGGTTGCCAATGGAAGATGTTGTTTGGCAACCTGGATTCGTCCATGCGAAGGACGTGGCCCAAGTATCGCCATCTTCTTTTTCGGATAACGTCTGTTATCAGCGGCTGACCAGTGAGACGGCGTACCTCCTGGTTCGATACTCGCTGCTGCCAAGTTATGTTGAGGATTCTCCGGAGACAATTCGTCTCGAAGGCAAGAATCCTCTTCTCCTGCTGCATGTTGAGCTTCCAACATTCACTGTGACACAGCAGAATGGACAGGACATTACTGTTCAGCAGGCGCAGCTTCAGCTTTGTGGAGTATTTCCTGGATCTCCAGACGGGTCTCAAGCGGTTGAAGGCTCCGCTTGCTTGGCCAATGCGAAGTTGAATTTCTCTGGCGTTTGAGCCGTCCTTTTCCACGGTGCTTCCTAAGTATCTGAATTCCAGGACTTGCTCGATGTCCTTTCCCGCACATCTCAGATTTAAAGGGGAGTCGCTGGTTGCCATGCTCTTCGTTTTGTCGGAGTTAATCCGGAGACCCAACTGGCTGGCTTTCTCTTCGATTGTGTTCATCAACTCCTGTAGCCTTGTCTTACTGGATTCCAGGAGTCCAACGTCATCGGCGAAATCAAGGTCAGCGAGGCGTCGGTTGTTGGAAAGCTCGATTCCGTAGCCAGTGCAGTCCCGTAGGATGAAGTCCATGACAAGAACGAAGAGGAATGGGGAAAGAACACACCCTTGCTTGACTCCGGACATTATGCGAAAGTATCTTGTGTTGCCGTCTTCTAGTCGCACGCAGCACTCCGTGTCCTCGTATAGGGCCATGATGAGCGCCACAAGTTTCGGCGGGATTCCGTAGAAACCAAGGATCTTCCATAACGTATTGCGGTCTATGGAGTCGAAGGCTTTCTCGAAGTCGATGAAAGCCATGTAGATCTTATGGTTCCATTCGTTGGACTCCTCTATGATCATGCGCAGGACGTATACTAGGTCAGCACATGACCTTTTGGGTCGGAAACCATGCTGTTCTTCTCGTAGGTGCTCATCGATCGCTGTTTGGATGCGTCTCAGTATGACATGAGCGAAGAGTTTTCCCGGAATGGACATCAGACTTATGCCTCTGTAGTTGTCGCATTTCATGGCATCACCCTTTTTGAAGAGTTTGATGAGGGTGCTCTTCGTCTAGTCCACTGGTACTCTTGCCGTCGTCCATATTCAAATGCCACTATAATGAAAAAACTAGTCCTAAAATTTAATTTTTGACAACAACGCTGTTTTTGCTGCACGATTGGGGTCATGACAGGAAAGTGTTTTTTCTGCATTTTGATCAACTTCGGTTTTTTTTATTAATAAGGGGCTGAAAACTTAAATATTAGTTTATTAATGACCTCGTTCTACGTTCTGTTATCAGTACTTGCCTGTATCTATTACTTTGAATAATCATTGCACGGAAAAACTAGTGCTGAGATTTAATTTTTGGCACGGCTGCTGTTTTTGCGGCAGGAAATATTTTTTTCTGCATTTTTATCGATTTCGGTTTTGTTGTTAATAAGGGACTGAGGCTTAAATTTTCTTCCCTTAATAACCCCGTTCCACGTTTCCGGTAGGGAGTACTCGTATCTCGGTTAATGCCTGCTCGGTTTTTCTTTATCTCAAGGGCTTCTCAAATGGTTTGATGGAGTCCGGTGCACATTGCAAGAATTTGGGCTTTTTCAAAATATACTGAATGGGATGGGTTTTCGAAAATATGTTCTGCAAATGCAGATTTGAAAGTATAGTTATGAGGGTGTCCGTTGGAGGGGGCGTGGTAAATTTCTTGCTCATGCTCTGCAAGTCGTTTTCCGAAAGTTCTCTCTGTCCTTCCTACGTAACGCTTTCCGCAATCACAAGGTATTGAATAAATGCCTCTTTGGTAGCCTACTGATTTGGGACTTTATCTTTTCCGGAGTTTAGGTAGGGCAGCAAAGTATTTTGGGTTCTGTGAAAGACTTGGATGTTGTATTTTTTCAAACTTTTGGACAATTTTTCGGTTACTCCGCGGACGTACGGAAGGTTAACGCAGGCATTTTTTTCTTCTGCCTCACCATTACTAGTAGAACTTAGAGGGTCTTTGGGGGATAAATGCAGCTTCAGTCGTCTTCTGATGATCTGAAGATCCTACCTTCAGCATCAAATCATGCAAAACTGTGCTTTTTAAATTGAATTGGTAGCATCCCGGATGCAAAAGATTTGTACATGGTACGCAAAGTAGCTTACCGCTCTAGTTATATAAGTAAATTCTTGGTAAGTGACAGATCGCAAACTCACAGTATACCTGCATGAAAAAGTATGATGTCTGATCGATGGCCTGTTTCTTATCACAAGAGCACCAGTTGCATTTCGTGCAGCTTGACAGTCTAAATAAGAGAAATGGTGCGCTCGAAATAAAGGGGCAAGTGATAATTATGGTGCCTATATGTTTTAAAAAGAAAGTTACAGTTGCCTAATTCTTGTGGTACATTTAGGCTACTACAAATGGATTGTCCCTTACCTAGTAAAAATATAGATCAAAGAAAAACAAGATAAATAATAAAACAAGAGAAAATAATTGTGTCTCTATCGTGCCAACAGATTGTTTACGAACCGTCCCCATGACCAAACAAGAATAACAGTCTCGACACCCATATAAAATTATCAACCTCACTCAGGCCGGTAGACATTTTCTTCTGATACAAATAGTTTGTTTTTAGTGGCCATATAGATGTTATTTTCTGATATCAACTTTCAATAACTACAGGTTGATATGAAGTCATATCACCCACCAGAGTGGTTGATATGAAGTCATATAACCCTTCAGAGAGGTTGATATGAAGTCATCACCCTCCAGAGGTTGACATATATTCATACATAGGATAAAAACGGAAGCGTCAGCTACGATGCTTTGGCAACGATATTTCGGCCTTTCGTAGCAAGGGTCCTCGTCAGGCTGTCTAACGTCAGGAACAACGTTGGGGAACGGAAGAAACCCGAACCTGCTATCAGATGACATCATATCTTGAAGTCATATGAAATCATGAAGTCGAAAGAGGTTGACAGGTTGTCACAAGTCACATCAGCCTCCGGAGAGGATGATATGAAGTCATATAAGCCTCCAGAGACGATGATATGAAGTCACATCAGCCTCCAAGAGAGGATAATATGAAGTCACATCAGGCTCCAATATGTTTCTCTGGAGAAGCCTCCGGAGAGGATGATATGAAGTTACATCAGCCTCCAAGAGTGGATGATATGAAGTCATATCAGCCTCCAGAGAGGATGATATGAAGTCATGCAGCCTCTAGAGAGGATGATATGAAGTCATGTCAGCCTCTACAGAGGATGATGTGAAGTCATATCAGCCTCCAGAGAGGATAATATTTAAAATAAAACTCATCCAGACGCGAAGAATTTGAATTTAAACACAGGCCTGCCTTTCCAGGGCGGAAGGTGCGAGATCGGAGGAGTTAAGGACCTTTGTTTCGACCTAATGCGTGCGCTTCTTTGGAATGTTGTTGGATGAGAACTTATCTTTTAGAAACCACATCAAGCTGGTCCAGGCAAAAATTTCACGTAATCTCGGGATTATTCGAAAGCTTAAACACATTTTTCCTGGATCTATTCTTCAGACCCTGTATTTTTCACTTATTCAGTTTTTTTTAACTTACTGCAACTTGATTGGGATGTCTACTTTCGAGTCTCTGCTCCATCCAATTAAAGTAATCCATCAAAAGGATCGCTAGTTAATCTACGAAACTAACAAAGGACGTCCAAATCCGCTCATAAATACCTACGCACTCTATGTCGTCTCGTGCTCTTACGTACCCAATTTCTTCGTCAGAACTAGGCCTAAGTAGTCTTTTGCGGTCCTTGATAATGGTCCAAAGGTATAAAGGTACATACAAAGGAAATACAAAGGTACAACAAATGATGGGGAAGGAAAAAAAGCCCTTAAGTGTTTGTGACAGCGAGGGCAACCCCCCTTACCGTAAACATCATAAATGACCACTTCGCAACAATTTGCAGAGTGCACCCCCCTTTAAGTCAGTTGCCTGACAAGGCCCCCAGTTCAGAAATACCTGTGATCGATCCAAACACAGTATTTGAAAAACTACAAAACCTTGATACTAGTAAAAGCAACTATCCGGGCGAGATACCGATCAAGCTGTTTGTTGAGTGTGCCAGTGAACTAACCCTTATTTGTACCGCAGTTTTTAATCAATGTTTTTTAGATGGTATTTTTTCCAATGTTTTAAAAGGGCTTTTATTACCCCAATACCCAAGACCCGAAATGTTAAGACCGTGTATGATCTCAGGCCGATTTCAAAGACGCCAGTACTCTCGAAAGTGTTGGAAAGCTTTATTTTGGAGTCCCTCCTCAGTGATGTGGAAGAAAAGTTGGACACTGCGCAGTTTGGGTTTCGACAAGGGCATAGCACAACCCATTATTTAGTAAGATTACTGGATGCACTAATGAAAAATCTAGAGAATGATAATTCGTATGATGAAATTATTTTGGGTGATGTTATTAAGGCTTTCGACAGCATTAATCATCAAATTGCAGTTGACGCAATGGGGGCTCGTGAGTTCATTGTTCGGTTAGTTGCTAGTTTTTTAACAGGTAGGACTCAGTGTGTTATGTTAAGTCCAGACAACATTTTCAGCTTTTTAGATATATTTTGTGGAACCCCGCAAGGTACGAAGTTGGGGCCTTTAATCTTTTCGATCGTTTTTAACCGCGTTTTGACCCATGTTTTAAATCGTTTTAAGTTTGCTGACGACCTATCGACATTATCCCTCCGGACGTTTCCTATGACCCCGACTGAGGTTTCCCTATCTTCTCTTTTCGAACTTTTGAAAAAGGATTTGGATGAAGTCAAGTTGTCCTTTAGTATACCGAAAAGCATGGTAATGAGGGTCTCTTTCTTAAAACGGCAATTGCCGGCTGTTGAAGAAATTGGTCTGGAAATAAAATCCTCTGTTAAACTACTTAGGGTGAAAGTAGATAATGACTTGAAGTGGAGAACACATGTTGATTCCATCATTGCAAGATCAGCCCCACTGTTAAAGTCTTTTGCCCTCCTTCACCGATTTGCAATCCCTCCTCGAGTTTAAAAAACAAACCACTGTACATACATTCGTCCCTGCGTGGAATATGCGTGTCCAGTATGGCATTCCGGCATCCATTCTCGAGTCTATCCAGAAGAGGTCGTGCAAAGTGATGCTTGGTCCGGATTATGTTTCCTATGAGGATGCTCTGGTCAAGCTTCAGTTGCCGACCCTTGCGGACAAACTGACGATGAACTTAGGAAAAAAATGTTTAACTTCTGACCACCACCGGACTATTTTCCCAGACTTCGAAACTCCAGACCAGACCGAACACAAGGGGAAGACTAGCTAACACTGACAAGCCACGGCTTCTTCAACCCCCCATAAACTCAACCGAAAGGTATTTATCTTCGTTTGTGCCTTATTTTATTCGTAATTTTAACTGTCAGAATATCAATCAGTCGTGATTCGTAGTTTGTTATGTTGACGATCCACAGCTAGCAGCTAATGCTATTAAGAAAATAAATGAGTTATAGTTTTCACTTGGTTTTGGGATCCCAAAGTGGAGGGATACCTATGACATCGCAAAAGTTGTCCGTCCGTCCTTCCGTCTGTCCGTCCGTCTGTAAGCACGATAACTCTCGAAGGGAATGAGATATTTTAATGAAAATTGGTGTGAGCATTCATTGGGTCAAGGGTAAGGTCAAGCTCGTAGATGGGCTCTGTAGTCCTACATTTAGGGGTGGAGGAGAGGGTTCAAATTAAGGGACAAACAAAACATTTTTAAACAGCTAATGTGATAGTCGATTATGGGGTAAGAAGTCATGCTGAGCACGATAGTGAAAACTATTTTCTCGCCGGACAAGTAGTTCGTCCGGAATCCGGCAAAAACCGGAAAGTTGGTTAAAAGTAAAAGTTTTATTTGAAGTTGATTAAATGTTCAATTTAGGGGCAATGAGACATGCTGGTCACGATGGTGAAAACCATTTTCTTGCCGAACAAGTAGTTCGTCCGGAATCCGGGAAAAAGCGGAAAGTTGGTTAAAAGTAAAATTTCCATTGGAAGTTGATTAAATGTTCGACTTAGGGGTAAAAAGACATACTGAACACGAGGTGAAAACCACCAAAACCAAAACCAATCCGGCCAAAACCGGAAAATTTGTTAAAAGCAAAAGTTTGATCAGATGACAGATTAAGGGGTAAGAAGAGAGGCTGAGTCTGTATATGACAATCATTTTTTACCCGGACATATAATTAGTCTGGAATCCGGTTGTAACCGGAATTTTTGTAAGTCAAAGTTTTATTTAAAGTTGATTAGATGTTCTTTATAGGGATAAGGAGATACGCTGGATTCTTTTCTGAATTTGTCTTTTTTTGCTGGACTAGCAAACTCGGGACTCGGGATTCGGGCGAGACCGGAAACTTGGCAGAATTGTGAAGCAGGAAGTCTCGGTCACTATCGTCAAAATAGATATGGCTTATAGAGGTATATCTGAACCTGGTTTTCTCTGATGATTAGCCTGGCGGAGACTGGATCTGGCGAAGACAATACCCAATTGTCTGAATCAAATATTAGTGTGTAACTTTGGAACGGGTGATGGGATTGGAAAGAAACTTAATGCCTGAACAAGTGACACATCTCTGATGTTTTATTTGAAGTCCGGACCGGATTCGACAGCTATGGGGGAGTTGGGGGGGGGGAGGGCAGAAATCCCGGGAAACGGTTAGAATGGAGGGATCAGAGTGAAACTTGCTGGAAATAAGAAGCATCTGCTTCAGATGAATCGTTTACACATTTGGACTGGATCCGGACACTGGGGGGGGGGGGGAGTTTCCCGGAATTCCGGTGATGGAGGTTCTGGGGATTTTCACGACGAAACTTGGGAGGCTTATCAGGGACCCGATCCAACTGACTTGTAAATAAAAATTTACTCGATCCGATAATAATGGGGGGGAGCTGAGGGAGGGGGAATCCGGAATATTGAGTTATGCGTAGCTTTGGTACGGGTGATCGGATCTGAGTGTGATTTTGTATTTGAACAAAGGACATGTCTCTGGTGATCTTGTTCATGTCCGGACCGGATCCGACAACAACTGCGAAACTGTCGGTTCTAAATTTCTAAACTGTCGGAAACTGTGGGGGGAATTTGAGGGGGGGGGGGGGTCCGGAATTCCGGTGATTGCGAGTAAAGGTACTTCCAGATGTGCTAGGACTATGAAATTTGGCCGGAATATTAGAAATTCGATAAGATTGGCTTAGAAATCGCCACTTTCCAAATCCGACAATTCCTTAAGGTACGAACCATGACCGCAAATTAACAAAATACTTTAAGCAAAATATGCATTTTCATGATTCAATTCAGTTCAGTTCAATTCAATTTATTTTCAAAAATTCGCTCACGGACGAAGCCGAACATTGAATTTCTTCCGTCATGTATAACTTAACAATTAACTAATGTTAAAACAACTATAACTAATGTTATTCATTTGGTCAATGTACATGTATCTCACAATAAAACTCTAAGTAAAACCTTCAGTCATACGTAACATGTCAACTTATCAAAACATCTATAAACAAAACTCATAATTCGGTCAAATTCACCCCAAACTAAAAACTAGATAATATCAAAAATTATTATATTTACAATTCAATAACAACACACACAAAAATACGATTAAATTATGGAGGTGGTTCGGAATGCCCGTTAAAAAGGTCAGTGAACGAACGAACAAAGCTTTTTCTGTATCGGTCATGGGAACAGGGTACTGGCTGCAAGTTTGGAACAGGCTGGGCAGTAGCTCGTGCCGATCTTGGCCTAATAGGTAGATATGCAGGGGGAAGAATTTCTCGTAGGCCAGGGCTTTCCAACGTTTTTAGACCAAAACTGCAACACAAATTTTTTCGGCGCTGTGCTAACAATTCTAAATTAAATCTTTTCAACAATTCGAAATATGGGACTTTAGGGGACTTCGAGGCCACAAGGAGGGCTCTATACTGCACCCGTTCGAGTATATCCGCCTGATCCCGGGTCAACGCGAAATGCCAAACCTGGCAACAGTATTCCAGGGTTGGACGAACAAAAGTCACAAAAATTACCAACAGGTGGTCAGTGGGTACTCCATAACGGGCCAGGAGTTTAAGTGACCGGATTGCCATATTACCTTTTTTAAGCATGCTGTCAACTTGCTTATTCCATTTTAGATCATGGGTGATGTGTATTCCAAGCAGCTTGATATCATCAACCTGTTGGGACTTAGGAAGGGATGGGAAAAACTGTGGTTCAGTTTTTAAAAAATTTATAGTTAGGACGACAGATTTGTCCATGTTGACTACCATGTCAGCCACAACAGCCTCCTCACAGATGTCGTAAATGATGACTTTTGCACTGCTCTTAATGTTCTTTCGGCAAACTTCCAGGAGCGACAGATCATCCACGTATTTCCATCTATGGAGCGGTCCCAACAGGGTACCTTGCGGAACCCCACAAAAAATTGGTAAACTATCAGAGAAAACTGTTTTATACTTAGTTTTTTGTGTTCGATTAGACAGAAACTGAGCAACCAGTCGAACTAGGAACGGTTGAATTTTGAATTTAATTAAAAGTTTGTCAATAAGCTTGCTATGGTTAATTAGGTCAAATGCTTTCTTTAGATCTATCGCTATTATTGATCCCCATGAGCCCATTATCATTTTTGCCTCAAGGGTTTTGCTTACAAATGAAGTTCTAGCTCCCTTAAAGTCCGCATCTTAACCGCAAGGTCGAAAATTACTTTTTACCAAACGATACATTTCAACCCATGATCATTTGTGCCACAAGGGTTTTACTTAAGAAAAAAAAAAATATTTCTATGCGCATTTTAACCGAAAAGTTAAAAAAAAAAATACTTTTGACCAAGCGGTATATGTCAATGATCCCTAAGAGCCTGCTATCGTTTTTGCCTCAAGGGTTTTGCTTACAGATGAATTTCTAGCGCATTTGAAGTGCGTATAATTACAGCAAAGTTCAACAATAAAATATTTTTTCTCTAGCTCCCTTAAAGTGCGCATCTGAACCGCACGGTCGAAAAGTACTTTTGATCAAACAACACGTCTCAACCCGTGCAAATGCCATATGAGCTTACAGCTCTTGTTGAATTCGATCGCTTACGCTGACGACATGGTTCTAATGGCGCCGTCGGCGAACGCATTAAATATCCTGTTGAAGATCTGCGCAAATTATGCAGCGAGGCACGACATTATTTTCAATTCTGCGAAGTGCAATAACATGATTTTTATCCCGAAACATTTTAAATCCCTGATATTTCCGGCTATTCGACTTGGTGATTTTGTTTTGAAGAGAGTACACAAAGTGAAGGACTTTCGTTATTTTTTAGATGATGACCTGTATGACGATTCAGCAATTTCGAGTCAGTATCGGGGTCTTTGCGCGCGTGCGAACCATTTAATTCGTAATTTTGAATTTTGTCGGTCAGAATTATTTTATTTAAGACCTATTGCACAGACGTATATCCCACTTTTTGATAACTATCGTGAGACGACGATGCGTAAACTAAAAGTTTGTTTTAACAATGCATTCCGTCATCTCCTTTCCTACAATCAGCATTACTCTGCTAGTCAAATGTTTATATAATTATATAATTTATATAATAAATTATAACTATATGATTCATGAGAAAATTGTCTCTCTGTAGAAAAATTACTAGGATTAGATACCCTACTATTCTATTTAGTGCTCTTAGGTAGTATATTAAAAACCTAAAGGATTTGGCGGTTCTTAAACTTACTAGAGGAATCTGTCCTGTAAATGATAACCCACGGAAAGCGATGTTTGGTTTTGTCGCAAGGCTAGAAGTTTCCGAAAATCCACTTTAAAGGCAATTCGTGAGAATGCAGAATACCGTTCTTGCCATTTGTACCTCTTTTCCGTCGACTGCGCTATTGCCCCGAGCCACGAAATGGATGAAATTATTTTATATATTTAGTAAAGATTAGTCCTTTGCTAGTGTAATTTATAGAGCAGAACTGATCCTTAACTTTGGAAAAAAAACTGTTGGCAAATGAGAACAATCGATCATTGCTCCCCCCTGATGCTCTAAAAAATAGCAGGACAAGACAGCAAAACAAACTAGTGCCTGTCAGAGGACGAACCTCAGGTACATGAACTCGTTCGTGCCCTTTTTGGGATCCCAAAACGTAAGTGGAGGGATACCTATGACATCGCAAAAGTTGTCCGTCTGTCCGTCCGTCCGTCCGTCTGTAAGCACGATAACTCTCGAAGGGAATGAGATATTTTGATGAAACTTGGTGTGAGGGTTCGTTGGGTCGTCGGACCAGTCAAGTTCGTAGATGGGTTTTTTAGCTCTACATTTAGGGGTGGGGGAGGGGATTCAAATTAAGGGACAAACAAAATATTTTGAAACAGCTAATGTGATAGTCGATTATGGGGTAAGAAGACATGCTGAACACGGTGGTGAAAACCATTTTGTCATCGGACAAGTAGTTCGCCCGGCATCCGGCCAAAACCGGAAAGTTTGTTGAAAGTAAAAGTTTTATTTGAAGTTGATTAGATGTTCGATTTAGGGGTAGGAAGACATGCTGAAGACGATGTTGAAAATTATTTTCTCGACGGACCAGTGTTTCGCCCGGAATCCGGCCCAAACCGGAAAGTTTGTCAAAATTAAAAGTTTTATTTGGAGTTGATTAGATGTTAGATTTAGGGCAAGAAGACATGCTGAACACTTATGTGAAAACACGTTTCTACCCGGACATGTAGTTCGTCCGGAATCCGGCCAAAACCGGAAAACTGTTGGAAGTCAAAGTTTTATTTCTAGTTGATTAGATAAGCGATTTAGGGGTAAGAAGAGATGCTGAGTCCCTGTGTGACAATCGTATTTTACCCGGATATATAGTTCGACCGGAATCCGGCTGGAATCGGAAAATTTGTTATAAGCTAAATTTCTCTTTGAAGTTGATTAGATGTTCATTACTGGGGAAAGAAGATACCCTGATTTCGTCTTTGAGCTTTCTTTTTTCGCCGGACAAGTAGTTCTGGAGTTCGGCCGGAACCGGGAAATTGCCAGAAGTGGCAGGAAGTTTTCGTCAAAACAGATATGACTTATAGGGGTAAACACACATGCTGAATCCAAATCTGAACTTGGTTTTCTCAGGTGATTAGCTATTTGGCCTTAATCTGTTTCTGAATTTTAATTGTAAAAATGTTCAAGGAGTCTGGCGAAGACTGGATCTGGCTAAGACAAGACCCAGTTGTCTGGATCAGATATTGAATTTTTGGGATCCCATCGAAACCTTTGGTCTTGTTTACAGAGACTTTTAACAAAGCGAATAACTAGTGTAATTTAGTTATATTATTAATGTACGACCAGCGTAATTTAGCATCTTCTAACGAAGAAAGCTGCGAAGTTGGTTTATCAATAAAAGATTTGATTGATTTGATAATTTTAAATATGTGATTGTAATATCACGAATTAAATATATTGATTGATTGATTGAATCCACATGCAGCAATGGTTGGAAGAGTTGCAGGGGGGTGGGGGACACAAAAACTGAGCTTTTCCCATAGCCTAGTCAAAAGCTGAGTTAGACTGTTATCCAAGCACATAGTCACAGCCAGTCACAGGGGCCCACTCACACTCTGAGCCTTAGGTCAGGATTCACTGTTTTAAGCTAGTCCAGTTTTCCATTTGGGTGATAAGACTAGTTCAAGGTCAGGAAACATTTAAGAGAAATTTTATTCAAGGTCAGATTGTGAAGAATGGAACAAGCAAGAAAGTTCGTCGAGGAAGGCCGGAGGCTTGCAAGGAAGGCGGAAGATTTGGAGAAAGCAGGGAAGCCTGTCGCTTCAAAACAAATCAACTATGAAGCAATAATGGCATTCACAAAAGCCATAAAACTTGATCCAGGAGAATACAGGTGAAATTTTGGAAGCTATTAGGCTACTGCACTGTCACAGTACTGCACAAGTTCCATAACATGTAACACAAGGATGCAGAGTTTCAAAAGTTAACACTTGAGATTTTATTTGTTGTTATTTTGTTTGAAAAACATAACAGGTAACATCCTAATTGTTATCTGTTGAAACTTGTGCATCCTTTTGTTATCTGGCATGAAACTTCTAACAGGGTACCATATATTTTAATGTGGTTTAGGTTAGGTTACCGTATCTGATGAGTCACCAGGTTCGTTGTACCTGAGCAAATTGTGTCCCATCAACATAAACCATAGATAATCCCGATGAAAAACTTATCTCAGAATAGCAGTATGAAGTTGTACGAAGAAGTAGCATGGAGTACTAACTGATGCTACTACATCCTTCTGCTTCAAGGCTACCGTGTTACTGAGGCCCATATACAGGAATTTATTTCGGGGGGGGGGGGGGGGGGGGGGGGGGGGGGGGGGGGTGCCTGCTGGAATATAAGGTTTGAAGCCAAGCTGACCATTCATTACGAAAGAAATAGAAAACCGTGATTTTCGGGTTTTTTTTTGGGCCGTTTTCTGGGTGAAAGCTTCTGCACTTTCCCAGGCGGATGGTAAATTGTAAATGTACACAGAGCTCAGAATTGTAAATAATCACAGATTTGTACATACACATTTTTAACAAGCACATTTTATCTTTCGTTATTTTATTTTTGTCTGCATTTCGTTCAGTCCGCACCGTTTCTTCTGGTTGTTAGTTACATCTCGTCTTATTGTCTGTTGGTTCCGAATCGTTTTCCTGTTGTGTTTGTGGTGGATTTTATGATTTAGTTTTGTTTTGTTTTTTCGCTAAGGACGGTTTGCCGGAAGTGCAACCGAAATATCCGAATTTATATTTATCCCTCGCACATCATCCTAGAGGGATAATTAGCTGATCAAAAAAAAACCCCGAAAATCACGGTTTTCTATTTCTTTTGTGCCTGCTGGTCGGACAAAAAAGCACACAAAACACACATATCAGAGCGAAATACCTATAACAATTATTATTTTTGTATGTTTGGGGGGGGGGGGAGACCCCCCCCCCCCCTCCTGGATACGGCTTTGGTGTTACTGCATGCTACTATTAGCAAGACTGGATGCTCCTAGAGCAAAACAGGATGCTACTGGATACTACTACTTAAGGTTGGCCCAGTCTGAGGCACATTAAGTAATAGTACTCTTTACTCTTACATATCACTAGATGTAACTTCCCCCTCTACCCCCACCCTCAGTTATCGGATTTGGACCGGATTTGAAATTGAAAATCTGAGACACTTGTTCTTCACACTTGTCAAGTTTCATGCATGTCCGACTACCCATTTCAAAGTTATGTATGATTCTAGTTTCCGGATTCCCCATCCCTCCACTCCCCCCGCGATGGCTGGATCGGGGAAGTGATTATTTCCAAGTTAACCTGGTCAGTTCCCTTATATGCCTTCCAAGTTTTATTGTCGTAGCTTACGTGGAAGCGTTTCAGGAAATTTGCGGTGCCCCCCTCTAGCCCCCCCCCCACATGTATCGAATCTGGTCCGGATTTGATACTGAATATCCGAAACACTTGTTCTGGACATATGTCAAGTTTCACGCATGTCCGATTACCCTCTCCAAAGTTATGCATGTTAATAGTTTCCGGATTTCCAATCTCTCCACTCCCCCCCACTATGATCGGATCTGGAAAGTGATTATTTCCGAATTAATCTGGTCGGTTCCCTGATATGCCTGCCAATTTTCATTGTCCTAGCTTATGTGGAAATGTTTCACGAGATTTGTTTAGTGTAAGTTTAGTTAGCATCAGAGCAAAATAGCTCTAGTTATTTTGCTCTGGTTGGCATTTAGCATTCGTTCTGACCACTTAGTCTTACTTTAATCTTTAAACCCTATCTCTTCCCGCATTCGTTTCTAAATACATCAAGTCACAGCGTCGTGGTAGGGCGCTGGACCTACGCCACAGAGGTCCGCGGATCGATACCGCATTTGGGCAGTGCTCTTTTTGCTTCCTTTTGCTCCCCTTTTGCTACCGTTGTTCCTAGTTTCCGGACTCCTGGATCCGGGGAAAGTCGGATTGGGGAAGTAATTATTTGTAAGTTAATCTGGTCGGGTCCCTGATACGCCTGCCAAGTTTCATCGTCCTAGCACCCCCTAATCTATATCAACCCCTACTAAGGTTCAACAACATAATATACTACCCCTTCGACCTTCGATTGCTCTAGCTCGCTTCGAACGAATTTAAGCAAAGAATGACTCATCCACGAGCAGAGCTATACTAGTGTGAAAAAAGAGTGGCTCATCCATGCGCAGAGCTATGCTAGTGCGAAGAAAGGGGTAGGGGTTTGACAAAAACTAGAAAAGCGTTTCAGGAGATTTCGGGTGTCCCTCTCCAGCCCCCTCTCCAATTATCGGATCCGATCCGAATTTTGACAATGAACATCCAAGACACTTTTTCTTGATACGTGTCAAGTTTAATGCACGCCTGATTATCCGTTCCAAAGTTATGAATGTTACTAATTTCCGGATTCCCCATCTTGCCACTTCCCCATTGATGGTCGGATCGGGAAAGTGATTATTTCCAAGTTAATCCAGTTGGGTCCCTGATATGCGTGGCAAGTTTTATCGTCCTAGGTCATGTGGAAGTGCCCAAACTAGCAAAATGCAGACAGACAGATAGGCATTACGATCGGTATATGGCATTTGAGTAAGCTCAAGTGCCATAAAAATGGGTACAGGTTGTGGGTTTGGAGGGCTACCGCAGCTTTTTTTTGTAAAAGTTAAGTCTCAAAGTTAAAACTGTGTCTTTTACTTTAAAATTGGGAACCAACTGCGAATTACTGAAAGAAATGGGGAACCCAAGGAGAAATTTGGAAAATATGAAATATGATATTTTAATAGCAGATTTGTCGCAAATTCGCAAATTGTCTACGATTGTCGGAACAAAAAGACCATGAGGTAAAGCAACGGCAACAAAATGCCTGCGAATTCTTTCTTGTATATGATTGACAATTATGGACTGAGAAACCTTAGCTGACGATGCATATGGGATCCCTAAGTATGTCACTACACACATGCTGGAAAAATAATCCCATTACCGCAATCAAGACATTCATTTCCTTCCACGGTGCTATTTACAACAAAAAACTGGCATATACCAACACTAACGGAAAGACCCTTTGCTGACAGAGAAGTAGCAAGACGGTTAAAATTCTCAGCCAACGCAGCTTTTGATTTACTCAGTAAAATTATGTCGTCGGCATAAGCTATGTAAGAAACATCTCTAAGAGCCGAAATCATGGATATTCGGATTGACCGGAGACACTTCTTCAGGCTAACATTAAATATATAAGGAGATAAAATACCACCTTGTCTCACCCCTCTGCCCACTTGCAAATAAGAAGAAAAAAGAAGAGAACCCAAAGATACCCTAACCGACAGCCGGATATACCAAGAACGCAAAACACGACACATAGAGAGTGAAATACCCCTAGAAAGAAGAGCCGGAATTGCTGAAGCGTGAGATAAGTTATTATCTCAGCAGTTTAAAATATTTTTAAACTGCTAATATGATAGTCGATTATGGGTTAAGAAGACATGCTGGACACGATGGTCAGGGGCGTCGCGAGCCTTTGTTCATGGCGGGGGGGGGGGGGGTACCTGTTAAAACTGACCGAATTGCTACCTGATTTTTACTGAATTTATTTAAAAAAGTTGTAAAAAGACAGCTGAGTTGCCTTCATGAAGCTACAACGTAAAAAGGTGCAAAATACATACAAACAAGTCCAAAGAGAAAAATTGGCGCGTTTTCACGCTCTTCCGCTTCTGTTTTTTTAGCCTTTTACCTTTGGAAGACCTTTCCAGTTTTGCAAACATGACTTGAAATAATGGAAAAAAAACGGTGTTGCTGCACAGCGACAACGTCGCTAACGGCTGTGCCCATGATTAAACAATGCGTCGCCGGCGAAATTTTTAGAATCCGCCTTTTCTTTTCTGGCAACACCTACCTACTTCGCATGCAAATTCTAGCTTTTAACATAGTTATAGCCCCCAAAATTCCAAGCCTCAAATGCCAACTAAATGAGGCAACTTTTGTCGAACTAGTGAAGACTGCGAAATGCACCGCAGGCGAAGTTTTTTGGAAACTCTGATGATAAAAGTACCTTTCTGCGATCCCAAGATTACCTTTTCAACCCAGAGTTGTCTGGCGACGAAAGGGGCGATCGGGGGTAAATAGGATACAAAGTACATTTATTCGGAATTTACATCAAATAAAAGCAAGCTATTTTTCACGTCAAGAGACGTGCATATTCCTGAAGTGCTGCAATCCTAAGAAGTAAAAAGATGAACAGCAACCAGCCGAAGCTACCGTAAATGGTAAAGTCCAAGAGCTAAATAAATGCCACTTAAATTACCCAACTCAGTAACTGGGTTGAAGCAAATAATGAATTCGTGGTATACCGAAAAAATAGAACTCTTGTTAGAACCACCTAAAACAACCGAATTCGGCAAGTCTAGTAATAGAAACGGACAAAGAAAAGTCCGGTTTATTACCGTATTCGGTAACGAATCAGAACCAAATGAATCTCAGCTAATTTAATTATGAAATGGACTGACCGAATGCGACCGAATTACCGAATTCGGTAAAGAATGAGACCAAATAAACAGATTAAATCACCGAATTTACGCAGGGACGGACCAAATGCGGCGAAATCGATGCGGACTGAACACAAGTGGGATGATTTATCGTATTCGGTCACGAATCTGATTAATGACCGAATTGTGAAATGGACTGACCGAATGCGACCAAATTCCCGAATTCGGTAAAGAATGAGACCAAATAAACAGATTAAATCACCGAATTTACTCAAGGAAGGACCAAATGCGGCGAAATCGATGCGATTTGATCGAATTTGGTCACGAATCAGAACCAAATAAATCTGATTAATGACCGAATTATGAAATGGACTGACCGAATGCAATAGAACAGATACGGATTTGAGAAAAGTCCGGTGAATTACCGAATTCGCTAACGAATGAGACCAAATAAACAGGTTAAATCACCAAATTTACGAAGGGACAGACCGAAAGCGGTGAAATCGATGCAGAGTGAACAAAAGTTGGGTGAATTAGCAAATTTGAAAAAGAAAGGGGAGGGAAACCAATAAACACGTTAAATCGCCCAATTTTGAAATGCGGGGACTCACGATTTTATGAAGAGGGCATCACGGCTTCGCCGCGATGTCCGTTTTGACCGAATGCCCAAAATGTAGGGGGGGGGGGGGGGGGGCGGACGCCCCTGACGATGGTTAAAAGTATTTTCTCGCCAGACAAGTAGTTTGTCCGGAAACCGGAAAGTTGGTTAAAAATAAAAGTTTCATTTGAAGTTGGTTAAATGTTCGATGTAGGGGTAAGAAGACATGCTAAACACTTATGTCAAAAGCATTTTCTACCCGGACAACTAATTCGCCCGTAATCCGGCCAAAACCGAGCAAATTTTTAAAAGCAAAATTTTCATTTGGAGTTCATTGGATGACAGATTGAGGGGCAAGAAGAGACGCTGAATCTGTATATGACAATCATTTTTACTCGGACATATAGTTCATCCGGAATCCGGTTGTAAACGGAATTTGTTAAGTCAAAATTTTATTTGAAGTTGATTAGATGTTCTTTATAAGGATAAGGAGATACGCTGAATTCGTTTCTGAATTTTCTTTTTATGCTGGACTATATAGTACACTTCGCTCGGAATTCGGCCGAAACCGGAAATTTGGCAGGAGTAAAGCAGAAAGTTTCGGTCAGTACCGTCAAAATAGATATGGCTTATAGAGGTATATTTGAACTTGGTTTTCTATAATAATTAGCCTGGCGAAGACTGGATCTGGCGAAGACAAGACCCAGTTGTCTGGATCAAATATTAGATTTTTGGGATCCCATAGACACCTTTGGTCTTGTTTGATAAGATTTGTTTGATTTTGTATCTAGGTTAATGTTGTTTTGCTTTTCTTGTCGTTGTTTTCCTTTGTTTTTGGGATCCCAAAACGTAAGTGGAGGGATACCTATGACATCGTAAAGTTGTCCGTCTGTCCGTCCGTCTGCTAGCACGATAACTCTCGAAGGGGTTGAGATAATTTGATCAAACTTGGCATGAGGACTCTTTAGGTCAAAGTGCAGGTCAAGTTCGAAGATGGGCTATGTAGCTCTATATTTAGGGGTGGGGAGGGGTTTAAATTTAAGGGGAAAAAAAAATATTTTTTAAAAGCTAATGAAATAGTCGAATTAGGGGTAAGGAGACAT
This sequence comes from Branchinecta lynchi, assembly GCA_023053575.1. Taxonomy (NCBI): domain Eukaryota; kingdom Metazoa; phylum Arthropoda; class Branchiopoda; order Anostraca; family Branchinectidae; genus Branchinecta; species Branchinecta lynchi. The sequence continues at coordinate 9,110,536 of JAKZAP010000015.1, forward strand.
GCTGAATCCGAATATGAAATCTATTTTCTCGCCGGACAAAACCGCCTAAACCGTCCTAAACACAACGATTTGGTATTATTTTCAGTACGGTCTTGTTCCTTTCTTTTAAATTATGCGACAGTGTTTCGCGGTATAATTTGTGATAATATTGTAGATTGGGAAGTTTGTATAATTGGAAAGCGGGATCCTTTAGGAGAGTCAACAATCATCAGGTGGGATGGTCCTTTTCCAGGCATAGGCCTCTCAGTTCTCTGCATGCATGCGTTTCTTGGCGTTCTGAGGGTTTCTGGTGCTTACGTGACCACGTGTCCGAAAGGTCATCTGAGCGTCCGTGGCTCTGTCGGGCGTATGGACATCCGTGCATTGCGTTGCGTCTTGGAGGTCCGTTCTTATCATAGGTCGGCCGGTAGGCGTAAATTCAGGGAATCAAAGTGACTCGTGAATAACCAGTTTGTGTTGTCTTTTATTCTTTAATTAGTCTTTTAAGTAAAATCCATTGCTGGTAATGTCTTTCTTATACGGTTCTGATTCTGATCCTTCCGGGAGGGTTTTATCATCCGGGAGCATTGCTCGCGCTACCTAGTTACTTTCCCCCGTATGGCGATTATAGAAGTTCCTAAACCATCCCAGCCCAGTGGCGAAACTAGGGGGAGGTGCAGCTGCCCCCCCCACCACAAAAAATCCTGTCGGTAAATTGGCAGTGTTTGTCGGTGCGAACCACCGACAAACGCTTTTATCATACCGTTTCTGATACAGACAAAAGTTCTGTCGGTAAAACAGGAAACTTCCTGTGGTGAAATAGGCAGCGTTTGTCGGTACGGCACGCTTGAGCATTCCATTTCTTGTACTGACAAAAGCTCTGTCGGTAAGCCAGGTAAAATCTTGTTGGAAAATCGGCAGCTTTTCTTGGTGCTGAGACGGTGCGTAGATTCGATTTTTGGTACCGATAAGAGCTCTGACGAACACTTTCCTCATTTCGTTTCTGATACCGACGAAAGCTCTGTCGGTAAATCATGAAACCTATTGTAGGGAAATTGGCAAAGTCTGTCGGTGCACGGATTCCGTTTTCAGTACCGACAAGAGCTCTTTAGGTAGAGCTCTCAGAAAACACTTTCCTAATACAAGAGCTCTCATAAAACACTTTCCTAATACCGTTTCTGATACCGACAGAAGCTCTGCCGGTAATCAGGAAGCTTCTTGTCTAAAAAACAAAATGTTTTGTCAGGGCGGAGATGATACCGACAAAAGTAAAATGGTAAAATGGGAACTCTCTTTTTTGGTCTGTTTACATACGGAATGGATACAAATCTTGTCGTCAAGTTCAGTATTTGTGACCTATTCGTCAGTGCGAGGCTTTTTGATGTGGTTACTGGAATGTTCTCGTCAGTAAATCGGAAAATGCACTAACCGAACACTTCTTCGTTCCTTTCTGTTCCTTGACGGTAAACCAACCACACCGGCAAACCTGTTTCATCGAAGTTCTTGAGTGATTTCTCTGTTCCCACCCATAAACTGCCCTTTTGGGTTGATATGGCTGTTCATCGATCCGTAAAATGGTCCACTATATGAGTTTCAAATTCCCGTCAGTGATACCCCCCAACTCGCCCCCCCCCCCCGAGGTTGGGTCAGGTCAGGATATCTGAATAACACAACTAGGTCACATGGGCACAGTATTGCCAAGTTTATCTCAATCGCTCAACCGATTTGGTCCCTAAGCGTTTAAGAAAATCCACAGGACCCACCCTAACCCCCCACAGCACTACCATAATGGCAAGAAGAGGTTCGGACACATAAATGGCCAATATGCTATATATTTTGCATCCGGGTCTACAATGCATCAAGCATCACTCGAACGGACCATTTTAATTGCCAGTGGGCCTACTGGTCCGGTACAGCCCCACCTTCATCCAACGGACGTCAGATCCGGTTTTGGCCTCAAATTACATGTCTGGGTTCCATGAGTTCTGTACCTTTCAAGTTTTATCCAGATAACTTTATCCGTTCAGCCCTTACTCGTATTACAATATTTCCGAGACCTCCTTGTAACACTGTTCTCGGACGCGGATAAATTGAACATTTCAATCCAGTTTTATGGAAACTCGATGGCTGATGGGAGCAGATGCCCTAGATTTGCTGCTTCTTTGTCCGGACGAAATCCGACAACTGAGCGGAAGGTCAGTCGAATCTAAGCACTTTCTAAGGCCCATGCACCAGTTTGGTTTTTGAGGCGTATCGCAAAGTTACTGTGTGCCTGACTGATTGCCAGTTCACTTCACCTGTACTTTGATCCAACGCTTCCTCATACCAAATTTCAACAAGATATCTCAACCCTTTCGAGAATTATCAGGGTAGCAGATGGACAGAGAAACTTCAGGAACTTCTAGGTGCCAACGCTTTCGACCCCCAAAAACCGATTACTTTACATGCGAAAAAGGCAGCCGCGGAAATCTTCAGGCAGTGAAAGTAATCTGTTATAGTGTCTGTCTATGCAGGGACTGTTTTAAAGTTTTATCTGCTTTTACTTATGTGAATAATTTGATTTAAATGCAAGATAGAAATTACTTTACCAAAAATCTAAACAACTAAACTCTTTGAAAGCCAAGACAAGTCTGCCGAAGGATTCTTCTCGCGAGACCAACGAAGGGTGTTGTTATTCATTGCAGACACTGGATGTGTTTATATCCCTAAATTCAGATGAAGTCCTTCGCCGTACTTGCCTATACGAATGGTTACATACAGTCTGGTAAATATTCTCTGAATTAGTATGTTTACGAGAAACGCAAGGAAAAGAACGTAATCTTTCATTTTGTCTTAAATAATTAAGAGGAGATAACTAGAGATAAGTATTTAATCGAAGATTACTCTGAATCGGCTGGCAAGATTGATCGGTGACGCCCCAGACGAGAGACACTTTGCACCAAAATCCATTGTCAGTCTGTGCCCAGGGTTGCCACATGTCGCACGATAGAGTGAATTGTCACTTTATTTTGTTTTCGTCACTCTTGTCCTGCGTAGTAATAAAAATCACTCTATTTCAGAGAATGACCAAATGTGTCATTTTTGCAGCAGGGATTCCGACCATAAGTGACTATTTCAAGTTTTTTTCATGAAAGTAAAATTAAGATGGGTCATTTTTACAGAGGCAATTTCGACCAAAAGTGAACAGTTCATGAAAATAAATTTCACTCCTAATTCAGTCTGTTTTGGGTAAAAAAGTCACTCTCTAAACATTTTTATGTGTCAACACTGTCTGTGGCTCTTATCAGACAGGACACCAAGACTGTCATCGAATGTTGCTGTCCGAGATAGGTAGCTCTCAGCTTAGACGAAGTTCCAATCTTCTGGTGCAGAAGACTGCATTTGTCATAAGCTATTTGGTGTGGTTTGTAATGAGACTTCACCTAACTTTTACGAATGATATTTTTCAATATTTTGCCGGAATTTTGTTGGCTAGTGCAGGCATGTCAATAGATAAGTACACGAGTCGCAGGCATGTTAATAGATAAAGACACGAGTCAATACATACACGAAACCACACAAAAGATTTCAACGCAAAATTGCGTAACTAAGATAATATATGAAGTTTTAAGTAAAATGCATAAGAATTCTTCATTTAGCACGCTGTTAAAACAATCAGTAAAATACGAGACGAAATGTAAAGTTGCCTACTAGTCGCTGTGTAAGAAGATATCAGTTGACAACTCTTTCTCGTTTCTCGACGTCTCGATTCAAGATATTTCAGTCCAAATCTGACAGTTAGTGTTAGCTTGTAGTTGTCGTAGTTTGTGTAGTCGTGGCCTGATATTATTTTCGGAGCCCTTTTCTGGACCGACTCAATTTTGGCAGCTTGTTCCTTGGTCTAACCAGGATGCCAAGCAGGACAAGCGTACTCCAAGCAAGGTCTACTATAACTACAGCTTTTAATTCTAGATACTATTTAGTAAGAAGTCAATGCTACTACAGAACATCGCAGTTTGAAAAAGCCCTCGTAGACGCTGAGACAGCGCTGAAACTTAACCCTTCCGAACTTCAGGCGTATTGTAGAAAGGGCAACGCCCTAGTTGGTCTAAAGGTATGTCAAAGCAATATTCGTTTATTTTACTTCCAGGAAAATGCAATATTTCAGTGGGGTATTGATTCACTCTTCTTCCTGGCACTGTCAGAAGTTAGATAACATTTAACCCTTAACGGACCTATCTTATCTATAATACTGACGCAACCTACTTCCATAATCACTTCATATAATTCTAAACCCGGAGACCCCCGTTTCGTACGGTACATTCTAACCCCTCTAACGATGTGTATCACGCTGTCGACGTTTGTATGCGAAGAGTTTTCCATCGGAAAAATTGGTTATGGAAATTGTTTCCCTGTTCTCGCTATAAGTCAACGGGCTTAAAACAGCCAAAACCGTGGGTTATTTGTTGAAAAGCACAGCCTAGTTTTACAGTATTCGAATATTTTAAAATACTGTAAATGAAGAGTAAATAGCGCGAGGGGTCCTTTAACCGGAAAAGCAACTTATTTTATATCTTGGATTCGAACCAACTGTATTGTTTAAATGAAGTGGCCCTAGAAGTGACGTTCAGAATAGGCACTACTGATCTGACAAGACAAAGCTCATTCCGAAGCGGAGATTTGAATTGCAATAGCAGTTCAGTGGCGGATGAAGCTAAGCTCAGGAAATTTTCGGTTCGAGATTGTAGGGTCACTTCTGAAGAAACCTTGCATGCGATCTCAAAAAGATTTATTTTTCCCCAATCGTTACAATTACTACATATTTCAAGCTTAAGTCGTATTCTCGCCCTTCCCCTAGGACTCCTTTTGAGTAGTCAGATTCGGAGGGGAATCAATTTTTGCTTGTGTTGGTGCAATGACTGATTGAAAACAATCACTAGAAATAATACCAAAAATAAAGTACATAATAATAGCTGTATTTAAAAGCCCAGGGGCCCATAAAAGCCCAGGGGCCATATACATAATTATTGTTTTTAGATAAAAAAAAAACAATTTTGGAAGCATTCCCGGTGTTCTCGTTGTTTTCCATACGTGGAGTCCACGTGGAGTGACTCCCTCTATTCTTGCTGTTCCGTTCGCTTTCCCGAGGAGTCCTCGGTACGACAAAGAAATACTACAAACCTTGGAGGTACGACAAATTCGAAAGAAAAAGTTGATTCGGTGAAAATAGATTATATATAGCGGAGCAACTAAGTAACGCATTTTCACCGGGTCTTCACAAGTGAATAACAAATCTGTCCCATCCTACAACTGGATTAATCAGGGTTAACTGAACTCCCTATTTGGTTAAACTTTATCAAGTGGATTGTGTAAAATGCTAAAGGGTTTGACAGATCCCGAACACATTTTGGGACATTTTCAAAAGTGGAGTATGTAAAATAAAATAAAGAATTAAATGAAACACAACAAAAACAAGTATGACATACAATAAATATTCTTTGAGCCCAAGCTGACTTTGAAACATATATTCAAACAGTATTTACAACGGATACGTCAGCTACGTCAGGGTCCTCGTCAGGCTGTCAATCTTCTGGGTCAGCGTGGGGAAGGAAACAAACCTGTAATAAATCAAGATTTATTCAAGATTTAAATCTAATATTTATTTACAGGTTTGTTTCCTTCCCCACGCTGACCTGATTTATTACAGGTTTGTTTCCTTCCCCATGCTGACCCAGAAGATTGACAGCATGACGAGGTCCCTTGCCAAGAAAGGCCGTAATATCGCTGATTAAGAATCGTAGCTGACGTATCCGTTGTAAACATTTTTTGAATATATGATATACAATTTCTCATTCTTCGGCCAGAAAAGAGTGAAGAATGTTATGCGCTGGCTTAGCCCAGTTGTCCATGATTTTTGGCAGAGCCGACGAAATTTCCAGAAGTGTGACTATACTACTTAACTTTTCATTTTCATTTTGTGTATCCTCCATATACGACGAGTATAAAATATATATTTTATATATATTTTAAAATATATATAAAATATATATGTTCTGTTAGCATGTGGCTATGGTATAACTTTGGCAAAGAAAGCAGGTGCTTAGCATACTTAAAACCGAACTTTCTCATCTTTTGCAACTCCTTCCATAAAACATGCGCGGCACCAGAGCGAAAAAAACCCGGAAGGAGTTCTAAAAGAACTGTGAGCGTGTTCCACCCTTCTAATAATAGTTACTATTATTTACTATTTCCGTTCCATCCTCACGAAAAGTTACTACACTGACCGTTCCAGCCTTGTCGGAATAGTAACTAATAGTTGCTATTTGCTTACCATGCTCGGGAGCGTAGTAAGCGTAGTTACTACGCATCTCTGCAGCGTGATTGGTCGGATTCGCTCCTGGCGTGAGATCCTGCTGGAAAATAGAAAAATCGTTCCAGCCTTGACGGCAAAAAGCCAGAATTCGTGACGTCATGCGTGGTAACTACGGTAAGTAGGGTGGAACACGCTCTGTATAAACTTCCTAAAGCTTTCCGATTGTAGCGCCAACGATTTGGGACATTGTGAACATTTCATGATCTGTTTCAAAAAACAATAACACTTCTTAACGCATTCTCTTGTCGTTCCCAAAGGACTCCATGGAGAGTAGAAGGGAGCCGTGAGGATAGAGGGAGTCAGTTCCTGGCGACTCCACGAATAGAAAACAACGATAACACAGGGAATGCCTCCGGATGACTTTTACGTAGATTTACGTCCCTTGATAGACTTATTCAGGTGAAGCAATTAGCCTGTGAAGGCTACCTAATTGGTCAACAAAAGGTGAATGTTTAACCCGTATAAGCAGATATTAACGGATGGCTAAGTATGGAGAAGCGAGATGACCAAAAACGGTCATTTGTACGAGAATCAAGAAGTAAGAAGCGAGAACTGTAAATTCAGATAAAATCGCAACTGTTATTCCTTATATCTGTTTTCGCCATTAATCGACTCCCGTCCAGATTCGAAAAGGAGTCCTTTTCGAAGATGGTGATGATAGTCGCAGCATTCCCCGTCTGTCGCGAGGATACCGAGTTGGGTCCCTGGAACAAACCAAAACGTGGCGACCCCGCTGTGGGAGTCCGCGGGGAATGGCTAGAGTAGGCTACGCCTTTAAAAGAGCACTTTTAAGTGTTATATTTCACGAAAAGATAACATAATCTGACAACTGAAAACTTGAAAACTTTCCCTCTTTTAATACTTACTGTTTATTTATTAAATACCCTACTAATAAATATTTTCGTGTTATCTTGTTCTACGGAAACATCTTGAGAAACGTCGGACCCAGCACCTGGCAGATAAGACATAGCGAAATGAGAAAAAAATGTTCCTTCAGCACAAGCTGACTGCGAATCATATTTGATAGTGCAAAACGGATACGTCAGCCTAATTTTATTGGAGCTATATTTTGGCTCTTCTTGGCAACGGTCCTCTCTAAAAGTTTTCCCACAAGTTCGTTTTTCCAACTTGAGCGTTTTTGAGCCTGAAGAGGACTCTTGCCAAGAAGGACCGAAATATAGCTCCAATAAAATTCAGATGACGTATCCGTTTTGCACTATCAAAGAAATGAGTAGTCGTCACGTCTTGAGCAAAGAAAAAGTGGTGTCGTTTTCTTGAACAAATTCGATGCAGTTTAACAAAATACGCCTGAAATCCAACACTATAGTAACACATCACTTAAATCGCCTGAAAATCCGATAAAAATGCGTTCTTCGTTTTTCCCCGTATCCAACGATAATCGATTTCATCAAATGAACTTATTCTTTCGGATTTAATTGTTGTATCCCTCTATGCTTGAAATATTTACGAACTCAAAATGTAAGCCATTGCTGAAAAACAAAATATAAATGTCAGATTCCTCGCAAGACATATTCTGAAACGATTTACCTACTTGTATGCAGGACGTAACTTCTCGGGTCGGTATACTTTAGCCCTGGAAAAGCAAGCCTTTTTTTGAAATTCAAATTCTCCGCGTCCGGATGAATTTTGCGTTGTTGTGCGGCAGCGTTATTACTAGAGCCTCAGGTGAAAAACATACAAAATCCCTTATGCAGCGTTTATGAGCTCAGGAAAACTTGAACAGAATACGGTCTTAGGGACAATTAAATCTGACAAAAACAAATTCAACATCCAACAATTTTTTGTCCAAGGGCATGTATGACAACAGTACTGACGGCTGCTGCTCTTAAAAGCTAGCTAGACTTTTTTTTTGTCTTTTTACCAGCGCCCGACGAGATTTTTCAAGTCGACCGGAATTCCTTTCTACTCGACCGGACTTCTTATCCATGTAAACGTTACATTAGATGAGTCAAAATGTCAGATCTAAAAATAAGCTGCTTTTTCAGTTAAACTTTAAGATGCTTAGCTTATTTTGTTTACACAGATGTATTTCTGTACCTTTTATAGCATAGTCAGAAGTAAGGAGAAAATAGCCTTGAAAAAACGATCTTTCTTGCGAAATAATCTTTCGAAATATATCTTATCTTTATTGAGCTACTATAATGTTACACTATGATGCTTGTTATTGCCACCCAATTATCTAGATTTTTTCGTACATTAAAACAAGAAAAAGGGTTTCGGTGGGATCTGACCGGGATATTTATTAGAGGCGTATTCTTGCCGTTCACCGAGGACTCCACTTGAGGAGTCCCCGCGTTTTTGTTTGTCTCGCGAGTCCACATGGACGGGGAATGGTACGATTATCATCACCGTCCTCAAAAAGGACTCCCTTTCAGATTTGGAGGGGAATCAGTTTTTGCTGGTGTTGGTGCAATGTAAAATTAATTAACAACAATCAGAATAAACAAAACCAAAAATAAAGTGGATCCAGACTAATTTTTTGTCAACTGCATATTTTTTGTTCGAACAAAATCCATTTTATGAGCATTTCCCGTGTTCTCGTTGTTTTCCTAGGCGGAGTCCGCGTCGAGTGAATCCCTCTATTCTTGCCGTTCCCTTCGATTCCCCGAGGAGTCCTCGGGGAACGGCGAGAATACGCCTTAGACCTCGTGATCCAGGCAATCGGGTCTCGTAGATTTCTGACCTTCCCTATTTCTTGTTTTTGTTGAATTATATAGTTAGATGCCATGAGATTTTTCATAAACCGGTATATATATATAAAACCGAAAATTTGGCAGAAAGAAAGCTTTTTCGTGAACTCACTTAGAGACCCAGTACGGGGTAGAGACATGCTGGTTAAGTTTTTTTAGCTATATTTTCTTGCCGGACAAAGTATTTCGCCCGGAATCCGGCCGAAACAGAAAAGGATCAGCAGTTCGCCCAAACCCGGCTAAAACTGGAACTTTGGTAGAAGTAAAAGTTCGTATGTGAAGTTGATTCAAGATTCAAAGTACGAGTAAAAATACATCTGGTATTTTTTTGTTCACCGGACGAAGATTTCGCCTAGAATCCGGCAGAACTCGGAAATTTGATGGAATTTAAAGTTAATTCTGATGTCCTATAAAACCATGATTCGAAGGCAAGATTTAATGCTAAATTGATCTTTTTTTTCTTTAGTTTTCTCAGTGGGTCACTCGTTTAGCCCCAGTCCGTGGAAATCAAGCACTTTTAGGGTGAATTTGCTTTGTATTGATACTGTTACGATCAGAATTGGATATTAACCGGAATTTCGGTAGGATCAAAATCCTCCGATAAAATTAGATAGGTTTTTAAATAGCTATGGTATACTAGTCTTATTCTGACCTGGGACACATAACACGTTCATGGAATCTGGCGAAGAAAGAAAATCTATCGGACCCAACTGTCTGGATGAAGAATTCCACTAAATATTCACCTTTGGGATCCCATTGAAACTTTTGGTCTTGTTTAGTACGCACGCACGAACAACCTACATTTGAGCGAGTCTGAGTCCTTTAAAACTAGGCTGTGCTTTCAACAAATAACCCACGGTTTTGGCTGTTTTAAGCCTTTTCCGAGACCCGTTGACTTATTAGCGGAAACAGGAAACCAGTGTACATAACCGGTTTTTCTGATGGAAAACTTCTCGCAGACAACCGTCGACAGCGTGATACACATCGAAGGTAGCAAAACACGGCAAGTGAGAAAATCAGCGTGGCTTTGTTAGAGGGGTTAGAATGTACCATACGAAATTGGGATCTCCGGGTTTAGAAACATGGAGTGATTATGGAAGTAGGTCGTGTTAGTATTATAAGTAAGGCAGGTCCTTTAACCAGAATATTGGAAATGTACCCTAGGACAATATCATGTAAGGACCGGATGATTGGTTCGAATCCAAACGACTCGGGATGCTGATCTATCTAATCCCTTTCGTTCACAGATGACACTAGAGTTGGGATTCGTCGGGTTATTTCTCTATCCGTTGTACAGAGCTTCTTTAATAGGAATAACAAGACATGCAAAATCAGTATTTCAAGATTCGTTGATTTTCTTTTTTTAAACTAGTGGGTACGTGTAATATTTGCCCCTGGCATGCGCAGTGGCCAGAGCAAAATAACACTAGGGGGTAGCGTCAAGACCTATGCTTTCCTTGCTTGGGAAACGGGTCATACTCATAGCGCCGCCTAGTACGCTTGCAGCACTTATAACGAGACAAACTTGCGGGTTTAAAAATTTGTTTTAAAGCTAAGATGCCGTCTGCGCACATCGAGGAAACAGGGGAGGTTGTATTTTTTTTTTTGCTCTGTTCAGAATATGAAGTTATTGGAGCCAGCGCTGGTGCACAACCGATCGAGTTTCAGTAGGGACGTTCACTGTCGCTAGTGGTGCTAGTGTCGCTACTGTTAGAGTGTATGTCACTTTTTTCAAGTCTTGGTGCTTCTCTCTAGTGTTATTTTGCTATGGCAGTTGAGAAGAGGGAAGTGGACGGTCAGTTTTGTCGGGGTATCCACAGTCGGGCATGGGATCAAAGAAGGAGTTCTATTGGCTTCTTTGTTGTTGGTATAATCTATTTGTGGAAAAGCATTATCGGACATAACAACTTAAAAAGGACATAGAGTAACTAACGTATTTCCTATTTCAGCGGTTTGATGATGCAGAACTCTGCTTTTTGCAAATGCTGGAGCACGATCCCGAGTGCGACGAGGCCATGACAGAATTTAAGAACATAAACCTGTATCGACTCCTCGACTTGGGTTATCAAACAAAAGATTGTGAGGCTGCTTTGGAGGCAAATTTCAACATATATGAGGTGAGATTATTTGCGTTTTTTGTTACGGTTTAAGAAGTGTTAAAAGCTCATATGGCACTTGTAAAGGGTAGTTTGCATTTATATCCTCATTTTGCATGCTTATCCTCATTTATATATAACTCATATATAACTGCAAATAATAGATATTCCTTCGGCCCAAGCTGACTACGAATCATATTTGACGGTGCAAAACTCTAGAGCCTGAAGAGGACCCTTGCCAAAAAGGGCCGAAATATAGCTCCAATAAAATATAGCTGGCTTATCCGTTTTGCACCGTCAAATATGAACTGCAAATAACTCGGTAATTTGAAGACTCTGGAGCCGAATTTGCATGTATACCGTCAGTTTGCATGCAAATTATTATAATAAACTTTTGGATTGAATGTAAGGGGAGCGAATGGAATGTCAGAGTTATGGGTACTAGTTGTTTTGGAAGTAGAAAACAGTTGGCGAGGCTCAGGGGAGTTGTTTTGTTTGTTCATGTTTGGCCGTTTGCTCTTTGCTTATATCTTATTCTCATCTTATCCCATCCGACGATGAAATTTGAACAAAAAAGCTAAGCAATTTCACGTTATAACTGGGGAATGTCCGCCATCAGTGTTTACTTTTCCGTATGAAGTTTGGCTGCAACAAAAACCATGGCATCCTGGTGGCTACGAAACTAGGTCCTTTCTTTTTAACCAGTTATAAACGAGATATTTGACGGTGCAAACGGATAAGTCAGCTACATTTTTATTAGAGCTGTATTCGGCCCTTCTTGGCAAGGGTCCTCTTCAGGCTCAAGCTGGAAAATGAACTTGTGGAAATCAATTAAAGATTTTTCCTTAAATATCTGGTACATATCTTTAATTCCAACCAATTTTCAGAGAAGAAATTCACAAAACGAGATATTTAAGGAAGAATCTTTAATTGTTTTCTACAAGCTCATTTTCCAGCTTGAGTGGCTTGAGCCTGAAGAGGACCCTTGCCAAGAAGGGACGAAAATATAGCTCTAATAAAAATGTAGCTGACTTATCCGTTTTCCACCGTCAAATATGATTCGCAGTCAGCTTGGGCTGAAGGAATCTATAAACGAGATATTCAGCTTCACTAATATACTTTGGCATTTGCTCTTACTTTTGTATGGGCTCACTGGTCGCATAATTATGGCATTCTCAAAGAAGTCGAAAATCCATGAAAAAGTCGAAAATCCTACGACGAGTGCCAGCACTGGTCATAGCCTTAACACATCTTGATGTGGTATGTCGTATGTAGCCTGTAGAACGAGTTTAAAGGACACCTGAACAATGAAACCGTACTTGAACACAACATGGAGAATGCATTTACAGACATGGCCAAGGAGAGCATTCTTCTCCTGAGCGTGACGTTTTGAAAACAGGGCTGTTCGTTTCTGGAGGTTTGCACATGCAGACTCCAAGACAAAAAGCGCAATTCATTCAAATCTTGTACAGCGCTGGCCGGATCGTATTCGAATTTCTTCTAGATATACGTTTGGGCTTAACTGGTTAAAAAATATTCGAGAAGAAGGGTTGATTCGAGACATTTGTTCATTTCTAAAATTGTTCGGTACTGAAATGAGGACAGATGCAAAACGGAGCAAAAATCGTAGCTTGGAAACACTATTTCCTATTTGGACTGGGTTTTCTGCAGGCAATGTTAACGGAAGTGATACAGATAGGGATGATACTTGGTACTCTTCATTCAGGTGTCCTTTAATGAAGTCTTTTACTATTTCAGTAAGTAAGTATATTATAACCCACAAAATGTTTTACAACAAAAGAGAGTGGAGTAGAGATAAATAGAAAAAAGAAAAGAACAACAGACGAGAATAACATACGAAACATACAATAGTGATCCATCTATCAATACAAAAAAAGTCTGATCAGTCGGTGATGCGGCAACAGACGTAGACTAGATATCTGCGGAAATCAGTGTGCAATTCTTGCAGCCGTTACAAAATGTCAGTAGCTCCATAAGATTCAATGATCTTAGAATTACTATGGGACCGCGGCAGATACAGAAGAAACTGGCAGTAACAGAAATAATCTATCCTTATTCTGCATAGACCATCTCCCTGGATAGATCTGCGCAGCTCTCACAACCCACCAGTGTTAAAATGTTTGGAGTTAATCACTTAGCCGCCTTCTTTTTAAATCCCGTAGTATCTTTTGGACTTTATTTTTATTTATTTTATTTATTTATTTGGATCTAATACCGGCCAACTAGGGCCATTATACAAAACAAAAAACACTTTAAAAACTTACACTTTACACACTAAGTTGGGTCAAACCCACAATATAACAGCTCCCCCCATTTCAGCCAAACGGGAAGAGATAGCCGCATGTGCGGCCCAGAGAGAACAGCCAACAGAGGGTTCTGGGACTCCAGAATTCTATTCTGGAGCGAAAAACAAGCTGATCTACGGACTTCAGAGAAAGATGGGAGACCTTCACCAACAAACATTGCCGAGGCACTACAATTCCAAGGAAAACCGTGCAACCACCGGAGGGAGTTATTGTACAGAACACGGAAAGAATTACCGCGTCTGACCGTGATATTAGTCACAAGAGAAATACCATAAAGTTGTGTGCAATAAGCCCGGAACAGGAAAGATTTCACCACTCCGTCACACTTCGCAAATTTCCTGATCAGCAGGTTGGCGCGAGCACAGAGTGATCTGGCCAATGCATTAACATGGAGTTCATCATCCAGCTTGGGGGTAAAAGTGAACCCCAAGTACTTGAAGGATGACACAAACTCAAGTTGAACCCCTGAAAGAAACACTGGTGGAATTACTAGGAGTCTCATACCAGGGGGAATGAAGGCCATGCATAATGTTTTCTTAGTATTGAAAACAATGTCATGGCGACTCGCAAAGCTATCACACAAACCCAGTAGTTTGTTGAGTGCAGACACAGACGGAGCCAGGACAGCCAGGTCATCGGCATAGCTGCAATTGTTAAAGCACATCCCTTGAATAAAGCACCCAACACCAGCAGTTGCTAACGTCACATTAAGCTCATCTACGTATAAATTATACAAAAGAGGAGACAGTACACCACCTTGCCTGACACCATTCAGTACCGGGAACCGTCTACTAAGCACCCCGCCCCATTTAATACAAAATCGTTGATTCTGAAACCAACAAGACAGGGTAAGCACGATTCGGGGATCTACACCGCGATCAAGAAGGCATCCCAGCAGTTTTTCGTGATTTACCCGGTCAAATGCAGCCTTCGCATCAATAAAACATACAAAAACCGGAGACGAAAAAAGCCAAAAATAGTGGATCACCGACTTTACAAAAAATATACAAAACTCGGTAGACGACCTCGCCCTGAACCCAAACTGGTAATGAGAAGCTCGAACCTGAGGTTCAATAATACCTATAAGGCACTTTTCAAACACTTTCGATACAACAGCGGCCAAAGCAATGGGCCTGTAACTACCGAGGCTACTAACATCCAACACCGAAGATTTAGGGATAGGGGATATGTACACTTCTGTCAACTCTTCGGGCACGAAACCATGCGCCAAAAACCCATTAAAGAGACATGTTAACATACAAGTAAACGTCGACCCAGCATGCTTCAGATGGTTAGCAGTTATCCCGTCAAGACCACCCGCTCTGCCCCCAGTAAGCCCAGAAAGCACCCTGGCAACAGCCTCGTGTGCTATCAGCTGCTCACTAGAAACAAGAGTCGCACACAGCCGGGCACGATCCTCTACACTACCCACATTAGAGGGAACCGACGAAAAAATCTCTGAATAATGATTTGCCCAAAGGTCAGCAACAGCAACTGAGCCAACTACGCCACCAACAACATCCGCCACCTTAGGGACAGTTGATCTACCGTGCCTACTAACAGTACTCCAGAACTGCTTAAACTTATAGCCCCCGAGGGAAGCTGCTAACGCAGACGCTTTCAGCTTTTCCACGTGTTTTTTACACCACCTGGAAGCACTCCTATACTTACTGTTAAGTAGCTTTCTAACCTGGTCTAACTGATCATCCTTGATCCTGCCCGCGTAAATCCAATCCAAAAAAGCGAATTTCGCTGCTAGATAAAGTTCCTTGACGTGACGGGTCCAACCAGCGACAACTTCACGCTTATGCCCAGTTGCTCCTTTTTTCGCCGGAAGCGCTTCATTGGCAGAAACAATCAGAATCGCAACTAGCGCTAAATAAAGATTAGTAAGGGAAAGAAGATGGTTATGCTCAGAACAAGAACCTGAACAGCACACAGGAGGATTAGTAGCACAAAGAGTTCTAACTTTAGCTTCCACCTTCGTAGAGTAGTCCCTCAGCCCTTGTTTAGTAGTCTTATCCCAATCCACCACCGGGGCACACACATAGCTAAGGGGCTGAACCTGGTCCTCAAAAGACTGCGATGCAGCTACCTCTACCTCAAAAATTAATGGAAAATGATCAGAACCGAAAATATCATACTGAACATCAATCTTAATAATCTTATCCCCAAAAGAACGCGAGCACACTACATGGTCAATCCAAGAAGTGTACCCCTGGGGGCTCATAAAAGTGAAAGTATCGTTTTTAAGATTAACAACATCACTTAAAACAAAATCATTTTCTTCCACCATAGCCTCCAACTCAGTGTAAAAAGGAGTTCTCTTTTGAACATCAGCATTGAAGTCCCCAAGAAAACAAGTGTGGGACATGGCTTGATCTTCAAGCAACGACGCAAGCTTCCCCAAATAAAGTGAAAATTCTGGAAGATTCTCATAATTATTAACAGGCATATACACGTTCACAAACAGCACTTTCTCATTCCCGAACTGAATCATAACTGGCTGGATCCTTTCTTCAAACGGAAGGGGAAAAGAAATTGCAGAACAAAGGGACCTTCTGCATAAAAAAGCCAGACCACCTTTAGGCCTTCCAACTGCGAGGCCATCCGCAGCTCTTGAGGCACATACACCGTAAGCTACAAAATCACCATGTAGCCCATTCAGGAATGGGAGATCATAATCAAAGATCATTGTCTCCTGAAGGAAGACAATGTCAGACATCTCACAAAGAGCCCTCACTGCTGCATGATTTTTTTTAACTGAGTGACAGTTAAAACTCGCAATTCTGGTACTCTCCATTTTTATTCAGCAAGGGTAGCAGGCGACTCTTCAGCCCCAGATGGTGACCTTTCAAGCTCACTTTCACTAGGAACACGGCGAGGTTTAGGGTCATAGTATCTTCGAACCAGAATTCCAGCCGGCCAAAATTCCGGCTGCATTGCTGACATAGCAAACATTGCCGGAATAACCAATTTGAAGGAAACACTCCGGGAATTGTCACTAATGATTTTTTCGCAAACTGCTTTGCACTTCAGCCTTTTGCTCACGCTCTGTTCAATGTCTTTAGGATCTGTTCCAGGGACAAATCTACTCAAGAAAAGTTTTGTATCTCGCGACTGAAGTACCGACTTCAACTTAGGCGGATTACCATGCGTATTGCAGCCTATAGTTATTTTCGGTAAACCTTTTGTAGCAGAAGCAGAATTTGGCTTACCACGCAAAATTTGCACTTTCGGTGCACCTTCTTTGACCACATTGGCAAAACTTTTGGACTTACGTGAGTTCCGTGACCAACCTTCGCTCCCACCGGGACACACCTCCTTTGCAGATTCTGTAGCTACGCCGTGAAGTTGGTTGCCAGGCGGGACCAGAGTCGGTGGATTAATGACACGACTACCGCTCGGAGCATGCGACTGAAATAAATCACCAGCAGGAGCGCTAACTATTTCAGTACGATGCTGCGAGTCTTTGACAGTGGAGCGGAGCTCGACAATCTCAGATCGCAGGGATTCAACTTGCTTTGCAAGAAGGGAATACGACGACATAATTGCGGCAAAGTCAACGTTTGACAGAGATAGTGCCGGTAGACGTTTCAAATCTCCAGCTGCAAATGTTGGTAGGCACGACCTGTCGCACTGCAGGAGTATCATAAAAATGTCATTTAGAGTCTGGTGACCCGTGCGCCTTTTCAAAGTGAATATCTCCGAGAAGCGGACGCGGTCGTCTGTTGATAGGCTGAGGCAAAGATGAGATTTGCTCTTCTGTACCTCGTCATCCGAGTACACCCCCTGACAGAGGTTCAAAATCACATCCTTCGGGATGCAATCCATTTTGTTTGAAATGAAGCAAAGAAGCTCATCCAGAATAATCTTTTCCGTTACCATTTTTGGCTGACGGCGACAAAAACATAAAGCGGCACTTACTCGCAAGGCCTCGTCTTCTTAAAGAACAAGGCCTCCTTTCAGCTAACGCAGCTACAAGCAGAATGCAGACAAATCAATTCCAAATCCAAGAACATTCAGCACGCGAATTCAATCCAATCACTCACAGGTGTTTACTGGTCGAATGACTGAACCTGACTGCAATTCTTGCAGCCGTTACAAAATGTCAGTAGCTCCATAAGATTCAATGATCTTAGAATTACTATGGGACCGCGGCAGATACAGAAGAAACTGGCAGTAACAGAAATAATCTATCCTTATTCTGCATAGACCATCTCCCTGGATAGATCTGCGCAGCTCTCACAACCCACCAGTGTTAAAATGTTTGGAGTTAATCACTTAGCCGCCTTCTTTTTAAATCCCGTAGTATCTTTTGGACTTTAACTTGCTTTTATATTTTTAAGACACAACTAGGAGATCACATTTCTTATTTTTTATGGCTGTTCCTTCTTCCCTCAGTGACGTGAATTTTAGTTTATTTTTACGTACTTTATTTATAGGATGCTTTGGAGTTTCTCCAGAAAAACGCATCGTCTCAGAAAGCAGCTATTGATCATTCAGGGATTGCACAACAACAAACAGAACAAAACAACAAACAACAACAGAACCCTACATTGGCACTCAAATCAACAGAACAACCAGCTGATTTGAACCAGTCAGCTGCGTCTCGAGAAACGCTAGACTTTCTTCCAAGGAACCTGGCACATTTGAACCAGGTTCCATTTCCAAACTTTGGTGACCAGACTGGTGGCCTGACAGCCTTCGCAGCCCAGAACTACGGCACAATTTGGGACATACCAATCCCACTGTCGAGCTCGTCCATCAGTCCGTCTGTGCCTTTGTCAATGGGAGCTGATCTTTTTGGAAGCTTTCAGCCTATCATGGACCCGTTTGCAAAGCCTGCGTTTCCCAATCCCTTGTTTGGCACTACGTCTGCCTTGCAGTCTAGTACCGCGCAAGTGAGCAACGGCTTAGTTGAGCCATCAGGTATGGTTCACACGAGTAGCAACACCGTCTCCGAGCCCAGAGTGTCTGGCAGCAGCTCGACTCTTGGATCCGTCCCCAGCACAGCGCGGATAACTGCAGGCACCCCTCCTCCTACTGGAGTTGATGCAGTTGCGTTGAAATCTGCAGCAACTGTTGCTCAGCAAGTGGCAACAAACGCCGCCAAATCTCAGCAAGCTGTAACGCCAGCGGCAGCTAAGCCCTCCCAACCTCCCCAGACTGGAGCAGTGGCCAGTACCGCTTTGAAACAACCGGTAGCGTTGAAACCAGAGACGAAAGAGAAGACTGTTGATGGAGCGGCATCAGCAGCGGCACGTGCTCCATCTAGAGACGAAAAGTCAACTAAGAAGGAGGATCAAGCGAAGACTTCCCAACCGTTTCCAAAGATCGTGGTGGTACCCACTGTTAGCAGCGACAGAGGGTATTTAACTGAGTAAGTAGTCCCTGCTCATTTTTTAGTAGGCTAATCATACCGGCTATACACGATCGCGACTGATGTTAAACCGCATGAACTTGCACGTCGCTCTTGCTCAGCTCGGAGGTATTTTTATTTATTTATTATCAAACAAAAGTGGTAAGTCGTTAAAGTTTAACTGAAAAGCCAACTTATTTTTGTATCATTTAATGAATCATTTGGATTCTGCAGAGATTTTTTTTTTTTTTTTTTTCACTATCCGCTCTAGTATGACGTTCAGAATATCTACGGCCGTCCCCACAGCGTAAATTCTACTATGACTCGGGAAATTTTAATCTCAACACAAACGCGGCTATTCAGTGGGCAGTCGTGAGACTGGTGAAGATTGTTGAGTGCCTGGACAAAAAAAAACATAAATCTTTCTGGTAAGGCATACAACAAAAATACAAGCGCATAGAGGTACCACAAATCATACGGAAACTCTACTATTTGAAATGGATTATTTTTGAACAGCGGGACAACGACGTAATGCATTTTCAACGGGTCTTCAAGCCAATTTAAGTGAATAAGTGATGGGTAACTAGATTGTCCTATCCCAGCCGTGTTCGGTTAAACTTTAAAGGACGTCTCTTACTTTTCCCTGTTTTCAAACCCCCAGTGACGATGTATGTGATATATCAACCTCTGAAATCTCCCTCTTTACAAAATCCTCGTGAACCTCTTTATTTGAATTTGTTCCTTTTCTGCGATAGCCGAGATTCTCTCGCTGCCAGTCAATAACTTTTTTTTTGTCTTTAGAGTTATCGACCGCCAAGACATTTCTTGTCGGATTTCGCTGAGGTTTCTAAGCATTTAACCATGGCACACGTTTGTTCAAAATTTTTCGCGAGAAAATTCCCGCTTGGGTCGACAAGCGCTAACAAAAGAATCTCCAACATCACGAGGTAATTATGAGTAATTCTGACAAAAAAAGCTCCGAAAATATCTTATGAGGAAAAGCATTTTTAGTGTTGTTGCCCCATGTGTAAATAAGAGTATCAAAATTTATGTGTTACATGTTGTGTCTTCTTGTCTTTTTTTTTTTTATTTCTTTTCTTGTCTTTTCTTTCATACTCCATTTGTGACTTGTGTCTTAAAAATGGGAAATAAATTGCATTCATTCATTCATTCATTCAGTAAGAACTGTGCTTTAAAGACACCCTCTTGATTCTTCTGCCTTTTATAATATACCTAGCTCCCCTATGGAATTATAAGCTTCTAACATCCCCATCTTTCTCCATTGTTTCGTTTCACACAACGCAAAGTTTGCCGGAATCTTCAGCGTCTGCTGTCTACTCTTTAACACAAAAGGATATGAGAACCTTCTGTTTTCTACTTCTTTTATATGCTCAGTTTTCCCACTTTAAACCACGGCGCACTCAGTTTTCAAATGTTTTGCCCCCAGCCGCCGCGTGTGAGAGCAGGAAGGCTGGATAGAGTTGACAAGCGCTAACGAGAAAATCCTTCATTTAAGTTTGAAAGTAATGCTATTTTCGAAAAACGGTTGGCTGATCCATTTCATAGTCAAAAGACTATCTCTAGTTAGAGTTGTGCCTTATGACTTCATCATTAGAATATATTGTAAACATAGGACACTAGTAACATAGTAATTCTAGAACACTGACAAATAAGTTGAATTCTGCATACACGCTTGAATAGAATAGAGACGAAATGGTAGATCGTTTAAGGATTTGCATTTACTGACATAACAATCTCTTCTGGTAGTGCGTTCCAGTTTTCACACACCCTGTTTTGAAAGCTATAGTCGGTGCAACATGATTTTTCGTTAAAACAGTTGATTCTTCTTCAAAACAGTCGGTTTTCACAAAAATAGTCGAAGACAGTCGGCTTTTCTTAAAATCGTTCATCTGTTTACAGACCATTCAACCCTGAATGCACTCCAGTATCCACCGAATCCTGTACTCGGTCGTAGTTCAGTTGATTGGAGTTAGGAAGTTTTCAGTTCATCAGTTTTATATCGGCACCAATAGCACTTGGCAAAGAGGGGCATGCATTTTCTAATCAGTCAAAACAAAGTAGCAAGCAGCGAGAGAATTGACGGACAATTAATTTTTCTGAATTGATTGAAAACCAGAGTTATACTTATTTGAATGTCGCCTAACACGGAATGCTCGCCAAAGAAGACACTAAAACCCATTCTAGATTATTTTTCAGATTATTTATTACACACAAAATAATATACGTCCTTGAACAAACTGCATGTCCGCCTAAAAAAAGGCCATGTGGCCTATGGGAACGAACAGACAAATAAGGAGCTGATTCAATAGTAGGCTACTCCTTTTTATAACATACATAAAAAAGAAACGTTATTGTTTAAATACATTTACAAATACCAACTCTCAACTACAGCTATCACTTGAAAATGACGCTCTTAGTTGTTTTTTAAAAGACTGAAGGGTGGTTGCATTCCTGATACACAGAGGTATTTCATTCCATAGCGCTACTCCTGCATATCTTATCGAAAAGGCCCCCCTCTTGAAGTATTCTTTCTTTGGTGGGACAAAAAACTATTTGATGCTGAAGATGTCGGAAAACAATGATATGATGACGATTCCTTAAACAGATCCAGCTGTAGAATTCCAGGAGGTCAAAGTGAAGCCAACTAGTCAATCTTTGCGACAAAAGACTTCAAAAATGTGTTTTCAAATGTATTTAAAAAAAAAAAATCTTAATTTCCTTCTGTTTCTTCTTTCAAATCTTGTATCATTTGCCAATCGGTGCGTAATTTCACCAAGTAGATGGCGCTAAAAATAAACAGCACTGGTTATGGGTTCTGAAATAGGGGGGAATTGGTGTACTGTAGGTTCGACCCAACTTAAGGCGTATTTTCGCCGTTCCCCGAGGACTCCACTTGAGGAGTCCCCGCGTTTTTGTTTGTCCCAGGGACTGACTCCCCATATTCTCGTGAGTCCCCACGGGCGGGGAATGCTCCGATTATGATCACCATCATCAAAAAGGACTCCCTTTCGGATTCGGAGGGGAATCAATTTTTGCTGGTGTTGGTGCAATGTAAAATTAAATAAAAACAGTCAGAATAAGCAAAACCTAAAATGAAATGGATCCAGACTAATTTCGTCAACTACATATTTTATTTTCTAACAAACTCCATTTTGGAAGCATTCCGTGTGTTCTCGCTATTTCTGTACGCGGAGTCCGCGTGGAGTGACTTCCTCTATTCTCGTCGTTCCCTTCGATTCCCCGAGGAGTCCTCGGGGAAAGGCGAGAATACGCCTTTAGTATGTAAAGTGCTAAAGTGTAAAGCGTTTATTTTGTTATGTATTATGGCCCTAAGCGGCAGGTATTAGACTCAAATAAATAAATACCCTAATGGAATGAGAAGCATATCTAAAATAAAGTGAAAATTCAACTTACTTTTCAGACTCAGACTAAGAAGCCCAGACTTCTTAATTTCCTTCTGTTTCTTCTTTCGAATTTTGTATTATTTGCCAATCGGTGCGTAATTTCACCAAGTAGATGCTCTCAAAATAAACAACATACTAATATGGGTTCTGAAATGGGGGAGTTCGTGTACTGTGGGTTCGACCCAACTTATTCTGTAAAGTGTTAGAGTGTAAAAGTGTTTATTTTGTTAATTTGTATGGCCCTAGTCGGCCGGAATTAGACTCAAATAAATAAATACCCCAATGGAATAAGAAACATATTTAAAAGTAAATGAAAAATTTGCTGTTTATGCCAGAAGAAAGGTAAAACAGTTGGCTGTTAGCTGGTATCAAGTTTGTTATTTTTCCTTTCCATTTGACTGTTTTATAAGCAAGAAACGAAACTAAAGTAGTGAAAAACATTGAGACAAGTGTCGAAACGAGCATTCATCTGCTGTAATCGAGTATTCCCGCGTCAATTTCCGCGTCGTTTTCAAGGTACTGTGTTATTATCGAAACATTAATTCTTCGAACCCAGAACGTACAGTTTAATAAATAATTAAGGCTTCTATTCCACTGATTTGAGTGACAGATAAAGACAATAAAATTGTTTAAATTTAAATTAAATTAAATTTATTATAATAAATTTTATTATAATCATTAAATTTTGAGTCCCCTTATCTTATAGCAAATGTTTACCTTAAATTACCTTCGGTTGCACTTGAAAGCAGTAAAGATGTTGAACGTGTCCGAAAGCTCCGAAACGAACGAAAATGCTGAATTAATTCAGCATTTTATGCAGTATTTCGCTTTCGGACTTAAATTTTCGCTCAATTTATGCAGCATTAATTCAGCATAAAATTCATCGACAAATTGAGCAAGAATGCTAAATTTTCATGAAGAAACTGAGGAGTACGGCGATTCTCTCAGTGTTTTTGGCGGCAAACGTAAACAAATTCAAAAAGACAACTGACAATTCGGCAAAAATACCAAATTTAAGACAACTAGCGATCATGGTCAACGAAGAAATGAAAGATAAGAAGGTTGGATATCAGTAGCTCATCCATTTTGTCAGCTTTATACAGCTAATTCTTTTCTCTTCTTCTTCTTCCTGACTTAAATTTTGGTATTCTAGAAGTGTCAGAGAAGAAAGAAAGGTAACAGCTTTCGGACAAAAAAAGAAAAGAAAATGCAGCATTAATGCAGCATTTACAGCACCAAAAAGCTTTCGGACACGTTCGTTGTATGCCGTTGAGGAGCTTGCAGTTGATAATGGTGCTATTTCCTGGTTACTGCTTCTGGGGCGCACCAGTCCTCTCTCCGCGACTGCGCGCGTCAGTCCTTGTGGTGTCGCTTTTTATGGCACTTGAGCTTACTCAAGTGCCATATAGCGATTGTAATTTCTGTCCGTCAGTCGGTCTGTGGGTCCCGGTTTTGCTAGTTCGGGCACTTCCAGATAAGCTAGGACGATGAAACTTGGCAGGCATATCAGGAACTGGACCAGATTAAATTAGAAATGGTCGCTTCCCCGATCCGACCATCTGGAGGGGAGTGGAGGGAGCGGAATCCGGAAAAAATTAGGAAAAATTAGATATTTTTAGCTTACGAACGGGTGATCGGATCTTAATGAAACTTGATATATGGAAGGACTTCGTGTCTCAGACCCTCCATTTTAAATCCAGACCGGATCCGGTGACATTGGGGGGAGTTGGAGGGGGAAACCGGAAATCTTGTAAAACACTTAGAGTGGAGGGATCCGGATGAAACTTGGTGGAAAGGACAAGCAAAAGTCCTAGATACGTGACTGATATAACCGGAACGGATCCGCTCACTTTGGGGGAGTTGGGGGGGGGGAGAAGTCCGAATTTGTAGTGATCCCGCGAGTTCCGTGCTTCCTGATGTGCTGGGACGATGGAAATTGACAGGCATGTCTGGGATTAAATAGGAAATCGTCAATTCCCCGATTCGACCATCTGGGGGGGGGGGGGGGGGGGTGGAAGGAGGGTGAAGCCAAAATGTGAGGTATTTTTAGCTTGCGAACGGGTGATCGGATCTTGATGAAAGTTGATATTTAGGATGACCTCGTGTCTCAGACATCTCACTTTAAATCCGGGCCTTATCCGATGACACTGGTGGGGAGTTGGAGGAGGGAACCGGAAATTTTGAGAAACGCTTAGAGTGGAGGGATCGGGATGAAACTTGGTGAGAAAAACAAGCAGAAGTCCTAGACACGTCATCGACATAACCGGACCGGATCAGGGCACTGTGGGGGAGTTGGGGTGGGGGTCCGGATTTCTAGCGATCCCGCGAGTTCGGCATACTTCCTGATGTCCTAGGGCGATGAAACTTGGCAGGTGTGTCGGGGATTCGAACAGATTGACTTGAGATTAGCCGTTTCCCGGACCCTACCATCGTGGGGGGAGTGGGTGGATGGGGAGTCCGGAATCTAGTGGCGTGCATAACTTTTGAACGGGTAATCGGGTTTGAATGAAACTTGTCTGGTGAGCTATCGCCTGGGACGTTCAGTGTCACGTCCGGGTCGGGTCCGATACCTGTGGGGATGGGGGGGGGGGAGAACTCAAGAAACTCTAAAAGCAGAGGGATTGGGACGAAACTTAATGGATGGAACAAGCATTAGGCCTAGATGAAATTGTCGGAGCCAGATGGTTTCGGGGCTCTGTGGGGGGAGTTGGAGGGGGTTTCCTGGAATTCCGGTAGTCGTGAGTTAGAATAGTTCCAGATGTAAAACGACAACGAAACTTTGCAGGCATATTAGCGACCCGAATTATCTTGACTTAAGGGGAGCAAGAGAAGGGAGGGGAGCAAGAGAAGAGAAATATGGAAATTTACTTCTATAAATTGCAAACGAGTGGTCTGATTCGAGTGAAACTTCATGGGTGATACGAATCGATGGTCTCGACATGTAAAACATGCGTTCGAACCATATGCGACCACGATTAGGGGAATTGGGGGTGGGGGGACTTTTGACATGCACAAAAACCAAACGGATGGACCGAATGAGATACAAATTCGACAGTGCCGAGTTTATGCGGCCTAGATTTGTTATTTGGCGTTCAGGCCGGATTCGGCCAAGGTAGGGGGGATACTGGAAACTTGCAGATAGGCTATGCTCCAATTTCAGTAAAACTTGATGAACAGGAACAGGGAATTAAGAGATTGGACCCGAACCGGCGTGGTCGATTTTTTTTATTCCGAACCAGATTCGGCCACGGTAGGTGGAGATAGAGTGAGTACCGGAAATCGTGTAGCACGTCTAGGGATCAAACAAATGGATTTATTGGGATGAAAGTTTGAACAGTCATGTGCATTTGCTACAGACAATCGAGACGATATCGGAACTGCTCAGAAATGAGTGAAACTAAATATCCTATTTCTATTTCCGAACCGCATTTTTGGATGGCGGGTGCATTTTGTGACGTTCTCATCTATTTTCTTGTACAGCCTACTCGTACAAGTGCCATATGAGCTCGTAGCTCTTGTTAATACAAAGCAAGAGAAAAGGCTTTCGCCACTAAATAACTCTAAGAGATTTTGAGTAGTCGAACTGATCAGAGGTAAAAATCTCATCAACAATGCACTTAAAACTATTGATCGGTTCAGCATTAACCGCATCTTCGGTAAGGCTGTTCCAAGGATCGACAATTCTGTTTCCAAAACCCCACTTAAAAATGTCCTTGTGGAATCTTGACTTTGTAAGCTTTCTGAAGCCCTCAGTTGCTTCACTGGTGACAGTGATGACAGTTTATCCAGACAGGTTGCCAAATGTCGCGCGATAGTGTGAATTGTCACTCTATTTTATTTTTGTCATTCTTGTCCTACGTAGGACAAAAATTCACTCTATTACAGAAAATGTCCAGATGTGTCAGTCCAGCAGTAATTCCGACCAAAAGGGACTATTTTACGATTTTTATCATGAAAATCAAGTCAAGATGTGTCTTTTTGCAGGAGTGGTTCTGATCAAAAATGACCATTTCACTTTTTTTCATGAAACTATAATTTCACTCCTAGTTCACTCTCTGTTTTCCACCAAAAGTCACTCTCTAAATTTGTTCAATGTGGCAACCCTGGATCCAGACAGGCTGTTCCGCGGAGGAACAGCTCGATTGCTGAAGAAGTGCTTGCGAACACGAGAGGGGCAGGATAATAAAGTTGAAACAAAGAACAGATTCAGAAAACACAAACAATAGGCACGAACTTCAGTAGATAGGCGCATTAGTTTATATTTCAAAATTCTAAAATACGTGACACCTTTGAAACTCAGCTGGGTTTCTCAAATAGTACAAACCCGTCTCGACTATTTTCAGCCTCGCTTGGTTTTGATGAGAAACACAGAAAAACGTGCATAAACGATATTTCTGACCAATGAGCTACTAAGAAGAATAAGCTGGAGCGTGCTATACCCCTCGAAAAGCACAAAACACGCAAAATTACTGATGTAAATATGGACCCATATGGCAATGAGCAGAACCTAATGGCTTTCACCTTCTACTCCAAAGACAGTGCGCAACTTCATTGCTCGGGAAGCAGATTGCAGATTTTCTACTCACCAACTTATCTATTTCAGTTAACGGGTATCTGTCACCAGGGGCGTCGCAAGTGCATTTTCGGTGGGGGGGTGCAGAGCCAAAATTTTACCGAATCTTTCAAAAATTTTACCGAATCCTAGAACTCAGAATTCGAGCTTTAAATTATGGAACAGAAACGATTACGTGGGAAGAGTAACAATAAAGGGCAGCATGAAAGACGATAAGCCAACTATTAGGCGGCGTTTCGGCGAAGCCCACATGTAGAATATATTGTCGGTTATGATTGCAGGAACATCTTCTATCTATTATAGCCAATATAAAACTAAATCGAGCGCCGCAGGCGAAAATTTTGAAATCCATTTTTTTCTGTAGGCTAAAATTCGACTGCTTCTACAAATTCTATCATTTACCGTTGATTAAATACTAAGACTCTCTAGAAACCGGATGGAGCGACGTTCAGGCAGCAGCAGCAACTGTAGTCTAGTTAATATACTACCCATGATCACATAAAGTGAGCGCCGCCGGCGAAATTTTTTGTTTGCTTTTTCCTGCCAAATTTAACTTCCATCCGAATTCTAGCTTTAAAGTTTGAAAATCTCAATCCTAAAATTGGCTTAACCCCCCCCCCCCCCCCCCCCCCCCCCGTCAAATGACGCGCCCTTCCACAAAATAGAGAATATTACGAAAAGTGCTGCAGGCGGAATTTTCGAATTATTTATGATTAGATATTTGGGGATCCAGAATAAAAGTAAGGACTATTTATTGTATCATAGATCATCCCATTTGTCTGCGACCAGTGCTTCACTCGACCTCTTCTGAGTTTCGAGATTCGTGGTAACATCCGAATCCTGGAAATTGTAACGAATAAATTACCGAATCCCGGTTATTATACCGAATTGTTTTGGTATGGAAAGACTACCGAACAATTTTCTTATTCGGTATACTTTCGTCGGAACTGGAACGAAGTCAAGATTCGTGGTTAACTTCCTAATCCTGGAAATTATACTGAGTGAATTACCGAATCCTGATCATGATACCGAATAATTTTGAACCAATAGCTTATTCGGGATTCTGTGTAACTACGGAATCTCCGTAAATATACCGAATAGTTCCGGCATCGACAAATTACCAAATGATTTCAGTAAATTCTCTCACCGAATTCGTGATAACTACCGAATACTGGCAATTATACCGAATCCCGATCATTATACCAAAGAGATAGGTACATATAGCCTATTTAGGATTCTGTATAACTACCGAATCCCCGTAAATATATCAAAACAGTTCTGCTATCGAAAAAATACCGAACAATTTTAGTGAAATTTTGGGCCTCCGGCCCAAAATTTTACCGAATCTCAAAAAGGTGGGGGGGTGCTGCACCCCCCCCCCTTGCGACGCCCCTGTCTGTCACAGATGTTGGTAATGAGACAATGAAGGACTTTTATCAACTAGTCCGCTTCTAAGCGCTGAACTGGCATACGGCGAGTTTCGTTTGGAGTAGACAATATGTATAGATAGCATGTGTGTTTACCCCTATATCTATAGGTATCACCTACTACCTACCTGTAATGCTTTGACACTGCGCGATCAGATTTACTTTGCGAAAATCGTAGCGCGGCGTCGCTTTGCCACAACTCAAGGAAGGTTTAAGCAGGATGCGATATTTTATAGAAAGGGTGGAAACTACGAAACGTTCGACAGATGAAGCGAAGCTGTTCTTTTTAAATTGCTTTCATACTTGAGTGTTTTACTCGAAAGTCTGTGCAGTCTTCTCTTTGGAAAACGTGTCAAGTTGTCTAAAGTTAGCTACTTTTTAAGTTGCTTTCCACTTTTTGGTTTTACTTGACGGTTTATGCAACCTTCCTTTGTTTTGTTTTTTTAGTAAATGGTATTTTTCATCCTGAAAAGTTACGGACAGCTTCACAATACCACTAGTTCATATAAAATAATGTTCCAAATTTTCACCAGTTCCGATGTCTACGATTGTAAAGAATAAAATTCAACTGGCTGCAAAGTCAATTTAGTCCCTACTTCCGATATTCTCTTTTTTCTTTAAACCATCAGTTCAGAAAAAAAAACTTCTTGGAACATACCATTCTTAAAACCTCGATGGGTCATGTAAAGTTGGCTGGGTCTGAAGAGTTTCCTTTTTTAGCCCAACAAACCCAAGAGGTATCAAGTCGATCAACCTATTGAACGTCCAAGGTGTGACCGAAGACTTCCTGAAGAAGAAGTTTGAACAGTGAGTACTTCTTGAATAGAATCCGCAGCCAGCTCTGGTGGTAGGTAAGAGGTGGCATCGTAGTTCACCAAGTTTCGCCCGAAGGTGAACCATACGAAACGATACGAATTTATTAGGTCAAATAACATAATAGTTAAATAAGACCCTATCAATAAATTATAAAACATACTGTCACTTACTCATTAAAATGCTTTACAAAATACTGACGAAAAGAAGATCTATACCGGTTAGAAGCTGATGGTTTGCAGGGCTCTAATTCATTTTGATGCCTCGTGTTATATCCGGGTCGTGCCGGTTCCGGTAGCAAATCACGATGCTTAATTGATTCCAACATTTTATTCCCACATGTCATAGTAAACTGGTGACGCCGGACAACACGGCTTTCTTGTCATATTGTAGCCCCTCTAAAGTGCAACTGAAAAGAGTTAAGACCCGATAGTCTAGTTACACATCACATAGTCACTTAAATAGGCGTGAAAACCCGATAAAAATGCGTTACTCCGATTGTCCGCTATCCACAAATAATTGACTTCGTTATCTTTCGGATTTGTGGTACCTCTATAAGCCTGTCCCTCTGAGCATGAAATATTTACCAACTATAAAGGTATGACATTGCTGATAAATAAACTAATAATGTCTGATAGTGCAAAAGGGATACGTCAGCTGAATTTTATTAGAGCTATACTTCGGCCCTTCTTGGCAAGGGTCCTCTTCAGGCTCTAAGCCGCTCAAGTTGGAAAAACAACTTTGTCTTCTAGCAAAAACTCGGCGAAATTCAGATAACTGGTTTTACGCATCGGTAGCATGGTACGCCGACACTTGACGGGAGTAGATTGCACATGGAAAATAGTGAATCGTGGCAAGTTCAAATGTAACATATAGAGCGTGTTCCACCCTTCTAACAATACTTACTATTTACGTAACATCCTCAAGAAAAGTTACTACGCTGATCGTTCCACCTTGTCGGAATAGTAACTATAATAATTACTATTTGCTTACCATGCTCGGGAGCGTGGTAAGCGTAGTAGCTACGCATCTCTGTAACGTGATTGGTCGGATTCGCCCCTGGCGTGAGATCCTGCTGGAAAATAGAAAAATCGTTCCAGCCTTGACGGCAAAAAGCCAGAATTCGTGACGTCACGCGTAGTAACTACGGTAAGTAGGGTGGAACACGCCCATAATTTGGGTCTCGTGGCATAAGATTATTGAATGCAATTGCGGAAGTAGATTGCACTGGCGTTCTAGGTACGACGGGTCCTTTAAGATTTGTCACTATTATTATGCGCACGCGTTGACGCAACGCAAGAATTGAAATTGGTTCTGTTCTTCCGTTCAGCAAGTGCAAATCAGAGCTTGCGTGGCTGAATGTGAAAAGATAGCGCGTCAGTGTGAAAGTGGCTTAGACCTAATTAAATACTCCTTGAGCCCAAGCTAACGAGGAAACATATGTATACTTTGGCAGCGATGTTTCGGACCTTCTTGGCAGGATCCTCGTCAGGCTGTTGAACGTCAGAGACATTTCGTCAGAGATTTTATTAAAGAATTTAGATGTACCTGATAAATGGATAAATTTAATTGCAGTTGATTTTAAGAAAGCTTTTGACCTTGTTGATCACAATATTTTATTTCGTAAATTGCATGACAAAAATATACCGCATTTCATTATAGATATTCTTGTTGGTTTTTTAACGGATAGGGAGCAAGTTGTTAAATACAAGGGGGTTTATTCTCAGCCCAGTGCTATATTTTGCGGTGTTCCCCAAGTCACTGTTTTGGGGCCTCTGTGTATTTTGATGATAATTGACGACATTGCAAAAGGAACTGATGCAAGTTGGAAACATGTGGACGATTTATCTTTGGTTGAAGTTGTTGGTCGAAATTTAAAAAGTAACGCAGTGACTATTCTTCAAGATATAGCCGACGAGGCCCTAACTGCTAATATGGTTGTAAATAAAGATAAGTCAGCAATCGTAAGATTTTCCTTTTTAAAAAGTAGCCCAGAATTTTTCCCTGTCCCTGAAAATGGTTTAATTGTTGAACAAATTACCCTTCTTGGAGTTACGCTCTCTTCAGAATTAACTTGGAAGAAGAATACAAAAAATTTAATAAAAAAAGCCAATTCATCCATGTCAATAGTTAAAACCCTGACTAAATTTTGGGGTTCCAGAAAAGGTATTGATTAATCTATTTTGTATGTTTGTCCGGAATCTACTTGAATATGCGTGTTCGGTTCGGCACTATGGTCTGACAAAAGAGGATACAGATTCCATTGAAAGTGTACAGAAACCTGCTCTCAGAATTATATACAGAGGACCTAAAATGCCTTATTGTTTTCTTTTAAATCATTTTAAACTTGAGACCCTCCATCATAGACGGGAGAGGCTGTGCAGAGATTTTGGTATGAAGTCCCTACAGAACCCCTCCTTCCGCTCCCTTCTGCCGCCTCTCTTCCAACCTCAACGTTTGCGTCCGCAGTGAGCCTGTGCGGAGCGAATACCCAAGCTAGAACCCCGTTACTACCGTACGGAGCGGTACAGAAATAGTTTTATCCCTAAATTTGTACATATTTTTAACAAAGAGGTTTAGCAATTCTTGTGCGTGTCTCATTTTTATGTTTTTGTGTTAGGCCATATTTAGTTTGAATTATTTATCTTGATATTATGACAGACATTATTGATTTGCCTTCATGTATATTGATGTATTCAACACGCCATTTGGCCCCAAGCCACGATATGTGTTGATATTTGAAATAAACTGAAATAAACAACGTTGAGGAAGGAACGAACCTGCGAAATGATTTATGCATTTTGAATTTAAACCTGATTTGCAGATAGTTTGGACTAGAATTCTCATTTTTTAAGGTGTGGAAGAATTTTCAGTACCCGTGTTATCCCAGAAAATAATGTCGCGTTTGTCAACTTCGCTGACCCGAGTAGTGCCGCAAAGGCCGTGAAAACAATGAGTGGATGCACCAACCCCCGTGGGATAGTGATGCGCATCACATACCAAGATCCTGACTACCAGAAGCCAAAACCGGAGACACCACAACCTAAGGCGAACGGGGTATCAGCTGCGAAGCCACCGGGGTAGGTATCTCCCCCCCCCCTCTAAATCCGCCAAACTTATAAGCACCGGACGCGGGAAAATAACTAGGTAGCGAGCGCGAGCAAGGCCCCCGGATTCATGAAACCCTCCCGAAAGGCCATCCCTCCGCCCAGGAGTTATAGCAGAACCATATAAGAAGAGTAGATACAGGCAATTGCTTTTATTTACAAAAAGGAAGTGACGAAATAAAATGAGGAAAAGATATGAGTGATCAGGGTAATAAGTCACTTAGTATAGCCCAGTGAATTTACACCTACGCGGACAACCTTGATAAGCACGTACGCAGGAACCCCTCTGGTGAATCAATGTTTATATGTTCACCCATGGAACAAAAAGGCACGGACACGCAGAAGTCAGGATCCACAACGCCCTAGTTAATCAATGCCTACCCGGTGTTATATGTGTAGCCTGCGTAGTTGTATGATAGTTGTACGAACAAGTTGCATGTATTGATATGTAATAGTAAAGAATACTGTCATTTAATGTGCCTCAGACTGGGCGAATATTAAGCAGTAGTATCCAGTAGCATCCTATCTTGCCATAGTAGCATCCAGTCTTGCTAATAGTAGCATGCAGTAGAATGCAGTAACAGGGTAGCCTTGACATAGAAGCATGTAGTAACATCAGTTTGTACTGCTTGCTACTTTTTCGTACAAGTTCATACTACTATTTTGAGATAAATTTTTCATCGGGATGCCCACCCTTGGAACAAGAAGGCATGAAAAACCGAAAGACGTTAAGAACCCGTGCAAAGAAAGGGTTGCTCTAACTGATGGTACTTGCTGCACCTACAAAAATACCCACTAACCAAAAATACAAAATTAACTAGAGATCGATAATTAATTAGAGATCAAGAAAACACATCCTCATCGCTTTCAAAAATCATGGACGACAGGGCCCAACCAGCACACGACGTCGTCCACTGTTTCCTGACCGAAGATTAAAAATTAAGTGTCTTTTTCTGTGTTTGTATGTGTTTTGTTTACTTTCTTCATTTACTCCGCCTTTCCCAAATGGCGGGTGGTAAATAAATTACTTTAATTTACTTTACTACCGCCTTATTCTGAGAGATAGGAAAATAAACTAGAAATATGATTTTATGATTTTTAGCAACTTAAAAATTAATGCTTATTTTTATTGTGTATGAGCACTTCGTATGTGAAAAGATAATTACTTTATTTATTTATTTATTTATTTATTTATTTATTCATTTATTTCCCTCAAGATTGAGGAGTACAACTTATAAATTGTAAAACAAAATCATTCCTAAATCAACTAAACTCATTTCAATAAAATACTGTGAAATAATATACACAAAATACACTTCAACAACTAACTTATAATTACTTACGTATCGCACTAATCACTTCTTAAAAAATGGGTACAGGTTGTGGGTTAGGAGGGCTTCCGCTGCTTTTTTGTAAAAATTTGTCATCTTTTTCTTCAAGATTAAAACCGGGTCCTTTATTTTAAAATCTGAAACTAACTGCAAATTACTAAAAAAAATTGGGAACCCAAGTAGAAATTTACAAAATTTAAAATATGATATTGTTATCGCAGAAATGTCGCTAATTCGAAAATTTTCTATAATTGTTGCAGCAAAAAGTACGTGAGGTAAAGCCACGGCAGTAAATAAGGACCCAAGAATATCCTTTCTGTATCGCCCACGAAAACGAATTAGGAGGCCAAATGCCTTACGAATTCTGTCTTAGATATGATTAACAATTATAGTTTGAGAAACCTTGGCAGACGATGCATATCGGATCCCTAAATATGTCACTGTATCACATGCTGAGAACCTAATCCCATTTCCACAATCAAGACAATCACTTCCATCTACGGTACTATTAACAAAAAAAAACTGGCATTTATCAGCACTAACGGAAAGGCCCTTTGCTGACAAAGAAATGGCAAGACGGTTAAAATTCTCAACCAACGCAGCTTTGGATTTACTCAGTAGAATTCTGTCGTCAGCATAAGCTAGGTAAGAAACATCTCGAAGAGCTGAAATCAGTGATATTCGGATTGACCAGAGACACTATGCTAGACTAACGTTAAATATATAACGAGACAGAATACCACCTTGTCTCACCTCTCTGCCCACTGGCAAATAAGAAGAAAATAGAAGAGAACCCACAGATACCCTAACCGACAGCCGGCTATACCAAGAACGCAAAACACTACAAATAGTAAGTGGAATGCCCCTTGAAAGTAGGGCAAGAATTGCTGAAGCGTGTGATAAGTTATCAAACGCACCTTTTATGTCAATTAAAAGAGCGTATAAAGTTTCATTTTTATGGCACTTGCCCTTCGGCCAAGTGCCATATAGCGATCGCAATTTCTGTCCGTCCGTCGGTCTGTCGGTCTGTCCAGGTTTTGCTAGTTCGGGCACTTCCAGATAAGCTAGGACGATAAAACTTGGCAGGCATATCAGGGACCCCAAATGATTAAGTTGGAAATAGTCACTTCCCCGATCCGAGCACCGTGGGGGGAGTGAAGGGAGGGGGGAATCCGGAATCTTGAGGTATTTTTAACTTTTGAACGGGTGATCGGATCTCGATGAAACTTGATATTTGGAACGACCTCATGCCTCAGACGACCCACTTAAAATCCGGACCGGATCCGGTGACTTTTGGGGGGAGCTGGAGGCGGCAACCGGAAATCTTGGGAAACGCTATGAGTGGAGGGATCGAGATGAAACTTGGTGGGAAGACACCCAGCAAACACTAGATACATCATTGACATAACCGAGCCGATTCGGGCACTGTGGGGGGGGAGTGGAGGGAGGGGGAATCCGGAATCTTGAGGTATTTATAA
Source organism: Branchinecta lynchi (assembly GCA_023053575.1). Taxonomy (NCBI): domain Eukaryota; kingdom Metazoa; phylum Arthropoda; class Branchiopoda; order Anostraca; family Branchinectidae; genus Branchinecta; species Branchinecta lynchi. Next base: position 9,145,517 of record JAKZAP010000015.1, read on the forward strand.
CTTTTGAACGGGTGATCGGATCTCGATGGAACTTGATATTTGGAAAGACCTCATGCCTCAGACGACCTACTTAAAATCCGGACCGGATCCGGTGACTTTTGGGGGGAGCTGGAGGGGGCAACCGGAAATCTTGGGAAACGCTATGAGTGGAGGGATCGAGATGAAACTTGGTGTGAAGACACCTAGCAAACACTAGATACATCATTGACATAACCGAGCCGATTCGGGCACTGTGGGGGGAGTGGAGGGAGGGGGAATCCGGAATCTTGAGGTATTTATAACTTTTGAACGGGTGATCGGATCTCGATGGAACTTGATATTTGGAAAGGCCTCACACCTCAGACGACCCACTTAAAATCTGGACCGGATCCGGTGACTTTTGGGGGAGCTGGATGGGGCAACCGGAAATCTTGGGAAACGCTATGAGTGGAGGGATCGAGATGAAACTTGGTGGGAAGACACCTAGCAAACACTAGATACATCATTGACGTGACCGAGCCGATTCGGGCACTGTCGGGGGAGTGGAGGGAGGGGGAATCCGGAATCTTTAGGTATTTATAACTTTTGAACGGGGGACCGGATCTCGATGAAACTTGATATTTGGAAAGACCTCATGCATCAGACGACCCACTTGAAATCTGGACCGGATCCGGTGACTTTTGGGGGGAGCTGGAGGGGAGAACCGGAAATATTGGAAAACGCTATGAGTGGAGGGATCAAGATGAAACTTGGTGGGAAGACACCTAGCAAACACTAGATATATCATTGACATAACCGAGCCGTGCCTACTCGTAACAAGTGCCATTTGAGCTCGTAGCTCTTGTTATTTCTAGATTCAAGTATTATTTTTGAGAATGCAGCGTGGGTATGATCAGAACCCATACCTTTCTTAAACCCAACTTGGTTTTCACCAACATCAAGGTTTTCAAAAAGACGTTTTATGCAAAGTTCGAACAATTTACCGAATATTGACCCACGGGTGATTGGCCGTTTGTGATTTTACCTATAAGCTACATTCTTATAAGAGAACTGAACTCTTTGAAAGCCAAGACAAGTCTGCCGAAGGACTGTTCTCCAGCTGAGGGTGTTATTAATCGCAGACACTGTTATGTGTTTATATCCCTTACGTTCCGATGAAGTCCTTCGACATACTTGTCTATACATACGTTTATGTACTGTCTGGTAAATATTATCTGAATTTGTATGTTTACGAAAACTACAAGGAAAAGTACGTTGTCTTTCATTGCTCTTAAGTAACTAACAGAAGATAGTTAAATATAAGTATTTAGTCTAAGATTACAAACTCTTCATTTTACTTGTTATGGTGAAGTTTAATAATCATAATAAATGCAATGGAAAAGCCCGAGGGCTGTGTGGACGAACACGTAATTTCACTAAAAATTAATCATCAGAAATGTTTCTGAGTCCTCAGTCTATAAATCTGCCAACCTTACTTTTAGATCGTGCAGCTATACACTTCAGGAGGACAGGGATATTGCCCCCAGAAATATCCCTACGAATTTCCGAAAGTTCTTGGTGCCAAATTGAAAAATGATCGATAACCCTCTTCCAGCGATATTTCAAGAATACGCCATTTCTTTTGTTTGATTCGAGTCCGAATCCTGCTTTTCCAAGGGTACGCAATCCTTACAAAAATGACATCGAAACTTTCCGTGACATCGAAACAATATTTTGAAATATTGTAAAAGCTGATATTTCAGGTCAAGTGAGCCAACGGCTATCTGGATTGGCAACCTATATATCGAAGATGAGGCTGAACTCGTGGAGCTGTTCGAAGGGTAGGTTATTCCAGTTTCCTTAACGTCTTTTCCACCTTATTAGCCTGCAGTCGAACTGGGAATAATAATAATTGTATAGGAGAGAACCCGGGCGCCAAATACATGTTCAACTCAGTAATGTTCAAACCTGTAAGTATTACTAAAACTAATTAACATAAAGCTTTCCAACTCGTAATAGATGTTTATAAATCTTTCAGTCTTACTTATAGATTGTGCAGAAGTTTAGGACTATTTGAGGATACCAGGAAGTACAATTCAGTTGAATTCAGTATAATCTAAAAAACAGATAACGGACAAGCCGATGGGTTGTTTTTGCGTCAAAACATAACGTCATAACATAAAATGGATACAGGGAAGACAAAGTTGTGGGCTTAGAGCTTTCGAGTAAAGCTAAGATACGGTCTGCATTCATCGAGGAAACAGGAGAGGTTGTATCTTTTTTGGGATCCCAAAACGTAAGTGGAGGGATACCGATGACATCGCAAAAGTTGTCCGTCTGTTATCACGATCACTCCTAACTCCTCACGAAACTTGGTGTGAGGATTCTTTGGGTCAAGGGTAAGGTCAAGTTCGTAGATGGGCTCTGTAGCCCTACATTTAGGGGTCGGGGAGGGGGTTCAAATTAAGCGGCAATTTTTTTTAAACAGCTAATGTGATCGTCGATTATGGGGTAAGAAGTCATGCTGAACACGATGGTGATTTTCTCGCCGGACGATTAGTTCGTCCGGAATCCGGCAAAAACGGAAAGTTGGTTAAAAATAAAAGTTTCAGTTGAAGTTGATTATATGTTCGGTTTAGGGGTAAAAAGACATGCTGAAGACTTATGTCAAGAGCATTTTCTACCCGGCCAACTAGTTCGCCCGGAATCTGGCCAAAACCGGAAAATTTGTTAAAAACAAAAGTTTAGATGACAGACTCAGGGGTAAGAAGAGACGCTGAGTCTGAATATGACAATATTCTAATTCGTTCCGAATCCAGTTGTAACCTAAATTTTGTTATATGTTAAAGTTCTATTTGAAGTCTATTAGATGTTCATAGAGATAAGGATATACGCTGAATTCCTTTCTGAATTTTCTTTTCTGGCTGGGCAATTAGTTCGCTCGGACTTCGGCCGAAACCGGAAATTTGGCATAAGTAAAGCAGGAAGTTTCGGTCAGTAGTGTCAAAATAGATATGGCTTATAGAGGTGTATCTGAACTTGGTTTTCTCCGCCTGGCGAAGACTGGATCTGGCGAAGACAAGACCAGATTGTTTAAATATAAGGTTTGAAGCCAAGACCATTCATTACGAAAGAAATAGAAAACCGTCATTTTCGGTTTTTTTTATTGATCAGCTAATTATCCGTCTAGGATGATGTGCGAGGGATAAATATAAATTCGGATATTTCGGTTGCACTTCCGGCAAACCGTCCTCAGCGAAAAACAAGCAACTGAATCATAAAATCCAACACAATACCAACAGAAAAGCGATGCGGAACCAACAAAACATACAACAATATGTAACTTAAAACCAGAAAGAACGATGGTGACTGAAACGACAAACAAATTCAAATAAAATAACGAATATTAAAATGTGCGTGTCAAAAGTGTATATGTACAAATCTGTGATTATTTTACAATTCTGAATTCTGTGTCTATTTACAATTTACCAATTCCCTGGGATTTTATGATTCAGTTGCTTGTATTTCGCTGAGGACGGGTTGCCGGAAGTACAACTGAAATATCCGAATTTATATTTATCCCTTGCACATCGTCCTAGAGTGATAATGAGCTGATCAATAAAAAAAAACCGAAAATCGCGGTTTTCTATTACCCAATTGTTTGGATCAAAAATTAGATTTTTGGGATCCGACCGAAGCATTTGGTCTTGTTTTGCTGACAGCATGAATCGATTGGAGCCAGCGCTGGTTCACGACCGATGGAGTTTCAGTAGGGACCTTCACTGCCGTTATTCGAATGTGTGTCACTTTTTCAAGTATTGGCGCGCTCCCTAGTGTATTTTGCTCTAGTGAACATCAAGTCAAACTAAAGGTTCTGAGGGACATCTTGCGGATAGAAAACGCATTATTAAAATTCATTTTCATTGCAGCTTCGGACAAATCCTATCCAAGAAATATGACGATGAAAAAGGCTACGGCATTGTCCAGTTCAACAGCCCGCAGGCTGCAAAGACAGCGCTGGAAACGATGAACGGAAAGTATATGAATGGGGCGCGACTAAATGCGCGCTACAGAGAACCGCAAGTTTGTAAGCATTTCAAGAATGGGTCGTGTCCTGTTGCAAACTGTGTCTTTAGGCATTCCACATGATCCGAATGAACTCGATTCTTAGCCGTACTGGAAATTCGAGAATCTTCGAATGTTGACCCAAAACTCTGCGGTTGTAACACGTTATTATCAAGATATATTTAAAGTATGCAAGAGAGCAGAAACAACGGTGTTACCTTTCATCCTATTTCCCTGCGAAAGTTCACTTAGGTTGTTTTTTCCTCCTTACTAAAATTCAAGAATAAGGTGTTAATTGAAAAGTTTTAAATCACAAAGTAGAAAGATGGATAAAAGCACATACACATATTGTTGTCCCACAAATTACTCTGTTCCAGCTCACTCCCGGTCATCTTTCCTCCCTTCAAGCTACACGCCCGCCCCAATAATCTCATCGCAATCCTCGACTTTGTACATTCTTCTTGTCATCTCTCATTTAACAGACGTCCGAAGCTCCAGGTCCCTTACGATGATCTCAGTGTCCTTCACCTCTGTGCTTTCCAACTCAGTTCCGATAAATTCTATTCTATTCTATTCTAAACTCTCGTCTCTTTAGCATGCCTCGAAGTCCCCCCTCCCCTCCCAACCGTCTCCTGAAATAACCCTCTAACCTTTCGATAAGTTAGATTTTGACAAATTTGGCTAGGTGACCTTGGTCTTTCCAAACGATCTTACTACGTTCGACAGAAGATAAAAGATCGAAGCCATGAAAAGAGGAGAAAAGAAGAAGAAGATAATGACCATATAAATATATCAAATAAACGAATAAAACAGTTTCGATAGGCTACTAATTATATACTCTACATGAATTTATTTTATTGACATTGCGGTTCCACTTCGACGATTCAGTTGCTTTAAAGGACCCCTCGCACTATTTACATAACCCATGATTTTGGCTGTTTTAATAGGCTACTAATTATATACTCTACTTGAATTTATTCTATTGACATTGCGGTTCCACTTCGACGATTCAGTTGCTTTAAAGGACCCCTCGCACTATTTACATAACCCATGATTTTGGCTGTTTTAAGCCATTTCCAAGACCCGTTGACTTACAGCGTAAACAGGGAAACAATTTGCGTAAGCCTTTTTTTTACGGAAAACTTCTCGCAGACAACCGGCAACAGCGAGATACACATCGAAGGTAGCTAAACACGGTAAATGAGAAAGGAAGCGGGGTTCTGTTAGAGGGGTTAGAATGCACCGTCCGAAATCGGGGTCTCCGAGTTTTGTGTAAGTTGCGTTACAATAATAGGTAAGACAGGTCCTTTAAGTTTCTATGGGGACAGATAGAAAGCCTATCGCTCAAACCTCCCCGTTTCATGATTGGTGAGACATTTGTAGTGTTCGCCTCTAAAGAGAAATCCGCTTTTAAACGGTTGTGTGGGAATAAAAACGTTTTATATCTCGCTGGGGGGGGGGGGGGGGGGGGGTCTATGGCGGCAGAGAAATCTTACGAAATTGATAGTATCGCTACAAGACTGGAAGCTTATTTTGAATTGAAAATAACCGAAAACGGGGAAGAACAATGACCGTGAGGGGTCCAAACCTTACTCAACCTTACTTGGAGGCTGAGCGTTGATTTCGTTGTCATTTCGGGTCCATTTTTCAGAACTCGAAGTTTTGGTTCAAGAAGTTTCGAGATTGTGAACGTGTCCGAAAGCTTTTTGGTGCTATAAATGCTGCATTAATGCTGCATTTTCTTTTCTTTTTTTGTCTGAAAGCTGTTACCCTTTTTTTCTTCTGTGGCACTTCTAGAATACCAAATTTCAGTCAGGAAGAAGAACAAGAAAAAAGAATTAGCTGAATAAAGCTGACAAAATGGATCAGCTACTGATGTCCAACATTCTTATCTTCTTATCTTTCCTTTCGTCGTTGGCCATGATCGCCAGTTGTCTTAGAATTTGGACTGTTTGCCGAATTGCCAGTTGTCTTTTTGAATTTGTTATGTTTGCTGCCGAAAACACTGAGAGAATCGCCGTACTCCCAGTTTCTTCTTGAAAATTTAGCATTCTTGCTGAAGTTTTCGATGAATTATATGCTGAATTAATGCTGCATTAATTGAGCAAAAATTTAAGTCCGAACGCGAAATGCTGCATAAAATGCTGAATTAATTCAGCATTTTCGTTCGTTTCGGAGCTTTCGGACACGTTCTGTTTCACTCCAGTTAGTCTCTCGTGAAGGTCCAAAGCATGACTTGAAAATTGCACAAGATCTTCGCCAGATTAAATCAGAGCCTTACTAAAAATAAATATTCCTTCAGCCTAGGTTATGACTGCGAATCTTACAGGACTGTGCCAAAGAGATCCGTCAGCTGAATCTTTTTAGAGCTATATTCCGACCCTTCTTGACAAGGGTCCTCTTCAGGCTAAAGCTGCACAAACTGGAAAATGAACTTGTGATAAAATAAACCAAATATTCCATCTTTATATATCTACTAGCTTTATATATGTATTTATATATATAGCTTTTAGTTTTTTTTCACAAGTTTGTTTTCTAGTATGAGCGACTTGAGCCTGAAGAGGACCCTTGCCAAGAAGGGCCAAAATGTATCTATAATAAAATTCAGCTGACTTATTCGTCTCGCTAAAAATTAACTTTTCACGAAAAAGGGTGAATCAATCAATCAATCAATAGTTGTAATTTGCCAGAATATTTTACAAAATAGCAGTGGCATTGCCAAGACATAGTAAAAAAAAAAAAAAGTTAAAATTAGCACACACAATAACAAGACGCACATTATCTGGCATTGTAGTGCCGAACAAAGTAGGGGACAAAAGGTGAATTGTATCGCTCGCTGTAGTTTGCAGGTGGTTGCTTTAGTTTAGTGGTTGCCAACAGCGCTTGCGTACAGCGCTGGCCGGATCGTATTGGAATTTCTTCTAGACATACGTTTGGGCTTTACTGGTTAAAAAATATTCCAGAAGAAGGGTTGATAGGAGAAATTTATTCGTTTCTAAAATTGGTACTGAAATAAGGACAGATTCAGAATGGAGCAAAAATTATAGCTTGAAAACACTATTCGTATTTGGATCGTGTTTTCTGCAGGCAATGTTAACGGAAGTCATACAAATAAGGATGATAATTGGTACTCTTCATTCAGGTGTCCTTTAAGGACTCCCCCGCATCATATGAGCCTGGGATGCACAACTGCAACCCGGACTTTTCTGACTAAAGATTGTCCAATTCAAGATCATGGCAACTTGGTATGCATTTTTTTTTTTTTTGGGGGGTCGCCTCCTTCTCCCCGTCTAATGATAGGTCTGGCTTAAATGCCATAATTATGAAAAAGGGATTTAGGACATGCATTTTGACAATAGATTTGCTGTTTAATAATTTACTATACAAACAAACTATTAAAACATATATATACATAGATACAATCTACATACACAAATTTTATAACAACATGAAAGGCCAAATAGGCCTGTGAGGTCAGTCGAAATAAATCTTTACTTAAATAAATCAATAAATACTTTTGCCTAAAAGGAAGAACATTGAAATATAAAAAGATGAAAACAAAAGAAAACAAAGACAAAATTGCATTTTTTTTTGCAAGTAAAATTATGTAGGCACAAGAATAGATCTCTTACACGCTTCTTGACTGTACTAAACGGCCCTCCAAAGGTAAAAGTACGTATCTACACTTTTCATTATTTCGATAAATCACGGCTCAAAGTTTGAGTACTTTTGAGAGCTTCAAATACGGTTTACGGTGAAACTGGACACTGGCTAATTCTGGAAATTAGTTAAATAGGTAAACAAATATGGGGATTTCATATTTTTAAGTAAAATTTTCTATTATTACTGCCCCGAAGCCTGAAACAGTAGATACGTACTTTTACCATTGGACCGTTACTCATATAAAGAGGCGCTCTCAAAAGGTAAAAGTGCGTATATGACATATACGTACTTTTACCATTGGACCGTTACTCATATAAAGAGGCGCTCTCAAAAGGTAAAAGTGCGTATATGACATATACGTACTTTTACCTTTGACTCGAGACTCGAATTCGAATGAAGTCCCAAAGGTAAAAGTCTGTATAAAACATAAAACGCACTTTTACTCTGCCCAAAACCCCGTATCATTGACGTATACCGAAGGTAAAACCACGTATGAAGCATGTACAACAAGTCATTTTTTTATTCAAATAATTAGAAGTTAAAAAATAAAAAAAATAAAAAGAAATCACTGAAATACTTAACTGCAGGCAGCTAAGAAACACAGCCGTGCTTCAGCAAATCGACAGAAGCTGTTGATGAAGGCATAGTGCGCCAAAATGTACGGCGATTCTCATTCATAAAAGGTACAAGTTTTTCCAAGATGGCCTTTTTCTTTTCTGGCTTTACCCCCCTTGCGCCAAGAATCGGATCTGGCAAAGGATACTTTGCCTCTTTGATTGTACTAACCAGCTTTTTTGGCACAAAACTTAGACTCTTTTCTTCACCCTCAGGGCTAGTTTTATAGAACAGTTCTGTTTTTCCCTTCTTAAAACAGACCTCACTGAACTCATCAATGGTCACGCCCAAGTTCTTCATGACGATGCCAGGAGCTTTTAAGCTTTTCCACTGGCAAAAGTCTTCTATGTCCATTTTCACGGCTTTCGTGAATTTTCTACTTTTTTCTATGGTGTCGCACAAATCCTCAAAGTCAAGAACATCCCTTTTTCGAATTCGAGACTCAATCGATCCGTGTATGGAGTCAGCCCCCATGTGCGTATGGCCTTTCACTAGATACTTGATACGAATCGTTTCAGGTCCTCCTTCACTGTTGACTATCAGTACAAATTCACTAAAAATTGTCCAATTTTTGTTCTGGGCACAGCAATTGTCAGTATAAAAAATGAAGTGCAAGATATCCCTATTCATCTTTAAGACCTTGTGGAAGGCACTACCTATATCAGGTGCATCACGTCCTTGTCGAGATTCGTTCCAAACAACGCAAAGGTTCTGGTTTTGTTGGGTGGCCTTAACGGGGGCAAACGTCTCATTAAAACACACGAGTCTTGATAGAAAAAAGGCCTCCTTTCTGCTGTGCATGATGGGAAGCAATAACACTTTTTGTAGGTCCACGGTGAACAACATGGTAGTTGAATCTTTTTCGTATTTCTGCTTATCTTCAGAAAATGCTTTTGAAACCTGTTCAACAAGATCTCTGTGCTTTCTGTACAGTTCAGTCTCTTTCTCGGTTGCCTCACCATTTGTACCAGGAGTTCTCGCAGCCCCTACTTTCTCTTTTAATAGTGTGCAAATGTCACAGCTGTCACTTTGGGGCATGCACAATGATACTTTCATACCATTAAGAATCTTCCTATATGTCTCATCACAGATTTTATTTGCTGGATATTTTTCATTAAAGTCTTCTGCCATAAATTTGTAGCTCAAATCACGAGAAAGGTACCGAACATTTGGAGCGTGAGCTCGACGATAGTGTGGAATTGCTGGCTGAAAGCTTTCAATGTGCTGCATCACAAGGCTTCGATCAACTTTGTTTGGTGGCCCTGCCACTTTATGGCCCCTTCCGTCCTTGAGCTCATTCCCAAGAGCATCCCTTTCAATTTTTGACTTGATTGTAAAAATCACTCTGTCATTCTTGCCTAATCCTAGACAACCAAGGAATGTAGACTTGCAAACTGGCAAGTTTTCAACTTTTGGGGTAAGTGTGGGGTCGTCATTCGAATTTCTGGGAAGGCTGTACCTAACTGTAGTTTTTTTTCTACACGCAGCTTCTGGGGCAATAGTCCTTCTTTTAACTGGTAGGAATGTCAGCAAAGAAGCGAGCCACATTTGTCTTGATTTATATTCTTTGCTCCAACATGTGTCATAAATTTTCCTGAATTCTACACTGGAAAACTTCAAACATGAGTTTGTACATTTGTTAGATTTACAGCCAGGTTCGTCAGGAAATGGATACTTCTTAACATCTCTTTCAAATTTATCTTTTTCTGAGCGAACTCGTTTTGGAGTAAGGTCAACAATAGACCTTCCTTCTCCTCCACCATTTTCTTCACGTCTATTTTCTCTATCTTGTCCCACAGACCTTGCTGCTACAGCGTCAATTACACACATGACATGGTCTGAGGAATCAGGTTCACAAACAGCATTGTTGCTTTCATTAGATGGTTGATTGTCCAAATTTAGCTGGTCATCTTGGGTCTCATAAGCTGCTGCATCCGAAGCCGAATCTTCCAAGGGCAGGAAAGGATCGGTAGGAAAATGGATCAGATTGTACTCTGGATGATCTGATGTAAGATCATTACTGACCGAAAGAGGAACTAAATCTGTAAAGAGCTTTCTCCTCTTCTTCAAAGTTGTCTGCCTTTCATCATCAGAAGACCCAAATGTCCCTTCAACGTCCTCCCAGTCAATATCAGACTCATCACTATCACCTCTACTTAAATCTTCTTTTTCGAATTCTTCATCAGCAAAGTGTTTTAACTGTGCCTTAGTTTTAGCTTCTCCATCAGTGGTGTCCCTTGATCGAGAATGTCCAGAAAAATTGGGTGATATGTCTGTTGTTTGATTTATCTGGATGATTTCTGGGGGGGAACAGGAACTAGCTCCTCGTTGCTCTTCACTGGAAGATGGCAAGTCGGTATTTGAAGTTGATGCCTCATTTGTACTTGCTTGACATGCCAATGTCCTGAAAAATTGGAATTCTAAGAACTTGTTATCAACCTTGATTATCTCAGATGAAAGAGGGGGTTCTAGGGCTATTTTGATACATTTTTTTTTGTTTCTAAGGTAAGCAATATTTAGAGGCCCTCAATTTTTTCTCAATGTTGTAATAGTTGACCAAACTAATCCCTGATTATCTCAGATGACAGAGAAGGTTCTAGGGGTTATTTTGATGCATCCCTTGTTTTTTATTTTATTTCAAAGGTAAGTCATGTTTGTAGGCAATACTAAAAAAATGGCTTTAGGTGGTTGGTTGGTAATTTGGTATGACGCTGCTCTCCTGTACTAATTCGACAGCTACATAGCTAGCTGTGTAAACTGGTTGTAGCGGGTCTGTTGTACCTACCTGGTAGTACAGATGGGGTTTTACCAGAGGGTTTAGGCCTACTTGGAGAAAAGGTTCCAAAATAGCATGAAGCAAAATTTTCTTACCTTAAATCTCTTTCCTTTTGTATAACCAACGCTCTCTGTAAATTTAGAAAGCCTCTTGACATTCTATGCCAGTACTCTTTAATAGCTCAGAGTTGCTGGTTGTTCAGCTCTGCTCTGGTAAACAAACAATGATGATTGTGCTGAATCATGACATATACGTACTTTGACCTTTGGTTTCCTTTCTCATTTTAATGTGCCGGCCAAAGGCAAAAGTACGTACCAAGGGTGAAAGTACGTATCTACACAGATACGTACTTTTACCTTTGGATGCGCCCAGAAATTTTTCAGATACGTACTTTATCCATATGCTATTTCCGTTAATATTTGGACTAGAGCCTTCTTACATATACCATTCGATTCAGCACATTTTTTTTAGTATGGTGGTGGCATTAAGTCGAGAAGTGAAAAATTGTGCATATACGTACTTTTACCTTTGGAGGGCCGTAAAGATTAGAAAACCAAAATATAGTATTTATTACAAGACTGTAAAAGCTTACAAATGTTAAAAAAAAAGCGATAGGCTTTGACGAGAAGAGTTGTGTATCACAACTTTCAGACTGCTAGTTCATTAATCGTGATTCGAAAGTGTTTTGGTGAAAGTTTTGTATATTATTTGAAGCTGACGTTAGTCTTTCAGTTTACCAAAAGACTTTTGTATTTTGGCGTTAAATAAAAGAAATCAGACTTGTCAAGTGTCCATCAGATGTCCAACCATGAGATACCAGACCCAGCGATTTCAGTTACGTGCACACTCAGGTGATTTCGCATGCGAAAATCAATTGGGGAAACTGCGTGCGATGCATAAAAAGTCCGGAGTGAAGGATGAAACTCGCAGCCTACTGCGGAAATCGGAACGAATGAATAGTTGCATTTTTGCAGATACCATGGTATCTGTTACCACGGTAATTGAATCTGCAATTAGTCGTTTTTGCAGTTAATTCGACTTTGCACTTTTCGAAGTCATCCCCAAAGAAAAACTGATATCCAGTTACATCACTAAGTGCTAAGCTTCTTTCTCCCCAATCTGACAAGATTTGATGAAAGTGAGATGACTTTCCAGATACCACGATAAGCGCAAACACGCCTTTTGAAACTGCGAAAAAGACTCAAGACCGTGGTATCAGATACCATGGTATCTGCAAACACGCAACTAATGAATTGTATTGACCCGCTTGCACTACATGAGAACTGGAGGAGTATGATAAAGGAAATAGAAAAAGGAAAAAAACAAAACGCAGAAACACGCCATGCAGTGTGTGTGCATGTACTTTTAGAGCATTTTCCACCCTTCACAGAATAGTAACGAAGACTTACTATTTTCGTTCCATCGTGGTGAAAAGTTATTACGTTAGAATCTTCGATCCTAGAAGGAAAACAAAAAAATATTATTCCTTTTTTCGGTTTATTGCTTAAAAGTTCGGTGAATTTTTCAAGTATTCAAGAATTTATTTACGTACTAGTAACACATCACGGGACAACCTGATTTAGTGGCCTAGAAGCAGAAATGGGCGAATCCGAATCAGGATTCGGGCTTTTTGCCGGGTTCGAATCCTGTGCTCGTCAGGGTGGATTCGGACTCGGGATTCCAAACCTTCAATCTTACTTCCGTTTTTCCAGTTTTTACACAGTGGTCTTCGGCAATCCAACTTTTTGGTCTCCACTACAAACCATGCTCAGTTCCCTGTTGCGTTATCTTACTACTTTAGATATCAGTGACTTTTGTCACCTCTGATTTTTAGACTAACCTATGTACATGATTTTAATTTTTGTTAAGGTTGGATACGAATCCGGATTCGATTCTGGGTTCGAATACTCAGCATGAAATGGTGGATTCAGATTTGGAATCGGATTCGTACCTAGCCCTGGATTCGGCTTCGGATTCGAATCCTTTCATGATCGGATCCGCCCATCTCTGCCTAGAAGGGGAAGAAACATGTGTTGGCCTAGCTAAACTACAACTTAAACATTATAAGAAAGTAGACACTTTCTATTGTGTCTAACCAAGAACAAATAAGCACCAGAACCTCCGTCTATCTCTGTAATATGGCCATGCGGAGTCGAATAAATCCATGTCTGAGGTACATTAAATGATAGTACTCTTTACTATTACATATGTCTAGATGCAATTTTTCGTACTACTATCATACAACTACGCAGACTACAAATTTTTCATCGGGGTAGGAGCCACACAGAACATCTCAATTCATTACCTCTGCAAACAGTTCAGTTCGTAACTCTGAACAATTCTACACTATAGAGGCAAAAGCCTTCTTATTTGCAAGTATATTCTATTATTATGGTGCTGCTTTATCCTGGCTGCTCATCATTTTTGACACTTTCGTGTAAAAACTTTCAGACAAATATCTATATCTGTTAGGGAGTTGTCATAGCTACTTGATTTGGCTGCCAAAAAGATGGTATAGTCACCAGGAGCGTTGCTAGTGAAAGCTCAAGAGGGGGGGAGGGGGGTCCAATCGGTTATATCGCAGTAAATTCCCGAAGAAGAAATTTTCAAAGTAAAAGCCGATTGGTTGTCTGGACGCGCTGAAGAGCGGGTCAAGGCCCATTCACAACGGGCTTTAACTAATTCTCGGTACCATCCAGTTCCGAAAATCGCTCCGGCACCGGGAATTAGCTGGGTTTTAGCTTAGAATTAGCACCCAAGTTGAAATCAGGTCAACTTTTTAGGATACTAGCCAATCACATTACTTAGGGGAATTCTCAGGTATGTTCGGATTGGCTAACGCTGAACCACGTCAGACTGAAGAACAAAGACCTAAATTCACTTTCCGTTTTCAAGACACCAAAGAGTGGATGTGATTGTTGTTCTTGGTTCGAAACTAGCGAATCAGAATATTCCCCAAAATAATCTGATTGGCTAATACCCTCCAAAGTTGAACTGATTTCTTGGGTGCGATACTAGCTGGTATCCGAAACAGGCACCGATATCAATTGCGAACGGCAGAAACCCAGATAATTCTCGGTCTCAGAGCGATTTCCGGAACTGGCTGGTACCGAGTATCAGGTAAAACCCGTTGTGAGTGGGCCTTCAGGGCGCCTCTTGTACTAATACTCTATATGACGAAGTCCAAAACACGCCAGTAATCCTCAGGAAGAAGGAGTAAACGTGTCCGTAACGACTCAACGACTCAAATCCTGTGTCAAACAATCACGGCGATCTTTCTGGCAGCTTTGACACCGTTTCTTCATTTCTTCTGTAGGTACCCGGAGATTCTGCATCGGCCGGGAGAGATAGTGATAATATTTCAGATCAATTTTGTCAGGGTGTCCATAGAGAGATTGCAGCCTACCCAACGAAAACGGATAAGAGTAGAAAAAGAGTAATTTAACATTGACTTTCGACTTTGAGACCTAATTATGCATGTTTTGTAAATATTCTAAGCCTGTGAAGAGCTGGAAACATTTCCTTGGCTTTTTCTTAATTGTATAATCACAGCTTTATAGAGAAGTTTCATCGGAAATGAGAGCTTGAAAGCTTCCAACTTTCGCTACAAAAAGGAATCCTGCTTCTTATTGGTTGGTTTTTTAATGACAGGTGATATCCGACCAATAGTATTTGAGACTCCGTTTTTGTGTTCAAACATTGAAGCCTTCAAGCTCTTACGTCCATGGAAAACTCTTTTGTTTTGCAAAATGGAATTATACCATCAAGGAATAGTCCAATTAACATTTCCAGCAAGTCCCTGGCTCAGTATAATGACCAAACGCCGATAATTTAGTTTCAAAGTCGAAAGCAATGTTCTCTATCTTAAACTATTTTGCCATGCCCTGATGATGGTGTAGAAATATCCATTTTCGTTGGATAGGGTGTGACTGTCTGTAGTCGCTGCATGGGACCAACGACGGAGGCTCTGCTGGCTTATTTGTTCTTTGTCTAACTAGGTGTTCAAAAAATCCCTTCTACTTGTGCAAAGGCTCCAGCCTAAACGGACTGAGTATATTAACTTCGATAAACGGATATGTCAGCTAAGATTTGTTCTGACCAAGTTGTATTGCTACTTTTTGGCAAGGGTCCTCTTCAGGCTCAAGCTGTTTAGCAATGCTTAGCAAACTTCTAATGACAGTTTACTCAGAAGCCTAGTTATTAGCCTAGTTACTATGCCATTAGATCCTCATGAAAGTTACTACTATGACCTGTTCAGCCTTGCCGAAATAGTATCTATTTGCTCACCGCCTTCGGGAGCGTAGTAACTATGGTCTCTGTTACGCGATTGGTGGGATTAGGGCCTGGCGCCGTATTTTGCCGCAAGGAGAAAAAACATTCCAGCTTTGACGGCGAAGCCGTCACGTCACGCATAGTTACTACAGTAAGTATGGTGGAACACGGCCTTAGTTATGACTGAAAATTTGGAACTGTTGCTTTCTTCCGCCGCGTTGTGGAGGAGCTATAGGCATATCCCCGCGAACCCACACAGAGGTTGTGGCTTGTATGGCCCACAAGTCTCTTTTGGCGACCAAAAGGTTTAAATTAAATTAAATTTTATTTGTAAACAGTCTAGGTAGGCTAAAGAGGGTAAAATAATGAAAAGAGAGAGAAACAACATAACAGCAACAACAACCAAAATAATTAAAATTCAGTAAACCGGAACATCATGGAGCTCCATGGGTGGTTTTGCGTTGCGTGTTTGCGTGTCTCGCACTGTGATACAAATTTTCCAAACAACTCTCTAGGCGATTTTCGATTTTGTGGCTCGGAAGTTATCGGCAAATTCAAGTCTAAATAAGAAATTGAGTTTTGGTAATCGGGTGGATCTATACATTATGTTGTATGGCCCAAATTTGCCAAACAATTTGGAGGTGATTTTGTGGCTTGAAATTTGTCGGCAAATTCAAATCCAAACAAGAAATTCAGTTATGTTGCTATTTCGTTAAGCGGATGGACAAACCTGATTATCATTAGCACGCACGTTATCCTGAAGCACTGTGGTCCAAATTTGTCAAAACGACTGTCAAGGTGATTTTCGATTTTGTGTCTCGAAGTTTGTCGGCGTATTGAAGTCCAAATACCAAATTTGCCTATTTTATCAAGTAAATGGACACAAACCTGATTATCCTCCTACAGAATGGGAAGGACGTAAGGCCGATGTTATGTGTGGTCCACATTTGCCAAAAAACTCTCGATGTGATTTTCGATTCTGTGTCTCAGAACTTGTCGGCAAGTTCAAGTCCGAACTATACCTACGTTGACTTGGCAACGTGAGATGCTGCGAGAGCAACACTTTGGTTTTGTTTCTTCCCAAACGGTGAAAACTTGAAACATTATCTTATATGACCTAGTTGGTATTATAAAGCTATCCGTAAGTTAACTTTTCAGATCAAAATACCATAGTTGCCACTCTACTAATTATTGCGAAACTATCATTCGTATTCCTTGCGTTAATACTTAATTCTAGGTTACAGTGATCGACCATCACCATAGACTACTCTAGAATCTCATGAAAATGACAAAGCTTTAGCAAACGATGACATGAACCAAACTTCTCTTATCATCAAAAACACCGGAAACGAAACAGGTACACAAACAAGGAGAAGTCGGAAACCCCTTACCGCCGAAGATGAGTATGGTGTAACAGCCGATTTTTACTTACAAGTCGCTGACTTGTCGCACAATTCAGTTCTTTGTTTGAGTTTGTACCCTATTGAGTGTATACCGGGTGATTCACAAAACACCAAAATAACATATATTATATGAAAAAGTCAATTGGTCAGAGTATATATACTTTCCAAAAGTTAGTGGTTCGTACCACTAACTCTTCCGAGCATATATTATATACTATCCAACGGTTAGTGGTTCAAACCACTAAATCTCCACTGCTTCAGTGGTTTGATCCACTAAAAATACCACTTACGAAAACATACGAAAGGAATTAGTGGTTCAAACCACTAATTTCCCCAGGATTTTCCATATAAGGAAGGAACTAGTGGTTCAAACGACTAATTTTCTCGGAAGTATATATATTCTCTCCAGAAGTTAATGGTTCGCGAATTGGTGGTTAAAGCCACTTATTTCCCAGTTCAAAACTCGGATTTTGCGTATAAGGAAGGAATTAGTGGTTCAAACCACCAATTTTCTCGGAAGTATATCGGATCGGATTTTGCTCAAGTTTTCCTGTACTTGTAAACGCTGCATTACAACTCGCAATCCGCATACGTCCTTCATAAAATCCGATGACGAGTTGCCACCAGACGCGCTAGAGGAACAATAACAATCACACGTGAGATCTGGGGATAAGTTATCTGACAGGTGAATGAGCGATTGGGCTTTCGCTTCGTACCGAGTCGCGCATTAGCCCCGTGTAAAAGACAGCCAGCACTGAAGTCGGAAGCCAGAAATGACAAACTTGATGACGCTTGACAGTTACCCACAGTTGGGTAAAGCAAAAAGAGGGGAAGAGGCATTTTCAACAGTTTTAAACATGGTTAGGCCTAACAGGAATTGAAAATAGCAAAACAAACTTGGATAAATGTACACAAGGAAATAATATGTCATTGTTTTCTTTACGAGAGCGCACCTAGCGGCCGAAAAAGAACTAATCTGAGAGGAATTTTATGAGGGGCGTATTGGCTCGGTCCGATTCGTCCCGCTATACGACAGTTTGTGGGTTGCTTGCTTGTAAGCCAGCTTCTTCCAGGTTCTTAAGCTGCGTTCTTTGTCACGGGAGTTCTCACCAGTGGTCTCGGCTTTTTCTTATTAGCCGTTTTTGCATCCACCGGCGACTTCTCACCAGTCTTAAAGTCAGGCTTCACCTTCCAGATTACCAGACGTCCGCAGCTTCCGCATAATCAAGCCAACCCTTCCAGATTTTCATGATAATGATGACAGCTAATTTTGCTATTCTTGAACATTTCATAGATGTCCCCTTCGCATTTGAAATATCTCTTGCATCCCAGTCACAACTGTCAATCACTTTCCCTTTTCTTCCGACAGTTGCATATTTTGTTCTGTCCCTCGAATGGATTGCCTCTATGGTACCTTCCAGACATCCGGAATCCGGGGTGTCCGACATCCCGGACTTCCAGACGTTTTTGACCTGGCTTCACCTTCCAGATCCGTCTCGACAAAAACGGCTGTCTGGAATCCGGAAGAAAAATCTGGAAGGTAAAGCCTCGCTTTTATAGCCCGTTTTTGAACTAACCAGTGTCCGGTTTTATCTCACCAGTGCGAACTAATCAGAACCTGCTCGAGAGCCGGGCTTCAGCGAGGAGCTAGCCAGTTTTCATCAGGTCACCGGTGAACCAAAAGAAAGCGTTTTAAGAGAAGAACCAGACACTGGTGACAAACACCAGAGACAGCCCGGAGTGCAACGAACGCAGCTATAGTTTCAAGAACCCCGGGCTGAGAAGCTGAACTTGCAACCTCTTGAGTTGCTTATTTAGAGGATGGAAGTATTGGGATTTTGCTTTCACTCTTCAGACCTTGTTTGTATAGTATCTGAAGGTTCACTGAATAAGGTTCTACATGGACGTAACCTGTGAAGTACAAGGATTTTCATTTGCGGCCGGTGTGGAAAGACTATTTGGTTTTCCCGTCAAGACTGTCTGCACTTTATCATCTAGTTGAAAAGTCTCAAATTTTCCATACGGAAACAGGAATCGCAATCCGCGATTGACCGACCCTGACCGTCTATCGCTAACCCAAAGTAAAGAAGTAATTTCCCTGACAGGTAAGGTGAATATTTAAGTAAGACGCAGATCCGCAAAACACGCAACAACAACAACTACAAAAATTAGTGTTTTTTTTGCGGACAGCTATAGTGTTAGGAATCGCTCTGTTCTTCTTCTTGAATATCTTAAGCACTCAAAGCTGGGACCCGTTCGATGATGATGGTGATGATTAAATTAAAGACTCTTCTTAACTGAGGTCACTGTCTCACTTAACTGCTAGGTCACTGTCTCACTAAGCTGTATCGATTATTTTGGGCCGCCGTGACATCCCCTACGAAAAGGCTCTGGAAGTGCTAGGACTGCCGTTACTTCAAAACCGGTACGAAACTCTGATAACAAGTTTTGGAAAGTTCTTGCTTTCTAAAACTCAGCACCGAGACATTCTACCTGATCAACCTCCACCATCAAGAACGAGAAAGCAAAATAAGTTAGTTCCAGTTAATGCAAGAACATACCGATATGGTAATTCTTTCGTCCCGGCTTTCGTCGATATGTACAATAAGAGTTAATGTTTCTTGTTTGTTTTATATTTACAAGTGCAGCTTGATTTTGAATCTGTTGTAAAGAAACGCAAATCAGCGATGCTGCCAAGTTTTTCTATTAAACCTGTCTACTACTACTACTACTGCTACTACTACTACTAACGGATCATTTACACGGTGGGTATTTTTCCCCGGATACGAGAGGGATACGAGAGTGTTCACACGGTACCCCAGTATTCTTCAAGGGAGAGAACTATCATGTGGCAATAGAGTCCAAGGTTGTAAAGCTCACGATATCTCTCTACAATGGACACTAACATGTGTCCATTTGGATCACTTCTTATATGAACAGAATCAAACTTATTGCTGGAAAATCCGATTTTGTTGTTGCTGACGTCAAAGAATACGAAGAAACTAATCTCCGGGTAGAAGGTTCGCGAAATTGAAGTTCGAAATAATCGGGGATCTGTTGCTGTTTCCGGTAAAAAATACCCGCGGAGTACGGATAAATACCCTTCGTGTAAACGTAACTTAAAAGTTTAAGTTGAATTTGTCCGTGATTCACTTAGAATATGCCATCTAGCGCTTCTAGCAAAACTGAAACAGTTTCCTGTTTATTGTGAAAGCGATAACAGTATGATAAGTCAGTTGGGCGTTGGCCGATAACTAATCAAGCGTTGCCACACCAGGGATTTGTATGGCACTTGAGCTTACTCAAGTGCCATATAGCGATCGTAATGTCTGTCCGTATTTTGCTAGTTTGGGCACTTCCACATGACCTAGGACGATAAAACTTGGCAGGCATTTCAGGGACACAACCTGATTAACTTGGAAATAATCAGTTCATAACTTTAGAACGGATAATCGGGCGTGTATTAAACTTGACAGTTATCAAGAACAAGTGTCTTGGATGTTCATTGTCAAATCCGGTTCGGATCCGATAACTGGGGGGGGGGGGGGCTGGAGGGGGACACCCGAAATCTCTCGAAACACTTCTTCTAGTTTTTTCAAACCCCTACCGCTTTCTTCACAATTGTTTAGCTCTGCGCCTGTATGAGTAGCTTCTCTGGCCAAACAAAACTATATATAGCCTATGCATTTCTAAAACGCTAGATGGCCTCTATGCGAGCTTACCCGCAGTTCTGACACCATAAAATAGTAAACATTGCGAGATGTCCTCTAACGAAATGTAATTACCGTACTATTCCCCCACCTGAAATCTCGTGAAATGCTAGAGCCGATTGATCGACATGTTTATATAACTTGGGGCGGGGAGGGGCTGGAGGGGGACACCCGAAATCTCTCGAAACGCTTCTTCTAGTTTTTGTCAAACCCCTACCCCTTTCTTCACAGTAGTCTAGCTCTGCGCCTGTATGAGTAGCTTCTTTGGCCAAACAAAACTACTAGGGGTATATGCAGGTATATGCATTTCTGAAACGCTAGATCTGCGATCTTGCGCGCAGTTCTGACACCATAAAATAATAAACATTACGAGATTTCTTCTAACGAAATGTAATTAGCGTACTATTCCTCCACCTAAAATCTCGTGAAATGCTAGAGCCGATTGTTCGACATGTTTATTTGTAAGGCGTAGATGACGTGTAGGTTATCTTGTGAATATTATTGCTTCAATCCCGGGTCCGGAATGTGTCATAACCTAAATTGCGTCTTAGAAACGTTTTCTTGCGTAAATCTGATCTATCCTCGGTTACATGTGGGAGCAGTGGATGAAGATTCTTCAGCAAGAATAGCAGTGAATCGAAGTTACTGTATATATATTGTGAGACTTTGATCTATCTTGGTCATATAAGCGGATAGTCGACCAGATCTGAATGTTCTAATAATCGTACAGTGAACTTAATTTCGTACTGACTGTAATGCGAGTTGAGTATATTATTCTGTACATAACCATTTAGTGCACATATTGCCGATTCCGATAAAGTGGGAAAACAACTCTTTTAGTGGATTATTCATAAGCGGTTCTGGACTTCGTAAAAAGGTAACCTTTTTTTTTATTTGAGCTTGTAGTTACGTTAGCCAAGTACCGTAGAGTGAAAAAATAGGCCTACTGTTTTGGCCAAAAGTGACAAATATTTTCATCTTCCAAAGGATCTCGTGATCATATGTGACTCGAGGTTTTCCTTAAAAATTCATTTTTAGCCTTCTTACAGCTTCTTTAAAATGTGTATGTTTATCATCGGATGCACAAATACTTAGAGAACCTGTCGAACATATAATGCCAATGAAACCCACTTCCATAACTGCATTTACTATTTCAAATAATAACATTTCTGACAAACATTTCTGAATTGCTAGCAACACCCCCCCCCCCCCCCTAATCTTTACGCTTACCACGATTCACTAGTTTTCATGCGCGGTATGAGCTCCTGACGAGTGTTCCAGTATTATGTTGTTAAAAGGAGTTGCATCATAAGCATTCTAGTACTTGCAAGGTCTAGACCGTGTTAGATTGGGCGCAATTGCGCCTTGCGCCATTTGGGCGCATTTTGAAATTCCTAGGCGCATTTTTGTTTCCAGAAATGCGCCTGCGCACTTTTGGGCGTAATTCTAACGTTCAACCGGTGCATTTTGGCGCTTTTCGTTTCCCATTACAAGACCGTGAAAACACAATTTCCCGCTTTCTTTCTTGTTTTTATGGAACTTGACTTCCGGCCAAGTGCCATATACCGATCACATTTCCGTCGGTTTGTCGGTTGGTCTGTCCGGTGTTTGCGAGTTAGGGTACTTCCAGATACGCTAGGACGATGATAATTGGCAGGCATATCAGAGACCCGACATAGTAACTTGCCCGATCCGACCATCGTGGAGGGAGGGGGAGGTGGTGGAATCCGGAAAATAGGGACATCCATAACTTTCGAACGGGTGATCGGATCGTAATGAAACTTGATATCTGGAAAGATCTTGTGTCTCAGACGTCTCATTTCAAGTCAGGACCGGATCCCGTGAATCTGGGGGGGGGGGGAGTCGGAGGGGGGAACCGGAAATCGTGTGAAACTCTCAGAGTGGAGCGATCGGGATGAAACTTGATGGTAAGAACAAGCACTAGCTCTAGACTGATAGAACTGGACCGGATTCGGACACTGTGGAGGAGTTGGAGGGGGGTTCCGGAATTCCGTCAGTCCGTAGTTAATGTACTTCCAGGTGGGCTAGGACGATAAAACTTGGCGGGCATTTCAGGGACCCGACCAAACCAACTTGGAAATAGTCACTTGCCCGATCCTACCATCGTGGGGGGAGGGGGAGGTGGCAGAATCCGGAAAATAGGGATATGCATAACTTTCGAACGGGTGATCGGATCTTAATGAAACTTGGTATCTGGAAAGATCTCGTGTCTCAAATGTCTCATTTCAAGTCCGAACAGGAACAAATCTGGGGGGAGTCGGAGAGGAGAACCAGAAATCGTGTGAAACTCTCAGAGTGGAGCGATCGGGATCAAACTTGGTGCGAAGAATAAGCACACGCTCTAGACACGTCACCGACAGGACTGGACTGGATTCGGACACTGTGGGGGAGGTGGAGGGGGGGGGATCCGGAATTCAGGCGATCCGTAGTTAATGTACTTCCAGGTGGGCTAGGACGGTAAAACTGGGCAGGCATCTCAGGGACCCGACCAGATTAACTTGGAAACAGTCGCTTGCCCGATCCGACTATCGTGGGGGAAGGGGGAGACGACAGAATCCGAAAATTAGTAGCAGGCATAACTTTCGAACGGGTTATCGAACCTTAACGAAATTTGATATCTTGAAAGACCTCATGTCTCAGCATGTCCCATTTAAGTCCGGACCGGATCCGATAAACCGGAGGGGGGGGGGGCGGAGGGGAGAGCCGGACACCTTGTGATACGCATAGAGTGGAGCGATCAGGATGAGACATGGTGGGAAGTAGCCTACAGGCACAAGTCCTAGGTGCATAAGTGACAGTATCGGACCGGATTCGGGTACCGAGGGGGCTGTAGAGGGTGTCCAGAGTTCTGGTGATCGTGAGTTAAGGTACTTCCAGATGTGCTAGGACGATAAAACTATGCTGGAGCATTTGACATCATTGGGTTAGACATCGTCACTCTGCAGTCCGACCATACCTTAAAGAACTCATCTTAACCGCAAAGTACAAAAAAATCTTTTAAGCGAAATTTACTTTTTCACGATCGCCATGAGCACATGATCCTTTTTGCCTCAAGGGTTTTGCTTGGAAATTAATTTTTAGCACCCTTAAAGTGCGCAGCTCAAACGAAAAGTACAAACAAACAAAAACTTTTTGACCATCACTTCGATCCTCTGACCCAGCCTAGCAAGTTTGGCACATCTTAACGGAAAAGGGAAAACATACTTTTGACCATCACTTCCATCTAACCCAGCCTTGCAAGTGCCATATGAGCTTTCAGCTCTTGTTTTTTCTATTTAGTGACTCTGACCTAGCTGGTGATTTTCTATAAAAGTGTCAACTCTACCGTATTTATTATAAAACAAGCAATATGAAATCCTGGTAATCGCTAATCAGCCCATTATTTGTTTTTATGGCACTTACAGCCTCTGGCTCAAGTGCCATGTACCGATCACAATTCCGTCTGTCGATCTGTCCGAGTTTTTTGTCACACTTTTTCGAGTTAGGGTACTTCCAGATGTGCTAGGGCAATGAAACTTGGCAGGCGTATCAAGAACCCGACCAAACTAACCTGGAAAGAATCAGTTTCCCGATCCGACCATAGTTATGCGGGGGAGTGGAGGGTGCTGGAAACTTGAAAATTGAGGTCATTTTGTCACACTTTTTCGAGTTAGGGTACTTCCAGATGTGCTAGGACCATGAAACTTGACAGGCTTGGGGGCGGAGGGCAGGGGAATCCAGAAAATTGAGTAGTATGTAACTTTCGAACGGGTGATCGGATTGTAATGAAACTTAAAACTGGATAGATTACATATCTGGGATGTCCCATTTAAAGTCTTGATTGGATTCGGTAGCCAGGGGGGAGTTGGGGGGGGGGGGAGAGAGAGCGAAAATTTCAAGAAAGGGTTAGAATGGAGGGATCGGGGTGAAACTTGCTGGGAAGAACAAGCATCTGCTCTAGATAAATTGTTTGGACAACTGTACTGGATCCGGACACTTAGGGGAGGGGGGTCCCGGAATTCCGGTGATGGCGGTTTTGGGGATTTTTACAATGAAACTTGGCAGGCATATCAGGGACCCGATCAAACTGACTTCAAAATAAAAAAATTTTCGATCTGATAATTGTGGAGGGAGGGGAATCCGGAATATTCAGTCTTGCGTAACTTTGGAACGGGTAATCGGATTCGAGTGAAATTTAAGAATTGAACAGAGGACATTCTCTGGTGATCTTTTTCATATCCGGACTGGATCCGACAACTATTGGGGGGGGGGGATACGTGACCCACTTAGACTGAGAGATCGGGATGGAACTTTGTGGGAATAACAAACAGATGCTCTAGGTAAATCATTTACTGAATCGATTGGCTACGGGCACCATGTGGGAGTTGGGGGGGGGGGGGGGGGCGGAAATCTCTTGAAACGGTTAGAATAGAGGGATCGGAGTGAAGCTTGCTGGGAAGAACAAGCATCTGCTCTAGATAAATTGCTCTGGATAGAACTTAAAGCTCCCATGACCAGGGTCGAAAAAGCGTATTTTACCTTCTTCAACCTCCCCCTATATGGTTGGATCGAATTCCTGGTGGTCAGGTCGGAAGGTGAACTGCACCAGTGTGAAAATACTGTTGCATGTTATAAAAAGCTTGGTGTTCTGAATATTGGACAACAGCGTGACTGCCAGCTGTCAGTTTTTGTATTTCAGTGTTTAAATAAGTTGTCCCCTGAGTACTTCTGGAATACATTTTCCCAGAATTCTTTTCACCATGAATATGCTACCAGAAATGGTGACCATCTGGTTCATGAAATCCGACACTCAACGAGGTCAGGTTTCGCTATTAGTAACATCGCTGTTTCAGTGTGGAATGGTCTCCCGGATAGTATTAGAGCGGCCGGTAACTTAATTTTGTTTAAAAGAAAGTTGAAGAAATTTTTAATTGAAAAAGGTGGTTGAACTTGGTGGGTTGTTGGAAGGGGGTGTAGGGAGGCGGGGAGTGAAGAGGTGGGGTGGGGGTGGTGAGATGGGGAGCGGCGGGTAGGTTGTGACGAGGGAATCATTTTTCTTTCCTATTTTCTTATTTTTCTCTCTATTTCTTTACCCCTTTTTTCTTTCTTTTTTTGAAAATATATTAGATTAGTTTTTATGTCATTATATTGAATAATTTCAAGTTAAAAGATGGTTAGAAGATACAGCCACCCACAGGATTTTTGTCTTTAATGTGGTTGTCGAGTTTTTTGTACAATGTAGTTGTGTTTTTTTGGTGAAGTAAAAAATATCTAAATCAGAATCTGAAGGAATATCTAGGACCCTAGCTATACCTTTCAACCAAGTTTGGTTGAGGTCTGGCTACTACTATTGGTCGATGTGTTGATTACAAACATATAGGGACTGTCTCCCTCGCCCCCCCCCCACGTGGTTCGGGTCATCAAAAGTCACAACGAGAAACAATGTACGGGATTTAGCATGTGCAACAGATAGGGTTTGCGCTCTTCCCCGAGATCCCTTTCACCATAAGACGGAATGAGACCTACGTTGCCTGGGCAACGTGAAGTGTTGCGGCAACCTTTGTCCGGCTTCGCCGACTAAAGTGTTGCGAGAGCAACACTTTGGTTTTGTTTCTTCCCTGTCAGTTAAATGCTGAAGTTGCCAACTTATCGAAGCTTTTAAAAGGTATGTTCTATAAAAAGAATCATCACGTGATCAAAAGCTATTGTCCAGCGTTGTAAAAACAACAACAATAGAATATCGGAAGAAGGGACTAAATTGACTTCGCAGTCAGTTGAACTTTAATCCTTTTCAATCGTAGAAATCGGAACGGATGAAAATTCGGAACAATATCTTATATAATCTAGTTGGTATGATGAAGCTATCCGTAACTTTTCAGGATTAAAATACCGTAGATGACACTATTAACTATGACGAAACTACCTCATTGTTCTACATTATCGTTTGTACCCGTTTCGTAAACAGTTAATCCTAGGTTACAGCGATAGACCATCGATGCAAACTTTCTACCGTCAGGTTTATAGAAATCGAATACAATGTGCACCAATTTACAAAAGTTCTAGCCCCTCGTGAACCAATTCTTACTTACAAGTCTCTCTCCCGTGATAGATATCAAGCTCACCGGATAAATATAATGGATGCACTAGCGAGCAGAAGTTGTAAACCCCTCATCCCTGAAGATGATTGTAGCATAACAGCCGCTTATTACTTACAAGCCCCTTGCATGTCTTACAATTGGGAACCAAATTGTTCTTACCATCGAATACACCGGAAACAAATAACAGGTACACCAAATGACAAAAGCGGCAAACCCCTCACCTCCGAAGATGATTATGAGCCAACAGTTGACTGTTGCATACATGTCCCCTACATGTCTCACAACTGATATCGCCTATTTTTGGTTTCAGTATGTACGTTACTACTGAAGTTGTCAACCCCTTTAAACTTTCAAACTGGTTTTGTTTATTCGCTGTCGGTTAATGCTGAAGTTGTCAACTTATCGACGCTTTTTAAACGGTATGTTCTAAAAAATATAATCATATGATCAAAAGGTATTCTTCAGCGTTGTAAAAAAAACAACAAAATAATATAGGAAGAAGGGACTAAATTAACTTTGCAGTCAGTTGAACTTTATCCTTTTCAATCGTAGACATCGTGACGGATGAAAACTTGGGACAATATCTTATATAATCTAGTTGGTATTATAAAGCTATCTCTAACTTTTCAGGATTAAAATACCATAGATGACACTATTAATTATTATGAAACTACCTCATTGCTTTACATTTTCGTTTGTATCCGTTGTGTAAACAGTTAATCCTAGGTTACATTGATAGACCATCGACACAAACTTTCTTACCGTCAGATTTACAGAAATCGAATACAATGTGCACCCACAAAAATTCCTAGCCCCTCGTGAACCGATTCCTACTTACAAGTCCCTCTCCCGTGATATGCATTAAGATACGTTAACTGAAAAAATTAAGCTAACCTAAAACAAATAATGGGTACACCAGCTAGCAAAAGTTGCAAACCTATCATCGCAGAGGATGATTGTAGCATAACAGCCGATTATTACTTACAAGTCCCTTGCATATCTTACCATTGGGAACCAAATTGTTCTTACCATCGAATACACCGGAAACAAATAACAGGTACACCAACTAGCAAAAGCTGCAAACCCCTCATTGCCGAAGATGATTATGAGCCAACAGTCGACTGTTGCTTAAAAGTTCCCTACATGTCTCATAACTGGTATCGCCTATTTTTGGTTTCAGTGTACCTTTCTACTGAAGTTGTCAACCCCTTTGAAATTTTCAAACTGGTGTATCTCATGAAGGAATTTTTGTACCAAAAAATGGATGAAATATACTTTGATCAGCTTATCAATGGCTATCGATTGCCGTCGAAAAAAAAATTCTACCTGTCTTAGTTCAAAAGTTGACTTTTTTTGCCGTAGGCCAACTTTCTAACGTCACGACTTAGAAAGGAGCAAAGGATAAGCTCTAGTTTCTTTAGCAATGAGAGAACTTTTAAAGTTTAAGAGGCACATCTGATACTGTTACTCTACCGCAAACCCAAGTGCAAAAAAAAAAATATGATAAACTCAGCTGAAATCGTCGCAGAAATGGATAGAAACAATAAATGGCAGCACTTTCGGACCCATGGGAAAAAACCACTTTTTTGTCTCTGTAGATTTTTCTATTTATCACTCAAAGAAGATATGTTGGCTCTGGGGCCGGGTAACTGCCGCATGTATTTAACACTTATAGATTTTAGTCCATCTTCAATTCGAAACTGGTGCCTGCCTGCTTGCGTGCTAGAACGGAGCTTTCCACTCGAAAGCAGAAGCATGGTTTGATGAAACGAAAGGTTCGCTACACAACTTCAGATGGTCCTCTCTGACATAGGCTATACAACTCCACTTCACTTCGCAAACCGTAGGCTCTGGCTCGAGGACAAGCAAAAACCATCCTTATTGGCCCCAGGCAAGAGTTCTACGGAGCTTTCCAAAATGTAATGTCATGTTCATCAATCCGGCCTATGGTCCACACTTTCCGTAAAAACCGCACAGGTTAGACCCTTCCCAGTTACCAGGAATAAAATGAAATCGGCGGCATAGGAAAAAAAAAAAAAAAAAAAAAAAAAAAAAACAGGACAAAACCAAAGTGTTGCTCTCGCAACACAATGATATAGTGCATTTGTAAAGGTTGTTCAATTCATTGACGACTGTTTCAGAATAGAAGGACTTTGGTACCATCGTGCTTTATTAAGTACCATCCAAACTGGATAACTCGTTTGAAAGTTATACAATCTAGTCAGGTCCCTAATACAGCCTTAAACGGAACATCCAAGTCGTGTACTCGTGTCATTTGTCAAGTTCCAGAAGATTTCCGGGATTTCCTCGGGATTCCTCCAGCTCTCCCAACAGTGCACGGATCCGGCCCGGTTCTAGAAGTTATGTATAGGGCTTATGCTTGTTCGTCCTGCTAAGTCTCATCCCGATACCTAACTCTAAGCGTGCCACGAGATTTCCGGTGACCACCTTCCAACTTGTCAACTGTTGTCTGATCCATTTGTTCAGTTTGTATCATGTCCATTCTTCTAAGCGTTTGAGACCCTGATCTACTGGAAAGCTTCGGAAACTCTGTATGACTATGGTTCTTCCCCGAACATTCCATGCAACTTTCCCCGCAGTTGTGCAAAACAGATCGACAAGATCGACACTTTAAGGTGGCTAGGATTCATTTTTAATCTATACCCTTGAGGTGCAAATGATCATGGGCTTTTGCGGACCATGAAAGTGTAGGTTTCATTTGGTCACAACTATTTTCAGCACATTGATGTTAACATGCGCGCTTTAAGGTTCTTCATGTTCTGTCAGTCATACCAGAGTTTTGAATGCCACACAATTTACGGGCCTTCCTCCCGTCCCAACTCGTCCTGTAATGCCCGGATCCGATCCAGTGCTATAAATGGTTGTCTAGAAGTTAGATTTTTGGGATCCCAAAACGTAAGTGGAGGGATACATACGACATAGCAAAAGTTGTCCGTCCGTCCGTCTGTCCGTCTGTCCGTCCGTCTGTAAGCACAATAACTCTCGAAGGGAATGAGATATTTTGATGAAACTTGGTGTGAGGATTGCTTGTGTCAAGGGTAAGGTCGAGTTAGTAGATGGGCTCTGTAGCCCTATATTTGGGGGTGGTGGAGGGGATTCAAATTAAGGAACAAACAAAATATTTTTAAACAGCTAATGTGATAGTTGATTATGAGGTAGCAAGACATGCTGATTACGATGGTGAAAATCATTTTCTCGCCGGACAAGTAGTTCGTCCAGAATCCGTTAAAAACCGGAAAGTTTGTTAAAAGTAAAAGTTTCATTTGAAGTTGATTAAATGTTTTGGGTAAGAAGACATGCTAAGCACGATGGTCAGAACTATTTTCTCGCCAGACAAGTAGTTTGTCCGAAATCCGGTAAAAACCGGAAAGTTTGTTAAAAGTAAAAGTTTCATATGAAGTTGATTAAATGTTTGATTTAAGGGTAAGAAGACACGCTGAACACGATGGTGAAAACCATTTTCTCGCTGGACAAGCAATTCGTCCGGAATCTGGCAAAAACCGGAAAGTTGGTTAGAAGTAAAAGTTTCATTTGGAGTTGATTAAATGTTTGATTCAGAGGTAAGAAGACATGCTGAGCACGAGGGTGGAAACCATTTTCTCGCCGGACAACTAGTTCGCCTGGAATCCGGCCAAAACCGGAAAATATGTCAAAAGCAAAAGTTTTCTGTGAAGTTTATTGGACGTTAGATTTAGGAGTAAGAAGATACGCTGAGTCTGTAGCCTATATGACGATCATTATTTACCCGGACATATAATTAGTCCGGAATACGGTTGCACCCGCATTTTTTTAATTCAAAGTTATATTTAATGTTGATTAGATGCTCTTAGAGGGATAAAGGAGATACGCTGGATTCGTTTCTATATTTTCTTTTTTTTGCTGGACTAGTGGTTCGCTCTGAATTCGGTCGAAACCGCAAATTTGGCAGAAGTAAAGCAGGAAGTTTCGGTCAGTATCGTCAAAATAGATATGGCCTATAGAGGTATAGATTGATAGATAGATGGAATATCTGAACTCGGTTTTCTTTGATGCTTAGCCTGGCGAAGACTGGATCTGGCGAAGACAAGACCCAGTTGTCCGGATCAAATCTTAGATTTTTGGGATCCCATCGACCCCTTTGGTCTTGTTCCTTCCCACGAAGGAGACATGTACCCATAGCTGCGTTCTTTGTCACGGGTCCGACCGGTGGTCTCCGGTTATTCTTATGTTTTTGCATCCACCGGTGACTACTCGCGAGTCTTATAACCCTCTTTTTGAACTAACTGGTGTCCGGTTTTTTGGGATCCCAAAACGTAAGTGGAGGGATACCTATGACATCGCAAAAGTTGTCTGTCTGTCCGTCTGTCCGTCCGTCCGTCCGTCCGTCCGTCTGTCCGTCTGTAAGCGCGATAAATCTCGAAGGGAATGAGATATTTGATGAAACTTGGTGTGAGGAGGTGTGAAATTCGTAGATGGGCTTTGTAGCCCTACATTTAGGGGTGAGGGAGGGGGTTAAAATTAAGGGGCAAACAAAATATTTTGAAACAGCTCGATTATGAGGTAAGAAGACATGCTGAACACGATGGTGAAAACCATTTTGTCATCGGACAAGTAGTTCGCCCGGAATCCGGCCAAAACCGGAAAGTTTGTTAAAAGTAAAAGTTTTATTTGAAGTTGATTAAATGTTCGATTTAGGGGTAGGAATACATGCTAAGGACGATGGTGAAAACCATTTTGTCGACGGACAAGTAGTTCGCCCGGAATCCGGCCCAAACCGGAAAGTTTGTTAGAATTAAAAGTTTTATTTGGAGTTGATTAGATGTTCGATTTAGGGCAAGAAGACATGCTGAACACTTATGTGAAAACATTTTCTACCTGGACATGTAGTTCCCCCTGAATCCGGCCAAAACCGGAAAATTGTTAGAAGCTTAAGTTTTATTTCTAGTTGATTAGATAACCGATTTATGGGTAAGAAGAAATGCTGAATCCGTGTTTGACAATCATATTTTACCCGGAAATTTAGTTCGACCGGAATCCGGCTGGAGTCGGAAAATTTGTTTTAAGTTAAGTTTTTATTTGAAGTTGATTAGATGTTCATTATTCCACGCGTTTAGTGATTCGTCCCTCAGGACCTCAGACATGCTGAATTTCGTAGTCTTAGGCATTTTCATCACTCTCTCCCAAAATGTTATCTTTTGTTTGTTGCAGTAGGTCTGAAGCATTTGGTTACGCCTCTTATCGCACGGTGACTGTATTTTAAATGTTGATTTCAACTCTCACAGCCACAGTTAGCATTTATTAGTTGGGAGGATGGTCTTGACAGGCTCGGTAAGCAGAGGCATTACTAGTCGAAATGTTTGTTGTTGATTTTTGTTTGTTTGGGGGGGGGGGGGGGGTGTTAACCGATTGGCTGGTTAGTAACCGTTTGTAAGAAAGTTGACTTTATAAAAAATACGATACGGGTTGAGCTGAGCCACCAGGAGGCTGAATCACAGCCGTGATCGGATCTTTAACCCCATGTTTTCCTGTTACTTGACTATTTTGAACCGCAGTGCCAGCGAAAGCAACAATCTGGCATATCTGTAATATGTACTTTTGATACAGTGTCAAAAGTTTCACAAAAGACAATGCAAGGATGTGCGGTTTCAACAACAAAAAACCCTGGAATTTCCCGATATCACGATGTACAAACAAAAAAGCCAGCAGATGCTTTTTAGCGGGTTTTCGGCTCTTCCTGGCAGTGATTGTTATGCAAAGGAGAGAAGTTTTTGGTAAGGAGGTTATTCAAGGGAGGTCTTTGGAAGATTTGATGGGTAGCAAAGTGTTCCAAGAGTTGCGTCGGTTGGGTAGATACCTGAAGGTTGCCATGGAGCACCGTGTACGTTTTATTGTAGGTTGATGTTGTGGTAGGGATAGGTATTAGTTTGTTTAATAGTTATTTAGTTATTCGAAGTATGAGTTGAGTGTTGAATATTTGGATTGGTACATTGCAGTTGGAATGCTTGTTTAGTTTTATATTTTGTCCCGCTATGGTCCATTGGGCTGTTTTGGGAATACATTCATTCATAACATTTCATGCAAAAGGTCTGCCGCGACAACAGAAAACATTCCAAGTGTTGTCTCTTGCGTGTTGTCTGTTCAGACAGCGCATCCTTGTGTTATCTATTATGAAACTTCTGAAAATGTAGTTCTAGTAGCATATGTGTGGAAGAGTTTCAAGACTTGTACTAGCACAAGTGCATGTGGCAACAGCTGCGCGAACACCAGTATGTTGTAGCTAGCTTCGAACGCAGCAAGCATAATGTATGCTTCTCTGACTTTTGATCTATCTTCCTCCCCCCACTCCATAGGTGACACCTCTGTCGGTCGGGGTAGTCACGATCAGGATAGTTTATTTCGGCGCTTGGATGCAATGGAGTCGAAAGTTGAGACAAACCAAGTCTCTGACACTCTTAGCCCCAGGTCGTAATTCAGTGTTTTGAATTCAAAAATCCTAAGAGAATTTGTTTTCAAGATGAAATAAAACTGAAATAATGACTGAAGCAAAGCAAAAAGTGGAGGAAGGCCGGAGGCTAGCAAGGAAGGCGGAAGAGCTGGAGAAAGAAGGGAAGCACCACGCTTCAAAAACAGTGAATTTGAAGGCGATACTGGAATTCACAGAAGCTATAAGAATTGATCCCAATGATTACAGGTAGGTCAAGCTTTTGAAGACGGTAAGATTTATTCGAATAAGTTGTGAAGTTTAGGGTATCGTAAAAATGAACCGAAAAGGGCCGAGATAGGACAGTCTCGTTAACCCTCACTTACTCACTTAAAGAGGCATGAAGACCAATGAAAATGCGCTACTTTGTTGCTCCGCTATTCACGAATAATCAGTTTACAAATAGTGAAATTTCCCTGTCGGATTTCTGGTACGTCTACCCGCTTGTACCTGTGCTGTTATGCTCATGGAATGGATTTGAGGCTATCGAAAATGTATTCGAGAATCGCCAAAAATGTATTCGAGAATCTCATATGTCTTTGAGAAATCAGGGTTTGTATTCGAGAATTGATAAAAAATAAGTCTTCGAGATTGTTAAGTGTTCGAGAAACTACAAAATGTATTCAAGAAAAGATAAAATTATTCGAGATTTTTTTTAAACGTATTTGACATTTAAATTGAAAGTAGGTACTCAAGAATGACATAAATATATTCGAGAACTACAAATATGTATTCGAGAAGGACGAATAGTATTCGAGAATTCTCATTTTTCAAGAGAAATTACGGCAAATTATGTCTTTGAGGAGACGAAAAATGTATTCGAGAATGCGTGTAGTCTATTTGAGAATCACAAAATGTATTCGAGATTACGAATTCTGAATCAGTTACGGGAAAGTGCGTCTTCGAGAATGAGAATATTCAATAATTATAAATGTGTTTGAGAATACAAAAAAATGTCTTCGAGAATAAGAAAAATGTACTCGAGAATCACATATTTGTATTCAGTTTTTTTTTTTTTTTTCTTAATCAGTTCGGGGAACGTGTGCCTCTGAGAATGACTCAATGTATTCAAGAATGACAAAATATATTCGAGATAGTTTTTTAATCTATTTATATAAATAATTTTATATTTAATAATGTCATAATGCGTAACTATGTCAAATACTTAAAAACAAAATCTCGAATACTTTTAATTTTTTCTCGAATAGCCCTACTTTTTGTAGTTTCTCGAAGACTTAAAAAAAATCTCGAAGACTTTTCATCAGTTCTCGAATAAAAACAATGATTTCTGGAAGAACTTTGAGGGATTCTCGAAGATATTTCGGGGACTCTCGAATACATGTTCGACATATGTTTGACAAAAAAGTACGAAAAATAAAGTACATGCAGTGAGCCATCGTCCGTAAGCTGGTTACTGGCTACTGAAAAGCCTATATTTATATAACGCATAGGCTATTGGATATTGAGCCTGTATTTATATAGAGTACTGATAGCCTATATGACTTATACTATCTTACGAGAGAAACTAATGTCATAACTAGATTCCACGTAAAAAACCGACCCTTAACTTATCGTCAAACCAATATATTTAGTGTAAAATATACACTGTAGTTCATTGACGAAAACTTGGATGTCCTGCTTACAGAATTTCCAGACATTCTTCCTTTTTTTAAAGTTTAATAATTCAAGAGAAGAGAAACTAATGTCATAATTGAATTCCACGTCAAAAACTAACCCTAAATTTACCTTCAAACTAGTATTTTTCGTTAAAAATTTCTTCTGTCAACTATTGATGAAGACGTGGATGCTCTCCTTTAAGAAAATCAAGAAATTCTTAAAACTAAATATTTTTGACGTTTTAATAGCTCAAATGCTTGGTAAGGAGCTTTTCTTTCGAATGAAATAATAAAAATATGCAGTTTGCTGGAAGTTTTTCCGAGAAAAATGACAATTTAGTTAAAAAAGTAAAAGAATTTTCGCTTTTTCTTGGTTTCTAAAGTATATCTAAGAAAAATAGGCAAGTTTACAAAAATAAGAAATAAAACATTCTATAGCCTAGAAAAAGAGGATTCTGAATATATATAGTTTGTTTGATTTAGTTTATGCGGTCTTGCTAGAAAAAATATTTTTATACAGTTTGATAGGACAAATCTGCCTTTATAGGCTGTCGCTGACCTACACACGTGACGGTGACGGAGTGGTGCGGTACGATTCTCGTTCACAGCACAAAAAGTTGGTCTAGAAAAGATATTTAGACCTTCTGCAGCTCTCGATCTACCCCCCTTGAACGATAGAGGTGCCTGGATCCCGGACTACTAGGCACAAAACGAAACAATGGCGAAAGTTGGGGATCTTAGAAGCTTCTAATTCCATAAGTAGGATCGTTTCAGACCGACAAGGCATCCCTAGAGAACATAACCTTTGAGAACTTTCATGCGGAATTTGAGATCAGCCTCGACCGGTTTTACAACAATCCATTACATTCTCTGAAGTCTTGTAGTATTTAAAGTTGCCAGAACACTCACCTGCCAAAGGAGGTCAGACACGGGAATTACAATTACAATTCGGTTATTTATCCATAAATATCTCGTACAAAAAAAAGATCAACCAAGGGATATATTTTTAATGGTAACCTATGATTTATATATACAGTTCACGGTTTAAAATACAATTCATCAAAACAAGAACGCGAATTAAAATGACAAGTACAAAAATAATTCGTCATAAGTGTCACTACTATTCTAGTATTTAACCAAAAAATGATTGACATAAAAAGATGCAATGGTCAAACCATTTACGTCACAACAAAAATAAAGAAATGGGCTGAAAAGAAATAGACAACGACTTTTAAAGAGCGTTGAAATGTTCGGGAAAATGTGGCACGAAATAATTGAGGAATCGTTCCGATGAATGGGCATGAGACCATTAGTAGTTTTTAGTAGGACTTCAGTAGTTTTTTCCCTCTATTCTGATACAAGTCAGCAAATTCTGCCATAGGCTATTCTGGTCTGCTGACTCTATTTTCTAGGTCATATTTGGTGAGAGGTCAACTGAGGTGCAAAACGTTTCAGTTCGAGAAGGCCCTAGTGGACGCAGAATCAGCACTGACACTTAACCCTTCCGAACTAAGAGCCCATTTTGGAAAGGGGATGGCTCTTCTTGGTCTTAAGGTAGGCTATGTCAAAGCGAAAAACTATTTATTTTCTTTGTTGGAAATGCAAGAGCTCTAGCACCAAGAACACCCTCCGTCTCTCTTATCTCTGTAATACGACCATGCGAAGTCGAATAGATTCGAATACCCTGGCCCATGCAAATGAGCATCGGTACGCGGAAAATCCCTATTCGTTACCTCTACAAACAGCTATATCGTAGTAAAGCTCGGAGAAGAAGTTTTCCAAGTAAAAGCCCATTGGTTGTCTGGGCGCGCTACAGAGCGGGTCAGCGTGCCTCTTGCACTTTTCCCTCTGATATGCGCAGCGGCGAAGACGGGCATCAACTCAAAGCTCAGCAATACCTCTACCTCTTCTCAGTTCTGTCGATGTCCATAGCCGCTGCATGGGACCAAAGATGGAGTTTCTATTGACTTATTTGTTCTTGGTATAGTACCAACAAATTCTTTTAAAGATTGAATTTAGAGGTGTGTGCGGAAGAGCTAATGAAAGCAAATGTGTTGTCTGTACCGTCCTGCTTTACACACAGAGGAGACTGTTAGCTATCTATCGCAAGGAACTAAGTAAGATATTTATTTATAACCCGCCATTTCGCTTTGAGTAAATGAAAGAAAATAAGTCAGACACATAAGGACACAGAAAAGACACTAATTTTCAATCTTCGGCCAGGAAGCAGTCGAGAAGGTCTTGCGCTGGTTGGGCTCTGTTGTCAATAATTTTTTTATAGCGAGGAAGAAACATCCAAAAGGGTGACACTTGCATCTTGAATTTTGAACTTCTTCATCAATGTATGGTGTTGACATAATTTCGACAAGTGGAGCAGGGGCTTTGCATATTGAAAATAACATGATCTCATCTTTTTAATCTCCTTCTTTCGGAGAACATGAGTGACCCCAGAACGAAATAGTATAGAAGGAGCGCAGAAGGTGCTGTACAATTTTCCCAAAGCTTTACGATTATAGCTCTCCCGGCCTACTTGAGCCTGGTCAGCGTTCTAGAACATACTTCCCTTTATCAACAGCTATGTGCTGCCGCAGAACGAAAGAAGGGCTATCTTGTCGTGAGAGCGCAGTCAAACTCAGTTGGGACACGATGCGTAGCATTACACTGAATGTTTTCTATCCCAAGTGCTGATTCTATTCGGTGGTTGGGTATTACCATTACTAAAAATATTTGTTCTCTCCGATCCCGGACGGTTTCCGATTGTAGACTAAAAATTCAACTGGGTTATTCGAAAATTGTTGCGAACAGGGGGAGATACAAGTGTAATGGCTCTAGAAGCCGTAGTCGAAGTTAAATAAATGCATAAATAAAATAAACAATCGGCAAGCTCTTGGCAAGCTACACTCTTCCTTCTGTGACCATTCTATTATTTTTCTATCTGGTGTTTATTCTGTTTTACAGAAAAAGGATATTACAGCTATGCGATTCTCTTCCTTCCGTTTTCGTGAATTTCTTCCTCCGTCCTTGGCAAAGAAATTCTAAAATGATTAGTAAGTACTCGCTACCGGATATGACGGAGAAATTTCGATCTGAAAGTTGGATGACTCCACCTTCTTGCCAGTAGTTCAAACCTCGGTTCAAACACGAAAGGGTTAGAGAATTTTAGTCAGAACAACACATTTTCTAAAGAAGTATATAATAGAATAGTAAATTTCCTACAGAACCCATTAACAGGAAATACACCTTATCGAGCAACATTTTCAAGAAGGATTAAATTTAATCCAGTGGCGAGATAAATTATGTTATCTTTTTCGTCGAAATTTTGGGATTAGGCCTGCAACTAAACGATTAAAGATAAAACAATTTGGAAAGGGAATATTATCCTTTATTCAATTAGCCTACTCTTGTTTTGAGCTATAGTTGAACATTTTTTGAGCGATTCGTTATTTTTTTCTGATCAATTTTAACGGAATTGTTTCCGCAGTTTAGGTGGCTCTACAAGGGATTTCTTGATTTACAGTGTTCACTAGATCCCTTTTATAGCCCTGGCTAACCACTTAACCAGATCCACTAGGTGGATCTTTATAGGTGTATTCTCGCTGTTCCACGAGGACTCCACTTGAGGAGTCCCCGCGTTTTTGTTTGTCCCGGGGACTCACTCCCCGTATTCTCGGGAGTCCACACTGACGGGGAATGCTCCGATTAGGATCATCACCATAAAAAGGAACTATCTTTCAGATTGGGAGGGGAATGAATTTTACTGGTGGTGGTGCAATGTAAGATTAGTTAAAAACAATCAGAATAAACAAAACCAAAACTAAAGAGGATCCAGACCAATATCTTCAACTTTCATACTTTTTTTTCGAACAAAATTCATTTTAGAAGCATTCTCCGTGTCCTCGCTGTTTCTATACGCGGAGTCCGCGTGGAGTGACTCTATTCTCGCCAATCCCTTTGATTCCGCGAAGAGTCCTCGGGGAACGGCGAGAATACGCCGCATGTCTTTAATTTCCGTCTTAGCCCGGGTAACGACGAGAATTTCAGTGCTACCGAGAAATCGAAAGTAAAGAAACATACTCTGACCCAGTATGTTCTTTATCTTCATATGTTGCAAGTTAGCCTGCAATGTATGAAATTGCTAGTTTTATCGGAGGAGTTTGTTCTTGTTTAAACTGG
Source organism: Branchinecta lynchi (assembly GCA_023053575.1). NCBI lineage: Eukaryota > Metazoa > Arthropoda > Branchiopoda > Anostraca > Branchinectidae > Branchinecta > Branchinecta lynchi. The sequence continues at coordinate 9,184,347 of JAKZAP010000015.1, forward strand.
TAATATTACAAAGCAGACAGATATATTCAGTCCTCTTTTGTGTTTGTTGAACTGACGAATTTCCCAGTTCCAACAAGTTCTAGGGGGAATCTTTGTCTGCTTTTCACCAGCTCGAAGACACCCGAATCTACTCCAGATTCTGACGGTAGGCTATTATCAACAAAGAGGGATTCAGTTTTAAATTCTTTGAGGTAAAAAGAGTATGGTAGGGGGGAACGGCCATTGATAATTTGCAGCGACCTCTTTTGAACTCGCTCTATTTTATCATTTTCACTTTGGGTAAGAGCAAAGGGGTAATATCAAAAATGTATGTATGTATGTATGTATGTATGTATATATTTATTTCCCATCAAAAGAAAACAGATGGAGTACATGATAAAAAGAAAACGAGAAACACACTACGAGAGAATACACTAATACAGAAAAACAAAGAACGAGATGGATACCTAAATAAAAAAATACAAAAGACAGAACTACTGCCTCAAAATGGTTGCCAAAGGATGAGCAACAATACCAGAGTTGTATCTGGCAATCTGAGCTATGATCGCTTCATCAGGGTCGATAATCCCATACCGACTTGTCACAAAACGGTTGCTAGTCCATGGTGGAAGCCGTAGGAGGTACTTCGCATATTTGTAATATGTAGACCGCAACTTTTTCTTATCTTCCTTTTGGAATATCCTCCAAAATGTTTGCTACACACTATAAATAGTGTGTAGTACTTAAATATAACAAAACAGAAACTCCAAATTTGAACCAAATTATGTCTTGAGTTTTTGCAAGTTTGTTTTTACTAATGAAAAACGGCCAAAGGAAAACACAAACATAGAAAATAACGAAATTCACGTTTCAGCAATTTGACGCGGCAGAACTCTGCTTCACGCATATGCTGGAGTGCGATCCTGAGTGTACCGAAGCCCGAGAAGCATTTAACAACATTAATCTGTACCGGCTCGTCCACTTGGGTTATCCAGTTGAAGAATGCCAGGCTGCTTTAGATGCAAATTTCCACATTTTTGAGGTGAGATTTTTTTTTTTTTTCAGTTTTTGTTCATTAATTCTGAGGTAGCTTATACGGTTTTGTTGCGGAATACCGTACCAGAGATACCGTTAAGGAGGAAGATTTAATTTTTAATCTCTTCGAGGTTAGAACAAATTATTTTTCAGTATGACAGAGAGTTTATAGAACAAGACCAGAGGTTTCAATGGGATCCCAAAAATTCAATATTTGATCAATCTTGTCTTCGCCAGGTCCAATCTTCGCCAGACTCCATTCACATTCTTAATATGAAAATTCAGAAACAGACTGAGGCATAATAGCTACTCATCTGAGAAAACTCAGTTCAGATATGGATTCAGCATGTGTGTTTACCCCTATAAGTCATATCTATTTTGACGAAAACTTCTGCCTTACTTCTGCCAATTTTCCGGTTTCGGCTGAATTCCAGAACTACTTGTCCGGCGGCAAAAGAAAGCTAAAAAACAAATTCAGCGTATCTTCTTTCCCCAATATCGAACATCAAACATTTAATTTATAACAAATTTTCCGGTTCCAGCCGGATTCCGGGTGAACCATATGTCCGGGTAAAAATGATGTCATATGCAGATTAGAATCTCTTCTTATCCCCTAAATCGGATATCGAATCAACTTCAAAAGAAGCTTTTACTTTTAAAAAATTTTCTGGTTTTGGCCGGATTCTGGACGAACTACTTGTCCCGAGAGAAAATGGTTTTCATCATCGTTTTCAGCACGTCTTCTTACCCCATGATCGACGTTAGCCGTTTCAAAATATTTTGTTTGTCCCTTCATTTGAACCCCCTCCCCCACCCCTAAATATAGGGCTACAGAGCCCATCTACGACCTCGACCTTTCCCTTGACTTAAGCGATCCTCCCACCAAGTTTCATCAAACTATCTCATTCCCTTTGAGAGTTATTGTGCTTACAGACGGACAGACGGACGGGCAGACAACTTTTGCCATGTCGTAGGTATCCCTCCACTTACGTTTTGGGATCCCAAAAACAAGGTGTAAGCTCACATGGCACTTCCAAGCATACACAGTAGCTAAGGGTATCATCTAAGATTGCGCTGTGTTGAGGCACAGACGATTATTGGTCTTTCGGATTCGTTAAAATGTATAGTTTAGTCAAAAACATATTATGCACCTTGTGGTTTAAATGCGCCCGTCGAGAGAGCTAGGAATCCATTTTTTAAGCAAAAGCATTGGTGCACAAATGATCATGGGCCCTAGTGATCATGAAAGTATACCATTTCTGGAAAGTATTTTTATTTTCGCACTTTGCAGCTAAGATGCGCTAGAACTGAATTTGTAAGCAAAATACTTAAGGTGCAGCTGACCATGGGGCCTTGGGGATCTTACAAATGTATCGTTTGTTAAAAATATTTTTGTTTCGCTTTATGGCAAGATTGACGCTTTAAATGTGTTGGAAAGTCATTTGTAAGCAAAATCCTTGAGACAAAAATGGCGCTTGGGAACCATGAAAATGTTTCTAACGGTCAAAAGTATTTCTTTAATCTTGCAGCTAAGATAAGCACTTTCAGGGGGCTACATAACTAATTTGTAAGCACATACTTAAGGTAAAAATGATCATGGGCCCTTAGGAATTATAAATGTGTTTCGTTAAATCCGAAACATGTCCTATTGTCAACTGTCAAGTTTCCTTCGGATCCAACCAACCGTTCAAAAGTTAGGCATGACATAAAATTCTGGTAATCAGGATTCCAATTTTCTTCACTCCCCCGAAGATGTCCCGATCAAATGACCGCCTCCAAGTCAATCTGATCGGGTCCCTGTTATACCTGCCGAATTTCATCGTCCAAGTGCATCTGTAAGTACCTTAACTCTCGATCACCGGATTACCGGACCCCCCCCCCCCACACTGCACCGATGCAGTATATTACACGAAGTGGAAGATCCGCGATGTGTGCCCGGTTCCCCCTTCGAAAGTTATGCTTGCCTCAAGATCTCGGACTCCCCCCTCCTCTACCCCCAAGATTTGTCGGATCGAGGAAATGACTATTCTCAAGTCAATCTGGTCGGGTCGCTGACGCGCCTGCCAAGTTTCATCGTCCTAGCACAGCTGGAAATGACTTAACCCTTAATAACCGGAATTCTGGGACCCCTTCCCAACTCCCCCCATGGTTGTTGGATCCGGTTCAGACGTAAAAACGGAACATGTTAGGCATGTGTTCTTTCCACTTATCATGTTTCACTCAGATCGGATCACCCGTTCGAAAGCTACACATGTGTCAATATTCCGGATCTCCCCTCCCTTCTGCCCCCCCCCCACACGATGGTCGGATCGGGGAAGTGACTAGTTTAAAGTTAGTTTGGTCGGGTTCCTAATACACCTGCCAATTTCTTCATCCTAGCACATCGAAGTACCATAAATCGCGATCACCGCACTGACCGACCGACGGAAAAGCGATCGGTATATGGCACTTGGCCAGAAGGCAAGTGTCATAACAAGAGCTACAGAAGCTCATATGACACTTGGAAAGCTGGATCACGGGATGAAAGTAGAAATTTGCCAATTGGTGTTTTTTTTGTTATTATTTGCAAGCAAAATCCTTGAGATAAAAGTGATCATGGGCCCTTAGAAATCACGAGATTGTACCGTTTGGTAAATAGCATCTTATTTTTGAAGTTTGCTGTGACGATGCGCACTTTAAGGGCGCTAAAAAATCATATGTAATCAAAACCCTTGAAGCAAAAAGGACCATAGGCCCATCGATATCACGAAAATGTATATTGGCTCAGAAGTATTTTCTGTACTTCAAGGAATTCACTTGTCAGCTAAACCGTTGAGGCAAAAATGACCATGGGCCCTTGGGGATCATGAATACATACCGTTTGGTAAAAAGTATTTTTTTTTTACTTTTCGTTTACTATGCTAGAAATTTATCTTTAAGCAATCATTGACTCATGGCGATCATGAAAATATTTATTTAGATCAAGCTTTTTGTACTTTGCGGTTGAAGGTTGGATGTGGAAAGTGACAATTTCCAAGCCAACCTTGTCAAGTCTCTAATGTTCAAACCAAGTTTCATCGTCCTAGCATCTCTGGAAGTACCTTAACTCGCGATCACCGAAATTCCGGACCCCCTCCAACACCCCCACAGGCCCGAATCCGATCCGGTTCTGCTACTAATGTATCTAGGGCTTGTGCTTGTTCTTCCCATTAAGTTTCATCCCGATCGCTCCACTCTAAGCGTATCACAAGATTCCCGGATCATCCCCCCAAACACAATCATCAGATCCGGTACAGACTTGAAATGGGACATTTGAAACACGAAGTCTTTCCAGATATTCATTTTCATTAAGATCCGATGAACCGTTCCAAAGTTATGCATACCTTTCAGGATTCCCCTCCCTCCACTCCCCCCGCGATGGTCAGATCGGCGAAGTGACTATTTCTAAGCCAATCTTGTCAAGTCTCTAATGTTCAAGCAAAGTTTCATCGTCCTAGCACATCTGGATGTACCTTAACTTGCGATCACCAGAATTCCGCCCCCCCCCCCCTCTCCCCAACTCATCCACAGTGTAATGTATGTAACCAGCGGTTGGGCTTGTTCTTCACACCAAGTTTCATTCTGACCGCTCTGTTCTAAGCGTGTCACAATATATCCTGTCCCCCCCCCCCCTCCGACCCTCCACCCCCCAGATTCATCTGATCCGGTCCGGGCTTGAAACGGAACATCCGAGACATGTGGTCTTTCTCATGATCAAGTTTCATTATGACCCGATCACCCGTTCGGAAGTCATACATACCAAAGGGTTCCGGATTCCCCCTCCCTCAACTCCTCCCACGATGATCGGATCGGGAAATTGACCATTTCCAGGCTAATCTGGTCGGGTCTGATTTGCATGCCAAGTTTCACTGTCCTAGTCCACCTGGAAGTAAGTTGACTCCGGATCACCGGAATTCCGGTACAACCTTCAACTCCTCCCACATCCAGTTATGTCAATGATGTCCCTCTCTAGTGCTTGTGCTTGTTCTTCCCACCAAGTTTCTTTCCCCCTCCGACTCCTTCCCCTCCCCCCATATTCATTGGATTCGGTCCTGACTTGAAATGGGACATCTGAGACATGACATCTTTCCAGATATCAAGTTTCATGAAGATCCGATCACCCGTTTGAAAGTTACAATGCCTCAGTATTTTGGATTTCCCCTCCCTCCACTCCCCCCACGATGGTTGAATTGGGAAAGTGACTATACTCAACTTAATTTGGTCGGGTCTCTAATACACTTGTCAAGTTTCATCGTCCTAGCTCATCTAGATCCCGTTCGAAAGTTACGTATGTGTCAATATTCCGGATTTCCCCTTCCTTCAAACCCCCCACGTTGGTCGGATCGGGGAAGTGACTATTTTAAAGTTAGTTTGGTCGGGTTCCTAATACAGCAGCCAAATTTCATCGTCCTAGCATATCTGGTAGTACTCGCGATCACCGGAGTGACCGACCAACGGAAAAGTGATCGGTAAATGGCATTTGGCCGGAGGAGACAGGACCAAATTGTCTAGATGACATACTAAATTTTTGGGATTCCATCAAAAACTTTGGTCTTGTTCTTTCAGATCTGCGGTAAATCTATGCTTGAAACATTTAACAACTATTAATATATACTATTATACAATACTATTAATATACAACGTTAAAATATTGCCGAAAATAAACCTTTTCATGGTTTCAAGCAACAGTGGGGTTTCTTTAGAACTGACGTTACAGTTCGAAATTTTCCTGATCTTCGCTTCGTTAGTATTCTATCCTGCACCTTACTACAGCCAGGCAGCTTAATAAGATAGGGTATGTGAACTAACCCACCGAGCATTTTCCCGGTGGGCTATCACAAAACCTGCACCATACTACAGTGGGACAGCTTAATAAGATAGGGTATGTGAACTAACCCTCCCGAATCCAAGTCGGCTAACCCCATAAAAAAAACATTCCCCAAACTCTATTTTACAATATCTCCACCCTCCCAACACCCATCCTCATCACCAGTATCTGACACCGCGAGGTCCTTAAAAGATATGTCTCTAGAGATAAAACATACTGTACGGATCTTATATGAAAATTGTATCTTAGATATAAATCGTATCTTGGATAAAAATCTTGCGTAAAAATCGTTGAGTTTGATCGGATCAGTGGAGGTTGTAGAACACGAAATACTACAGTCTATTTCCTATCGGTGAATATATTTGAGTCTATATACATAGGTCCGAGCGGCCAGCCAGGCACCGGTCGCGTTTACGTTTATAAACCGTCCTTGAGGCAACCAAATCCTATGTTAGGTTCTCATCACATGACGTCGCCATTTACGTCACGAGTGTTTGGTATCCCGCCACGATTTGTTCGACACCGCATATTCTGGAAGTTTGAATACAGAAAATAGATATCTTATCATTTTCAGATTGTAAGCTTTGTGCCTAAGCAGTAGGCCGCACAATCTCCTATGAAGTCACAATATATTCTGAACCTCACGACCATAGTCAAAGGTGAAAAAAGAAACACTAAGCGGAGTGAAAATGGTTTAGGGTATTCATATTTAAAAGGGTAAAGGGTTGAGGGTAATTAGTCCCTTGCAGGTTAAAAAAAAATATGTTGGCCTTTCAGCTAAACTTTGAATGACTTGCCATTTCATTAGTTGTTCTCGGAGTCCGTGTTTTGCTCACTTACTTCCTATCTTCTAGGGTAATGCCCTCTCTTCGGAACGCAAAGGACGGAACGAATCGACCTCACGTAATGTTTCCTTACCATAAAAGCTAGAATTGGCTCCTGCCCATTGACACGCTCGAGATTTCAGGAGCCTAGAAGAAGGCATAGTCGGTGCATGCCTCCTGGTACAACATGCCTTCTTTTAGTATGCCTTGCCTGTTTGTGGAACTCATTCCGTCTTTACCGCTCCTTGCGTTCTTTTGGTCGATCCTGTTAAGAGGATGGACGAGTGGAAGCGAGGTTTAATGAAGATAAGGCTCCTGGGGTGCGGGCTGAAGACGTTCTGACACCATAAGTGCCCACTAGCCCCAGGACCAGTCAGGAAACTGGACATAAGAAATAAGGGAAAGCTCGAAGAATTCTATAACTCAGCCGTAGTCATTCCAGAAATCCCTAACCAAGGTTCACACATCCTAGCGAAGCTGGAATTCATATATCCAGTCAAGCCCGAGGCTTACTAGCCGAGATGGACCATTAAAACAATAGTTAGTTTACTCGTATTACTTGAACAAGAGTGTAACACATAATATATAAGTCAGTATAAAGCAAACACTGAGTCACTAACTAAATATAGAAATTGATCCTTACCATAAATATAAAGTAAGGTAACCGAGGTTTTGCTCCGACCAAGAATGAAAGAGAACTGCTTTTGGCTATGGACTCATTCCGTAGGCGAAATACTTTGAATGAAATGGATCAAAGCCTGACCTTGGATTAGCCAGCAGCTAACTGGAGCTAGCGGATAAAGACCGAGTGACCTATTGTCACGATGCCGGTAAACTGATGATGGTGATGAAAACCGAAGAGATATATAGCAAAGTAGGCAATAGAGGGACGAAATAACTAGGAGGACTATTGCAGAGCAAAGTGCTATGGGATGCCTTCAAAACAATCCCACTCCGTTGCTATACCTCATCAATTTTTACTATGACGAGATTTCAGGAGCATAGAAAAAGGCATGGTCTGTGCGTGACTCCTGGTGCAGCATTCCTTCTTTTAGTATGCACTGCCTGTTTGTGGAACTCGTTCCGTCTTTACCGCGCCTTGCGGTCTTTTGGTCGATCCCACTCCATTACTATATCTTATCAATCGTTACTGTGACCTTGCACTTTTCCTTCCGTTATCATTTGTTATTCCTTACAGGATGCTTTGGAGTATATCCTGAAGAAGTGCTCACAGAAAAGCGCTCCTAAACCTGCAGTAGTTGCAACAGAGGAACAGCAGAATCCTTTACCGACCCCCAAACCAACTGAACAACTAGCCAATCTGGACCAATCGCCTGATTCAGTTGAACCTCGTGAAATGCGCAGCTTTCAGAGTAACCAGACACATTTGAACCAGCTCACCGTTCTAAACGTTGGTTGTCAAGATAATGTTTTCCCAAGCTTCCGAGCCCGGGAAAATAGGCCAAATTTGGACATGGTGCCGATTTCATCCGTCAGTCCGTCTGTGCCATTGTCAACTGGAAATGATCTTTCTGACATCTTTCAGCCTATCCAAAACCCGTTTGTAAAGCGCGGATCGCCAGATGTCGAAAATGACGCAACTAATTCCTTGCATTCTAGCATTGCTTTAGAAAGGAGTCATCTGACGCCTGAGTTCGTCCTAAACACATGGACGAATACGGAAGATACCCCTCATGTTCAGAACGGAGTACATGCAGCTGTACCAAAAACAGCAGGTACAAATGCTGAGCAACCCGCAACAAGTCCGGTCCAATCGCAACAAGTCATGGCACAACCGGAATATGAGCTCTTTCAAGCTCCTGCACAAGCAGCTGACACCGAAGTCAAGGCCGAAGCAGTACCGGGGCTGGCAGTCACAATGGATCCAAAAGTACTAGCAGCAGTTGAATGGAAGATGAGACACGACGCTGTTGCTGTATCAGCGACTTTAGTTTCCAAGCCTTTTAGTTCACCAGCCTCAAAGGTCGTGGTGGTACCAGTGAAAAACACGTGGGACAGAGAATATTTAACTGAGTAAGTGTCCAATACGTAGCGGTAGGCTATCTATGACTTTAGTCAGTTTGTACATCCCTCTTTCCGAATGCTAGACGATATCTCCCTAATGGGGTTAGGACATTTTGTTAAAGCTTGGTGTTTTAGCTTTGTATAGACTATCGGTTTAGGTGCAACGAGACACCAACTTTCTACCAAGTTTGGTGACCAACTACTGGAAGACCCCAACCATCACATCCTTCGCCCTCCCCACATTCCCGACCGTATAAGGCTACGGCGAATGACAGCACAGCCAGTTCCTAAGATCCAACCCATTCGGGCAGTTCAAGCGCAGTACGAAAGAAGTTTTGTCCCCTCTTTTATGATTTTTTTCAACGCGAAATTTCAAGGAAAGTCTTTTTCCTCTTTTTCTGTGTTAATTATTGAAGTTTAAGCTTTAATTTGTTGCAATCAGTAATTAATGAATATCTGACTTTGTTAAAGCGCAAGTGTAGATGGTTCTGTTTGACGAGAGAATAAATATTGGTTTTTTTTTAGTACCGTAAGGAATATTTTTCGAATAATAAAGACTGATTGATTGAAGAACCAAAACAATTAAATCCAAGGAGGTAGCTGCTGCTAGCGTGTTGCAGTCTTTAGATTGAAGACCTGCTTCTCGATATTCTTTTTTCTCTGAGGCGACCGAATTTCTACTCATCTCCCGCTTTGTACTTTATTAATAATAATAATAATAGCGTAACTGCAGCAAAAAGGCTTTCGCCTCTATATATCTTGTATTTCTTGTACCTATCTTGTATTTGTATAACTTCTTTCTTGTTCTTTTCCATGTACTAAGCAAGACTCCTTCCAACATCTTCGAGCCAATTTACTTTCTTTAGGATTGTCTGAAACGTGCTTCTCACACGGTGCCTTGCCGCTCGCTCATTTGCACTCTGCAGAGTTTTTAACTTGGAATCACCGGAAAAATTGGGCGAACTGACGGGGAGTGGGCCAAATGACGGATTTCAAGAGTGGGTCAACTGACAGATTTCAAGAGTGGGCGAACTGACGGATTTCAGGAGTGGGCCAACTGACGGATTTTTGGGCCAAATGACGGGTGGGCGAACTGTCGGAAAAGTTGGCGGAACTGACGGATTTTTGGGCGAAATGACGGGTGGGCGAACTGACGGTAGGCGAAATGACGGTGGGCGTAGTGACGGGTGGGCGTAGTGACGGGCTGGCGTAGTGACGGGCTGGCGTAGTGACGGGTGGGCGTAGTGACGGGTGGGCGTAGTGACGGGTGGGCGTTGTGACGGGTGGGCGTAGTGACGGGTGGGCGAAGTGACGGGTGGATGTAGTGACGGGTGGGTGAACTGTCGGAAAAAGTGGGCGAACTAACGTTTAGTCGAACTGTCGGAAAAAGTGGGCGAACTGACGGATTTTTTAGGCGAAGTGACGGGTGGGCGAAATGACGAGTGGGCGTAGTGACGGGTTCCCACCGAAATCGCCTTGCCAACTGATCTGCTCCCTAGGAGTGCCTATCCCGGACGTGTCTTAATATAGGTATAGTTGTAAGAATCGAACCAGATATGGTTTGACACATGTTGATCATAGCATTTCCCTACGTAAACTGTGTTTTATCTATGCTTAAAGTTGAACCGAAAAGGGCTGGGATAGGACAATCTAGTTACACTGTAAAAAGTTTCTCCGAATAAAGATGCAGTATTTGCTACTGGGATTAATCTTATCTCGATTGGGATAAAATTAATCCGAATTAGGGATAATCTTATCTCAATAAAGACAAAATTAATCCCAGTAGCAAATACTAGAAGATTTTTTTTTACAGTTTACCCAACACTATTCACTTAAATTGGATTGAAGACCCGCTAAAAATGCGTTACTTCGTTGTTCCGCTTTTCAGGAATAGTTGATTTTCAGATAGTGGAATTTCCGTGTGACTTGTGGTCCCTCTATTAGCTTGTATCTATGTTGTATGCCTTACGAGAAAGATTAAGAACTTTTGTTTGTTCTGGCACTAAGCAAATCTTCACAAATCTCATCACTGCCCCCTAAAAAGCCGCGTCTGTGTTGAGATTAAAATTTCCCGCGTCATAGTAGAATTTCTGAACGTCACAACTAGAGCAGAAAGCGGAAAAAAAATTCCCTTAGCAGTATTCAAATAATTCAGTGTATTCAATTAAATGACACACAAATCAGTTGGCTTTTCAGTTAAACTTTAATAAGCTCCTCCTTTTAGCCCGAAAAATCCAAGAGGCTTCAAGTCGATCAACCTAAGGAACGTCCAAGGACTAACCGAAGACATTTTGTTTAAGAAATTCGAACAGTAAGTAATTCTTAGGGTTTAAACATGATCCTGATGATAGCGGGTCTCGAGGCAGAACCATCTTGGCGTACCTCGAAGCCAATCTTGGTGGTTGTTTCTGCGGCGGAGATGGGTTTATCTGAGACAGATCACCGATGGATCAAGAAAATATTCGGACACTGGGTAGTAGTATAGTCCAGAGCAAAATAACTCTAGAGAGTAATGTGCGAACTTTGAAAAAGTGACACACAGTCAGACCGCAGCTACACTAGCTCCACTAGAGGATACGAACATCTCTACTGAAATTCAACCAGTCGTTAACGAGCGCTGGCTCTGATCTGATGCTAAGTTTAAGGTTCAAGGTTTGTTTTATTCCTCCTTTAACTAATACATAAACATTAACAATACTATACTCTGCACTTACAATTATTTCAGGGTTTGAACCGGAGAGAAGAAAAACGTCGAATGGTTCAGACCCTTAATTTTATACCTCCGCCACTGCGCACACGAAGAGTTTGATGGCTTTTCTCGCGACGCGAGCTGGGCGGCGCTGCGACGTAGGCCCCTTTTTGATGCACGGGAAGCATAGGTCTTCGCATTACTCCCTATAGTTATTTTGCTCTGGTATAGTCTGAGTTCGGCCAAATGAGAAAGCGTATCTCTCTATTGATAGTGGGTCACGTATGTACGAAGCATCGGCAGTCTTTGACAGGACAAGAGGAACGTTCGGCAGAATAATCAGTTTTGTGGGATTCAGAACTCTTGAACGTTCTGGTGGATGTTATCATCAATCAAGGCAGTTAGTACGACAATGATCACTTGTTTTTCCTTCAGCTGCGGAAAAATCATAAGCATCCGTGTCATGCTAGAGACAAACATTGCATTCGTCAACTTCGCGGACTTGAGTGGTGCCTCTAACGCCTTGAAAAGAATGAGTGGGTGCACCAACCCCTGTGGGGATGTGATGCAAGTCAGATACCAGGATCCGGACTATCAGAAAGCGAAAAAGGAACTAACGGAGCATCAAGAAAACCGAATATCAGCTGCGAAACCTCAATCTGAAACAATGGGGTATGTATTCTATCTTGATTGCATACTGACCGTTGCACTGGCTCGAGTGATAGTTTCTCGGTATCTGATCTGGACAAAACTGTTTTCAAAAGCAAGACATCCCACGGTCTTCAAAGAGCGAGGCATACTGTGCCGACCATCCGTCCGCATACTTCAAGAATCCTAGTTTCATACCTAACGTAGCCTCACAGTATAGGCTCACACCTACTGGGAAGAAATCAGTCAGATCCAAGGCGTCTCGAGCAGTGTTGCCACTCGACCGTCACCACTACGCCGTGCCGGCCTCTTGAAAACGCAGTATTTTCGTCGTATCCTCCAATCAAAATGCTCTCAAACTTGCAGTATGGCCGAAAGCAAAACAGCAATGTCTCTTTAGAATGAATTTGACATTTCTGAAGCGGTATGTCAGTTTTTATGGAGCTTGCCCGTCGGCCAAGTGCCATATAGCGATCGCAGTTTCTGTCCGTCCGTCGGTCTGTCGGTCCGGGTTTTACTAGGTCGGGCACTTCCACATAAGCTAGGACGACGAAACTTGGCAGGCATATTAGGGGCCCGATAAGATTAACTTGGAAATAGTCACTTCCCCGTTCCAAGCATCGGGGGGTGGGGGTCCTTAAACTTGTGGTATGTGTAACTCTTGAACGGGTAGTCGGATCTTAATGAAACATGATATTCGGAAATCTCGTGTCTCAGACGATCCTCTTAAAATCCGGACCGGATCCGGTGACTTCGGGGGAGTTGGAGGGGGGAACCGGAAATCTTGGGAAACGCTTAGAGTGGAGGGATCGGGATGAGACTTGGTGGAAAGAGCAAGCACAAGTCCTAGGTAGGGGAGCTCGGGGTTGACCCGGACACTAATTTTCCTTTTCTTGCTAGGCCGCCAGTTCTTGGCAGATTTACATCGGTTTTGTTGTCAAACTTGTAGAATGTCTGGAAGAATAGCTGGTAATTTTTTCGGATTTTTTCCTCAATATGGCTTTTTATTTAAACATTTTTTTCTGTTTTTCAGTTTTGTCCGAATCAACTCCTGATTGGTTCGGACATTATTTTTAATGTATTATTTTTTTTAATCGACTTTCTTGAAACATATTAAAAAGTGGGAATGATAATATTACACCTCAAAAGTATATAGTAAACTAAAGAAAACACATGTTTCAATTGCCGAAGTTGCGTTAAAATGAAAATCCTTCATTTGCATTTTAAGTTAACCTAGCAATTACAGGGGCTGGTAACTTCAAACTTATGTCAGTAAAGATTCTACAGAAAATTGATTTTGGCCCCACTCTGACGCAGAATTTGTAATGAAGTCGTTAATAGAAAGCCATGGTAGAGGCAAGAAACGGCTGTTTGTGGTTTTCCTGGACCTGGAGAAGGTAAACCGGATTCTTCTTTGTTTTGAGTTGTTAAGAATAGGCCTTTCAAGGCTGACAGTTAAACTGTTAGTGGACATTGATAAACTAAGTTGGTGGTCGGTGAAGGTTTTAGGAAAAGAAAATTCTAAATTGTTTGAAGTGTTTAAGGGAGTTAAACAAGGTAGTTCATTGTCCCCTAAGCTTTTCTGCCTTTATATAAATGATAAGGCAGAGTATTTCCAAAAGCGATGGGCTCCAACGGTTAAACTAGGTGTGTCAGTATTGTCTGTGTTCCTTTTCGCTGTTGACGCGGTACTGGCGGCGACGTCTCAAGAGGATCTCCAAACTTTATTAAACATCCTTTCAGATTATTTGGAAGGAAAGAGATTAAATTTAAATGTAAAAGACTGAAATAGTTGTTTTCACGGGAAGAAAACCAAGTGAGGAGTTGAATTTTTATTACCGAGGTCACCGAATACAACAGTCGGCTAAGTTTAAATACCTAGGGGTTACTGTATCCGAGAATGGGGGTTGGAAGGATCACCTCCTTGAAATGAAAAGAAGAGGGAGGATGATCTCTTCGGCTTTACTGAGAAATTCAGTGGTTTCGGGACTAAAAGACCTAAAAATGCATAAACATATTTTCCAATCAAAAATCTTTCTTACAATTCACTACGGAGCTGAAATTTGGGGATTCGAAGCTGCGGTACAATTGGAGTCGATTCAGCTGCTTCACTCCAAGAGACTGATTGGATTACATCCAACAACTCATACCTAGGCAGTAACAGGTGAACTTGGGATTCAATCTATGAGGAATCTTAGGCTAGTTCAGATTTTAGATTTTGGCTGAAGTTAGTTCGGTTACCCGAAGACAGGTTACTAAAAATTGCATATAAAGAATTAATGGAGTCGAAGGGTTCTCGGTCTTGGCCATTCCAAGTGAAAGCCATGCTCGATAAAGCAGGTTTATCTCTATTTTAATGTATTTACTTTTCTTCGTCTTCTTCTGCGGATCATTCGGGTATTGGTAACTGTCGCTCAAACTAAATACACATAGATGGCGGGGCATATCTAAAATAACATAAATGTGTGTTGTTTTACAACAATGTCACAGTAGCGTCACGGGCCTCGGATATCGGCTGGGGTTTAGTTCAGACCTTGAAACGTCGCAAGATTAAATGATGATTTTACCTTATGGTGTTAGGGAATTACTGTTAAAGGATTCTGCTAACACCGTTGCCGTCCAACAGAGCTGCCTGAAAGGAAGGGGTTTTCATTTCGCTCACTCTGCAGACTCTTTTGGGATACCGAAGTATAAGTGAAGGGATACCTATGACTATATGAATTGGTATGAAGATCCAGTGGGTCAAAGTACAGGTCAAGTTCGCAGATGAGCCCTATATGTAGGGTGGGGAAGAGGGTTTCAGATTAAGAGATGAAATAAAACATATTTTGAAGCCAATGGGATATTCCTTTTAAGGGTAAGGTGACAAGCTGAATCCTGGACTTTTTTTCTTGGCGGACAAACAGTTCACCTGGATTCCGGCAAAACCCGGAAGTTTGGTAGAAATTAAAAGCTGTTTCTGAGCTCGATTAATGAATCTATATAGGGGTAAGGAAACTTTCTGAGTTCACTTTTTAACTTAGTTTCCTTGACGGGTAAGCCGATAAGCTGTTTGCTCGGAATCAGACCAAACCCGTAATTTCCTTCAAGTACGAGTTTTTTTTTAGTTGTTGGAAATTGACAACTATGGCACGTGGTCTCTCCCCTTTCCAAGTTTCATTCAAATCACTCCATTCGTTTGACCCCTATGCGAGCCATACAGTTTCCCCTCCAACTCCTCCCATTGTGGCCGAGTAGTCCACGAATAAGGCACATAACCTTCGGATCTCTGACATCTTCTCTTCTCGTCCTTAAAGTTTGACTCGAATTAGAGCAGATCTGGAAGTTTCCGCTTCATTCTCCTCCTACCGTGGCCGCATTCGGTCCGGATGCCAAATAACAAACTAGGCCGCATAAACTCGGTAATGTCCAACTTGCTTCCCCCCCCCCCTTCAGCTGTTACCGCTTGTGGTTCGGAGTTCTGTTTTGCACATCCAGGTCATTAGTTCTGATCATCCATAAAGTTTCACTCGAATCGGACCACCCGTTCGCAAACTACGGAAGTCAGTGTTTCCGGATTCCGCTCCCCATAACTCCCCAAAAAATAGTCGGATCCAGGAGCGGAAGTTTTCTAGAGCATTGTGTCAGGTCCTTAATGCTATTTGGTCAGGTCATTAATGCCTGCAAAGTTTCATCGTCCTTAGCACATCTGGAAGTATCGTAACTCGCGATCACCGGAATTCCGGGAAACCTCCTCCGACTCCCCCTAAGAGCCCGGGTATGATCTGATTCAGTCAAGAACGTATCTAGGGCTTATGCTCGTTCTTCCCACGAATTCCATCCCGATCCCTCGACACTAAGAGCGTGTTCCACCCTTCTAACAATAGTTACTATTAGTTACTATTTCCGTTCCATCCTCACGAAAAGTTACTACGCTGACCGTTCCAACCTTGTCGGAATAGTAACTAAAAGTTACTATTTGCTTACCATTCTCGGGAGCGTAGTATGCGTCGTAAGCTACGCATCTCTATAACGTGATTGGTCGGATTCACCCCTGGCCTGAGATTCTGCTAGAAAATAGAAAAATCGTTCCAGCCTTGACGGCAAAAAGCCAGAATTCGTGATGTCGTGCGTAGTAACTACGGTAAGTAGGGTGGAACACACTCTAAGTTTTTCACGAAAATTCCGATGCGCTTGAAATGGAACATCTGAGACGACACCTCTTCCCCTTGCCAAGTTTCATTCAAATCCCGTCGCCCGTTCAAAACTTATGAAAGCCACAAGATTCCGGATTCCCTATCTCTACACTCGCCCACACGATCGTCGGATCAGGCAAACGACTATTCTCTAGTCAGTTTATTGGGCCCAGTTTCATCATCCTAGTACATCAGGAGGTCACGAACTCGCGGGATCATCAGAATCCCCCCCCCCGCCCTCCACTCCCCACATGGTTCCCGAATACGGTTCATTTATGTCTATGATGTAGGGGAGCTCAGGGTTGGATCGGACACGGGGTTGGTCTGGACACCCGCGAAACAAATATTAAAAGTTGTTGCTAAAGTCTGAAAAAAATACATAATATCTGCCTTCTTGTGAACTAACTTCGTACCAAAGTTTCATGGTAAATACTTTTCTGGTTTTGATAAAAAGTAACGAGTGCCTGAACGAATAGGGTTGTTTGTCCAAATTCTCTATCCAGTATGAAAGGGTTGGTGACCAACGGAGTATATTTGTCTAAGTTCTTTCTTTCCTTAATTGGGTAGAGAAATTCCCTGATTGGAGAAAAGGAAATAAACTCTTTCAGTCGGAGAAAAGCGTGGGCGTTAGAGCTAGTCGGAAATAGAGAGAGTTGAGGATAGAGCATGTTGAATAAGTTTTGATCAAAATGTTTGTCTATACTAAATGTATCCCGTAATGCACAAAGTTTCAGCCACTGTTCAAAGTTTCAATCACTGTTGTCATATCATCACTCCATGTAGATGGGACCCGTCGATTTTCTTCTTGGTTCTTTGGCTAAAATCGAACCGACGTCTTCTTCTTATTAGGTTGACCAAACGAAGTAGTAGTCTGCTGGCTGCTAGTAGGTCAGTGGGTTCTCGACCTCATGTCAGCACATAGACATGGCTGGCGTTCTAGGCTCGTTTCCATTTGAAAAGAGTCATTTTGTTTTCTTCTCGTTTCCATGTTTCTCATTTCGTTGTTTAGCAGTTTTATTCTGCCGAGAAGATATTAATCGCCTTCATTGTTCATTTATTATCGTTCTCTCCTCAGAATAATATTTTTCTTTGGGGGATGGCTTGCGATTCATTTGCCCTAGCCAGTCATTTTTGCAGAAGAATATACCGGGTACTGAGCTCCGATTCTTATTATTTCCTGTTTTCCGTTCAAAATTTGGACAACCTGGTCTTCGCGTTAGCATTGATTTGTTTTGCTCCGTCTCCTCGCGTCTGTGCTCCCCTCGAAAGATTATTACGAGTTTTACGTCCTTTTGGCTGACGAGGGATACGGTTCTTCGGCATTCCGTCCTAGTCAATCTTGGGAGTTCATTCGTTTCGTTGCTCATCCAGTTTGAAGCTGGATATTTTTCGTATTGAATTTTTACCATTATGCTAACATTAGCATTTCAGAGAGAAAGCTCGATTACGTAGCCTATACTCATATGTAAATCGCGGTCGTTTACCAATTATTTATTTTTTCATATCACCCATTAACACTCATTTCCTGATATATTGTTGCCTCTGGCGCGTTTTGGAACTTTTGAAATGGATCGTTCTATGACTTCGTTGTGCTCCCCCTTTTTTTCTTTGCCACCGTTGTTCTCCTGTTTATAAGCGATGTGTTGGTAGCCGACTGTATTAGTTTAATCTTGATTTTCGGATTTCCTCGGATTTTCGATTTTTCTTTTATTATTCACCCAAGTAAAATTTTTTTTTTTTTTTGAATCGTGCAGTTAGTCAAGGGGACCAACATTGACCGAGCTCACTCGAGTTTTACCGGTGCATGACGTCACTATGCGATATGATTTTGATCCGCACGGAAAAATTGGCTTATACGATCAAGTGAGCGACATTCATGACGCTGCTAATCACTGGACGCGCATTACCTATAGTAGTTCATTGATTGATTCAGAATTGATAATTGGTTAGCGTTATTTGAAGCGTTTGATAATTTTTTTCTTAATATTTTCGTTAGTACCATTTCTTTTGTTAGCTGCAAAGCTTGGTGGTATTTTTTCTATTATCTGAGTTTCCATATTTAACAATGTTCGTAGTGCTCTGTTTCTTCCCTTTATTTCTCTCTGTGTTGACATCATCTCAAAAGTTAATGTGCGTTTTCAGTTCAAAACTGTGGCGAATCATATCGGATTCTTTTTTTTTTTTTTTTTTATGCTGGACTGACATTGCTAGCCTACTATTGCGAATTTTTACAAGTGTGCCATTTTTCGCTTCTTTCATGGTAAATCTTGATTTATAATTTCGCAGTCCGTATTTTATCTTCCTCGGTGGAAGGATCCTAAACTCGGTGGGCTTTGGCTTTATTACGTCTCTTTGGCGGAACCAGTTTGGGGATGATTTTCCGGTCCATTTGACACAGCTTGGATATCCGTCTTTGCTGCATTCACAAATTCAGTCTTTTCGGCGGTTTTGATATTCGGCCAGAGCGAGCTCGAACTTCCTCAGTTCCCTTACTAGTTACTTTAGCCGTAGTTTGACAGACCGGTTCCGAAGGGCCTGCTTTCGGTTCTTCGTATTTCTTTTTTGGAGCTTTCTCGGTTTTTTCGAAACTGCCCGTTACTAGCCGTTTCTTTGGTCTACTTAGCTCGGGATTTCGAGAAGAAGATGGGGTCATAACGTCCCAAGCACGTGACTGACGTTGCTTTATTTTCTTAGCCTTTCCGACAACTTTCGCGCTTGTTCCGCAGCTGAGGTTGTAGGGTTTGTATATTGGTACGTTTCGAGCGAAAAGTTTTGTGAGGTCAGTCCACTTGGCCCCGGCTCATCTGGATTAAATACGTATTTGGTCGGTGTTTGTGGTTCAGGCTCTCTTATCATTTCTGGGGCATGGTAATTTGGGGCAAATGAATTTGTGGCCTGCCACTGAATCGGTTCTTCAGGTATTGGTTCAATAGTCTGAAGAAAATTAAGTTACTGGCAAAAGAATTAACAACAAACTCAAATGGTACTTAACCGTTTAACCTTATTAGGTCACCAATACACGATTATCAAATAACGTTCACTGACTGTTCTGGTCGAGCGTTCACAATGGAATGAATTCAAATTCATTTTTCCTTACTTCTCTCATCGCCCGGCATTAGCATTGCTGCCGGCAGCGTCCAATTATCACACAAGTAACAAAAGGTGTTGATTAATCAAATCACAAATCACTCGTCCATTATCACACACGTAACAAAAGGTGTTGATTAATCAAATCACGACATCCCTCCCCCCTTAAGAAAGATGGTATATTGCACCCAATTTACACCGAACCACTATTTCTGCACCCTATTTCCTTAGTCGAATCACACGTCCGTGGAATGGCTCATTGATTCGTCGACAGCTACAGGCGTCCAGTGGAACCTTTATGTCTCTGTTGATGTCTGGCCAGTAAAAATGTGTCAGCAGGATTTTCGCGGTTATGTTCCTCCCTCGGTGGCTCGGCATTCCGTTTTGATCCGGTAATCTATGGGCAGCATCGAAGATCCTGTGGCGGAAGTTGTCAGGTACTAGCAGTTGTAGGTGGTCACCTGTGTTGGTTACTCGCCTCGTCTTTCTGTATAAAACTCCTTGGCGTAGTATGTAAGTGGCACCTTTGCTATCCTCTAAATCTACCGCATTCAAGTTGAAATATCGTGTTAACTCACGATCGGCCTTCTGGCTATCCCGGAACTCCCAGGATGTTTTCCTCTTTCGGTAGGACTCTCCAGTACGCCACGGATACCAGCTGGTAACAAACGGATTGACATCTGAAATAAACGTGACTATTGTTATTTACATACATGGTTGAACAGTTTATTTACAGAAAGAGACGAGATAAAGCATCAGCATTGGCCTGGCTTCAATCTCAAACTTGAATTCCTGCAGAGCTAACGCCATCTTGCAAGGCGAGCATTACCACTCCTAGCGACGTTCAGCCAACGCAACGGGTTATGGTCTGTCTGTACTGTGAAGGGTCTTCCTGATAGGTAGTAGTTGAAACCCTCAATGCCCCATTTTAATGCCAACGCTTCCTTCTCGACTGTTGAATAACGCGTCTCCGCCGGGTTTAGTCTGCTACTTCTGTAGGCCACTGGATGTTCGCCGTCCTCCCAGTTTTGGGTCAGAACAGCTCCGAGACCTACATTGGATGCGTCAGTTTGCAAGATAAATGGTCGCTCGAAGTCTGGGTTGCGAAGGACGGGACCGTCCATTAGTGCCTTCTTCAAACCAAAGAAGGCGGTTTGACATTCTTCGGACCACTTTACGGTCTGAGGTTGATCTTTCTTCAATAGGTCATCCAAATGTGAAGCGATTGTGGAAAAATCCCGAATGAATCGCAGGTAGTACGCCGCTACTCCAAGGAAGGTTCTGACTTCTCCTTTAGTACGGGGTACCGGGAATTCTTCTATTGCCTGAACCTTGTCTTGCACTGGTGTCAAGCGTCCGCTTCCTACATGAAATCCAAGGTATGTTACATCACTTCGCATAAGTTTGCATTTGCGAAAATTGATCGTTAATCCAGCGTCCGCGATTTTCTGGAGGACCATTTGTAGTTGACGATAATGATCTTCGAGAGTATCAATAAAGATGACCAGGTCGTCCAGATAAGCTCTAGCAAACTTCCTACAGTCACGGAGAATTTTATCCATTAACCTTTGGAAAGTTGCAGGGGCGCCATGTAACCCAAATGGGATGACTGTAAATTCACAAAGTCCTGATTGGGTCTGGAACGCAGTTTTGGCACAGCTATCCTTGCCAAGGCTATCTGCCAATAGCCTTTTGTCAAGTCTAGAAGCATTTTTGTCTCAGTTTGATTTAAACGAAGCAAACAATGAAAAAGAAAAAGAGGAGTTTGGATCTTTGCTTTGGGATCACAGATGGAGCTTCGCCAGGGATGAAAAAGATATAGGTTGCACAAATTTGCTAGAAGCCACGATCGATACCGGCGATGCTGAACCCATATCCATAAGACCATATAAGCTACCACACCAACACAAGTTTTGGGTCGAAAGCAAAATCAATGAAATGGTGGATCTTGATTTGATTGAGGAATCAGCCTCACCTTGGTCTTTTCCGGTGATACTCGTATCAAAGAAAGATGGTTCGCTACGCATGTGTACAGATTTCCGACGCCTAAATACTGTTTTAAAGGGCAACAGCAACCCAAATCCACTCACAGTAGATAATCTTCAGGCAATGGGTGGTGCATGTAATTTCAGCACTTTTCCAAGCCTTCTACCAAATAAAAGTGAGAAAACAAGACAGGCCAAAACTAGCATTTGCCGTAACATTCATGGGACTTTTTCAGTACAAAAGATTACCGTTGGGATTGAAAACTTCTCCGGGAATCTTTGTTCAACTTATGCTAAAAATCTTCCGACAGACAGTCAGTCAGTGAAGTCAAACAGACATACAGACAGTCAGCCAAGACAGACAGACAGACAGACAGTCAGTCAGTCAGTCAGACACAGAGAGACAGTCAGTCAGTCAGTCAGGAAAGACAGACAGACAGACAGAAAGTCAGAAAAGACAGACAGTCAGTCAGGATAATATCATGTGCTTTCTCCAAAGACTTCGAAAGCCACAAGGAAGTCATTAAACAATCCTTGACCAAAATTCATGATGCCGGACTGAAACTGAAAGCTTCATAATGTTTCTTTTTGAAAAGGAAAATATCGTACCAACGACATGTAATCAGTGAGGGCGAAATTTCGCCAGATCCTGCAAAAATCAGCGCGATAACAAATTTTGACCCGAAATCCATCACGGACATAACCAAACTGCGAGCCTTTCTAGGAATGACGTCATACCTACGGAAATTCATCCGTAATTATTCCAAACTTGCCTTACCTCTTACCAATATGCTAAAAATAAGGGAGCAGAAATCCACATGGGACCGGACCAAATACAGGCTATTGAGGCACTGGAACTTGCTATAACCTCGGAACCAGTTCTAACCCTCTATCAACCGGAACTACAAATCGAAATGGCGACGGACGCATCTAAAGATTGTATAGGAGCAATACTTTATCATCCTGATGGGAAAGGTCAGCGAATCATTGAGTACGGATCCCGAACATTGAATACGGCTCAGACCAATTTTTCAGTTCTGGAAAAAGAGTTTTTGGCGATTATTACGTTCATCGAAACCTGGAAGCACTGAAACCTGGAAAAAGAAAAAAATCTACTCGGATCACAAACCACTGCAATATCTCCAATGTTTGCGTGAACCAAAGAACTCAAGAATAACGCGATGGGTCTTAACGCTCAGCCAATACGGTTACAAAATCATTTATTTACCAGGAAAGTTCAATCGAGTTCCAGACTTCCTTTCGCGACTATCTAGTAATCCGGAACCACCAAAAGAGAAACTTCAGACTTTTTCCCTAACAGAATTGCAAATCATGCTTGATATCCTGGACTCCGAAAAAATAACTGAATCAGTACTAGCCATTAATGCGGCTGGACCAAAAATGCCGGAAAATGCCCAGAAAGGTGAAAAAACGACTAAAAACAAAAAATTGGCAAAAGAGAAAACTTCTTCTTCCAGAAACCCTTTTCCGGATTCAGTCGATCAGTCCAAAAGCTTGACTACCGACTTAAACACTGATGATTCACTTAACGTTTCCGTGCTAGAAAAAAGATCACCCCTGCGCGTAGAAAACCTATGAAAATTCCAGCAGACCAATTACTTCTCCAGAAACCTAATAGACCGTGTTGAGTCCTCAATTACCTTACCGCTCGACATGAAATCCTTTGAAAAAGACGTGGAACAATTTATTGATGACGAAAGAGGTGTAATTTACAAATATTATACGGCACCGCAGCCCTACAAATCGGCAGAAATCAAAATGATACTGGTCTTACCACTAATTCTACTCGCGGAAGCTATCAAGCAAATCCATGACAAAAATTTAGCTCACTTGGGACTAGCAAAAACATATCATAAATTCAAAGAATAATTTTACCTACCAGGAGCGTACAGCAAAGTAAAGGAATACATTCTAGCTTGCACTGGATGTAACCTAAGAAAGTTGACTCCAACCAGACCAATCCAAATTCTTGGTAAAGCTCCAATTCCAGATAGACCCTACGAAATATTCAGCATGGATATATGGAAAGCTGGAACCCCTTCGGAACGTGGGTACAAGGCGGTGCTTACTGTAACCGATATGTTTTCGTAATTCTTGTTCGCATTGCCACTTTACGGAGAAAAAACATCAGATATTGCGGAGGCTCTAGTGGAACAGTTATTCTGTAAATATGGCTTTCCTTCGGCAATCCTATCAGACAGAGGAACCAACTTCCTACATTCACTGAACGCGGAGCTATTTAAGATCCTCGGTGTCACCCGCTTCCTGACAAGCGTGGCAAATCCAAAAGCAAACCCAATGGAGAGATTTCATTCAACACTCGGAGACAGTCTGGCCATAATTTGCCGGGACGATCCAACAAGCTGGGATAAATACCTCTAAATGGTAGTTTTTGCTATAAATACCAGCTTCAGGGAATCGCTAGGTGACTCAAGTCATTATGTTTTCTTCCTACGGGAAGCCAAAACAGCTATAAATGAAATACTCGGATGCCGAAAATTCTACAATGTAGATACAAATTTTAAATCTGAGATAATAGCACGAATGCGCTACTGCTATGAGACTGTAAGAAAAAATCTCGAAAAAGCCAAAATTAATCATACGGAGTACTACAACAGGAAATCCCGTAACTTCCAATATTGAGAAACCCGGATAGGTTAGGATACTTATTTATCAAGTTAGAATTCGGATACTGGTTTTAAGAGAATTTACATAAGAAAAGAAATTAATTTATGAAGTGGTCAAACTGAAAGAGATATAAAGATTTTGTTTGTGTTCCTCTGACAGGGACTTTATGTTTAGATTCGAAGATTAAAGGTCGTTCTACTTACCTGGTTACCCACGCTACCTAACACAATCCTAACAGACATCATGAAAGAAAAAGGGAATTCGAGTAAATGAATGTTGCAAAGTACATTTGTACAAATAGAACCGAGCGGCCAGCGAGGTGTCGGATGCGTTTTCATGTATAAACCTCCTAGAGAAAACCAAGTTTGTTAATGGAAAATATTGACTTCTCGTGCGACGTCACGAACCTCCATTAATCCGCTGAGGTTTAGTCAACAATCGTTTCAAGAAGCATAGATGTGCAGTGGATGTTTTTTTTGGCTTGCTGTTGGCGACGTTAGGAAAAGGCACAGCGATATTGTTTACTGAACTTCTAACCTAACCTGTGAATCAGTATCCCTTCACTGGTAGTGGATTCAAATCCGTGTTCCAGTCCCTGAGTAAAGACGGATTCCGATTCGAACTGTTTCATCTGTCACCTTAGACATGTTTAGGCTACTTCCTTAAAATGTTTATGTCACAGGTCAAGCGAGCCTACTGCTATTTGGATTGGTAATCTATGTCTTGAAGATCCTGATGAACTCATAGAGATGTTTCAAAGGTAGGTCTTTTCCTGGTCATGCCATCCCTCAATCGGTTTTAATTCCACATGAAATACGGATACAAGTTTCTGTCATGAAATAAATTTATGAGTCTTGACTAACGGAAATGGCGTCTTCTCTGCAATCTAGAGTTTAACTGAAAAACCAACTTCTTTTATACCCTTTAACTGAATACACTGAATTATTTGGATTCTGCTGAGGGATTTTTTTGATTTTCCACTGTCTGCTCTAGTGGTGATGTTCAGAATATCTACGGCCGTCCCTGCAGCGTAAATTCTAATAATGACGCGGAAGATTTGGATCTCAACACAAACTTGTGGTGAGCTTGGTGAAAACTGCTTAGTGTCTGAATACACATTTTTCGTAAATCTTTTTAGTCAAGCATACAACAGCCCTTTTCAGTTCAACTTTAAAGTAGTGAATGATATCAATTGTTTAAAGTTTACCCGAAAAGGGCTGAGATATGACAATCTAGTTGCCCCATCACTTATTCACTTAAAGAGGCTTGAAGACCCGACAAAAATGCGTTACTTCTTTGCTCCGCTATTCATGTAAAATCAATTTTCATATCGTGAAATTTCCCTTCCGGATTGTGGTACCTCTGTGCGCTTGTACCTGTGTTGTATGCTGGACGTAAGTGATCTATGAAAAATAAGCGTGTTCACGCAGTGAGTGCCGCGCCATAGTAGAATTATGGGTTGTTAGGACAGCAGTAAGAAGCCTAGCGGGACCAGAATTCCTTTCAAGATGAAAGGAATTCAGGTCGACTTGAAACAAATTTTGTTGGTGGCGCTGATGAAAAGACTAAAAAAGGTCTAGCTAGCTTTTGAGAGCATCAGTCAGCAGTACTACTGTCATAAATGCTACGAACACATTTTTGTTCTGTTGGCTAGTGAATTATTTATTTTCAGATATTCTGATTTCAAGAAATAGTTTTTTCCCTCACGGGTTCTCAATTGGGTGCAAATCCCATGCAAACTCACGCAAGAGAGACTTTCACTTTTCTCTCCAGAGAAAAATTATATTAGGTAGTAGCACCAAGACCGACAACCAGGGCAGGGCCCGTCTACGAACCTGAGCTGTTTGACCCCAAGGACACTCGCCACATTTTTTTTCTTCAAATATAGCAACTCCTTCGAAAGGAGCTGAAGCTGAATATCAGAAAACAGTTGTGTGACGCCCCTCTTGACTGGCAAACCAGTTTTGCCAGTGACTGATAGCTTGGTAGCCGTGATGGGTTTCTTGAGCGTGTACAGTGTACCGATGGTCCACGGTAAACCCTTTACCCAGACCATTCAAGGAGAAAACCTCAGAACGCTCGAGAACAAAAGATAGGTATTCTATGTCGCTATACCTGTTTCATACTTTAATGATTGCTCTATTCCTTCTATCTATCGACGTATGGTACGAAAAAATAAAACCTGCAACTTCCGCTAGGGAGTGCTGCTTAAACTAAAAATAGTGCCAAACCGCGCTCAACCTCTCTAGCGGCTTCCGCTATTCAGTACATTTCGTACCACGAGGGCATATGGTCGAAATTGTTTACATAAAATAATTTTTGGGAGAAAGCAAGTTTTTTTTGGTAAGTGTTGAAACATTTTGTGTTGTCCCCATTACTCGAGAGGGTTGTGGAACTTATGTTGATAAATTGGCATTGAGTCATTCGATTGTTGTTGGTTTCTCAGGTTGTCAAAAGTTTAAAGATTATTCTGATATTAGCCTAATTGATTAAGTTTTGATTAAATTATGAGGATAATATATTGATTATTGGGAGTATTTGTCAGAGATTTTGTGGTAAACTAAGAAAAGAGATTCTTCTTTTTTCTTGGGGTATTATTGTTTGTTTAGCCCAGTCCTTTTTGGTTTTACTTAAAGATTAAAGTTGGTATCCACGATACCATTCTTGTCAGTTGTTGGTTTAATTTTGTTATTTAGAATGCCAGAAATGTTCAGATTGTGGCTGAGTTTGATCTGGGGAATTACATTACCAGATCCAACCAGTTACTTTTATTATATAGGATGAGTTATAGTTTAGTCTTGGATGGAGATTAGTGGTCGTTTTTGGGATACTTAGTATTGTTATTTTGGACAGTTTCCCAGGCTGCTAATTATTTTCAGTTGTAAAAAAGCTCAGAGGAGATACCTCCAACTGCTGAAATATTTTTGGTATTTACAATACCAAAATATTCACCTGTTTTGTTGTTGAAATATTTGTGGTACTTGTGTGAGTGGTACCTACGATACCACTCTTGATCATATATGTTGCTGAAATATTTTTGGTACTTACGATGCGAAAATGTTCAGCTCTTCTGTTTCTGAAATATTTATGGTACTTACGATGCTAGAATGTTCAGCCTGCTGCTGAATTTAGTCTGCTATATAGCTACCAGATTCAGCCAGCTTCTATTTGCAGTAAAGGAAGAGTTTACCCTAATTCTAGAAGCTTTAATTCTTTGTATTGTTGGTTCTTGATTCAGATATTGATTTATAGAGTTGAGTCATGGACCAATTGATGGAGAATCTGCGCCAAGCCATTGCTGCGGTTGATGGTTCCACCGCTGATTGCAACACTCGAGATCTCTTGTCGGCGGCCCTGGAAAGGCTTGATCAACCTTCTGAGGTTACGCCCAGTATTCGAGAGGCGATAAAAGTTCCGTTTGACATTTTCCCAGAGCTTAAGAGCGGACCAGGCCACCAAACTCCAGTCTACATCCGAGTCATTAGGTCTGTTACAGTCTTCCCACTCTCAGAGAGTCAGGCTACCTATCAACAGATTGTTGAGCTCGTCACTTCAGTCTATCAACGAGGATGTTGCTAAGTTGAAGTCCAAATCGACCATACCCATGTCAGCAGACTACGCTTGGTTGCAAGTATTTGTAATGCTTCGGACACATTCACAGCAGGCATGAACCACTGTTTTTCTGAGCTTAACCAGTTGCCTGAATTGGACGATACAGAGGAAGCATGTAAGGAAGCGGCCTCGTACGTGGAATCACGTCAAGAAAAGATGAAATCCCTATTAGCTACAAATTCTGTTGTGTTAAGGCATGTGCTATCTAGTTTGATGCCTGTGATAGCAAATTTGGTGTTATGGAGGCGGCATGGTGCCACAGCTAGGTTACCTCTTGCCCCCTCCACATATATTTGTCCCTCTTAGAGTACAGTCAGTGGATGCACCTGCTCTGTTCGGTGAGAAATGTCTAGAGGCTGTCAAGCAGTGGGAAGAGTGCGATCCAAGGTTTACGGCTTACGCGAGTCAAACGCGAACACAGAACAATTTTACTGGGCCACAGAACAATCACAGTGGACCCCCAGCTATGAAGTACCGGCCGAACCCAGCCCAGTCATCATCCGTTTTCGCCCCCGTAGTGAGGGGCCCCTAAGTTTTAGGGGCCGATGTCTTGCAAGGTTGGCCTTCACGCCTCGTTTTTGTCGCTAGGGAAGTGCACCCTCCCCACGCCTATGTTGCAGGATGCCCCTCAGAAGTAACCAATTTGGGGGGGCGTTCTTGCCACGTTATCTAGCAGCGTGGGAGGGAGTGACAACGAACCCATTTTGTGTGAGGGTGATCAAGTATGAGTACAAGATACGATGTTTTACGAACCCGCCCAAGTTACGTCGGAGAACTTTACTCGCGCGTCAGTGCCCGTCGAAAGCCGAAGAAATGTCAATCTTACTAGCAAAGAAGGCTGTCAGAGTAGTATCAGACAACAGCCCAGCTTTCTTTAGCCCAGTCTTCAGAATCCCAAAAAAGTCCGGATTGTATCGGCTGATAACAAATCTAAAGGTGTTGAACAGTTTTGTGGAGAAGCGCAAGTTCAAATTTACAACAACGCGACAGATTACTCAAGTAATGAACAGAGGTGCTTGGGCTGTAGTCTTGGATTTAGAAGATGTATATCTTCACCTTCACATGCATCGCCGTTCTACGAAGGGTATCTACGAAGACAGCGCTTGTAACGTCCCAATCTTTTGTTTATCTAGGAGTAGCGTTCGACTTGAACAATTTTACCCAGAAACCATCCGCGATTCCGGAAATTATTGGTCTAATAAAAGGTGTCATGAAGTTGAAATGGGTTTCTTTAAAGATGTATTTGAGTGTTTTAGGAAGACTGAATTCATTTGCAGACCAAGTTTATTTGTGCAGGTTGTATATACGCCCCTTGCAGGTTTACTTGACAGCGTGGATTCCCGCCAGGTATCAGAACTTGCCTTCGAAGATAAAGATTCCCGTTCTCCCCCCATTACGATTGGCATTAAAAAGATGGACCGACCAGAGTTGGTTGTCGCACGGGGTTCCACTGGGACTTTTTCAGCCGGACCTGCAGGTTTTCTCGGACGCATCAAGTCTGATTGGCTGGGGAGGACACGGGAACGATCAAGTTATCTCCGGTCTTTGGACGCAATCGGAAAAAACAATGCATATAAATTGCTTGGAATTAATCGCAGCCTGTCGGGTTTTGGAACGCTTGAGTCTACCATCCGGGTCCAGGGTGCTACTCATGATCAACGATACGACAGCAGTGAGTTATGTGAACCGACAGGGCGGAACCAAATCTTTAACAATGTTGCGGGCTACCCAGGAGGTATACGGAGTTGCAAAACAAAAGAGGGTTCAAAGTCGGGCAGGATACGTGAAGGGCAAGTTGAAAACCAGGGCGGACGATCTGTCCCGGGGCAAGATTCCCCTGTTATGTAAAATCCTATTTTCCCGACTGGACAGGAGCCTGAATTCATCGATTCTGAGCAAGTTATTCGCTATGTGGGGAACCCTGATGGTGGATTTGTTCGCGGATCGCAAAAAAGCAGTTTTACCCATGTTTTGTTCGCTGGAACAGGGTCAGGGGGAAGTAGCAACGGACGCGTTCTCGATTCCGTGGACCGGGTTGATGGTATGCGCGTTCCCGCCCTTTTCAATTTTGACGAGAGTAGTTCTAAAACTGAGGGACGAACAGGTGAGTGCAATATTAATCGCCCCGCGGTGGCCGTCAATGATATGGTTTCCGATTCTTTGAGATTAGCGAAGGTACCTCCCTTGCGGCTCGAACAGTTACCGGATCCTATAAAGAAAGGGCGGTCACCAACCTCGCGAATCTGGATCTACACGTCTTTCTATTTTGAGAGCTCTACTGTAGTCCCAAGGTTTTTCTCCTGGTGTAATCGGTGCCATTGTTAATAAATAGAGGCCTAGTACGTTATCGGTTTGTGCCAGTAGATGGGGAATTTTCACGGCGTAGTGTCGGGAGCACGGATGCGATCCACTAACTATTTCGGTGCAGGACCTCACGAGTTTTTTCTTTTATCTGTCAGCGGATCCTGCCTATTGTCCATGGACTGTCGAGGGGTATAGGGCGGCTCTGACAACAATATTGGCATACGCTAATAATAACTCTATGGAGTCCCGGGGGGTCGCTGTCACTACCGCAACACGTCAGTTCGCATAAACGTCAGTTCGCCTAAACGAAAAATCCGACAGTTCGTCAACACGTCAGTTCCACTACACGTCAGTTCCACTACACGTCAGTTCGTCTACACGTCAGTTCACCTAAACGTTAGTTGCACTACACGTCAGTTCGCCTACCGTCAGTTGACATAAACGTCAGTTGACATAAATTTCAGTTCAGTCACCGTCAGTTCACCTATTTTAGAAATCCGTCAGTTCGTCAACACGTCAGTTTAGCAACACGTCAGTTCCCCTACACGTCAGTTCGCTTACCGTCAGTTGACATAAACGTCAGTTGACATAAACGTCAGTTGACATAAACGTCAGTTGACATAAACGTCAGTTGACATAAACGTCAGTTGACATAAATGTCAGTTGACATAAACGTCACTTCGCCTACAAAATCCGTCACCACCCCCAGAGATTCAGACCCGCCTATTAGTTCGAAGTCGACTGGGTCACCGAAAGCAATTAAGCAGAGGGAATAAAACCCAGGGGATTAATAAAAAGAAGCCGACATTTGCGCATATTGATGAGGGTAAAATTAGTTAAGAATCACCGGGAGCTTGCAATCAGATGCGGCAGACGGGGCTAGTCAAACGAAAACCGAAAAATATGAGGTGAACGTATAATTAAACACAAATAAGGGCTTAACAACCATCGCAAGGTGAAGGACCAAAATGTGCCAGTGATTCTCAATCTTTTCCGAAAGGGTACCGGAAACAGTGAGGGACGAACTCTTTCTCTTGGCCAGTGCTTCCTCTATTGTCTTCAAACAAGACCAAAGGTTTCGACGGGATCCCACAAATTTCATATCTGATCCAGACAGTTGGATCTTGTAGATAAATATCCGGTCTTCGCCAACCAGTTTTAACTGGAATTTAGAAATAGAGAGACGTGGATTCAGCTTACGTGTTTACTTACTCCTATAAGTCGTATATACTTTGACGAAATTGATCAAAACTTCCAGCTGCCTTACTGCTCACATATTTTCCGGTTTCTGCCTGGTTCTTGGCGAGCTTCTTGTCCGTTATATACATATTCTACCTTACAATATACTACAGATAAAACTTTAACTTTTGAAGAATCTTCAGATTTTGGCCGGAGCCCGAACTATTTGTCCGGCGTGGAATATTGACACATAAGTTTAGCATGCCTCCTTACCACTACACCCATCCTCTAATCAACTTCGGATAAAAACGTTTACTTTTTCAAAACTTTACTTTTTCAGCCGGATTCCGGGAGAATATGTCCGGGTAGAAAATAATTGCCATATGCGGATGCAGCATGTCTTCTTAAGCCTGAATGGAACATCTAATCAAGCTCAAATACAACTTTTATGTTATACAAATTTTCCGGTTTGGGCCGGATCCCAGGCGAACTACTTGTCCGGCGAACAAAAAAAATTGTTTAATACGTGTTCAGTGTGTCTTCTTACCCCTAAATTGAACCTCTAATTTACTTGAGATTAAACATTTCTTTTTCAGAAATTTTCCTGTTTTTGCCGGATTCACGGTGAACTACTTGTCCGGCGAGAAAATAATTTTCATATTCGGATTCAGCATTTCTCCTTATCTCTGAATCGATTATCTTATTAGATTCTAAAATATTTTTTCGTCCCTTAAATTGACCCCCTCCCGACCCAAAATATAGGGCTAAAGACCCCATCTTCGAAATTGACCTGTACTTTGACCCAAAGATTCTTTATGCCAAATTTGAACGAAATATCTCAACCCCTACGAGAGTTATCGTGCTAACAGAGGAGAGACGGCCAACTCTTACGAAGTCATAGGTGCGGGATCCCAAAAAGTAGTAGCCCTCCAAAATAGTAGATAAAACTAGAATTTTCTGTTAATTGATAGTAATGCAATCACCAGTCCCATTCACAAGTTAGTTCTTAATGAGCCTTTTACTTTCAAGCTCCCCCTTCAGAATAAATAAAAAAAGTAAAAAAAATATATTTCTGTCTGCTAAAATAAAAAGTTTCTAATATACAGCCACATTATCCACATTAGAGCCTAACATCAATAAATTTTCTCCCCAGAAATAGCTATTATTCCAATAGTTCCGAAAAATTCATAAAAACAAACCAAAGAGCTGTAAGCTCATTTGGTACTTGCAGGGGTTGAGATATATTTTTCATAAAAAGAACTTTGCGGTTAAGATGCGCGCTGTAAGGGGGCTAGAACTTCATTTGTAAGCAAAACCCTTGAGGCAAAAATTACACTTGGCTGATGGCGACCATGAACATACATATTTTGCTTAAAAGTATTTTTCTTACTTTGCGGTCAAGGTTGATACGGTAATAATCGGATTTGGGAAGTAGCTATTTATAAGCAAATCTTGCTGAATATCTAATATTCCAGCGAAGTTTCGTCGTCCTAGCTCATCTGGAAGTACCTTAACTCGCGATCACCGGAATCCCAGACCCCCCCCCCCCTCCAACTCCACCCACAATACCCGGAGCCAATCCGGTTCTGTAAATGATGCCCAGAGCATCTGTTTGTTATTCTACAATGTTCGATCCCGATCACACCAGTCTAAGCGGGTCTAGTATCCCCCCCCCCTCAACAGTTGTCGGATCCGTTCCGGAAATGACGAAGATCGCCACAGGGATATGTCCTCTGTTCATTTTTTAAATTTCACTCGAAACCGATCGCCCGTTCCGAAGTTGCGCATGACTCAATATTCAGGATTTCCCTCCCTCCACTCCCCCCCTAAGATTATCATATCGAAGATTTTTTTTCTATTTCCAAGTCAGTTTGAACGGGTCCCTGATATGCCTGCCAAGTTACGTCATGAAATTCCCCAGAAACTGGAATTCCGGGAAACCCCCTACACCCCCACCCCCCAAGTGTCCGGATCCAGTCCAACTGTGTAAAAGATTAACCTGGAGCAGATGTTTGTTCTTCTCAGTAAGTTTCACTCCTATCCCTCCATTTTAACCGTTTCTCGAGATTTCCGGTCTCCCCCCTAGCTATCGAATCTGGTCAAGACTTTAAACAGGACATCAGACATATATAATCCATTCAGTTATTAAGTCTCATTCCAATCCGATCACCCGTTCGGAAGTTACACACTGCTCAATTTCCCGGAATCCCCCGCCCTCCCCCCCCCCGAGATGGTCGGATCGGAAAACTGATTATTTCTAAGTTTGTTTGGTCGGGTCCCTGATATGCCTGCCAAGTTTCATGGTCCTAGCACATCTGGAAGTACCCGAACTCGAAAAAGTGTGACAAACTGCCCTCAATTTTCAAGTTCGCACCGCCCTCCACTCCCCCAATATGGTCGGATTGGGAAACTGATTATTTCCAGGTTAGTTTGGTTGGGTTGCTGATATGCCTGCCAAGTTTCATTGTCCTAGTACATAGGGAAGTACCCTAATTCGAAAAAATGTGACAAAAAAACCGGACCGACCGACGGACGGAATTATGATCGGTATATGGCACTTGAGCCAGAGGCTGCAAGTGCCATGAAAAAAAAATATTCCTTGAGCCCAAGCCGACTTTGAAAAATATATTCAAATAATGCATACAACGGGTACGTCTGCTACGATTCATTGGCAGGGATGAACATTGACAGCCTGACGAGGACCCTTGCCAAGAAGGGCCAAAATCGCTGCCAAAGCATCGTAGCTGACGTACCCGCTGTATGCACTATTTACAAAAAAAAAAATGGAAAATAAATATTTTTCTACTTAAATACAGACAGTTTTAACACAGAGTGAACCAGACTGTTTTAAAACTTTATGCCGCAGTAAAAAATTTCGAAAATCAGACTCCTTCATGGTAAAAATCGACCAGATTACTTTCCAAACAAAAGTGTGTCGCAGACAAAAAATTTTAAGATGTATGTGTTTTCTGTACAAACCCTAAGTCGCTTACTTACCCGATCCGACCATCGTGGGGAAGTAGTCAACTCATCGTGGATTTCAAAAGTTTATATTCCAAAAACATATTTGTGTGAACTGATGACGCAATCATTAGTCTCATAGGCCTAGCTATCCCTCAGCGATGAAAAACAAGACCAAAGGTTTCAATGGGATCCCAAAAATTCAATATCTGATCCAGACAACTGGGTCTAGTCTTAGCCAGATCCAGTCATCGCCAGACTCCTTGAACATTCTTACAATTAAAATTCAGAAACAGATTAAGGCCAAATAGCTTATCATCTGTGAAAAACTTCCTACCACTACCGCCAATTTCCCGATTTCGGCCAAACTCCAGAACTAATTGTCCGGCAAAAAAAAGAAAGCTCAAAAATGAACTCTGGGTATCTTCTTTCCCCAATAATGAACATCTAGTCAACTTCAAATAAAAATTTAGCTTATAACACATTTTCCGAGTCCAGCCGGATTCCGGTTGAACTATATGTCCGGGTAAAATATGATTGTCACACACGGATTCAGCATCTCTTCTTACCCCTTGTTATCTAATTAACTAGAAATAAAACTTTAACTTCTACCAATTTTCCGGTTTTGGCCGGATTCCGGGCGAACTACATGTCTGGATAGAAAATTGTTTTCACATAAGTGTTCAGCATGTCTTCTTGCCCTAAATCGAACATCTAATCAACTTCAACTAAAACTTTTAATTTTAACAAACTTTCCGGTTTGGGCCGGATTCCGGTCAAAATACTTGTCCGTCGAGAAAATGGTTTTCACCACCGTGTTCAGCGTGTCTTCCTACCCCTAAATCGAAC
Source organism: Branchinecta lynchi (assembly GCA_023053575.1). Lineage (NCBI taxonomy): Eukaryota > Metazoa > Arthropoda > Branchiopoda > Anostraca > Branchinectidae > Branchinecta > Branchinecta lynchi. The sequence continues at coordinate 9,219,194 of JAKZAP010000015.1, forward strand.
ATCTAATCAGCTTACAATAAAACTTTTACTTTTAACAAACTTTCGGGTTTGGGCCGGATTCCGCTGTTTCAAAATATTTTGTTTGCCCCTTAATTTGAAACCCCTCCCCGACCCCTAAATGTAGGGCTACAAAGCCCATCTTCGAAGTTGACTTGTCCGACGACCCAACGAATCCTCATACCAAGTTTCATCAAAATATCTCATTCCCTTCGAGAGTTATCGTGCTTACAGACGGACGGACAGACAGACGGACAACTTTTGCGATGTCATAGGTATCCCTCCACTTACGTTTTGGGATCCCAAAAGTAAGAGCTGGAAGCTAAAATGGCACTTGCAAGGCTGGGTCAGGTGAAAGTGATGGTCAGAAGTATTGTTTCCACTTTTTGGTTAAGATTCGCACTATAAGGGTGCTGAAAATTAATTTCTAAGAAAAACCCTTGAGGCAAAAAGGATCATGTACATGGCGATCGTGAAAAAGTAAGTTTTGCTTAAAAGTATTTTTTGTATTTTGCGGTTAAGATGAGTTCTTTAAGGAATGGTGATCTCTAACCCAATGATGTCAAGTTTCTAATACTCCAGCAAAGTGTTATGGTCCTAGCACATCTGGAAGTACCTTAACTCACGATCACCGGAATACCGGACACCCCCCCCCCTTCCCCCTCGAATCCGGTTCGATTCTGTCAGTAACGTACCTAGGACTTGTGCCTGTACTTCCCACCAAGTTTCATCGTGATCGCTCCACTCTATGTGCGTCACAAGATTTCCGGTTCTTCCCTCCGACCCCCCCTCCCAGTTGATCGGTTCTAGTCCGGACTTGAAACGGGACATCTGAGACATGGGATCTTTCAAGATATCAAGTTTCATTAAGATCCGATAACCCGTTCGAAAGTTATGCATGCCACTAATTCTCGGATTCCGCCGTCTCCCCCTCCCCCACGACTGTCGGATGGGGGAGTGACTGTTTCCGAGTTAATCTGGTCGGGTCCCTGATATGCCTACCAAGTTTTATCGTCCTAGTCCACCTAGAAGTACATTAACTACGGATCGCCGGAATTCCGGAACCCCCCTCCAGCTCCCCCCATAGTGTCCGAATCCGATCCAGTTCTGTCAGTTGTTTATCTAGAGCTTGTTCTTGTTCTTGCCACTAAGTTTCATCCGGGTCGCTCCACTCTAAGAGTTTCACACGATTTCCAGTTCCCCCCTCCAACTCCCCCCCCCCCCCCGATTCATCGGATCCGGTCCGGACTTGATATGAGATATCTGAGACACAAGGTCTTTCCAGATATCAAGTTTCATTAAGATCCGATCACCTCTTCGAAAGTTATGCATGCCCCTGTTTTCTGGATTCCGCCACCTCCCCCTCCCTCCACGGTGGTCGGATCGGTCAAGTGACTATTTCCAAGCTAGTTTGGTCGGGTCCTTAATATGCTTGCCAAGTTTCATCGTCCTAGAACTTCTGGAAGTACCCTACTCGAGAAAAGTGGACCGACCGACCAAAAAGTGACCGGTATATGGCGGAGCTGCAAGTGCCATAAAAATCTAATTGTGTTTTAGTTGCCCAGCAATTAGTATTTATATCTTGAAGTTGTAAGCTAGCTCTCTTCAAAATACATTTATCAGAACCGACTGTCCTTATTCGCCTCCCTGACCCCAGCTTAGCGAAGCTATCAATTACAATGAGAGTTTTCCCTGGTGTCTACCAACCGTATTCTTTCTTTCGTAACGTGAACCAAAACTGTCAGAATTGACGAGAGGCTCCTGACTTAATTTTTGCCCTCATTAAAAGTGAATTGTCAGCTTCTCTTATTAATCCCCTGGGCGAGCTTCCGTAACTATCCCGTCGACAACAACATGCGAGCAAACTTCCGGAAAATGTGTGTGAACTGACGTTTATGCCAACTGACGTTTATACCAACTGACGTTTATGCCAACTGACGTTTATGCCAACTGACGTTTATGTCAACTGACGTTTATACCAACTGACGCTTATGTGAAGTGACGGTAGGCGAACTGACGGTAGGCGAACTGACGTGTAGCTGAACTGTCGGATTTTAGGATTAGGTGAACTGACGTGTAGGTCTACTGACATTTATGTCGACTGACAGTAGGCGAACTGACGTTTGGTCAACTGACGTGTAGGGCAACTGACGTGTTGGCCAACTGACGCGTTGTCAACTGACGTGTTGATGAAGTGACGTGTTGATCAACTGACGGATTTTTGGGGGTCAACTGACGTGTAGGCGAACTGTCGGAAAATGTTGGCGTACTGACGGAATTCTGTGGCGAACTGACGTTTATGTCAACTGACGTGTTGCGGTACTGACGGGACCCCGTCCCGGGCTGTGACAGATCTGTTAGAGAGTCTGAAGGCAACTCAGCCCGTCCGACCGCAACGTTCCTTCGCTTGGGACTTGGGACAAGTATTCAAAATGTTTAAAGGATGCCAATTCAATGAGAATGCCAGTGTTTTGAATTTGTCTAAGAAATTAGCCTTTCTATTGGCGTTGGCTTCTGGGCGCAGAAGAAGCGAGTTACATGTGTTGTAACTGGAGATGGAGCGTAGGGTAACTACGGGTGGTAGTAGCCTGTAACTTGAGGTAGCGTAACTGTAGCGTGTAAGGCGGCGGGTAAGTAAGGGCGGTAGTAGACAGACAAGGTTTACGTTAACATATAGTGGTTTTATTTCTGACTTACTCTTTATAAAGGCAATCCCAATCCGGGTAAATAATATCACGATCGATAACGATAATAGACTAAGTCATGTGTGACTTACAAAATATGAATGACGAAAGACGAAAGACCCAGCGCTAAGACTGGAAAGAGCTTATATACTCCTAACTGCACAAGTGAAGGTCCTGACGTAACATACAATTTAGCTTCCTGACCGGAAACTATCTGATGTCGACGTAGTATGGAATTTAGCAATATCCAACTGACGTGGACTTCAGTTTAACAGGATGTTGTTTAGTTCTGAGTCTTCATTTGTGCAGTTGGATTCTACGAAGTACCAAAGGATTATGTTCACTTCGGTATGTACATATAGTTAGTTAAGCACTTGACATAGAGACCGACACAACAGTCCTCTAACCTTTAACGAATTAGACCTCCCGGTCTAAAGTACTAAACTAACTTATCCCACGAAGCTGAAGGGGAAATACCAATCTACTATACATATTCTGCTTTGAATAACATGGTATTATTATGGGTATATCTGAATATATACAGGAAGTGCTGAAAGCAAAAAATATGCTTAGATAGATGAAAAGCAAGAAAGCAACAATATGCTTTGAATAATATGCTGTTATTATGGGAAATATAAGTATGTATGTCTTTAAAGTGTTTGAGATTATATGGGTCCTAACACTAACGCAACCTAGCTTAACCTAATCCCGAATACATACATAAAAGGACAACGAGTCCAGGCGGATGGATTGTCAAGTCCTCCGTAGGAGTGCTCGACTCTCGCCTAAAATTGTACACCCTATTCAAAAAAAAAAATTTAAACTATGACTCACAGTTTCTTCCTTTCTTAGCTACCTAGCCGCGCTCAGTCCGCTGGAGTGGTTTCTGTCTATCCAGGTTAACCACCATTTTTCTTCCACAGCAAGTCTTTAAGGTTTTGATGGTAATTTTCACTCCTATAACTTCCCCATCCACCTTTCAGTTCTTAGTCCTGCGGGGAGATAGTTCGCTTTCCGTAAGTCCAAAAAAAGTTGATGCTCCTTGGGTTCACCTTTAGCTCAAATGTTCTTCATTTGTTCATAAACTGGAACAGTTCAGTTGTGCTTTAAGTCCAACTAACTCACTACGCGTCTCGTATCTTCACATCGCAACCGCCTACCACGGAAAGTGAGTTAGGTCGTGGTCCACGACCTAACTCACTTTCATTTTAACTCACTTGCTTTCGATCTTCGAGGACACAGTCTTGAATTGTCACAGATGTTGTTGCTGTTGTTGTTTGTAGCAACCAGCTCACATTTAGGAGATGTTCATGTTGGAACTTCAATGACAGGCTTGGATAGTTCATAGATGGTTCATGGACCGCACGCAATTTGATGTCGGCTTCGTCGTTTCCCGTTGTGGTGGGAGAATGTGAAAGTTCGTAGTTGTTTGGTTGCCGACTTGCGGGGCCGCTGTCGTGAATCGAAGTTCGTCCTTTCCTGAGCTTCTGCTGTGTTGTTGTCGAGAGCCTGTGTTTGGCTCACAGTCCTCCGAAGATGTTATCGTGGTTTCCCCTTGGCGTTGCGACGTTCGGATACGGGATTTGTAGCTCGTCCCCGGTGTAGTAAATGACTACCTGAAACATTTTTTCGGCAGTACCATGTTTCTTTTGGAAAGTAATACGGATGTACGAGCATGGAGTTGGTTTACTGCGGACAATGGTGCATATTTTAATTTGTTTACGGGAAAAAAAAAAAAACCTATGAAAAACCTTTTTACACAACACTGATAAGCAGGGGCGTCGCAAGTGCATTTTCGGTGGGGGGGTGCAGAGCCAAAATTTTACCGAATCTGTCAAAGATTTTACCGAATCCTAGAAACTGAGATTTCGAGCTTTAAATATGGAACAAAAAGGATTACGTAGGAAGAGTAACAATAAAGGGCAGCATGAAAGGCGATAAGCCAACTATTAGGCGGCGTTTTGGCGAAGCCCACTTGGAGAATATTTTGCCGAGGATGATTGCAGTAACAGCTTCTATCTTTTATAGTCAATAGAAAATGAAATCGAGCGCCGCCGGCGAAAATTTTCGAAATCCATTTTTTTTTTCCTGTAGGCTAAAATTTTACCGCTTCTCTTACAAATCTTACATCCTAAGAAGTTCCAGGAACCTTATGGAGCGGCGTTCCGGCAGCAGCAGCAACTTTAGTCTAGTCAATATACTAGCCATAATGACATAAAGTGAGCGCCGCAGGCGCGATTTTTTTTTTTGCTTTTTCCTGCCAAATTAAATTCCATCGAAATCCTAGCTTTCAATGTTTCGAAACCTCAGTCCTAAAACTGGCTTAAAACCCCAGTCAAATGACGCGCCCTTCCACAAAACACAGAATATTACGAAAGGTGCTGCGGACTGAATTTTCGAAATATTTATGATTAGATATTCTTTTTGGGATCCAAAATAAAAGTAAGGACTATCGATGAAATCATAGACCATCCCTTTTCTCTGCTACCAGTGCTTCACTCGACCTCTTCCGAGTTTCGAGGTTCGTGATAACTTCCGAATCCTGGCAATCATAGCGAATAAATTACCAAATCCTGGCAATCATAGCGAATAAATTACCGAATCCCAGTTATTATACCGAATAGGGTTTAGTACGATAGCATGTTCGGGATTCTGTATAACTACCGTATCCCGGTTATTATACAGAATTGTTTTAGTATCGAAAGAATACCGAAAAAAATTCATATTCGGTACGCTGTCGTCGAAACTGGAACAAAAGTTGGGATTCGTGGTTAACTTCCTAACCCTGAAAATTATACCGAATAAATTACCGAATCCCAATCATGATACCGAATAATTTTGAACCGATAGCATATTCGGGATTCTGTGTGACTACCGAATCTCCATAAATATACCGAATAGTTCCGGCATATGAAACATTACCAAATGATTTCAATAAATTCTCTCACCAAGTTCGTGATAACTACCGAATACTGGCAATTATACTGAATCTCGATCATTATACCGAAGAGATTTGTACCGATAGCCTATTTAGGATTCTGTATAACTACCGAATTTCCGTAAATATATCGAATAATTTTGCTATCCAAAAAATACCGAACAATTTTAGTCAAATTTTGGGCCTTCGGCCCAAAATTTTACCGAATCTCGAAAAGGTGGGGGGGTGCTGCACCCCCCGCACCCCCCCCTTGCGACGCCCCTGCTGATAAGTTCTAGACGGCAACTGTAGTTGCTAAATGCTTGTAATTTCAATATCGAAACTTTCTTTCCGATCAAGCTTAAAATTGTGAGCTTTGTTACTCAGCTACTCAACGCTACTCAAATTTACTGCTAAGCAATAAATGCAGTTTTTGAATTTCTCGAATTGTCTCTATGTCAATGTTTTCAGGGCTCGTATCGCAATTTTCTCTCTTCATCTTTTTCCTTTATTTTTTTTTCTTAACACGATCCGGCAAGTGAACCCTGATGCTTGCCGGATATTCTACAGGCATTCACTAATTCTTCTTTGAATTACATTTGCGGTGGATGCCTCTAATCCTTCGATTCAGAGTTAGCCGCGTTTCTTCCGTATTCGAGGAATTCCATTTCCCGTTGTGCCCCAATAGCTTTATACTGGGCATTTGCCCAGAGCTCATTTGCCACAACTCTCGTATGGTACGAACAACCCTGCGGGTGGCGTATCGTTTTGGCCTCGCTTTCGGTGCCTGAACCGATGACAATTTCTTCAACTGTGAAATAGCGAGCCTATGCAGCGGATATCCGCGCTTACTATGGCATTTACGTCGATAATTCACAAATTTGCCCAGCCCTATACTCGTCAGTATTGGGGTCATTATCCCTGGGTCCACAATTTCTATGGGGAGAGGGTCTACTCCAATAGCCATTTCCATGGCACAATTGGTACTTGGGACCCGTGGCCTTCCCTTTTCGACGGAGAGAGCAAACTTTACTTTCAGGGCAAAGGTACTTGGGGAGGATTCTTGAGGGAGCATTTTGCTTTATTATCTGTACGTCTATATGAATTCGGTGTCTTTTTCTCACATTTTATAACCGCTCAAAAAGGGTAATATTCTCTAGGGGGTCACAACTTATTTATTGAGCTATTCAGTGCTTCATCGACTAGCACTTTCTTTTCTTCAATAAATTCTTCAAACAAAACTAGGATCTAATTTTTTAATACCGTGCAGTTTCGGTTAAGGGGACCAACATTGACCGAGCTCACTCGAGGTTTATCGGTGCATGACGTCACTGCACGATACGAAGTTTATGTGTATACGATCAAGTGTGACCAAGTGAGAAACATGTGGCTCACCTGGCAAGCAATAATCATGTAAATTTCAGAACAAACTCATTCATTTAAACTAGAACTTCAATCTTCCAGGTTTCATCACCTAGATTGCAATCTGATTTGCAATGGAGTTCAATAAATTGTCAAACTGAAGTTGCTCCAGAGAGTGTGTGGGTCGCTGCAGGGGATGACCAATCCCCTGATATATCCCGAGATCGCATATTTACATGTCCCTTTTTTTTTTTTTTTTTTTTTTTTTTTTTTTTTTAGCAGATTTCTTATTAAACTTCTCTTTTTCTGATTTATTTCCCCGATGGGGAAAATTGTGTGGGTCTTGACTCCCTTCCTGACCTTGTTACGTAGCTCCCTTGGTTTGCGGTCTGCGCTTCTGAATTTTGTGTTTCTCGTCTGTGTGTTGGCCTCCTCGTCAGCAAATCAAATCTCAACAGTTTTTTCTCGTGGGCCTTCTTTGTTTTCTCCTTATTTTCCTTCATAGCTGCTGCCGTGCTAGGACCAGCGATTCCTCTCCCGCTCAGAGGGGGTGGTCCAGCAATTCGTGGGGTTTCTTCCAGTAAATCCCCTGCTTGTCCTTCGAGTGGGGGTATGTCGCCCCAAATGTCGAAGACGTCTACCTCTTCTTTGAGAGGTACAATCCCTGCTTGGATTGTTCTTGAAGGTTCACGTCTCATTCCGGAACCTCCAGGTTCATTCTCATTCGTATGGCCCCGTGTGGGCGTCGCTGGCGGCACCTTGGGAGACTCGCTGTCTGCTGAGCTGCCAGAACTGTATTTTCGTGGGCTCCTGCGTCCCCACCGACTCGTCATTGGTCCACCAGTTAAATCTTCTAGAGGGTCAGGTACGAAATCTATCCATGACCATTCTTTGCCGGACCTTTTCTTCTTGTCCTGGTATACATCCGATACTGATATATGTTGTAACCCCTCTCTAGGTATCTTGGGTAGCCAGTCCCTTCTTTCTTTTTCTTTCCTCACGGGGGTGGGTTGAAAGGGGTCTGTGTATCTTATCCTGTCGTGTTCTATTGGACTGACCGGCTCCAATGTATCTGTAGGATTTATCCTCGGTGGTGCTGGGGTGGATTTTCCCCACGGGTGGAAAATTTGAAGGGATCTTTCTTCCTCTTCGTCTTCTTCTTCTGAGATTTCTTCTTCAAGTGTCGGCAATAGTGGTCGGAATGGCGGGGCGCTTGGATTTAGTTCTGTTGTCGTTTGTATCCCCGTACTCATTGTTCCGGGCCCCTCGTTTGTTGACTGTAGATATTCTTTAAGGGCGTCTTCTTCGTCTGAGCTGTCATCATCGTAGCGCCAGTGGAATGGGCGCAATCGAGATAAAGGGTTCGCCTTCGGATCAGCGTAATTGTCCTCTTCTTCTTCGTTTTCTGAATCGCTGCTGCTAGAATCCGACAGTGGGGTGGCTTTCCAGGGGTTTCTAAATACTGCGGGTTTCATTCTGTCCATGTGTGCCACAGTATCCCTTTTTGCCTCTTCGATGTGGTGTAGCTTGTAGGTTACGTCATTTGGGAGCCGTTCTGTTATTCTCCATGGTCCTGTGTATTTATCCTCTAGTTTTTTCCCGGCGCCTTTTGGTTCTTGTTTCAGCCACACTATGTCTCCCACTTCGTATTTCTTGAAGTGTTTTGCCTTCCTATCGTAGAATTCCTTTTGTTGTATTTTTGCCTGTGTAAGGTGTTTTTCGACCTCGGCGTATGCACTTTTCATCCTTGTAATGAGTTCTGTCTTGTAGCCTTGATGGGTCTGTGGATCTTCTTCGATGATATCTGTCCTGGGAAGGGCGCTGTCTCTGCCAAACATCAAGAAGAAACTGTTATCACCCGTCACTGCGGAATAGGCTGTGTTGATGCTGTGGCAGAGGTATGGTAGCTGCTTGTCCCATGAAAGCCTGTCATCTTTGGTTGTAATTCCCAGTATTTTGTTGAACTGTCTGTGAACTTGCTCAATTTTACCGTTTGAGCAGGGTCGGTAGGCTGAAGTCTTCCATCGTGCTATGCCCATCAGTTTGGCTACTTCCATTGATAGTTTTGATATAAGTTGGGCTCCTCTGTCGCTCATCACAGTGTTTGGCTTCCCGAATGTCAAGAATAGGTCTGTGAGCGCTCTGCATACAGTTTCCGATGTTATATCTCTTAGCGGAATGGCCCAGCAGTACGAAGTAAAGTTGTCTATCGCTGAGAGTATGTAGGTATATCCGCTGGTACTTGTTGGGAGGGGTCCGACGAGGTCTATGCTCAGAAAGTCCATCGGGTGCTTCGCAATCGGGAATGTACCAAGTGGCGCCGTCCAAGTGTAGGGTGGAGTTTTTCGCCGTGCGCATGCTTCACAAGTACCCACCCTTTATTTTTTTTTTTTTTTTTTTTTTTTTTTTTTTTTTTTTTTTACAGTAGATGTATTTTTAATTTCAACAGTAACGTAAATGTGAACAGTGAAGGTTTTGGCTGAATGGCAGAATGAAGATCCAAAATATATATTCAGGTGTTTTCAGAGGCCCTTAATTACCTTCTATGGTTTAATCGTAGTTGATCTTAGTCAGAGGAACTGCATGAAAATGGCAAAGTCCAAAGTCAACAAACATTCACATAAGCATATCACTACTGTACCCTATGGCTAACACTGCGTACACTATGCCAAGTGTTGGATCCCCTAGCCCAATAAAACATTGATGATTTAAGTGTAGCTTGGAAATCAACTAATCAGAATGCACCTGTAGTGGGGTCGGTCAGAGTTAGGGTACCAACAGAGTTACATTTTAGTTGAAGTTCATGGTACAGCAGGAGCAGATGGTAAACTGTAAATAGACGTTTTATTCCTGGCGGACTACGTCAGAAGGTACACTAGCCTTCCCAGCATACAGGCCGCCAGTTAATAAAACGATAACTGCTGTACTATGAACCTAGGCACGTGCTCAAGCTTAGCCAGGCACCAAATCCGCTTAGCCAGGCACCAAATCTGCTTAGCCAGGCATCAAATCTGTGCCTTGGCATGGATGTGAACGGTGGTGCTAGGCACGTCCCTAGGCATAGGTACTTGGCTAGGCATGCTTGTGAACAGTGCTTATCCAGCATTCGGTATAGGGTATCCAGCATTAGGCATAGGCTATGCCAAGCACTAGAAATATCCAGCATTTGCAATAGGGTACAGGAGGGGTCTCCAACCTCGAATTGAAATGACCTCGAATTTGGCCTGAAAACCTTACAAGGACATTTTCGTGCACTCCAAAACAGGTCCTGGGTCACTCACGGTTTCCTTCTTGACAGTTCGAACCTTGTTAGGACTGCATTAAAATATCCTTCCAACCTTTTTAGTCTAGGTTTGAGGTTGTGCAAATTTGAGGCTGGATACCCCTTCTGTATCGTAAAATCAAGGGTTTTATATTGACTTGTCTATACCACTGTTAAAGTCTCCTACAATGGAAGTTTCTCTGATCTTGCCATGTTGTAATCTCGTACCTGGAAAGTTCCCTCTGACCCGGCTATCAAGTAACCTCCTAAAGCCGAGGCCTGTCCCAATACCCACAGAACCTGCTATCTGTGGAGTTTCTGCCAATCTGGCTGCTCTTGCGGCTGACTCATTTTTGTAGTGTTAAGATCTCCTAGGCCTGCCAAACTTCCCCAGATAAAGGTTTGACACTTCTAGGAGATCATAAGACTGGTCAGATGACTGCAAAATTGAGGCAAACCTCCTGCTCAAGAGAAAAGTAGAGTAGCCAGATTAGCAGAAACCCCCAAAAAAGCAGGTTATGTAGGTACCGGGGACAAATCCCAGCTTCAAGGTGTTACCTGGCAGCCAGAAAAGGAGAAACCTACAAGTAGGAAACTACAACAATCGTTTAGACCAGTGGTTCCCAACCTTTTCCGTACCGCGTACTGTTGTAACTGTTGTAACTCCCACCGCTGCCACCACTGTTGTAACTGGAGATGGAGCGTAGGGTAACTACGGGTGGTAGTAGCCTATAACTTGAGGTAGCGTAACTGTAGCGTGTAAGGCGGCGGGTAAGTAAGGGCGGTAGTAGACAGACAAGGTTTACGTTAACATATAGTGGTTTTATTTCTGACTTACTCTTTATAAAGGCAATCCCAATCCGGGTAAATAATATCACGATCGATAACGATAATAGACTAAGTCATGTGTGACTTACAAAATATGAATGACGAAAGACGAAAGACCCAGCGCTAAGACTGGAAAGAGCTTATATACTCCTAACTGCACAAGTGAAGGTCCTGACGTAACATACAATTTAGCTTCCTGACCGGAAACTATCTGATGTCGACGTAGTATGGAATTTAGCAATATCCAACTGACGTGGACTTCAGTTTAACAGGGTGTTGTTTAGTTCTGAGTCTTCATTTGTGCAGTTGGATTCTACGAAGTACCAAAGGATTATGTTCACTTCGGTATGTACATATAGTTAGTTAAGCACTTGACATAGAGACCGACACAACACATGCTTTTGTAGTAGCCGGAGTCCAGTTCTCAGATTCTGGAGTTAGTTTGCGTGTCGCTCCAGATTTTAAAGCTAAGAACCAGAAACCAGGATCTCTTCACCCAGTTATTCATATCCCGAAGTTCGAGAATGACCTGAAATTATGCCCGGTTGAAAATTTGAGGACGTATTTACAAAAGGTTGAGGGAATTAGAAAAGGGAGGGGGCATTTGTTTGTCTTAACCAAGGATAATGGAAATACAAAACTCGCCTCTGGTACGATTTCCTCCTGGATTCGGTCAGTGATAATCGCCGCCTGCCCGGAAGCGATTGGAGTCCAGGCTCACGATGTTCGGGGTATGGCTGCTTCAACCGCATTCTCGAAGGGAATATCGGTTGAGAGTATTATGGAAGCTGGTTTTTGGTTCTCGTCCAGTTCACTACGTCATTATATTGGTACTTAACCTGTGTTAGGTTTATCTGCAGTAGTGGCCCAGTTGAAAATATGAAGACGAATGGTTCTTGTTTTATAGTATCTGAGCACATCATTTGATATTTTTGTTTTTGAAGATGACCACTAGTGTTTGATCTGGTGTAGTTTTGTAGTAATAAAAGCGTATATTTGTTTGATATGCCCACCTCATGTTGTGGTAATTGAGAGCAATCATAAAAATATGAAACAGGTATAGCGACGTAGAATTGTGACTTTTTAAATAAGTAAAGTTAAATTCTATTACATGTACTTACCTGTTTCATACTTTAAGTTTTAATTTCCCGTCCATCCTCCCCGCCTTTTTACAGTTATGTGTGATAATCGAAATGTACTGAAGAGCAGAAGCCGCTAGAGGTTGAGCACGGTTTGGCACTATTTTTAGTTTAAGCAGCACTTCCGAGCGGAAGTTGCAGGTGTTTTTCGTACCATATGTCGGTAGATGGAAGGAATAGAGCAATCATTAAAGTATGAAACAGGTACGTATATCTAATAGAATTTAACTTTACTTCTTTAAACAGTTAAATTTTTACTGTAGAAAAAGTGAACAATAATTTAATAGAACTTAAATAGATTTGTGTTTTTGTCTTAAACGAAAAGAAACCGGGACCAGACTAATCTGCCCATACTGACTAACCCGAAGGCACTGAACACTCCTTATGAAACTGGAGTAAGGACCTGAAGACCTGAAGCAATGACCTGAACCATACCTTATAAACCATGACACGACCCAACGCTAGTACCGTCACTCTGACCAGTTTGCAAGCAATCCGAACCACAACTGACGGTTTAGCTAGGCCGTGCGTCTCCTATAAAGCTAGGTGAAATTAGATTCAAAGCCCATGGCAATCTTTCAAGGAGACCTGGAATTATCCCAGAGTGTCCGGGCCACCCGTTACATATCTCCACACTTAGACGACTTCATAGCTTGAAGTCTTAATAATCAACCTCTGGGAGAAAAAAAAATAAATCCCTCTCCACAGATTCTGCCTGACCAAATGCGATTTGCCTCGAATCTTCCCCTGGTGAGAAACCCGCACAGGTAACAAGCTATCTAAATTTCAGTGCGAAACCGCCAGGTTCCTCAGTAGCGCCATCCATGTTTATAGTTCAGTACCATTTCTCTTCAGGTTGCTGGGACAGAGACAGATCGTCACACCATTAGATACTTCACGTCAGCTTCCTGAAAAATTCAGCGATATCATTTGGAACAACACAATGACATCAATCAAACCAAAAATTCTTTTTTGCTAGCTCTTTTTCAAAATGGCTAGAACGGCAGTTCTACCCAAAAATCATTGCACAAAGAAGTACAAAACCAGTCACATCTAGTTTTGTGGATTCCTTCCTTTTCTTGAAAACTAATTGTCGAGATTACCGTGAAAATTGCGAAACCTGTTACTGGAAATTCCTACCAACGAACTAGCTGGATTAGTTTCTCAAGTAATTACAATAGCTGCTACGATAGCGGTAGCAAAACAACATTCAGCTTTACTGCCAGAACTTCAGATTTAAAATTTGTTTAAAAAATAAGACTTTGCCTCTCGATATGGCTAGTTTGAAGGACCTGTGCTTAAAACTTGTTCGGTTGCCCTTTAACAGTCCTTAAAGCAGAAATGACACACTGATTTGTCTCTGTTGATATTACCGAAAGATTTAACGGTCATGAAATCATTGAGAAGCCCGTAAAATCCCAATTCTCGATCATTCATAGAAAACCTCCTTTAACTTCATGTATGTTTCCGCAGATCAAACACCGGCTGACTGTCTGTCCCACCCTGGTCGTCCTACGACTTGGAAGGGAAAATGAATATGCTGAAAGAAATGCCTGATTGCGGTACACATCAAATATATACAGAGGAAAACTAAAGGAAAAATCTCGTCCTGTATCATAACTGGGACAATAGGAATCGTTAAAGATAGCAGAAAACGAGATTGTGATCGCTGATGCTTTAACGTTCCGGATAACCGCCCGCGAGATACAAAGCAGATGCAAACAAGTTGCAAATCTTAGGTTCCATTCGCATTAAAAATTTGTAGATGAAAGTAATTTGTCCAGAAACTGCAGTGTGCAACTGACCTCTTTTCTTGCAAATGTTCTAGTTATTATTAAATTAGTCGGAATAATAATGATGATTTTGGACTTTCAGATTGGCCAGAATTTTGCATCTAGTTGCCTTAGAGCTCCCACTCTTCGTCTTGTTGATTTGTCATTAAAAATGGTCAAACTGGAGCCGACAATCTGTAGCTCATTTACATTTGTCGTGCTTTTGATTATGTTACCCGGAACAAAACCAGAAAGCACAGCATTCTGTACTTTCACGAAAGTCCGCAAACAAATTCATGTATTCTTGCGTTCCCGCTGTCGGACATAGCGTTTTCCGGCAGGTAAAAAAAAAATTACATCCTCCTTTAATGTTAGTTAAAGTTCCCCGAGACTACTTTGGTTCTAGACCAGTAGTGCAACCCTCCTCGGCCTTGACTAATATAGCTTTGGCACATACCGTGACTCATATTCAGACCTTCCTTCTGTTTAGTAAGTAGGCTATTCCGCCATATACTAGACATTACTTGTCTACTGCATGCTTATATAAAACTTTGTTGCTTTGACATGAACATAGAGTTTTCTTTCGCACACGTCACCTTGCGTGAACAGCTTCCAAAGCAGCCAAAGTTTCCCCGCATCGATGGGATTTCCGAAAAGATAAAACTCTCGAAAAGAAGAGAAATTTACCCTTGCTTTTATTATTGAACAGTCGAGATCTGTTCAATTGTTTTCAATCTTTCCCGACATTTACTCAGACCACCGATCAGACTTATCCCGAAACTCCGTGTTCATACACGTCCCGATAAATTTACCTAATCCTGACATTCCGCCCGAGTGGCCACCTCGCTGTGGAGGTATCAGACAAATTTATCCGAACTGCGAAAGCTTTCGACTACCGGGTTATTGTAGAAATACAACCCAAAAAATCCTAGGTCAATCCAGCACCAGACGCAGAAACGCGTCTCCTAGGGTAGCAGCCTCCTTCTGGAGCACCCTAAACCTGGTTTTCTCGATAAACCTCTGAGCCTTTTATAACCATGGTGGATTTGGACATCCAAATCACTTAAAATATGGCAAAAGTATGCCCCGGGACCATGCTGATTGCCTATAAACCCTTATGATTCCTTCCTCCTTCCCTTATGATTTTCTCTGGACCTGAACGGTGTACTTTCCGCCTGAACCATTCTGATGAAATTTGATCCATGACCGCTATCAAATTGTTCCGCGATAGAAATAAACTGTGATAACATCCTACCATCAAATTTTCCGGGAGGTTTAGCCTTTTACTTATTTTCGCCTCGGGTATCAGATCTTACGGACTGAGCTCACACGAATCCTTCAAACACTGGTGATACAACATCACAATATCCATGTCGCGAAGGATGGCTGAAGAAACATAATACCAGCATGCATGAAAATGACTCCAGGTGTTGGTCGCCCCGTTCCGTTCACCTCGGCTCATTGAGTCATTAACTCCTCCGCAACCAGAACGTGAATTCGCGTTCGCCTAGGCGAATTTGACGTTGCTAGAGGAAAAAAAAACTCCCAAGTTGAACTATTTTCGCGTTGCCTCAGTTCGCGCTGAGGAAATTCAGAAAATCAAGATCGCATCTTCCCGAGTTAACTAAAAGTGCGAACACACGATGAGGAATTCCCGCCAGGATTTCCTGCACTTTCATCATCAAGTTGAAAAAATTTCAACTGTTCCATATGGAAGTTATGATGGCGCCATAAATCCGGGCAGGAATTCCCTTCCGGGAGCTTCCGATCCTCATCGTGTGTTTGCACTATAAGGAAAAAAACAAACAAAATTAACAACTTTAGAATTAAACCAAGAACTTAACTTTTTGCTTACTGTCGCCCATCGCCTGGTCTCCCTGTGTCATCCAACCCGGCCTGAACATGGTACTGTACTATGGTTGTCTGTGCTGTGTCCTGGAACAACTATGCCTTTCCCTGGCTAAACTACTGTTGCAAATATCTGCAAAAAAATAATTTTAAAATTGTTCTTCGTCTCACGAGGTCTGGAGTTGTGATACTGAGGGCGGATTGCCTGCTGGAGTTGTGTCGTGTTGCCTGTCATAAACCCCACAATTACTGCGGTTCCCTAGCTACATCTATATATATATATAAGTAAGTAAGTAATTTATTTATAACCCGCCGTTTTCAGAAAGCGGAGTAAATGAAGAAAATAAATAAAACACGTAAACATACACAAAAAGACACTTAATTTCAAGCGTCGGCCAGGAAGCAGTGTAGAAGGTCGTGCGCTGGTTGGGTTCTGTTGTCGATGATTTTTTATAGCGACGAAGAAACATCCAAAAGGGTAACACTTGCATCTTCAATTTTGAACTTCTCCTTCAAAGTATGGTTATGGCATAATTTCGACAAGTGGAGCAGGTGCTTTGCATATTTAAAATAACATGATTAGCCTATAGCCTATTAGCCTATTTCTATTATAGCCTATTAGCCTATTTCCTGGTAAAATAGTCCCTATTTTACGCCTGTTGTCCACAAACAATTTTTGATACCGTCAGCCAGACAATCCGTGCCCACACTAAGACTGTCACTTACATTCAGCTTTAACATAGCCTTTTCTAATGAGAAACGGAATAAATCAAGTCTCACAAGCAAGTGTTCTGAAAACATTCTCCTCGGGTTAAATGCCAAAAAACTTTCTTTGGGAGGACACCCTTAAATTGTCTAGTCGGAGTCCATGGTCTTTGATGCACATTTTGTCGCTCGGCCCTTTTATTATCTCGCTGCCTTTCACTCTTGTCCTTGTGACGCATTCTTGACTGCGATCACAATCGCCTCTTCATCTTTCGAAAAGGTAAGTAGAAAAGATAGGCAAAAAAAATGTTTCTGTAACTTTTATCCGACGTATCCGTTGTAAACATAAATGTTTCAAAGTCAGCTTTTCAGCTTATTATTTGCTTAAAAGTCATTAGGATTTTCTTTGCTGGCACATAGTTGTCCCTCCGGCCTATTAACACCACTATTTTTTTTGCTCCGGCTAATTTTAGCGTTGTCCCTGCCCGTCTTGTTCTGTGACTCTAGCCTGGTATGGGAAAAAGCAATTTATCCTTGGCACAGCCTCCGGTTTCCGTGAGCCCCCAAAAAATGTTCCAGGAACAGGGCAAATACGGCTAGGTTGCAGTTGCGTGTCTGACGGAAATGATGATATCTCATCCGCCGCAGAAATCGTAGCCCTTGCTGCTCCAGGTGTAATACGGGGGTGAAGGAGAATGTATCCTTCGGTCTCGATCCCGTAAAGTATTCGGTAGCGTGGAGCAGGCACGTGGGGTCTATCTCTTAGGGCGTTATAGAGTCAAACAAACTAGAGTGCGAGTATAGGTTTAATAAACGTTACGACTTACTTAATACATGGAGAGCGTGCACTTGTAGTTTCACTATAACACTGTTACCTTAAGACTGGCTTAAGATCGACTGACTTCCTTACGACTGTGAGGCTGACTCCTTGAACTTCACCGAGTAGACGCAGCCCAAAACGTGATTCTTACACTCCTAGGCTCATTGCTGTATTAGACCTAGGCAGGGACCTTAAGCCTAGGCCTGCCACTAGCATTCTTCCTTTGTCGGAAATGGGGATCATCCATTCATTGTTCCGAGCACAGGTTACAGAGATGGTTTTAGTATCTTGGCAGAATATGGAGGGTTTGAGGGACGCATAAATACTTAATATTTGACCAAACCTTTTACCGACTAGTTGAAAGTATTGCGCATCAACAACAAACAAATCCTGTCGCCTGAGCAAAAACAAATAATATCCTAACTAGGCTAGGTTCAGGTCAGAATCGAAAAAAAAAAACTGGACTGCGCTCACAAGCCCTGACGCGAATCGTCGAACAAAATTTCAGTTTAAAAATGTCGTAAAAATACCAAAACATCTATCGAGCTTCTTTAAGAAAAAAACCGGTGGAAGGCGTACCACCAAATTTACTGCTGTCCACCAAATAACTGTATAGCCCCTCTTGACTGGCAAACCGAGTTTTACTAGTAACTAAAAGCTTGGTAGCCGTGATGGGTTTCTTGGGCATGTACAGTGTACCGAAGGTCCGCGGTAAGCGGACCAGACCAACCAAGGAGAAATCCTCAGAACGCTCGAGAACAGAAGATACGTATTTTACTGTAGAAAAAGTGAACAATAATTTAATAGAACTTAAAGAGATTTATGTTTTTGTCTTAAACGAAAAGAAACCGGGACCAGACTAATCTGCCCAAACTGACTAACCCGAAGGCACTGAAAACTCCTTGTGACCTGAAGCAATGACCTGCGAACCATACCTTATTAACCACGGCACGACCCAACGCTAATACCGTCACTCTGACCAGCTTGCGAGCGATCCGAACCACAACTGACGGTTTAGCTAGGCCGTGCGTCTCTTATCAGGCTAGGTGAAATTAGATTCGAAGCCCATGTCAATCTTTCAAGGAGGCCTGGAGTTTTCCCAGAATGTGCGGGCCACTCGTTACAGTTGTATGAAAACTCCGACGTATGTGAGGGTAATCCTATCCTATAGCACAATTCGTAAAGGCCTCTTCGTCACTGTTGCCCACGAATAGTAAGTGCTTTTCCACAGCAGACTCCTTTTCTTTCGTTTGTCCCTCTCACCCATCTTAACCACGACGCGCACAGTTTACAAAAATCATGTGTCGAACCTAAGCTTAGGAGAGCAGAAGACTGAACAGAGTTGACAAGCGAGAACAAGAAAATTTCAGATTTAAAGCACAATGGGCACTAACTATGCTTTAATTTTTATATAAAATGCTTGAGACATACACATTTCTGACTTCCACTAGATAGCGCTCCAAAATAAGCCATTTTCTTGTTATCACTTGTCGTTGACTCTTCGGCTTGTCGGCGTAGATGATTTCAGAGCATGGTACTGCAAGGCGTGGAAATTCAAAAAACTCTCGGCCATGTACGAAACTCAGTCGTTTGTAGAGCTGAGTGATGAGAGTGCCATGGCTGCTAAAACAAACCGTCTGTATAGCTGGCAGATTGCTCCAGTGATATCTGACCAAACTTTCTGTTGTTTGTAGTACCGAAGAAAAGTTTTGCTTTCTGGATGTAAAGTTACAACACTTCCAAAACTGTACGAAATATAACCGACCTACTTGCAGCTGATTCCAGAGCTTACAAGGAATTCTCAATTAAGACCGTTAATATGAATATTTGTCAGCAATACAAATAATCCGGAGTATCCTATATAATAACAACGAATGGATAAGAAAAAAGAAACTCCGTTTATATTTGCCAAAGCTAGTAAATCGGAGTATGGCAGTCTGCAAAAAACGGCGTAACGAAAAAAACGGCGTTAGCCAAATTAAGTTGCCGAGGAATC
This sequence comes from Branchinecta lynchi, assembly GCA_023053575.1. Classification (NCBI taxonomy): domain Eukaryota; kingdom Metazoa; phylum Arthropoda; class Branchiopoda; order Anostraca; family Branchinectidae; genus Branchinecta; species Branchinecta lynchi. The sequence goes on from JAKZAP010000015.1 coordinate 9,238,524, forward strand.
TGCTGATTTCTTGTGTAACATTGTATTCCAGGGGCTGTAATGTGGTATCACGATTGTTCAATCCGTCAATTGAACTTTAACTGTGCAAATGCAAATATTGACCCATCGTGATCCGTCGTTACTTTAACGCCAGAAAACATTCCTTTTAGAACACTCTGCCAACTTCAGTTATGAAGTTTGATACTCCTTTTTGGTTTTCTAACGACAAACTTGATGTGATCGAAATGTACTTGCGACAGTACTTGAAGTTTTATTGCTACTTGAGGTATTCAAGTACTTGAATATTTTACTTCGCGGACCTGTCTTACCTGTAATACTAACACGACCTACTTCCATAATCACTCCACATATTTCTAAACCCGGAGACTCCAATTTCGTACGGTATATTCTAACCCAACTGACAAAACCACGCCGATTTTCTCACTTGTCATGTTTTGCTACCATCGATGTGTATTACGCTGTTTACGGTTATCTGCGATAAGCTTTTTCATCTTAAAAAACAGTTATATGAATTGTTTCCCTGTTTTCGCAACAGATCAACGGATCTCGGAAAAGGCTTAAAACAGTATAAAGCGTGGGTTATTTATTGAAAGGACAGCCTAGTTTTAAAGTATTCAAATATTTTAAATTACTGTAAATTGAAGAGTAAATAGTGCAAGGGGTCCTTTAAGTATCAAGTATTAAGTACTCTGGGAAAGTTGTACTTAAGTAAAACCCAAGTATTTTAGTCTTGTGCTCAAGTAGTACTTGAAGTATTTCCCAATAATTTATTGTGGCTATGCTTCAAGTTGTCTCTCCACTGCAGCTAGTAGATCACTGAGAACGAGCGGAGATTTTTATAACTATGATAATAATAATAATAATAATTTATTGGAAAAAGCCTAATACGGCCATACAACAGATTCCTGAAGCGCCAACAACAATTTATAACACTAATAATGAAACACAAACTATTTTCTTCTTTTCATTGCATTCAAAACGAAAGAAACTACCTCACGGATTACACTTTTATTTGTCAACTTTAAGATACCAGGGAAGAGAACACCACCAGCAATCCCAACTAAACCCAATGAAGGAAGCTCTTGGCACTGCCCTAGAAGGTGGTCAATGGTATCTTGCCCAGTGCAACAAAGTGGGCAATTGTAGTTCTCCTCACCGACCTGTTTTCTCCTATCAAAAACTTTCTGTCTGTACCGTAATGGAAGAGAGTTAGTCCGGAGTTGGAACCATACCCTAAGTGCCTGCGCCGACAATCCTAATTTAAAATAATATTCAAATCCAAAAGTAGTTTTTATTTGTCTATAATAAAATAGTGTCTCTGATTTATCCAGTGCTGCCTGCCAATTTTTAATTTCCTGATCCCGTAATACCTGCTGAAACTGTCGCAGCAACTGTGATCATCTGGTCCCAAACCATCGTTCCAAGCCAAAGATAAACCTGCTTTATCGAGCATGGCTCCACTAATTTTTACCTTCTTACAGATTTGGAAAGATCCTAAACATGAGATATGATGATGTGAAAGGATACGGTATATTGCAATTCGAAAATTGCGAGTCAGCAAAGAAAGCTGTGGAGACGATGAACGGAAAGTATACGAATGGGACACGACTGGAAGTTCGTTATAAAGAACCCAAATTGTGTCGTTTCTTCAAGAGTGGGACCTGTCCTCACGCAAAATGTCTGTATAAGCACTGATGCACGTTACTTTTGTGCGTTAAGTCATACAAATCTGAATAAAAGCTTTATTTGTTCAATAGGCCTTTAGTAACTATATTTGTGGGTCTGAAGTCCGTGACTCACCATGACCGTATCTAACACAAGAAAACTCAGCTTCGAAAATGAATTAGGAGGCAAATCACATTTCTAAGTTTGAACGTGTAGTGTTTTTCTTACATTTTCTTAGTTGGATTTTCACCCTTTCCCCTGACCAAGGGCGGCAAGGGCGGGTGACTCCCCCCCCCCCCCCCCCTATTCTCCAGAGAATCTACTCTCAGTCGTAGCTTGCCTGTATTACGAAATGACATACAGGCAGTTAAAAAACGTGAATTGCACCCACAAATCACATTTTTTAGTCGTATGGCTACGAAGAAATTTCTATTCGTATGTTTTCAGATTCATAGTTGTGTGTTCAGAGTTTTCCAGAATCAAATTCGTATGTTTTATCTTGCCAGAATGACATGAATGACAATTTCGCCTGAAAAGACCCGTTTCTTGGGATTTTCTAGTCGTAAGTTAGAGACAGTCGTAAGTTTTCACCTTGCCAGATAAAGGCAGACATCGTGAACTTCGCCTTCAAATGACCTGTTTCTTGTCGTAATCTTCCAGAGACTTAGGTAGTATGTTTTAAGCTTGTCAGATTCACAGTTCTGACTTCTCAGTTTGTCAGATCACAGTCGTGTGGACCGCGTCAACCGCGAATTTTCCCTGAAAATTACCCGGTTGTTGTCGTATTTTACGAAGAGATTTTCTAGTCGTAATTTAGAGACGGTTGTAAGTTATAAGCTTGCCATATGAGGCAGTTGGGTGAATTACAACCATACCTGGTCGTACGGTTGTATAGAGATTTTCTATAAGTCATTGCGTTACGAAATACCGTGTGTTTTGAGCTTGTTAGAATGATCGTATGTTTCGAACGTGTTGGAGTGACATAAATGCCATTAAATCGTGGTTTTCACTCTGTGGCGCTGAAAACCGAGGGGGGTGCCCACTCTCGAAAATCAAGTACACCAAGTGTCGGGTGTGTCGGAGAGGCCGGAGGTGTGCAGGAGGTGAGCCGGGTGTGCCGGAGATGGGGACCCGTCTATTCGCCCACCCGTCGATTCGCCCAACCGTCATTATGCCCAAAATATACGTCACATCCCCCACTTTTTCCGACAGTTCGCCTAACCGTCACAAGACCCAAAATATCCGTCGATTCACCCACCCGCTGATTCGCCCACCCGCTGATTCGCCCAACCGTTGATTCACCCAACCGTCGATTCACCCACCCGTCAATTCTCCTACCGTCGATTCGCCCAGCCTCGGTTTCGTGAAGCGTCGATTCACCCGCTTCTAAAATCCGTCGATTCGCCCACCCGTCGATTCGCCCACCCGTCATAAGACCCAAAAAATCCGTAACAACCCCCACTTTTTCCGACAGTTCGCCTACCCGTCACAAGACCCAAAAAATCCGTCGATTCGCCCAAAAATTCCGTCACAACCCCCACTTTTTCCGAAAGTTCGCCTACCCGTCACAAGACCTAAAATATCCGTCGATTCGCCCAATTTTCAAAATCAACCTCCGATCTAGTGCGGCCTTTATCACTGAACGCGGTATCAGAAAACGACTGAGTCGCAGGGGAGTAATTAAGAAGGTTACGATACCGTCCAATGTAAATACGGGTGAAAACTAGTCAATAAACCTTGAGCCAGATTGATCAGAAGCATGATGTCAGACCTCGGTGCTGACAATGAAGGAGGAAAAAAGAGGATGAATGCAAGAGTAAAACAAGTTTAAAGAACGAGGTGGGCTACATATTGCGATTATGTGGTTTGTCAAAGAAAATGATGATGCCGCAAGATCAATCAAGTCTCAGTAGAGTGTAAGCACTTCTTACGGATGTCTTTCCCAAACTTCCCCTACAAACGAGCTTATTAGTTTCTTCTCAATCTATTTATCTATTTATCAGTCTATTTATATTCTGTTTCTCAATCACTTTTCGAGCTAGGGAACTTCCAGATGTGCTAGGACGATGAAACTTGGCAGGCGTATCAGGGAACCGACCATCTGGAAATAATCAGTTTCCCGATCCGACCATCTGCGGGGGAGTAAAGGGCGGAGGAATCTTGAAAATTTAGGGCAGTTTGCCACACTTTTTCGAGTTAAGGTACTTCCAGATGTGCTAGGGCGATGAAAATTGGCAGGCGTATCAGGGACCCGACCAAAGTAACTTGGAAATAATCAGTTGCTGATCCGACCATCTCGGGGGAGTTGAGGGCGGGGCAATCTGGAAAATTGAATAGTGCGTAGCTTCTGAACGGTATTCGGATTGGAATGAAACTTGAAAACTGAACAAAGGACATATCTCTGATGCCCCATCTGAAGTACGGACCGGATTCGGTAGCTATAGGGAAGTTGGGGGGGGGCCGGAAATCTCGAGAAACGGTTGGAATGGAGGGATTGGAGTGCAACTTGCTGGGAACACCAACACAATTGGACTGGATCCGGACCCTTGGGGGGGGGGGGGTTGGAGGGAAGATTCCCTGAATTCTGGTGATGTTAGTTTTGGGGATTTTCTCGACGAAACTTGGGAGGCATTTCTGGGACCCGACCAAACTAACTTGGAAACAATGTCTCGATCCGACCATCTGGGGGGGGGGGGTGGAGGGAGGGGGAATCCGGAATATTGAGTTATGCGTAACTTTGGAACGGATGGTCGGATTTGACTGAAGGGAACGTCGAATTTGACATGTCTCTGGTGATCTTTTCATGTCCGGACCGGACCGGACAGTTGGAGGGGGGGAGGGAGACCGGAAAATATGTGACTGGCTGATACTGGAGAGATGGGATGGAACTTCGTGGGAACAACAAACAGATGCTCTCGATAAATCTTTTTCAGAACTGGATTGCCTCCGGCGACTGTGGGGGGAGTTTGAGGGGGGGGGGCGGAATTCCGGTGATCACGATTTAAGGTACTTCCAGCTGTGCTAGGAAGATACAACTTGGCTGGAATATTAAATATTTGACAACATCCGAGATTTCCAAATCCGACTATTCCTTAAAATATCGATCTCGACCGCACAGTAAGAAAAATACTTTTAAGCAAAATATACATTTTCATGATCACCATGAGCCCATTTCATTTTTGCCTCAAGGGTTTTGCTTACAAATGAAGTTCCGGCTCCCTTAAAGTGCGCATTTTAACTGCGAAGTCGAAAAGTAATTTTTATCAAATGATTCATCTCAACTTCTGACAGCAGGTTCAACAGCTGTGGGGAGTTGGGAGGGGGTGATCCGAAATCTCAAGAAACGGTTAGAATGGAGCGATCGGAGTTAAACTTGATGGGAAGAACAACCATTTATTCTAGATAAATCGTTTGCACAATTAAACTGGATCCGAAAACTTGGAGGGTGCGGTGGGTGGAGGGGGGCCTTCCTGAATTCCTGTGATTGCGTTTTTCAAGACGAAACTTGGCAGGCATATAAGGGATCCGGTCAATCTGACAGAGCCCTTACCTACTACATACACGCGCAAGTGCCATTTGAGCTTACAGCTCTTGTTCTCTTACTTTATCCGGTTTGCACCGTCAAATTTGATTAAAGCTTTGTTTTAAGGCCAAGTATCAGGCTCAATAATTAACACACCTAGTTTCGTGCCGTTGAAAAACGGTAAGTAATGTCTTGTAAAAGTTTTTTTTTTATGTTATCTTTATTTGCAAAAAAAATCGATCGTTATCACTTTCCGCTGCTGAGAGCAGAGCTCAAGCGCACACGAAAAAAATAAATAAATCAGAATCGATTGCCGAGATACGGACACGAAAATCCCAAACAAAAAAAAATGGGGATATCATACACATTTTTTGGGTGGTTCCCAAAATGACCACGATTTTTTTGCCAACAACTCAAAATGCTATAATTCAGGGTGTAGACCCTGAAATTAAAATAGTTAAAAATGTTAACGGTCCAAAATTTCAACATTTTAAAATGCTCTCAGGGAAGGCTAATCGTCCTGGTTGAAAGTCCGACGACTAACTGTCGGTAGAGGAGGTCAGAATGGCCCGGGACAACGGACAGCGAGATTACAAGGGACAGGATTACTACGGAAATTGTGAAAGGATCATTTTACAGTTCATTAAACTATAATGATTCGCGCGAAAGTACGAAGAAATGCCTTTTAAAATTGTTTTCAGCCCATACAGTGCAACTAGGCAATCTAAACCTTGCACCCTGAAGGTAAGAATTGTTAAAAATAACAGTTTTGAGATCGCTGTTGGTGTTTTGTATTTGGAATCAAAACGTAAGTGACTTTTGACATCGCAAAAATTGTCCGTCTGTCTGTCTGTCTGCGAGTACGGTAACTCTCGAAGGGAATTACTTTTATGAAAGTTGGTGTAAGGATTCTTTGGGTCAAGGATAAGGTCAAGTTTGTAAATGGGCTTTGTAGTCCTATATTTGGGAGTGGGGGTTCAAATTAGGGGGCAAACAAAATATTTTTAAACAGCTAATGTGATAGTCAATTATGGGGTAAAAAGACATGCTGAACAGGAGGGTGAAAACCATTTTCTCTCCGGACAAGTATTTCGCCCGGAAACCGGCAAAAACCGAAAAGTTGGGCAAAAGTAAAAGTTTTCTCTGAAGAAAAATATTCTTTGTCTGGATCAAATATTAGATTTTTGGGATCCCGTCGAAACCTTGGGTCTTGTTATTTTCAAATTACATTGTAATTGAACAGTCGAACAGTTTCAATGGACGATTATTCCCATCCTGATACTCTGTCCGCTCCTTTCGCTTCACATTCATCACTAGCTCCAATTTACTACTGCCTGAACATCTCAAACTGTACAGTCGTGGTCATTCTGAATCGTGGGCATTATGGGTCGTAGGCATTTTGAATCGTGGACACTGTGATCGTGGTCATTATGAGTGTCAGCCCCATTTTTCCTGCTGGACCGATTCAGCTAAAATCAGGCACAGCCCGGAACAACTGAAGTAACAAAAGAATTCCGGTAAAAACTAGAGTGAAAAGGTTGACTTATAATTGTCGTCCGCCATCTGTTCTGTGGAAGCTTGTAAAGTTACCGACTAATTAGTACAATCATTTTCCGATTCATCCGCCAAGGGTCATGTATAAGGAAGCATAACGTGGACTAGTATATCCCTTGAGCTTCAGTATTGCAGCGGTAATAATTTCATAATATTCTCCTCTGGGTTCCCGTCGGAACCTTTAGTATTGCTGCCGACCAAAGGTTAAGCCAACATTGGATCATGTCTGCCGACCAAAGGTATCGGGGAGCACCAATCAAATTTCACTCTATTGAGAATTGAATGATCGTGTGTCATTGTAATTTCGTTTAAACGACCAAATAATCGCAATATGTGGCCTACCGTTTTCGGTACATATTGTACCTAAAACTATGGTAGCTCATTCATCCTCCATTTTCTCTTTTATATCCGCACCGAGGTCTTATATCATGCTTCTCATCATTCTTGCTCAAGCTGAATTGACTAGTCTTCACCCTTATTTACATTGGACGGTATCGTATCCTTCTTAATTACTCCCCTGTGACTTCTACCGTCTTCAATGAAAAGAGCCGCGCTGGACCAAATGTCGGTTTTGAAAATTGGGCGGATCGACGGATATTTTGGGTCTTGTGACGGGTAGGCGAACTTTCGGAAAAAGTGGGGGTTGTGATGGATTTGTTGGGCGAATCGACGGATTTTTTGGGACTTGTGACGGGTAGGCGAACTTTCGGAAAAAGTGGGAGTTGTGGCGGTTTTTTTGGGTCTTATGACGGGTGGGCGAATCGACGGATAATAGAATTGGGTGAATCGACGCTCAAGCAATAGGACATTGGGTGAATAGACGTTGGGCGAATCGACGGGTGGGCGAACTGACGGGTGGGTGAATCAGCGGGTGGGCGAATCAGCGGTTGGGCGAATCGACGGTGGGCGAATCGACGGTTGGGTGAATCGACGGATTTTTAGATTGGGCGTATTGACGGGTGGGTGAATCGACGGGTGGGGTTAGTGACGGCGACCCCCGGAGATGTACCTGGTGTCCCGGAGATGTGCCGGGTCTGCTGGAGATGTGCTGGGCATGCCAGACGTGTGCCGAAGTTGTACCAGGTGTAAAAGAGGTGTGGCGTAATTATCACGAAAGTACAGACTGAGCCTCAAGAACTAGAAATTTGCGGAACCACGGCTGTCTTCGATTTTGATAGAAGAATTACTGAAAGTATTGATTTCAGGAAAGAATAAACCGAGAGGTAGACTTAACGGACTGAAGCTTCTATATTAGAATGTTGCTGATCACAATCTTTTCACTGGGTTTATGTGAACTTTTAAATGTCCTTCGATACTTTTAAACCAATTTGTTGGTTCAATTCAATGAACTTTTGCCTACGGGCTTTGTCAATACTTTAAAAGAGAAGGGCTCTTTCTCAAGACGTCGTCTGAATCTGTGTAAGCGTTCCTCACTTTGTCTTCGTCTCTTCTTTGGGTATTTTCGAATCTCACTTTCACTCGTCAATCTATAACACATAAACTTGCATTCTCATCTCATCGGTTTTCGTCATAAAATCACACATCTCCTCTGGGGTCTTCTTAAAATTACATATTAAAATTCATCATTCAATAATCAACACAAAAATTTAAAATTTTCTCCTCTTAAACTACAAAATCTTATAGAACTTTGTACTTTTTGCGAAATTACCCAAACAAATCACAGACAATTTTCTGGCCCAAGCTGGGGCACTTGAATGGCCTAGGATAGACCTTACTGAAAAAGCACCAGATTTGTGTATCACATTTGCTTTTAATATCACTCTCTGAGGGGTCGCTGTCAGTACCGCAACACGTCAGTTCGCATAAACGTCAATTCGCCTAAATAAAAAGTCCGACAAAAATCCGACTCTACACGTCAGTTGCACTTCACGTCAATTCATCTACACGTCAGTAGACCAACTCGTTAGTAGACCAACAAGTTAGTTGACGAACACGTCAGTAGACCAACACGTCGGTAGACCTAACCGTCAGTTTAGTCGCCGTCAGTTCGCCTATTTTAAAAATCTGTCAGTTCGGAGACACGTCAGTTCAACTACACGTGAGTTCAGCTACACGACAGTTCGCCGGCCGTCAGTTGACAGAACGTCAGTTGACAGAACGTCAGTTGACAGAACGTCAGTTGACAGAACGTCAGTGGACAGAAAGTCAGTGGACAGAACGTCAGTTGACATGACGTCAATTGAAATGACGTCACTTGACATAACGTCACTTGACATGAACGTCAGCTAACATAAACGTCAGTTCGCCTGCATAATCCGTCACTATGCCCAAAAATTCATATCGGCCGATTAGTTGAAATTCGACTAGGGCACAGAAAGCAATTAAGCAGAGAGAAGAAAACCCAGGGGATTAATAAAAGGAAGCCGACATTTGCGTATACTGATGGGGATAAAATTAGTTCAGAATGCCCAGGAGCTTGCAATCAGACACGGCAGGTAAAGTCACTAAAGAAAGAACAGATGCAAAGTAATTCCATCAGTACAAGCTGTTGCGAAAGTTTTGCGAACCACTGTGCGAGCCACAACATTTCCGGGACTCCCCCTCCAACTCGCCCTTCTGTGACCGAATACGACTTGGACACGTAAACTTCGCATCTGTTACATCTTCTCTTCCCGTCCATCAAGATTAACTCGAATCGGAGCATATCCACGAATTTCCAGCTCCAGCAGCATCATCCTCCTATCTTGGTCGGATCCGGTTCGGACGCCAAATGACAACTCTAGACCAAACTTGGTGCTGCATGTCCAAACTTGCAACCCATTCATCCCATATGTTTGTTTATTGTGCATGTCACAAAGTTGAATTGTCGCCTTCTATTATCAATCCCTTGGGTGAGCTTCCGTAATTATCCCATCGACAACAATATGTGATATGTGAGCGAAAATTTCTGTGAACTGACGTTTATGCCAACTGATGTTTATGCCAACTGAGATTTTTGCTAACTGACGGTTAAGTGAAGTGACGGTAGGTGAACTGACGGTGGTCGTACTGACGTGTAGATGAACTGTCGGATTTTAGGATTAGGTGAACTGACGCGCAAGTCTACTGACGTGTTGGTCTACTGACGTGTTGGTCAGGTGACGTGTTGGTCTACTGGCATGGTCATCTGATGTGTTGGTGAACTGACGTGTGAGTGAAGTCACATGTTGGTCAACAGACGGATTTTCGACCTTCAACTGACGTGTAGCCGAACTGTCGGAAAATAAATATTCTTTGAGCCCAAGCTGACTTTGAAACATTTATTCAAACAATGTTTAAAACGGATACGTCGGAACATGTTGGAGTACTGACGTTTATGTCAACTGACGTTTTGCTGTACTGACGGGACCCCTCTCTGAGCATCGTCTTTTTACAAAATAACAGGATATGCCTTGCATTATCTACAATGTTACACTCGCGACAATTTTTGAAATCAACTATACATACGTACTTGTTGTTTGTGTTCTCTGAAACATATGTTGTTGTTGGGACCGATAATCTTTATTCTTCTTCTTCTGTCAGACCACGTTTCAGTTCGGAGAAATTAATTCACAACCTGGAATTTCAAAATCACTGAAACGGGCAAAACAGCGGGCGTGCCGGAGGTGTGCGGGGTGTGCTGGTGATGTGCCGGGTGGGCCAGAGGTGTGCCGGACGAAGGTGTACACTGGGTTCCGGGAAATGGGCACCCCTTCGCTGAAAACAGGCTGATTTTCGAAAATTTCGCCTGCGGCGCGACGTTTCAACATGGCTTGCGGAGTAAGGTTTGCACATAAACAGGCTTTGTAACTATTTTGCACTATTTTTTTTTGTTAGTCAAAGTTTAAAGTGGCAGCACTACTACGTCCCAGCTTCCGGGAAAGTTCCTCACTCCGTTTACGAGTTATCGGGGCACGGACGGACAGATATGTGATATCGTTGGCAGCCTTTAAAATGTTTCGCAAAACTTTACCTGCGCCGTCTTTCATAGTACTCGCTATCTGGTTGAATGTCTCTTAATTTAGGTAAGGTGTTCGACTTCAGATTTCAGCCACCTTAAGCAGCTGGGAATGCCAGAAAACGGTCGGATCAGAAAAGAATCGCCTGTGGCGCTGAGTTTAAATTTGTTTTGGGTACATACGGTAAAAGCTGCTGCTTGGGATCTGAGCCACGTTAAAAGCTTGTGTGGGAAGTAGTCAAATATTGCCCAATAAAGGCCGATTTAACAAATTTGCCTGGCTCTTTCGTAGTCCTACCCTATTTCTATTTAGTTGTAGGTGCATCATTTATGTGTGGTTTTAGCTTGAAATGTGAAGTCTAAGCCTACATTAAAAGGTAGAAGTTGTAAAGGAGTAGTTGAATTTTGCTCGGATTGAAAAAATTTCGCCTGCGGCGCTCATTGTAGTTTGTCTACAGTAGGTATGTCGGTAGCTGGTACCGAGGCGAAATTCGATATGAACTGCATCGTCTAATTCCTGTTACTTATTTTGTTTTATTATTTATTACTAAATGGGATTTTCCGTAACATTTTAGAACTTCTAACGTTAATGTTTCTTGAGCCTGCCGGTGCTGTGTTTTCAGCCTGTCATATATTTTGAAGTCCTCACCTCCCCCCCCCCCCCCCACCTCCCATGCCCAAGCCCTTCGAACCGCCCCTGCCCTGCCCCTCACGCAATTGAGATTACGTTTATGCAAATTAGTTGAGTAAGACAGTCGTGATCGCCGAGTCATTAATTATTTGCGTTTTTGCAGATACCATGGTATCCTTTACCACCCGAACTGGATCTGTGTATAAGCCAGGCTTCACCTTCCAGTACCGGACGTTCGGGGCTTCCGCATAGTCAAGCCAACCCTTCCAGATTTTCATGATACTGCTGACTGCTAAATTTACTGTTCTTCAACATTTCCTAGATCTCCGCTTTACATTTCGTATATCTCTCTTATCCCAGTCACAGCTATCAATCACTTTCCCTCTTCTTGCCCCATTTGCATATTTGTAGTGTCTCTCGATCGGGTTGCCAGACATCCGGAATCTGGGGGTGTGGACTTCCAGACGTGTTTGGCCTGACTTCACCTTCCAGATCCGTCTAGACGAAAACGACCGTCTGGGTTACGGAAGAAAAATCCGGAAGGTGAAGCCTCGCTCTAATACGGGGGGTGAAGGAAGATAAACTTTCGGTTCCGTAATTTATTCGGTAGCGTGGGGGAGGCTCGTGGGGTCTATCTCCTAGGGTGTTATAGAGTCAAACAAACTAGAGTGCGAGTATAGGTTTAATAACAGTTTCAACTTACTCAATACATGGAGTGCATACACTGGTTCACTGGTCCTAGTCGTCTGACTTACGTCTGAGGATTGACTCAGTTAATACATGGATAATTGTCCATATATATCCTGATCGAAGTCGAAAATACCGGCGTTTCAAGAGCAGTGCCACAAGCAGCGTGAGAAAAAATTACTTGTCATAAAAAGGCACTTGGCGAGTCCTTTGAATCGAATTTGAATCCTTCGAATAGAAAACTTCGGTATCTATTCGAGGGGAAAATCGGGGTGATCTTACGGACTGTTTAGGTTCTTCTCGCTACATCTGCAATTAGTCGTTTCTGCAGTAACCGTGGTATCTGATACACGGTTGCTGTGCACAAACGACAATTACCGAAATTGTGTCACATCCCTAAGTGCCAAATTTCTTCCCCAACGGTTTGACAAAAATTGATGAAAGTGAGATGACTTCTTCAGATACCACGATAACTGGCGAGATGCCACAATATCTGCAAAAACACCTTTTGACTGTGCTATCAGGTACCACGATAACTGCAAAAACGACTTTAGACCGTGGTATCAGATACATGGTGTCTGCAAAAACGCAACTATTGAGTTTAGTTGTCTATTGTTCGGCGATATTTGAATTTTCGATACATCGATATTTTCACTTTCGATATTGGATAATCAGTATATCGATATTTCTTTACCATGTTTCACTACAGGATACGTCTCGTTTCGCCATTTAAGAACAGAATTGTCGTTAAATAGCATCTTGCTTTATCTTGAACTCCGAATAAATAAGAACTGAATTATGAATATTTATTGCTCCAATTTCGGATACATAAATGTAGGTTATGTCGGATTATTAATTATAATAATTATGAATGAACAAATATCGTTTTCGATATCGACATTTACGTTTAGATATTCGATATCGATATTTGGTCCGATATCTCATTATCTCGTCGAATATCGCCCAACACTATTGTTGTCATTCCGTGCCCGTCCTGAACAGTTGTCTATAATATATGTACAAACAAATGTTGAGTTACAAAGACAACAGTAGGTAAACAAGGACGCTGGCTTCTAGCGCTGTACTGCCATAGGATGTTGGCAGATTTTATTCCAGTCCAGATTATTTTTAAACCCTCGATTATAAAAACATCGCTATATTAATGAGAGCCGCCTTCCAACAGCCTACGAGTGGAAGCCAGAAGGGAGAAGAAAGCGAGGCCACCCCAAAAACATATTGAGGCGAACATATAACCGAGATCTGAGGACGGCTAGTACCTCGCTAGTACCTGAATGGGAAGACGTCACCGCTGCGGCATTAATGCGGGACGAATGGAGAGGCTTTTTCGACGCCCTATGCGCCACCGATGGCTCTGGCGGAACTAAGGTCTAAGGTAAGGCTCCATCCTGATCTGACCTTCTGCAATCACTAAATTTCGAGAATAAATATCTGAAAACCCCAGCATCGGAGACAGTAATGCGGAAACTTCGGAAATGGAAATCTTTGAACAGAAACCGCTCCCAAGTTTTAAAGTGTGGAACTCAACCGACTGAAATGTGTCGTCACACGACCAATTGTAGAGGGATCTTACGGTGCCAAAATTCTTTCTGTTCCCTTCAACTTTTTCTTTTCCTTTTTTTAGTTTAAACATGAGACCTCTCACACATTCCAAATGCTGTTCTAAGATCTCTGCCTCCCCCATCTCGTGTCGGGAAGCAACTGATTTGTTTCGGTCTCTCCGTGCGTTAGAATAATCTTGGAAACGCTGTTTTCCTTTTTATGAGATTTTATGAGCGTCTAGTGCTTTTTGCAAGGTGCATGTAATCTATGTGCCTAGTGACAAACTTTGACAGCCGAAAGTGATACGCCCCTCAAAAAATTCCTCTCCGATTAGTTCTTTTATGGCAGTTAGGTGCGCTATCGTAAAGAAAACAATGAAACGTTACTCCTTTGTGTACGCTTATCCAGGTTTGTTTTGCTATTTTCAATTCCTCTTAAGCCTACCCATGTTTAAAACTGTTTAAAATGAAATTAAAATAACTGTTTAAAACTTTTTTCTGTCAAGCGTCATCAAGTTTGTCATTTCTGGCTTCCGACTTCAGTGGTGAGTGCTAGCTGTCTTTTCCACGTGGCTAATGCGCGACTCGATATGAAGCGAAAGCCTAATCGCTCATTCACCCGTCAGATAACTTATCCCCAGATCTCAGGTGGGATTGTTATGTTCCTCTAGCGCGTCTGGCGGCAATACGGTCGTTGTAAAATCCACTGACAAAGTGCCGCCAGGTGTTTTAGAGAAACAAGAACAATCCCACGTTAGGTCTTGGTATCAGGGGCATCCGAAGGGGGTTGCTGGCGCCCCCCTGAAAGTCTGTGGAAAAAAATTACGGTTTTGTCAATCAAAGAATTTGTCAAATTCACCTGAACTTGATGATTTGTATGGATTTTACCGGATTATTGCTCAAGGAACATACCAGAATTTTGCGCAGGGCATCTGCCGAAATCTTGCACAAGGAATCTACCGGGAGTTGTCTCAGGTAGTTTACTGGAGGCTGGATCACCAGACTTCGCCCCACGGAATCTACTAGAATTTTGGAATCTACCGGAATCTACAGGAATTTTGCTCAGGGAATCTACCGGAATTTTGCTCAGGGCACCTACCAAAATCCTGCTCAAGGAACATACAGGAACTTGTCTCAGGGAATTTACTGGATGTTTGACCTACTGGAATTTTGCTCAGAAAATCTACCGAGATTTTGCTCAGCAAACCTACTGGAATTTTGCTCAGATAATCTACCGGAATTCTGTTCAGGGAATCTAGCGATGCCTTTCTCAAGGAATATATCAGATCTTGTCTCAGGGAATTTACTACAAACTGGATCAGGAAATCTACCGGACGTTGCTCCATGGAATCAACCAGAATTTGGCTCAGAGAATCTACCGAATTTTGTTGCTAACCGGATAAGTATAGTTTCACAGCTTACCAGGACGACCCCGGCACACAAATTACCAGAGTGATTCTTGCAGACAGACAACATAGCGTACCGGAACACTCATCGGGTGACTCCGGTAATCTCCCAAGTTTTTGTAGCTTTAGGCAACGTACTGAAATACATCATTTCCAAATACAAATACTGTCCCAGGAATAATATCAGGGTAGCGTGTACTCCAGTTTCGACAGCTTCTTCGACTCCTTTCCGGTGATTAGCCGAGGAGAGTTCAAAGACGAGTTAGCGTTGTTCCAAAATCATCCTAAAAGTCGCCACAAGGGCCTCGAAACAAACGAAAATAAATTATTCGAAGTTTTTCGTGAATTGAAAGGTGTCTTACCACTAGTATGGAAAGCGTCCAAGCTGACCAAGACAATCCCTGTTACCTCAGCAAGAGGGGAAAGACTTTTTTATTAAGATAATGTTGGTTTAAGGCCACTTTGCCTTCATCATTGTATGACCATGTGAATCATTGTATGACCATTGTTTGACCATATCGCATGTGAAACCGATGTAGTTGAAGAATGTGAAATTGGATGTGTTGTGAACAAATGGAAACAATTAAAACCGGACTAATAATTGTGTAGCGTGGGTAGATGGTCGAAGACTTTTTGGGATCCCAAAACGTAAGTGGAGGGATACCTATGACATCGCAAAAGTTGTCCGTCCGTCTGTCCGTCCGTCCGTCCGTCTGTCCGTCCGTCCGTCCGTCTGTCCGTCCGTCCGTCCGTCTGTCCGTCTGTAAGAACGATAACTCTCGAAGGGAATGAGATATTTTGATGAAACTTGGTGTGAGGATTCGTTGGGTCGTCGGACCAGTCAAGTTCGTAGATGGGCATTGTAGCCCTACATTTAGGGGTGGGGAAGGGGGTTCAGATAAAGGGGCAAACTAAATATTTTGAAACAGCTAATTTGATAGTCGATTATGGGGTAAGAAGACATGTTGAACACGATGGTGAAAACCATTTTGTCATCGGAAAAACAGTTCGCCCGGAATCCGGCCAAAACCGGAAAGTTTGTTCAAAGTAAAAGTTTTATTTGAAGTTGATTAAATGTTCGATTTAGGGGTAGGAAGACATGCGGAGGACGACGGGAAAACCATTTTGTCATCGGACAAGTAGTTCGCCCGGAATCCGGCCAAAACCGGAAAGTTTGTTAAAAGTAAATGTTTTATTTGAAGTTGATTAAATGTTCGATGTAGGGGTAGGAAGACATGCGGAGGACGACGGTGAAAACCATTTACTCGACGGACAAGTAGTTCGCCTGGAATCCGGCCCAAACCGGAAAATTGTTAGAAGCTTAAGTTATATTTCTAGTTGATTAGATAACCGCTTTAAGGGTAAGAAGAGATGCTCAGTCCGTGTTTGACAATCTATTTTACCAGGAAATTTAGTTCGACAGGAATCCGGCTGGAGTCGGAACATTTGTTATAAATTTAATTTTTATTTGAAGTAGATTAGATGTTCATTATTGGGGAAAGAAGATACCCTGAGTTCGTTTTTGAGCTTTCTTTTTTCGCCGGACAAGTAGTTCTGGAGTTCGGCCGAAACCAGGAAATTGGCAGAAGTGGCAGGAAGTTTTCGTCAAAACAGATATGACTTATAGGGGTAAACACACATACTGAATCCATATCTGAACTTGGTTTTCTCAGATGACTAGCTATTTGGCCTTAATCTGTTTCTGAATTTTAGTTGTAAAAATGTTCAAGGAGTCTGGCGATGACTGGATCTGGCTAAGACAAGACCCAGTTGTCTGGATCAGATATTGAATTTTTGGGATCCCATCGAAACCTTTGGTCTTGTTAGTTTTAACTGAGAATCTTAAAGTTTAACCAAATAGGTCTGAGGTCCAACACGTCTAGTAACATATCAGTTATTCGGTTAAATGTTCCTGAAAACCAGATAAGAATTCGTTACTTTGTTTCTCCGTTATCAGGGATAGTTTATTTCATAGAATTAACTTATTCTTTCGGATTTATGATACCTATATGTGCTTGACCCTCTAGGCTTGAAATATTCAACAGCCAGAAATGTAAGCCATTGCCGAAAAGTAAAATAAAAATATCCAATTCTTTGCAAGACAAATCCTAAAATCATTTTCCTACTTTTCTACATGCGAAACTTCTCCAGTGTTGCATCTATCGCCCTCGAAACACAAGCCTTTGTTTAAATTCAAGTTCTCCGCGTCTAGATGAATTATGGTTTGTCACGCAAGCATCTCACGCTCTGAACGTTATTACGAAAAATACAAAATCCCTCGAATGTGTCAAAATCTTTTAGTATTGATTTCAGAATGAATATTAAGCTGAATTTTCAGAAAAACTTTACCCGAGCCTATTTTTTGTTGTTTGGAACACATAATAGAAGTCAGAACACAACAGTAAGCCTATTCTATAGTTTCTGCAGAGATGGTCATTACGGAGACATTTCCGGTGAAACCTGGAAAAAATGTCGGTAAAACTTCGAAAAATTCCCTTAAAATTCTGAAGCCGCAACCCTATCAGGAAGGTGTCGGGACGCCCCTGCTTGGTAGTTAGTTGGCTTGGTGGACAAGGCTTTCGGCCCATACCTAGTTGCGGGTTAGCCCCGTGGAAAGCCAACTAGCAGTCAGCACTGAAGTCGAAAGCCAGAATTGATAAAAATGATGAAGTTTGACAGAGTAAAGTTAGGCAGAGCACACATAAAGGTACACTGTCAGCATTTTCATAACAGACAGAAAAAGGATGCGCAGTTTAAACAGACAGTGTGTATCAGACACCACTTGGGATGGTATCTGTTGTGTTGGAAAACGTTATACGTGAAATGTTATGCAGAACAAGCATTGCCAGAAGAGCCAAAAAAGCATCCACTGCCTTTTTTGTTTGTAGCGATGCTTTTGGCGATTTTTCGGCTCTTCTTGATGGCAGCGCTTGTTATGCATAATATTTTCAAACGCAACAGAAAACATCCGAAGTGTTTTCTGTTACGCATTGTCTTATGAAACCGCGCATCCTTCTTTTGTCTGTTATGAAACTTCTGACAGTGTAGAGTCATTTTAAACACTTTTAAACCAGGGTTGGTCACCAAAAGTAACTTCGTACACACTGGAAAGTAACTCAAAGTAACCCAATGTAACCTAATGTAACCCAAAGTAACCCAATGTAACCCAATGCAATGTAACCCAATGTAATCAAAAGTAACCCAAAGTATCCTAAAGAAATGAAGTAACTCGTATACCGTATATAAAATATGGATGCATGATTTGCGCTAGTAATTTTACGTGCTATTTCAAACGAATGCAGATTCAGCAAAATAAAGCAGTGAGATTAATTGGTAAGTATGATACGGGAGTTGTAAGTACTGAGTCAATTTTTAGGAAACTTAAGATCTTGAAGGTAGGTCAAATTAGAGATTTCCAAATTGGTATTTTTGTGTTTCAGAGTCTGAATGGTTTCGCACCTGATGTTTTTAGTAATTTTTTTCGTTTTAACTCATTTTATCACGGACATGCTACGAGGCATGCTGGAGACCTGGTAAGTGAGCCAAGAAGTACGGTTCGTTCTAGCCATATGGCAAGGCATTCAGGTACGGTGGTCTGGAATACTTTTCCAGACTCAATTCGAGAAGCGGAAAGTGTACCGCAGTTTAAAAATCGGTTAAAGAAACATCTCCTTCAGGGTAGTTGGTGAGTAGAGGGTTTGGAAGACGAGAGAGGACAAATTGACAAATTGTTTAATTGATTTTTAGTTTATTTTAGTGAAGGTTTGATTAGAATATGGTAGTAAATGTGTAGCCTACAGGTTGCGTTTTTCAAGCACGTATGTGCTTTGTGCGTAACCGGTCGTCAAGCCGGAATGATATTTTGTTTAGTAAACAGGGGTGGCCCGAAGCACTCAGGCCAGGGGGGGTGAGACCCCTCATTTCAACGACTCATGGATCGTAATATACGACTCGCAGGTACCAACGAAAACGAACTGTTGCGACTATGCGGCATGGCGCACATTCCCCACCAACAAGTAATAGAGCCGATGTAAAACTAGCTGCAATGCATCAGCTGAAATTATTCTTGTAATCAAAATTTTTGTATGGTTTAAGTGGAAAGCTTTCAACGCCTGTACCCGGAACAAATTCAATCAAGCGCCGCAGGCGAATTTTTTTTTAATCTGCCTTTGTCTAGAAAGATTCTAGCCAGCCTTTAATGTGTTTCAAATCTAAAAAGTTCCAAGCCTAATCGCCAAGTAAATGACACACCGTTCCTCTAAGTAGAGAATACTATGAAATGAAAAGGAAAAAACAGCTTTGAAATAACAAATCTGACCGTCGAAAAAAGTGACAAAATAGTGGCCAAAGAAAACAAAGTAGATTTGTTCCGTATTAAAGCAAAAAAAGTAATTCCAGAAAAAAAATCCTGATTTATGGACGGAAGCCGAGGAGCAGAGCGTCATTTTGCGATCCCAATGAAAAATTAAGAATAGCTATGAAATCAAGCCTCTGTCCATCGAAAAAGTGACAAGTTAAAGCCCATAGAAAAGAAAGTAGACTTGCTCCAAACTAATAGCAGAAAAAGTAATTTTCACGTTCAGAACAAACTTCCTCAGAAACGAACGAGGAAAACAGATTTGCCAGTGCGTTAAAAAAAAAATCCGGATTTCCGGACCTAAAGAACTTTTGGTCTTGGCCTGACAGGAGTTTACAGATATAGAAAAAGACGCCAGGTTCGCCGACGAGACTTGAATTGCGTTTTTTTCCGGGTGATTTGATGTACTTTTGTTTCATAATGAAAGTACTGTGTACCGTTTTATTTGTCACTCGACACACTGTACTTTCATGCCGAAAAACTAAAGCAGGTAAAGCTACAGTGAGCTACATCTAAAGAATTGCGACTTAAAACTGGTTTGCAGAATTTGATTCTACGCGACAGAAGATTGCTATATACACAGCAAATGAAGACAAGAAGTTCGCTTTTAGAATATCTTAAACATATAAGAGATCATTTTCGAGTTGTATGAGTTTCCTGAATTTTACTAAGTCTTTTCAGATGTGCTTTAACACTAGCATGCATGGGCGTCACGTAGGCTGCATCCAACCCCCCCCCCCCCTTCCCCGATGTTGTCGGCTAGCCGGTAAAAAATAGTATTTTTCGCGATTTTTCGTAAAAAGAATCGATTTTTTGGGGAAACAGTCGATTTTTCTTACAAACGGTCGGTTTTCTTTAAATCAGTCGATTTTTCCGCAAAAAACCACGGAAAAATTACCAGCCAGTCGGTAAATACCTTGCTCCTCCCATGCTCCTCCCATACCTTGCTCCTCTGCTGGTGATTCTGTGTGGTCCGCAAATGCGCCTGTCTCTGCCTCTGTGGCAAGCATGGGGGAAAGAAATTTATTGTGGGTTTGACCCATCCTGATTTGAATGGGTTGAACCATCGTGATTGAGTATTTTGTTTGTTGGAGGCTTCGTGCCTTCAGCATATTTGTTTTTTTAGTTTTAGTGTATATAAATTATTTGTTATGTAGCAGCCCCAGTTGGCTATATTTTGAAATAAATAAATAAATAAATAAATATCTGATAGTGCTATGATTCGCAGTCAGCAGTGGTACATACGATTCGCAGTCAGCTTTGGCTGAAGGAATATTTTTGCTCCTCTCCCCCCCAAAAAAAACATTTTGATAGTAACGCCTCTGCTAGCATAGATGCCAAAAATTTACCTCTCGACTAGAATGAGCTATTCCAGCGTCTGCGGAACCCCTCATGTCCTGGGAAACGAATTTCAGGTGTATATTAAATCCTCCTTCTCCTTTTCAAGCGTTGTTCCTACCTCAACCTCTCTTTGTAATCGACATTTTCCGATTTGTTCTGGCACACTTCTTTCGCGGGTCTCCTGTCATTTGATTTCTAATGGCTTTTCCATTCTGTTTAAAAATTTTATTCCTTCTTTTTTCACTTATAGCCAAAGATGACCAAAAATGAATGCACATAACCTTGTCTCTCGCTTTTGGTCTATTTCAATGTTACCAGTCAGACTTCACTTCAACAACTAACCTATTGTAATTTTGACAGGCTAAAACCGGAAAGACCGAAGTTAGGCAGATCCAAATCCCATGGGAGTAGAACAGGTAGCCGCATTGCTGCCCCCATGAATCATGTCTGCGACCTATCGGGTTACAAAACCTGGTTTAAACGACTTCTTCGGGGACTGGCATACGACTGAAGCTGTGCAGAGACAAAATTAAAAAAAAAAATTAAACGACTCGGATTATTTTTTTGTAAAATGAATGCCCGGGACCTCGGCGAGGCCAAAATAAACGACTGATACAACTTAGCAAAAGGCTAAAACAAACGACTCATACGACTTAACAGAAGGCAGGGGGGTGAGTCACCCCCCCTCACCCCCCCCCCCCCCTTTGGGCCACCCCTGTTAGTAAAGTTGTTGAATCCTGAAAAATCCTGGTTCTTGGTGACCAACCCTGGGTTTTAAAGGTGGCCAGGCTTAAGAAGATTTAAAAAAAGCAGAATAAACCTGGTTATAAGTACACCAAGAATGACATTGTTTCATCATGCTAGCAGGGGTGGCCCGAAGCACTCAGGCCAGGGGGGGTGAGACCCCTCGTTTCAACGACTCATGGGTCAAAATATACGACTCGCAAGTACCGATAAAAGTGAGCCATTGCCGCTCCCCGCCAACAAATAACATATTCGGTGCAAAACGTACTGCAATGCTTCGCCCGAAACTGCTCTTAAAATCAAAAACTGAATACATACATTCACAACCGTAGCTTTTCTTTTCGGCTATTTCTCATAAAAGGAAAGCTTGCTATGTTTGTACCCGGGACAATTTCAAGGAAGCTCCGCAGGCGATTTTTTTAATCTGCGTTTGTCTGTCGTAACCTAACTGCTGATTCTAGCCTTCAGTGTGCTTCAGATCTAAAGATTTGTCGAGATTTCAAATTCTAATCGCCAAATAAATGACACATGGAGAAAACTACGAAATGCGCCATCGGTAGAAGATTTTGAACTCCAAGGAGCAGAGCGACTTTTGGATCCAAAGGAAAAGTAAGGAATACCTATGAAATCACAAATCTGTCCGTCTAAAAAAGTTACGAAATAGTGGCCACTAAAAAAAGAGAGCTACGAACTCATATGTAATTTGTACGAGTAGGTGCTGTAAGAAAGTAGAAAGAAAATACCCCCGTCACCACCCCCACCCCCTGCGCCCCCCCCCCCAGGATCGGACCTAGAAATAGGATATCTAGTTTCACTCGTGTATGAGAGTTTCCTGCATCGCCTTGGATCATCTAGGGTGTTGCATCCCACTAGTTTAATTCCTCGAGTACTAAGCTATTTCCGACGCCCCTCCCCCTCAAACTCCCCCTACATCGGCCGAATCTGGTTCTAATACACAAAACAGATCACGTAATGCATTTTCTCTTACCGGCTATCAAGTTTCAATCGAGAATGAGGGTTTTTCGGAAACTTCTGCCCCCCCCCCACACCGTGTCTAGATACGGTCCGTACCATAAAATTTGACATCTAGGGCATACGGTCTCTCTACTTTCCGAGTTTCATTCACATCAATTCACGCGTTTGACCCCAATGCGAGCCACAAAATTCCTGAGCCCCCCCCCCTCTAACTCCCTCCCACTGTGGGCTAAAACGACTAGGAAATATAAAATATGATCTCTGACATCTTCCCTTCTCGTCCAAGTTCGAGTCAAGTCGGACCATATCTACAAACTTCCGGTTTCCGTTTCATCCTGCTCCTGTTTTGGCCAGACGGTCGGGACGCCAAATGACAAACTAGGCCGCATTAAGTCGACACTGTCCAACTCCCATCACATTGACCCATTCGTTTGGTTTTGATTCATGTGACAAAGTTTCTGGCCCCCCAGCGTGATTGCTGTCTGTGACTCGGAGACACGTTTTGCAAATCTAGGCTATTGGCAAATCTATAACACCCATACAGTTTGGCAATCTATGGAAGTCAGAAATTACCGGATTCCACTTCCCTGAACTCCCCCAAAAGTGATCGGATCTAGGGCTTGCCAGGGGACGTTTCGCCGACAACTCATGACTATTTCCAACTTAGTATTTTGGGGTCCCTGATATGCCTGCCAAGTTTCATCGTCACAGCTTATTTGGAAGTACCCAAACTAGCGAAACCCGGGCCGACCGACCGACGGATGGACAGAAATTGCAATAGCTATATGGCATTCGATACAAAGCAGATTTGCAAAATTCTCAAATTCGCAATTCTCAAATTCGCAAATTCGATACAAAGCAGATTTGTTGGGAACTTAAAGCGCTTGCAACATGCTTTACTCAGAAACAAAATGAGGAAAATAGACTTGGAGGTGAATTTAGCAAAACAAGAAATCCAGATTTATGAGAGCAACGAACTTCCGGTCTTCGCCCGACAGGACTGTGCAGATATGAACTTGAATTTTAATGCTGAGAAAGACACCAATTCACGGATGAGACTTGAACTTCGTTTTTTCGGGGTAGTTTAACTGTAGTTTGACGTGTTTTATTTAGTTATAGAATTGCCGTGTACCGTATAGTTTTATTTGTACATTTGAAATACTCTACTTTTATAACTAAAACAAATGTACGTCGAACTATACCTTGAAAC
Organism: Branchinecta lynchi; assembly: GCA_023053575.1. Lineage (NCBI taxonomy): Eukaryota > Metazoa > Arthropoda > Branchiopoda > Anostraca > Branchinectidae > Branchinecta > Branchinecta lynchi. The sequence continues at coordinate 9,262,113 of JAKZAP010000015.1, forward strand.
TACATCCGAGAAACTGCAATTTTAACCTGGTTTGCAGAATTTGATCCCTTTAATGTAAAAACAAAACCCGACTCATTGACGAAACGAACTTTCACTATTCTCTATCTTTCCCCAGTGTAGCATATTAAAGCACTTATGAAAGGATTTATCTGCCTCTGATCTGTCTCAGTCTTCATCTGCAAAGCTATAAACAACAATTGAAGAACGGGAAGTCCACTTTAACATACAAAGATCTCATTTTCGAGTTGTAGGAGTGTCCTAATATTTTCGTGTGATGGACCTTGGACTTTTGCAAATACTTTGCAGATATGCTTTAAAACTAGCATAGAAGCCCAAAATTTAACTCCCGACTTGAATGAGCTATTCCCAGGGGCGTCACGACTGGGGGGGGGGATGCGCCCTCCAATGCTGTCGCCCGTATCGGTAAAAAACAACCGAGCCGGCGCGAAGAGCCGCGATTTTTCGTCAAAACAGTTGATTTTTTTCATGAAAACATTCGGTTTTTCTGAAAATTTGTCGATTTTTCGTAGTCGGTTTTTCTGAAAATCAGTCGTTTTTTTCCAAAAATTTCATTTCTGGTGTTGAAAACAGTCGTTTTTTCTGCAAGTCGGTAAATGCCTCGTCCCCCCCTCCCAAACATTTTGGCTAGTAACACCTCTGGCTATTCCAGGTACCCACCTCATCCTCGCTTTATAAAATTATAATCGACATTTTTCACTGTCCTGGGTACACTGGCTACACTCCTGGCTATCAAATTCTGATGGCTTTTCCATCATGTTATACACACAATCCATGCACATAACCTTGTCTCTCGCTTTTGGTCTACAAGGTGGTTTATTCATATCGTCCCATTCAGTCAGACTTCAGTTTAACCACTAATTTTTGACTGGCTAAAATCTCAAAGACCCAAGTTAGACATAGATACAAATCACAAGGGAATGAAACAGGTTTTAAAACAAAGACGAATGCTGCCATGACGAATCACGTCTCCGACCTAACGGGGTTACGAAACCTGGTTTAAACGAGTCGGCTCCTTTGACAGGGCAGGATTTTTACGACTAAAGGTGGGTAGTGCCAAAATTAAAAATAATTTCGGGATTGTCGTTACTATAACGAGTGCCTGGGACCAGGGCGAGGCCAAAATAAACGACTAATACGACTGAGCAAAACGCAGGGGGGGTGAATCACCCCCCTTCACCCCCCCCCCCCCCCCTTCGGGCCACCCCTGCATGCTAGTGCCTTTAGCGGTAGAAAATTAGTCATTTCGAAGGAAATATGTGAAGGGCGTACACCCACTAATGACTCGGTGTCATTACTGTCGATGACGGATTGAGCTCGAACCAGGTTTAACTGTACCTGTTTCACTGCTTAAGTCTCGTCAGTAGCCTAACATCAATTGCGTTCTATAAGAATCATTCAGATCGACGCAAACAACTGCGTCAGGATTTTCCACGTCAGCATTCCTTGACCAGTTGGACCAGCCCAAGCAAGCTACGGTTTGATTAGAGCTTCACAAGCGAAAATAAACTTTTTATTGTTCTTAATCACGTCGTCTTATGCAGCTTCAGACACTTATACACTCTATGGCTAACTCCTCATTCCGACGACGAAACTCTTGATTTTATAATAATACATAGATGGCACTTACACAAGGGACTTGTACCGTGACCAATAAACCATAAACAGTTTTTTCGAATATAATTTAGAAGTCTAGGACTCCATTGCCGGAGCCACATAGACATACCATAAACAGCGGGGTCTCACGGTGAAAACTAAATAGAGCCAAATATATAATTTCAGTGGGGAAGACGTCCTTGAGATGGAAACATTTTATAAGTAGTGAACTGAAATAAAAAAATGCTCCACAGCCGGGATTTGAACCCAGGGCCCTCTGCTTTCAGAGCAGGCGCTGTTCCCCCATGAGGGAACTGAGCTACCGAGGGGCTTGAGAACAGAGTTCGCAAACCAGTACAATAGTCTGGTAGAAGCCGGCCATAGGAACAGTGATCCAGCCCGAAGGCAAATTCATCTAACTAGTTCACATCCCCATGTCATGGAAATTCATCACGATACATAGATGACACTTTACACAAGGGACTTGTACCGTGACTGAGTGACTGGTTCAGCCAGTTATATTAAGGAGTAATATTTGTATTCTTTTATATAGGTGCACAAATTTTATCTTCAAAATTATCGATTGAGCGGTAGCACTCTAAAAAATTACCAGAAGACGCTTTAGCAGTATAGAGCTTTAGCAGTATCGACGCTTTATTAGCAGTGTAGACGCTTTAGCAGTATCGCAGCTTTTGACTGCGAAAGCTGCTTTTGAAATATTTTGCGCTTCAAAGACAAGTGTAGACAGCAAAAACACGGATGACAGATCTCAACTTCAAGCATTTCCACGTCTTTTACAACTTTTCTACTGACACTTTAAAACCAATCGTAAACAGCTGTAAATAACGATTGGAAACAGTTGTTTCCAATCGTTTACGACTGGGATTTCAGATTCACCGTTTCACTTAAACTATTTTGATCGTTTACAACAACAAAAAAATCAACTTTCCTCTTACTCTTGTTAAAACACAGGTCTGTATTTCACGACTTGAAAACAAAACCAACTGTTTTCGCGATCGAAAACAATTGAAAACGATCGGAAACAATTGATAACGATCGTTTTGAATGGATAAAAAAAAAACATTCATCAGATTACGATCGGAAACAATTCTTGACAATTGTTTACAGTTGCTTACAAGTGTTTACAGTTGCTTACAAGTGTTTACAGTTGTTTACGACTTGATGTCCGATCGAAAACAACTGTAAATGATTGTAAACAGTTGTTTCATGACACTTGAAAAAAACCCAGCCATAAACAGTTGTGAAATTACATTTCAGATTCACTGTTTCAGCTAAATTATTTTGATCGTCTACAAATCAACAAAATTCAACTTCCCTACTACCGTTATTAAAAATCAGGTCTTGTTTCAGGACTTGAAAACCAAACCAACTGTTTCCGACTGAAAACTGAAAACGATCGAGCCTACCTGAAAACGGTCATAAATAGTTGTTCAAAGACACATGAAAAAAAAAAAATTCCTTAACAGTTGTAAACATTACGATTGGAAACGGTTGTTTCCAATCGTTTAAGATTGAGATTTTGGATTCACCGTTTAATTTAAACTCTTTTGATCGTTTACAACTCAACAAAATTCAACTTCCCTACTACTGTTATTTAAACCAGGTCTTGTTTCAGGACTTGGAAACCAAACCAACTGTTTCCGATAAAAAAAAACACACTTTAAAACGATCGAAAACAACTGAAAACCATCTTAAACAGTTGTTTAATGACACTTGAAAAAATTAATCGTAAACACTGATTTCCAATCGTTTACAATTGGGATTTCAGATTCAATGTTTCAGTTAAACTCTTTTGATCGTTTACAACTAAAAAACAACTAAAAAAAAAATCAAAGTCCCTATCACCGTTCTTTAAACTTAGGTCTGCATTTCACGACTTGAAAACAAAAACAACTGTTTCCGATCGAAAACATTTGAGAACGATCGTTTTGAATGGATACGAAAAGAAGGATCGTAAAATTACGACCGCAAACAACTGTTTGTTAAGAACTGTTTCCTGTTGTAAACGATCGTAAACAATTGAAAACAACTGTTTACGACTTAATTATTTCCATACGGGCACTGTATAACTGAAAAAAGGGAGGGGACAGCTTCTTTACATTGTTTTCTTTTACTCCGCTGTTGCCTTGTGCATTTGGCCGGCTGTAAATAAAATACATGTAAGCAAGTAAGTAAGTAATTTATTTTTGACCCGCCATTTTGGAAAGGCGGAGCCTATGATACAGCCCCTATCATTTTGGAAAAGCGGAGCCTATGATACATCAGTACTGCAGAAGGCATTTTTTTCTTTTCAGCTGCTATATTCCTTTTGACTATCACCGTGAGACTTGGATCCCAAAACGCTAGTGACGGGATACCTCTGACTTCGTAAAGTTTGTAACGATAGTGCTCGATTAGATTGATCAATTTTATTCAAACTGAGTGGGAATTTCCTTTGTGTCAAAGTACAGGTCAAGTTCGTAGATGGGCCCTGTAGCCCCATATTTGGGGTGGGGAAGGGGTTTCAAAATTGAAGCGGGAAAAAAAAATGTTTTGTGCAATTTAACTAGATAGTCGATTTAGATGTAAAAAGTCATGCTGAATCCTCATCAGAACTTTCTTTTCTTACTGGACAAGTAGTTCGCCCAGAACCAGGAAAAAGCCGAAAATTTCTTAAAATTTCTTAAAAAGTCGATCAGAGGTTTGATCAAGGGGTAAGGAGACATAATAAAGCAATGTCGCGGAAACTGATTTTCCTGCCTGACAAGTAGTTCTCTCGTTTGTTTGTTTTGTTTCCTAGTTTGTCCGAGACGGTTAAAGAGTCGATTTAATGGTAAAATTGCGTGCTGAATCCACTGTGATCTCTGTTTTCCTGCTGGACAGGTAGTTTGACTAAAATCCGTACAAAACAGGAGATTCAGTACAGTTAAAGGTTTTGTCTGAGGTGCGTGACAAGAGATTCGATGTAGGGGGTTAAAAGTCCATTACGGAAATTTCTTTGCTCATCGAACAAGCAATTTGCAAGTAATCCAGAAAAAGAAAATCTGTTTGAAAAGAAATCCGATTCTGAAGTTGACAAAGGTAAATAAAACTAGTTCAGTAAAATTGGTTAGAAGGTCTGCGTAGGCTATCGGAACAGGAAACTTGGGTTGGGAAATGTTTTGTCTGTCCCTACAGGCCAGCTCCAGCTTTCGTGTAGTCAAAGGTATTGTATACACGTCTATGGAATAATAACGGCATAGTAAAATGTTTGTTTGTGTAGTCTGTGTAGGTTGTATAATAAAAAATATTAAACTTGAAATACTAACGCTAGACTTGTACTTTTCTTGGTTCGTCCAGTTCTGGCAGTACTTTAGAAAGAAAATAAATGAAATGACTTATTTTCAGTAATTCAGTAGCCTACATTCATCTCCTTTTACACTATTGAAAAAATTTGTCCTGTATGATAAAGTTAATTGTTGTTGTGGCGTTCAATTATTTATCTTTTTCAGAATACTCTAGATGACTAAGTCCAAAACATGCCAGTGATCTTCAGGCAGAAAGAGTAAGCGTCTCCGTAACGACTCAAACTCAATGACTCAAATCCTGTGTCAACCAATCACGGCAATCTTCGGGAGTAGATGTGACACCATTTCTGATTTTTTTCCGCTAGGTACCCAGAGAGTCCGGTGATTTTGCATCAGCAAGGAGGGATAGTTATCAAGAGTATTACTAATCAGTTGTTGTGGAAACAAACTGGCTGGATTGATTGGTGCATTGTCTGTGGTGACTAAGCTTGAAAAAAATGGAAGCAGGTGAAAATCAGATGGACCCCTCTTATTTACCGCGAGGTATGTCTTACGCACCTTAGCCTTTTTTCAAGCTTTTTTTTAATTTATGACAGTACGATGGGTTAAAAACACTGCCACCGAGAACATCCGAAGTTCGCGAGGGGATGGAGCATTCATGGATGATACACTGAAAAGCAAAAACAAAGTCTAAATGTTGTTTTACATACATAAAATACCAACCAACAACAGTATTTTATAAACAAAACAATAAAATAGACTACGTTAAAACAGTGGCTTTTACAACGGAGATTCAGCTACGATGTTCGACATCGATATTTCGGCTCTTCTTCGTAAGGGTAATCGTCAGGCTGTTGCTGGACTTGAAGAAACGAGCCTGCTATCTGGTTTAAGCAATTGTTATACTATCATGCTGTACTATCATTCCATCTCCGGTCGTAGCCTTCTACTTGTGATGAAACGTTATGAGAGTTCATGCATTTTACTTCCTGGAGATTTGGACTGGAATGCTGAAGCTGTATCACCGTCGTCGGAAAATTGAAACAACAAGCTTTGTAGTGAACTTTCAACAATTCGTTTGACTGTCGAAATCAGCTGGTGTTTGCCGGATTTGCTTTAGAGGATACAGTACAGAGCGTTGCTAGTAGCAGCTAAAGTTCCAAAAGTCCGATACAGTCAGCTCTTAAACCAATTTAAATTAGATACCATGTCATGCCGCCAACTTCAACTTTGTATGAATCCAAAAACCCTTTTCACCGTGATATCCTCCCCCCTGATTTTTTCCCCTCTCAAATCTGTCATCCTAGTCAAGCTGCCGGAAGTATGAGAATAACACCAGTATTTCATGTCTCAATATATGAAGTATATAGAAGCCTATGCTTCTTTTAGAGCGGGTGGTAGCTTTGCGAACAAGGTTTGCTCAGTGTTTCGTCGCCAAGTTTGTTCGTTTATACAACTCGGAGAGCATTTGAACGTTCATTTATATATAGTTGTATATCATTAATTATATTATGTTACGGACCATATTTCTGATTAACGTCGAACTATCTGCCGCAAAGCTGTATGAGCATATAGATGTTCGTTATGACGCAAAAAAAAATATCGTCTTGACGTTATGTGTTTTAAATGAAACTGAATTAAATTTTATTTCCTGCACGTCTTCTACTCTAGATTTTCCCTTAGCAAAAGCAGCGCCCGTGGTGGGAAAATGGACCACCTAGCTCTTCAGTTAATCTTTAAGCCGTTCCTTTCTACGTTCGAATAGTTTTAGTACTTTACGAATCCAATCACCAAATTGCTCTGTATTCTTAATATTTTATCAGCTCTCGCACTCCAAAAAAATAGAGCTTCCGTTTCCATTTCGTTGCTAACGGCAACGCTTAACCAAACTTATGATAGTGATGTTCAGATAAGATGTGTAAATGATAGGCAAACTTATAACGAATTTCTAGCGATGAGGGACAGTTACGTAGAGGCTGGTGAATGGTTAGAAAGTACATTGAAGATGTTAGATGCAGAAGAATTCAATCTGCCTGGTGAAGCAGACATTAAAGAAGAAGGAATACGATTGGATGAACTGCTTACAAAAAAAGACAAGTTCCAAGAGACATACGTAAGTAAAGAAAGGACTGTTCTTACAATGTACGGCAAATTCGTCACATGACAATTCGCCACAGAGAGTTCGTTAAAGGACAATTTGTCATTGGATATTTTTTCATAAGGACATTTTGTCACAATTAGCGTAATTCCAAGTTTTATTTCATTTAAAATATATATTATTAAATAGATTAGATATTTATTAAATACTCACTTACATGAAAAGAAGGTGGCTATATAAAGCATTGAAACGTGTCTGAGCAATTCCCCGCATGTATTCCACTACATCAGTTTGACCAAATCGACATTTCTGATAGTTTTCAGTCGCAGATTACAATCTTCGTACTCCCTCTTCTTGGGGGGTTCAGCCACCCATCAACAAATCGCTCTACATTCTTTTAACTTTAGCCACGCTCCTGTAGCAGAAACGACACCAATATCCAAATATTTGGATGAGCTGCTCCAACGCGTTTGTCGAAAGCTGAATGCCATCCTTCTACACTGTCCCTGGAAGGTCTTATTCTTAAACCAAAGAAACGAAACGACTTGTTTCGGTCTCGTCATTTTCGGAGCAGGAAGCGGACTCGTCTCCTGACGAAATCCGGCCGAGTCACAAGCCCAAGTAAACGTCTGGGCCCGGGAATTTAAAAATATAATGAGGCCTCCGGCGACCAATTAATATTGGCCTCTGAATACGATTATGACATCGGAGCGTAACTACCCATTTCCGGTACCCTTTCATCCCGCTCACCGTTGCCGAATCCGGTGGAGACGCCAAATAACATACCTAGGACGCATATAATCCGTACTGTCCAACTTTCCTGTGCGCTTAAATTTGGAAACCCCCCTCCCAACTTTCCAGTAGCTGCTGCAAGTCATTTGGACACATTTTATGTATCCAGGTTATCACTTAACCACCCAAAAGTTTCACTGGAATCGTACCACCCGTTCCTAACTTTCGCGTCGGTCATTTTGCAGATTCCCTTCGTCAACTCCCCCAAAATTGGTCATTAGCCAGGATTTGATTTAGGACACACCATGAATGGAAATCTTAAATAGTTGTTGAAGAAATCAGGTTCCACAGCGAAAATACGTCAGACCAGTGAGTAAGTCTCTCGCAAACCGTCGTTTGGATGTTTCGAAAACCGAAAACCGGGACCTTGTGCCTGGACGAAATTTAAAATACCCGTGCCAGTCACTCTGCCCATTCATTTTTTGTCTCCACTCCCATTGTGTATTTCGCAAATTTAACTTTTACATGAATATCTTTAAAAATTTGCAGTAATATACTAAAACAATCACATAGTCTTTGCTATTACTCATTTTCTTAGCAGAATATTTTGCCGACAATACTTGTGATTGTTGTTTGGCATTCAGATTTGGTTCACTTGTTCAATGTACTTCTCGTATAATTGATTCTTACCGGTTTTTGGGTTCCCAAAACGTAAGTGGAGGGATGCCTATGACATCGCAAAAATGTCCGTCTGTCCGTCTGTAAGCACGATAACTCTCGAAGGCAATGAGATATTTTTTATTTTGAAAACTTGGTGGGAGGATCCTTTGGGTCAAAGTACAGGTCAAGTCCGAAGATGGGCTATATAGGCCTATATTAGGGTGGGGGAGGGGTTTCAAATTAGGGGACAAACAAAATATTTTTAAACAGCTAATGTGATAGTCGAATATGGGGTAAGAAGACATGCTGAGTACGATGGTGAAAACCATTTTCTTGTCAGACAAGTAGTTCGTCTGGAATCTGGCAAAAACCGGAAAGTTTCGTGAAAGTAGAAGTGTCATATGAAGTTGATTAAATGTTTGATTTAGGGGTAACGAGACATGCTGAATACGACGGTGAAACCCATTTTCTTACCGGACAATTAGTTCGTCCGGAATCTGGCAAAAAACGGGAAGTTGGCTAAAAGTAAAAGTTTCATTTGAAGTTGATTAAATGTTTGATTTAGGGGTAAGAAGACATGCTGAACACGATGGTGAAAACCATTTTCTCACCGGAAAACAAGTTCGCCAGGAATCCGGCCCAAACCGGAAAGTTTGTTATAAGCGAAAGTTTTATTTGAAGTTGATTAGATGACAGACTTAGGGGTAAGAAGAGACGCTAAGTCTGTGTATGACAATAACTTTTTACCCGGACATATAATTAGTCCAGCTTTAACACAACACCTTCAGCTGCTATTTCAAATTTGTTTATGCCAGGGTTTGGTTCCGAATAGTTTCCTCTTGGGTACTATAACATCGGTGATTAAGCGAGGGAAAGACGCGGACCTTTGCAAAAGCTATCGGCCAATTACAGTTTCTTGTACCATTAGCAAAATCCTGGAATACGTCCTTCTTCCAGAAATAGTTGAAAAATGTCGCTTTGGTTCAATGCAGTTTGGATTCCGTTCGAGCGCCAGTTGTGCGCACGCTCATCACATATTGACAAAAATGATGAAACAGGCTATCCGCGACAAGTCTGCTATACATATATGTTCTGTAGATATAGCTGGTGCTTTTGACAATATAACGCACTCTCAGGCCCTATTTTCTCTCATTACTTCTGGCGTGAATCTGTCTATTGTCTATCTGTTAAAATTTTGGTATGGTCATTCTTCAGTAAGGTTCAAATGGCAAGGTAGCTTGTCAGAGATAATTCCAGTCCGAACTGGTGTTCGTCTTATCTCCCTACATCTTCAAATCGGCCATATCTTCTCGTCTTGATTCTTTGCATCCTGCTTACTTTTATAAAGACCACGCCTTCAGCTACATAGCTTACGCGGACGACTTGCTCTTAGTAAGCCGTACCCGATCCACACTCACCAAAAATGTCTGTAAGCTGTCGTCGGAACTTCTCAAAATCGGTCTTGAAGTTGACCTCTCAAAATGTGAGTACCTGCATTTCAACCCTTCGTCAAATCGTTTGAATGCTAAAGCTTCTATCTCTCTTGGATCTTTCGTCGTCAGATCAACAGAATCTCTACGATGGCTTGGCATAACATTCAAATCCTCGTTGTCAAAATTTTGCTCTTCGGTTGTTCAAGAAGTTTCTAGATCAATCCGTACCGCTTATGGGCGCTATAATCGTAAAGCTTTGGGAAAGTTGTCCAGCACCTTCTGCGCTCCTTCTATACTATTTCGTTCTGGTGTCACTCATGTTCTGCGAAAGAAGGAGATAAAAAAGATGAGATCATGTTATTTTAAATATGCAAAGCACCTGCTCCACTTGTCGAAATTATGCCATAACCATACTTTGACGGAGAAGTTCAAAATTCAAGATGCAAGTGTTACCCTTTTGGATGTTTCTTCTTCGCTATCAAAAATCATTGACAACAGAACCCAACCAGCGCACGACCTTCTACACTGCTTCCTGGCCGACGATTGATATTCAGTGTCTTTGTGTGTATGTTTATGTGTTTTATTTACTTTCTTCCTTTACTCCGCTTTCTGAAAACGGCGGGTTATAAATAAATTACTTACTTACTTACTTAGTCCGGAATCCAGTTTCGACTGGAATTTTTTTTTAAGTCAAAGTTTTATTTAAAGTTGATGATATGTTCTGTGCAGGGATAAAGAGATCCGCTGGATTTGTTTCTGAATTTTCTTTTTTTTTTGCTGGACTAGTAGGCCGCTCGGAATTCGGTCAAAACCGGAAATTTGGCAGAAGTGAAGTAGAAAGTTTCGGTCAGTATCGTCAAAATAGATATGTCCTATAGAGGTATATCTGAACTTGGTTCTCTCTGATGATTAGCCGGGCGAAGACTGGATCTGGCGAAGACAAGACCCAATTGTCTGGATCAAATATTAGATTTGTGGGATCCCATCGAAACCTTTGGCCTTGTTATCAAATTATCTCTTACGGAAAATCTCCATGTCGAAGCCATTTTGCACCTCGGATCGAGGATGAAACGGAATTTTTTTAGCAAAATGTGGGCGAAAGTATAGCGAGGACGAATATTGATGGCGAGTTCTACTCCGTCCCACATTTTCACTGCGAATCTGAAGGTGAAGGAGAGGGAGACCTCGTGTTCGCTATCGTGCTTAGTACACAGCGAAGGCGGATTTCCCTTCGACCTTAGTTTTCGCTGCGAAAAAGATGGCGAATGACAGGGAGATTCTACCCCCCCCCCCCCTCATAGATGGTGAAGGGCGAGGATGTATTGAACTTTGGCTTTGTTTTCGCTGCGAAGATGGTAGCCAAAGGTCAGGAAGATTTCATCTACGCCTCGCATTTGGTGAAGGTGCAAGGGCATCAGGTGATGGCGAAAGATTTATCCTATGATACTTCTTTTGTTTCCGCTGGCAAGATAATTGACGAGATTCAGAGGCAGTTTGTTTGTTTGTTTTTTATCTCACCGATAGGCATTTGGGTTGAAACCTAGGGTTCAGGGCAAAGAGCAATCCAATTTGTTTTTATGCATCACTATATAATCAAATCCAGTGTACGCAGTAAATGGTATCTTATTCCCAAATTGCTTGTTTCTAGACAGAAAAACAATCTGTTAAGTGTAAGAGCCACGGAAATGTTTTAATTTAAACCCTGCCGTCTATAGTTTTGAAAACAGTGCTATACTGTGAACTTAAAACAATTTGGTTTAAAACGGTTTACAATACAATTCATCAAAATACGTGCGCAAATTAAAATGACGAAATAAAATGAGTTCGATGATGCAAAAGCATCACCCGACAATCTAGTCCTATACCGATAATTTGGGGAAACGTAGTTTTGTCTTCTAAATTCAGTATAATTTTGGGTCCATCGTTAGGATACCAGGATGGGTGTCGACCCTACCTGGTCATCCGCTGTCGGTGTCTGTGAAACAGCTCGGTAAAAACCAATGGTTACGATTTTTTGTTTCTAAACAAGATCAGTTTTTACCAACAGTATTTGGTTTCGGCCTCGTGATGCTTACTACGAGTTCTCTGAAAACAGGGTCGTTTTTGTATGAATGTACGAGGTAAATTCGCTACCAAACCAGGTCCATCTGCTTTACGCGAAGGCGAGTTTGCGCTCGTTGTGCAGTGAAAACCGGGGTCTATCCGCGATGGCGAGGTCACACTCGCTGTCAAGGGAGAGAGAGCGAGAGAAAACGAGGTAATTTGTTTCAAATGTACGGGGTAGTTTAGACCCCAATTTGAGGTATAGAGACGAGAGCGGATAGCGCAAGTTGGCAGCGAAGGCGAGAGATAAAAGGGTCTAGTTTCTGTTTCAAATTTACGAGGTGGTTTTGAGTTTTGACCTAGATTTGAGAGGTAGATTTTTCGTACGGGAATACGAGCTTTAAATGCGGACAAATGTTAATGCAAGCTTTTCTCCGGTCTGGTCAGTTTCGGCTTCTATTAAAGGCACAGAAAACTTGACTACGCAACTTCCGGCCATCAAACCGACCTGTGGGGCTTAGAGGGACTTATTGTTGACAGCACCCCCCTTCTTTGTTATCTCGAACCCCTTCCTTAGTGTTCCCAAAGCTAGCTGGCAGGCCCTTGCCCCTTATGCACTGTAATTATGCACTTATGCACTGTAAAAGTTCGCCTTTGTCCGTGATGACTAACACATCGGGATAGTAGTCAAGAGGTCGTGCGTTCGATTCCTACTCTCGGCACACAAACCTTTGCTTTTTTTTCTACTAACTCAAAAGTCAAATTCTCGGAAACTGTCCTGAAACTGCAATGGTCGTAACGACAATTTTTCTTACTCTCAATATCGACTCAGGGTACATTCTTAATATGTCAGCTAGCTCCCCGAGTCAAGTTTGAGTCAAGTTTAAACCTCGTCTCTCTGATGCCAAAGATTTTCTGTTTCAAATATGTTGGCTTTATCCTTGACGAAAATCTCTCTTTTCAACAGCACACCGATTCTTTGGCTCAGACCATGGTCTAAAATGATGGCTTGCTCTTCTACATCAAACGTTTTCTTCCAAAAAGCATCCTTCGTTTGATTTATTTCGCCTTGCTAATTCTCAAATGAATTCTCTGTATATGAAGAATATAGTTTGTTATTTGAAGAACAAATTTATTGTGAGAACACGATCTCGAGCCGCTTTTTTCACGGATTCGGTCCCTCGAACGATTTTTTGTCCAGGATTCGGACTAGTCCTGACTCGTGAACGCAACTTTGGTCTCAGACTAAGACATGCTGGACTCGTCAACAGCTCTGTCTCTGTCTGGCTTTGTATCTGACTTTACTGATCACTTTGTGACTGTGGCCCAACGCCGTGCCGAGTTTGACCTCCACCCCATCTACAAGAACTTCCTCCCGCCTCCATTTGTCCCCCTCAGATCCCGACTCCCCAGAGAGGCGGCTGCGAAAGTTCCAAAACTGACACCGGTTTACTCCAGGTCACAGCGTTATTCTCGAAGCTTTGTGCCGAGTTTTGTTCGTACTTTTAACAATTCGTAACTTGTGCGTTTTATCCTATTCTTTTTGTTTTTCTCCTTGACAAATCTTTCTTGTATTAACTGTTTGACTAAAAGATACCATATTTGGGCTATGCCTAGAGAGACTGTATCTTGTTTACATCAAATGATTTGATTTGATTTGATTTGACTCTTCTCTAGGCAGGTGCCATCCGTATTATAGTGCGTTCTTATAGTCATTTCGTTTAATTTTGTCGGATCTTTTTCTTTTATTTTTCTTTCCTTTATTGTTTTTTATATACTCCGTATGTTCTGTGAATAAAATTATTGATTGATGGAATGGTTTGCGAACTATGTGCACAAGCATTTTGGTAGCTCAATTGGTATCATTTTTGTCTTTTATTCCACTACTCGACAATATAAATGTACTTATAGCCTATACTGTCGGAAATGGTTATTTGAAACTCTAGGCGTCCCAAGAGATCCCGGCTGTCTTCAGCCTCACTCAGCCCGCTTGGCTTGTGAGGAACACGGGAATACTTGCATAACCGGAATTCCTGACTAATGTAAGAGCCTGATCTGTCTCGAAAAGAGCCAAACGGCAAAGGAAAACAATAATAATAGTACCATTAATAAGATGGTTAAAAATGACAAGATATGAGTTGGCTCCTCCTCCGTGTGGAGACAAATGGAAACAGGTGACAGATGGCCTAGCCTTAGAGGAGGAGTCAGGTTGATGACGTAGACGTATTGGTGACGTAGAGTGAATCTTAAAATATGTCAGGACAGAGCGTCACGTACGGGGAGGGATGGGAGGAGCCCCCCCCTCAGAGACAAATAAAACAGGTGGCCCCGCCTTGGAGGAGGAGTCAGGTTGGTGACGTAACGTATTGGTGACGTAGAATGAATCATTAATATATGTCAGGCCAGAAGCGTCACGTACATGCAGGGATTGAGGAGCTTCCCGTCCGATGTTGTCGGCCACTCGGTACAAAAAGTTTCTTGGCGCAATGCAAAACGGTTTTCTCAAAAACAGTCGATCTTTACTAAAAAAATAGTAGATTTTTCTTAAAAACAGTCGAATCTTCCTTCGAACAGCTTATTTTTTTTTAATCAGTCGGATATCTCTTAAAAAGCTTTTTTTTATTAAAAACTGTAGGTAACAACGACCAGCAACTCGGTACAGACCTTGCCCCCCCCCCCAAAAAAAAAATTACTTGGCGCAATGCAAAACGTTTTTCTCAAAAACAGTCGATCTTTACTAAAAAATAGTAGATTTTTCTTAAAAACTGTCGAATCTTCCTTCGAACAGCTTATTTTTTTTTAATCAGTCGGATATCTCTTAAAAAGCTTTTTTTTCTTAAAAACTGTAGGTAACAACGACCAGCAACTCGGTACAGACGTTGCCCCCCCCCCCCCCAAAAAAAAAAAAAACATTTTGGCTTGTAATGCCTTTGGGTCAGACCATCTGGCTAACTGTTGGTCGTGGTTTTTCGTTCAGAATGAGATTTTTGTTTTGTTTTTTAACAACTACCATTTGAACGTCTTCCTCACCTTCTATGAGGAGGATGGCTTAGGTTGCGTTCCCCCAACTTAACAATTGTTAACAATCGTTAACTTTACTTCGGGGCAAGCTAAATACTGCAGTTTTAGCGATCGTTAACTTTTCCCAGTTCTACAATTGTTAACTATTTTGTAACGATGCTCACCGACCATCGTTGCAAAATAGTTAACAATCGTTAAGCTCTGGAACGGAAATTGTAGGTGGGCGGAGCATAAATTTCGAAATTAGAAACGTGGAACGCAAAAAGTTAACGATTGTTAACAAATTGTTAACAATCATTAAGTGGCGGAACGCATCCTTAGTCGTCAAATCATATTTCACGAGGAGGAGCACTAGATTCCAGCGTTAGTGTGCAGATTCTCACTGGACCATGGGCGCTGAAACGACATTGTTTGCTTATACATGCCTTTAAATGTGTTAGCTCGAAACAAATTATTGATCAGTTAAACTCTTTCATTCATGTAAGTAAGTAAGTAATTTATTTATGACCCGCCATTTTGGAAAGGCGGAGTAAATGAAGAAAGTAAACAAAACACATAAAAACACAGAAAAAGACACTTAATTTTTAATCTTCGGTCAGGAAACAGTGGACGACGTCGTGTGCTGGTTGGGCCCTGTCGTCCATGATTTTTGAAAGCGATGAGGAAACATCCAAAAGGGTAGCACTTGCATCTTGAATTTTGAACTTCTCCGTCAATGTATGGTTATGACATAATTTCGATAAGTGGAGCAGGTGTTTTATGTAAGCCGAGAATGTGTGGAGACACCTCCAGTTTTAAATAGAATTTCTAAGAAGAAGAATACGCTGTGTACAAGCGTCTCAGAGAATTTGCTGCTTTTAGCTTGTGAAACCGTTAGGTTCGTGTACCAGAAACCTAACGGTTCCTGCGGGTCCGATAGTGTTTATTACTTAATGTCTTTGGTTCATATGGGCCGAGAATGTGGGAGACACCGTCATTTTTTTATGGGTCAGATTTTTACGAACACACTGTTACCTTTGTTTTCCCAGAATCTTCACGGTAGCCAACGTTACCCACATATTACTTGAATACAATTCACTCCTGAACGTCAATCCGCCATTGCTAATTAACTATTCATTGATCTCCTAGAGCTGGTAAAAAGATGACTAAAACCTTTGAGAAGATCGCGTGGCGTGTAAAAGGTTTAAAACAACTAAGTATATCACCACGTGGACGTTTAGACGTCGGAAGAAGAAACATCGGCCAGTTTGACATTTTTGGTCTCGGAAGCTAAATATTATTTAGCTCAGTTTCAGAATCTTCAAGAGATCACTTGTTTCTTGTGATCTAGTTTACATCCTTAAAGGCACAGAAACTTGACTACGTAACTTTCGGCCATCAAACCGACCTGGGCGGCTTAGATAAAGATGCAGGGACTTATTGTCGACAGGACCCCCCTTCTTTCTTATCTCGAAACCCCTCCTTAGTGATCCCAAAGCTAGCTGGCAGGCCCTTGCCCCTTATGCACTGTAATTATGCACTTATGCACTGTAAAAGTTCACTTTTGGCCGTGTTTCGGCCATAGTATCGAGGTGGTAGTCAAGAGGTCGTACGTTCGATTCCTACTCCCGGCACACAAACCTTTTGCTTTTTTTTCTACTAACTCAGAAGTCGAATTCTCGGAAACTGCCCGGAAACTGCACAATTTTTCTTACTCTCAATATCGACTCACGTTACATGCTTGATATGTCCTCTAGCTCCCCGAGTCAAGTTTGAGTCAAGTTTTCTGTTCCTTAACTTCCTTAGAACTAACGGGAATTAACAAGAAAAAACAGAAAACAAAATACATAAAGACATCGTTAATGCAAATAATTAGTTTAATTTGTCTACACATTTTCCATACGCCTGCTACAATAAAAATATTTTGCTAGATCCAAAATCAAACTATGTTTCCGTCCTCCCCATGTCGGACAGTTCCGACCCGCACCGCTAGATGACCCAGCGGTCGTATCGAGTCGTAGCTTCATCTTGGGTCCCCGATGAAAAATTTGTAGTAGTATGGTCGTAGTACGAAAACGTTGCATGTAATACTATGTAATAGCAAAAAATACTATCATTTAATGTGCCTGAGACTGGTCCAATCTTATGTAGTAGTATCCAGTAGCATCCTGTCTTGCCATAGTAGCATCCAGTCTTGCTAATAGTAGCATATAGTAGTATGCAGTAACACGGTGGCCTTGAAGTAGAAGCATGTAGTACACTGCATGCTACTTTTTCGTACTACTTCATAGTACTATTTTGAGATAAATTTTTCATCGGGCATTTGCTAGAATGCTTAAAAAAAAACTCCTTTAAGTTTCGATTTATGGATCCAAACCACACCCGTAGTTTGTACGGGTAGAAGATTAAGCCAAAAAATGCAATCTATAAGTATTCCCTTGAGAGATTAGTACGGTTTTTAGTTTTAGTTTGTTTTAGTCTAATACTCTTTATTATACAAACCAACATTTACATTCTAAACTACATAAATACACCTTTTATAACCCTCTTAACATCCTTTATACATGTAGCCGATACTTCTGACTGCATGAAAGCCCGAATGGGCCTGTGGGGGCAGTCAAAAAACGAACTTCCCTTTCTGAAAGCGTCACTGCATACTAAAGACTGGTAATGCAAATGAAAAATTTACCAGGGAAACGACGATAAAACAGTATGGAAACCATGACAAACAATTTTTGGTCGGTATCAGTACCGTAGCCTGCTATCTAGATGGCGTACAGTTCATGTAGATTTAGTATGACAGGTCCTTTCGCGAACTACACTGCGCTGACACGTAGAATAACGAAGTGAATTTTTTTTTTTATTATTTAATTTTTTGTTTTAACAAATAAGCGGAGTATGAAGTAAAACATGCTAAAACATTAAAATTGAGCTAGAAATGAGACAGGCTTGGATGCGGGGGAAGCTGAGATGGGCTGCTATTATGTACTCTGGACTAAAAGTTTTAAAGGAATCTTACACTTTAAGAGGAAGAAAAAAAGAGGCTTTGTATACTGGTAATAATTATAACGCAGGGAGTGGAAATCTTTTTTCTTAATGCCAGAATTAAATAAGACAGAATAATGTGTGAAGCTACAGTAGAGTTTACCCTCAAATACAGATAAAGTTACGAACGAAAACCCTAAATGAAACAAAATTTAGAAGCATTATTACACGCACTGCACATATTTTTAACACAGTCAGAATAAACGGGATCGACTAAAAAGAGGCACAGCGTGGTGCAGGAGGCACGAGTAATAAAAAGAGATTAGTAAGTAGTAGAGGTAGACAAGTAAGTGAGAGTTCGTAACTTCAGAGCCTAAAAGAAGGCACGTTAGAACATTGTTCCTTACCCTCACTCTGAAGCCTGAAATGGCCTTTTTAGTTTTGATGCCTCTTCTTAGAGCGTGTTCCACCCTTCTAACAACAGTTACTATTAGTTACTATTTCCGTTCCATCCTCACGAAAAGTTACTACGCTGACCGTTCCAACCTTGTCGGAATAGTAACTAATAGTTACTATTTGCTTACCATGCTCGGGAGCGTAGTAACTACGCATCTCTGTAACCTGATTGGTCGGCTTCGCCTCTGGCGTGAGATCCTGCTGGAAAATAGAAAAATCGTTCCAGCCTTGACGGCAAAAAACAGAATTCGTGACGTCATGCGTAGTAACTACGGTAAGTAGGATGGAACACGCTCTTAGTCCTCGTGCCTCCCACACTATATCGTTCCGTGCCGTGCCTCTTTTTAGTCCATCCCAGAATATATACAACATAAACAGATATTTGGAATGTCTTCTTTGAAGAACTAATTTCGGATGTCATAGACTGGCAGGGCAAGGAGGTTAGAAGAAGTCTCATTTAGTTTGTTGATGATGTCTTGAATGTTGAAGTTCGACATCAGTTTTTACTGGAGTATCTTCTCGGAAGGATATCGGAGTGAAGATCGAGGACCTCTGGGCCCTTCGTAGCTGACTGATTGCAGTAGTCACCATGGTGAAGATTGTGGTCGGAGGGAGGATAGGAGAATCTGCTCCTGGAATGTTGCCAAGTTTTTTCGAAGTTGTACTTCTTCTATCAAAAGTTAGAAATATATTTTTATTTCAGACACAGGAGAACGGAACCTTTTTCCGAGATGGCCGAAGAAAGATCGACGTCGTGCTGGCCTACAAGAAAGACAGCCTAACCAACGATAGGCATAGGGAGCGACGAGCAGACTTCGAAACTGAACTGCGGAAGCAAGGGTTGCAGCTAGAACTTGAAGATTGCAAGGTACCTAACCTACTTTGCTTACAAATCCTTGATTATTTGGCAGTAGTTATTTCTTCCGGTGACTTGGTTTGTATGTTATTTCTGACGAACAAAAGTTGAACCCGCAACCTGTCGTACGTTGTCTGAACCACTGAATAATTCATAGACTCGCTGTCTTAAAAGTTCAATTTAGCTGTTTGCTAGTCAGGATTAAATGTTGACTGATCTTAAGTTTAGCAAAAATAAAAAATACAGTAGTGGGAGGGGGAGACGCCCCCCCTCCAGTGCTGTCGGCGAATCGGTAAGAAATAACCAAGTCTGCGCGAAGCGCCACGATTTTTCTATATAACAGTTGATTTTTTTCATGAAAACAATCGGTTTTTCTGAAAATCAGTCGATTTTTTTGAAAAATGTCATTTATGGTGTTGAAAACAGTAGTTTTTTCTGCAGAATAAGTCGGGAAAAATTACCAGCCAGTCGGTAAATGCCTCGCCCCCCCCCCAAACATTTTGGCTAGTAACGCATCTGCATTTATGATTTTGTCTCTTTGTTGTGTGCTGGACGAGAACGAGATAATCCCCCCCCCCCCCCAAGCATTTTGGCTAGTAACGCATCTGCATCTATGATTTTGTCTCTTTGTTGTGTGCTGGACGAAAACGAGATAAGAAAAAAAAAGTGTTCGCGCAGTGAGCTCCAGGCCACGAGCTGATCATTGGCCACGGAAAAGGCGCGTATGTACTGAGATTCAAATTTTCGGAGTCATAGTAAAATTTGCGTTGTGGGGACGGCCTTAGACATTCATTTTGAACGTCACTACTAGAGCAAATAGTGGAAGATTTTTTTTTTGCAGAATTCAACTAATTTTAGTGTCTTCGCAATTAGATGATATAAAATAAGTTGGCTTTCCAGTTAAACTCTAAACTCTTAGTTCTCATTTTTCTGCTTGGTCATTGAGAGAGACCAATGATTGGCGTTACTTAAGACTACAATTTTTAGCTGGACAGCACAAATGAAGTTCAAATGCCCAACTTGTAAGGTGTGTTATCCGAGCCAATTTTGCATTTATAAGTATTCATAATGTTACAGTTATAATTCATTTGTATTTACTACACATCAGCAGGCCGTAGCCAGATTAAAAGAATCCGGAGCCAGAATACAAGACTGATGAGAGAAAAAAGAAAAACAAAACTGGTGCTTTACAAACTTCAACAAAAATAACAATTTGAAAGTTATCGTGAGTCACATATGCAGGAAATAAGTGGCGCAATTTAATAAAGTTGAAGTGCATGGGCTTTGGGTGGACTCTTGGTTCCCACCGCACTTGGAGCATTTAGCCTTGTTCTTGCAGTCAGAGGCCAGGTTGACCGAAATTGTAACACCTGTCACCTCCTCGGGGAAAAGATATATGCCGGACAGTGTAGGCTACGATAGATTGTTTGTTTTCTTGTCTAGTATTGGTGCAGAAATGTGAGGTTTGAATATATACCTTTCTTTGAATTTTCAAGGCAATCTGCAGGCAGCAAAAAGAAGGGGAAGATGACCTTTTACTTTATTTTTCAGGTCTCGGCTGACGAAGAGACTTACTTTCTGAAGATACACGCACCATGGGAGGTTTTAATAGCCCAAGCCGAAGCTCTAGAACTTCGAATGCCTTTGAAAGTAGGTACAGGCCTTAGACGAATTTCTTCGCCGACTGAATTGCCATTGTTATGAGGTTGACGCAGCATAAATTCGTGGAACTTCCAGGCGAATTTTTTATTCGGTATCGCGTTCCCATCCCTTGCTCATTTCTGAAAGTATTTTATTTCTTTCCTTCGTATTTTTTTTCACAAAACCCTCCGGTTCATCAAGCCGCGAAAATAATTAAATTGCTAACCGTACCAAAAAAATAGTCATAGCCGAGACAAATAATGTTAACATAATAATAGTAATAAAGATTAATATTAATATGGATATTTGCCGAAATTCCCGCCACTTTTTCCCTTACCACTTTCCGTAATTCCCGCCGATCCATCTGTAGACGGCAAAACTATTTATAAAACGAAACACCAGTTTAAGTTTTTTCCGAACGAGCTTCATCCCTCCCACAATCCTTTTATATACCGCCTTTCTTTTCCAACACCCCTCTTTAAAACACCCCAAGAAGGTTTCCATTCTCTAAAAGCCCTTTCCATATCCCCAACTATAATCACTACCTTCCGGACAGCACTCTGTCTATGGTTCTCAAACACTCGCCTGAAAGCCCCTCCCACCCAGCAATTCACACCCAATCATGCACTACCACAAACGCAACCTTCACGTACTCTTTAAACCCGCCCATCATGATCCCCACCCACTCCTCTGAAAGCCCTTCCCACATCCCACAACTAAGCACAACCCTTCGGACACCAATCTGTCGATGGTTCTTATCCACTCCTCCAAAAGCCCTTCCCATTCTGTCTATGGTTCTCAACCACTCCCTTGAAAGCCCCTCTCACACTGTCAGAAGTTTCATAACAGATAGCGTATAACACTTTCAAGAATAACACCTTTTCACTTAAAAATAAAGTGTTACGACCAATTAAGTTTACAGTATTTGGTGCCTAGATCTCCAACAACACCTTCAATTGGTAAAAATACTAACGGGAAGGAAAGAAACATAACAGATAACATATCAAATTGTTATCTGTTGAAACCGCGCATCCTTCTGTTGTCGTTATGTAACTTCTGATAGTGTAGTATTTTTAAAAAAATATTCTTTGAGCCCAAGCTGACTTTGAAACATTTATTCAAATAATGTTTACAACGGATACGACAGCTATGATTTTTCATCAGCGATATTTCGGCCCTTCTTGGCAAGGGTCCTCGTCAGGCTGCCAATCCTCTGGATCAACTTCGGGGTTTGTTTCCTTCCCCGAAGTTGATCCTTCCCCGAAGTTGATCCAGAGGATTGACAGCCTGACGAGGACCCTTGCCAAGAAGGGCCGAAATATCGCTGATGAAAAATCATAGCTGACGTATCCGTTGTAAACATTATTTGAATAAATGTAGTATTTTTACCTATTGAACGTGTTGTTGGAGATCTAGGCACGAAATAGTATAAGCTTAATTGGTCATAACACTTTATTTCTAAGTGAAAAGGTGTTATTCTTGAAAGTGTTATGCGCAATCTGTTATGAAACTTCTGACAGTGCACCCAGCAACTCAACACCAATCATGCACAACCACAAACGCAACCTTCACGTACACATACTCTTTAAACCCGCCAATCGTGATCCCCATCCACTCCTCCCACTCCTTCTTATCCACTCCTCCGAAAGCCCTTCCCATTAACTCACAACCAATCATGCACAACCTTCCAGACACCACCTTCTCACACCATACTACTCTTTAAACCCACCAGTCATGGATCCCATCAAGAACAAATAATCACAAGAACCTTCGTCTCCCGATCTCTGAAATACGACCATACGAAGTCGAATAGATACTCGATATGACTACACTGTCCACTGCTACTGGGATTAATCTTGTCTCTAAAAAGATAACTTTATCTCTAATTCGGATTAATCTTATCTCAGTTGATACAAGCTTAATCCCAGTAGTAACAACAGCAGTTAGCTTTAATCCTTACTTGGAGAAACTTTGTTATAGTGTTAAGCTCAAAACACGCCATTGATCCTCAGGAAGAACTAGTAAACGTCTCACTAACGACACAAACTCAACAGCTCAAATCCTGTGTCACCAATCACGGCGATCTTTGGGAGCAGATATGCTAGCTTCCGGCTCTTCCGCAGATACCCGGCGATTGTGCATCGGAAGGAGAGTTAGTCATCAAGAGTATTCCCGATGCAAATGAGCGGAGGGTAGGAGCTATGCAGAACATCACAGTTCGTTACCTCTACAAACAGCTAAATCACAGTAGAGCCCCGGAGAACAAAAGTCAAGAGTGACGGACTATCGGTTGTCTACCATTGTGACCTCAGAGATTGCGGGCTTCAGAGGCGTGCTCATGCGCACCGTGGCCTTTTCCACTGATATGCGCAGTGGCGAAGAGGGAAGTTGACGGGCGTCAACTCAAAGCTCACCAAGTCCACTGTAAAAAAAATCTTGAAGTATTTGCTACTGGTATTAATCTTGTCTCTAAAAAGATGATCTTATCTCTAATTCGGATTAATCTTATCTCAGTAGAGACAAGATTAATCCCAGTAGAATATACTGCAGTTGACTTTAATCCTTACTCGGAGGAACTTTTTACAGTGTAGCTCTAGCTCTGCTCCGTCGCGGTATCCATAGTCCCCTCTTTTTTATTCTAGTTCTCACCCACTCGTCTGATAGCTCTTCCTGTTTTCTGACAACATATCAGTTTCTGCTGAACACGAAAGAAAGAAACGTCTTATTTAGAACTGCACTGTAAAAAAAAAATCTCGCAGTATTTGCTACTGGGATTAAGGCTTCTCTTTATTGAGATAAGATTATCCCTAATTCGGATTAATTTTATCCGAATAGAGATAAAATTAATCCCAGTAGTAAGTACTGCATCCTTATTCGGAGAAACTTTTTACAGTGTGCAACAGATGTGAAAAACCCAGAATTTATTTCATTTACTTGCAGAGCAAAGCGGACAGACCCAAAGCTGCTGGGGTATATGAGCGACTATCCCCGAAGTTTACACAACACCGCGCGCCCGGGATTTCGAACCACTTCACTGCCATTTTTACAGCCTCAAGACTGGAACAGTAAGTATTTTGTGAATCATTCACTACCTCGCTACCAGTCCACTCTGGTCTTCACTAACCTACTGAGAAATTCGACTATAATCTCAGTATTATTACGATATCAGCATTATTTGTGTGATCCGTTTCGGATGAAACTTGAAAGCTAGCAAAAGCACATTCGGATTTTCTTTTCCAAGTAAAGTTTTGATCAAACTATTGTGGGTAGTTCGATCGAGGGAATCGGACATTTCGTGGAACGCTTAGAGTGGAGGGATCGCGACGGGACTTGGCGGGAAGAACAAGCATAAGCTCTGGACCTATTACGGCAGGACAGGGTCCGTGCAGTGGGGGGAGTTTGAGGGGAAGTCCCAGAAATCTTGCGTAATCTATAACTCTCGAGTGATCCTGTTCGAATGGAGCTTGACACACGACGAGGAGACATGTCTCGAGTCTCATTTTCAGTTAAGGACCTTGTACAACCGCTGGATCCCGGAAACCATTTTTCATGATTCGGCTATAGCTTGTTAGTGTATCACCATGACAACGCGACCCTTGGGTGAAATAAATGTGAACTAACCTCGCAAGTGCCACATGAGCTTACGACTCTTATTTTATTTATTTTTCTATTTTTTTGTGTTTTATATTCTGTTTTTTTTTATGCATTGTGTTAATTTGTGATTCGAACGGAGCTTGACACATGATACCTGATTTTTTTTTATTTATTACCTGCCAGAAAGTGGAGTATGTAAAAGAAAAAAAGGAAAGAAACAAAACACAACAAAATCACATGCAAAATACAATTTTTCAATCTTAGGCCAGGAAACAGTGAAGAATGTCATCTGCTGGCTGGAGTGGCTGTACCCAGTTGTCCATGATTAAAAATGTAAATATAGTCTGTAATTACAGTATATTTTTCCTTAAAGTTTAACCGAAAAGGGCTGACATAGGACAATCTAGTTAGCCATCGGTTTGAAGAGGTTTGAAGACTCGATGAAAATGCGTTACTTCGTTGCTCCGCTGTTCACGAATAATCTATTTTCGAAAGTGGACTTTCCCTGTCGGATTTGTGGTACCTCCATGCGCTTGTTCCTGTTTCGTATGCTTGAAGAAAAGATTTAAGACAAATCTGTGTTAAGGCACTAAGTAGTCTTCACCAAGCTAATCACTGCCCACTCAAAAGCCGCATTTGTGGTGAGATTCAATTTTCCGCATCATAGTAGGTTCATCAGTGTCACCGGAAAGGATTCGAGAAAGCTGTCGGCGCTTTTTGGATTCAGGTTCAGCCGAATTCCGGTAGATTCTGTGGGGTAAATTCCGGTGGATACCCTGAGACAAGTTCCGGTAGATTCCTTGTGAAAAATATCGCTGGAATTCCGGTAGCTTTCCTGAGCCGAATTCTGGTAGATTCCGTGGGGTATTTGCGCCGTGGGGATGGCCGTAGATATTTTGAACATCATTACTAGAACAGATAGTGAAAAATCTAAAAATTCATTTTCAGAATGCAAAAATTTCAGTGTATTCATAAAAGGATACAAAAATAAGTTGACTTTTCAGTTAACCTTTAAAACAGTTGATGTTCTGGAAAAACGGTTGATTTTTTTGAAAAGTACAGACCTTTTCCACCCACTATGGAAAGGTGAGTTGGAGGAGAGAGCTGGAAAGACATGTCAGTATTAGTTATAGCATAAAAAGTTATTCAGGATCGTCCTATCAGTCCAGATTTTGAAAAAATAATGTCCCACTGCCATTCTCAGAATTTTCGGCGTATGAGCAGAATGTCATAGCCGCGTCACGTCTCTAGTTTGATCTTATCTTGCTTGCGGAGTATGTCCAGATAATTTCTCCAAAGCTAAGACAAACAGATTAGCTCAGTTATCTCTGCTTTGCAGATTTGACGTCATCGATCGGAAAACGTTTTTCACTACTACTCAGCGAATTCTAATGGTTTGGCACGTCTTATCCAAGGCCAGCTATGACAAAAATGAAAAATACAAGGTAGGTGAAATACACTAATGATGACGCTGATCCACGACAACTTGTCAGACAGGCGAATGGGTATTCGAAGAGCACGAAAAGACATCTCGTCACAACATTTTATCACATCACATCAACTCGCCGAAACAATCCGGCCTAACAGAGCTTTCCGAACTCCCTCGTTTTCCGAAATGCCGGTGGCCGGACACGTCGGATTTCAACTTTGCTGGGCAATCTGATGTCTGAGAATTTCCACCTATCGAAATGACGAACGGCTAAGCGAACATTCTCACATTTGACACAGAACTCAAAGAAAGAACTCCCCAAGTTCTCCAACCTATCTTCACCCCTATGAATCCGTAGAAGACCTCCCCAAAGTCATTAAACGATCGGTGGCCGATTTTGAAGACGTCCAAGAGTTCGAGAGCTTTATTTTCAAAAGAATGTTTAGCCAAAGTCCTTAAAATAGCCGGCGCATAAACAAGCGGAGCTTTCCAGACCGCCAGAATCACCTTAAAATGTAAAATGCCAGAATTGATAGCTCATGTCTGGGTTGAGGACTTTAACCGTCTTTTCTAGGTTGGAATTCAAAGACTCCTGAACCGTGGAACTTACACTGCAGCATTTCCCCTACATGATGGTGAATGCGAAATCGAAAGTGATAGTGACGAAGAGGCAGAAATACAATATGAACAACTAAATGAACGACAGGTAGGATACAATTCATGTCTACCCGACTCAGGGCGGTGATACATTTTTAGACGCAAGCGAAAACAAAAGGAAATGCTAAGCGTTTTTTACAACCCTCCACGTTCCAATTTAGAATCACCATCTGGTTTAAGATCTTATTAGTGTGACAAGTTTTGTCAAGGGCCGAGTGATGAATACGGTAAGACCTTTCTCTTTGAAGTCTGGTAGAGTACTGCTGCCATTCAGCCAACGAATGGGCTATGTATCGTAGCTTGAATCAGGTTATCAATGACTTTAATTGTGGGGTTCTAATGCTTGGTTCAGGTGAGGCTGCTACGTGATAAGCAGAATGCAAACCAAAAGGTATATGGATGAATGAATGGATGATTTATTTGCACATTAAAGCCATCCGGCCGTCATGCAACAAAACGAAACAAAAAGTGAACAATCTTACATGCGCATATACACACTAACACACTCTTAATATTTTTAATTTACACTGAATACTTTATTAGCACTAAAAACACAATTTCCCCATCAGAAGAAATCTTTCTGGTGTTTAAAAGCTAACCTGAGGAACTTCCCAATAATTCTTATTTCTTTAAAATCTTTACTTCCCATCATTTTAATAATCCATTTCTTATCAGTTCCCCCCACCCCGAAAATCTCGTCCCTTAGCCCCCCCCCCCCGTAACTCTTTATAATCACACAAAAGGTGGCATATATCCTCGTTCATTTCTCCACACATAGGACAGAAGTAGTGAGGACCCAATGTTTCCTCTTTTTTCCACATATACTTTCTTCTTGCACCGAAAGGCAAACCATCAGCCCTCATACTTATTAACAAACACAACTCCTCCCTACTTAACCCTACTTTAAAATATATTTCCTCACCCCACGTCTCTTTTGCCGCAGCGTACAACCTCAGAGATTGTACGCTGAGGTAAAACCATCATAATTAGTCCCCCAACAATAATCAAGATCATCAGAGTTAAAAGATTCTTATAGGATATGAGTCTAATTATATTCATTCAGCGTGAACGAGATGTGAAACTACCTGACGACGATAGTTTTGAACTGCGCTTCAGTTGTCAATAGTGAAAGTATTCTTTTTTTTTTACTTATGGACATCTTGCACTGTCTCAATGTGATAGATGAGAGAGGTAGAAACCAAAATTAAGCTTACCAACGAAACGGCCCCATAAAATGTCCTCGGCGAATTGTCCCCGTGGCGGAACGTCACCGTTGCAAAACGCCCCAGATGTCGAGTATGATGTAACTATTGAAGTCTCAAAATAAGCTATTATTATATATTTTGTATTGGTCTTAGCCAGGGATGTAAGGGGACATTTTACGTGGGGAAGTTTAGTCATGGAACGTCTTGGTTGGAGACGTTTCGAATGGGGACGTTTCGCTGACAACCCAGAGGTAATCCATTTGTAGCGCTGAACTGGTATCAGGACAAGTACACCTAGCTTTCAGAAATGAGACGAGTACTTATATCAGGACACCGGCTGCGAGCCTTCCATGACTTCCAAGAGCTGTCTGCAGCTGTATCTTCTCCCAGAACGGCGGAATGATCCTTTGGGCTCGAGATCGTCCTTGACGCAGGCGGGCGTGGTTTCTGCGGTTGCCACATGTCGCACGATAGTGTGAATTGTCACTCTATTTTGTTTTTCTCACTCTTGTCCTAATTTCGACATAAAAATCACTCTATTTCAGAAAATGACCTAATGTGTCATTTTTGCAGCAGGGATTCCGACCAGAAATGACTACGTCATTTTTACAGAGACGATACGACCAAAAGTGCACATTTCATGAAATTAAATTTCACTCTCAGTTCACTCTCTGTTTTGGGCCAAAAGTCACTCTCTAAATATTTTTGATGTGGCAACCCTGGTTGTTTCCACCCGGGAAGAGGCTGGCAGGGGAGGGGCTTCTCGATACGAGTACGGAAGATAAGAAATAAAACAAAATCGTTGCTGGTATTCGAAGTGTTTTCCGGTATGCGATGCGACGCTATCAAGGAATGTTATTGACACAAGGAAAGATAAGAGAATACACAGTCACAGTGTCGTCACTGATTAGATACAGGATGATTTCGGAAAACCAGATTTAATGAATGACGGATTTGATGCCGCTAAATAGACACGTTCGCTGAGATTTATATTAGATGCGTTTTTTCAGATACCATGGTATCTGACACCACCTTCTAAAGTCGTTTTTGCAGTTACGTCCGGTCTTCACCTCCCAGAACTTCCGGAATGTGGGCTTCCAGATTATTCTTTGACGTCTTCTCTAAATTGCATCTGGAATATGAACCGATCCAAACGTATATCAAAATAATCCGGGAAAAAGGGGCTTTTGAACTTCCAGATTTCCGGAATTTTTAAATATCGCATAAGAAATTAAAAAAAAATCTCGAAAAATCTGGGAACCCAGATTCGGGAAGGTTCACCTTTATCGTGGTATCTGATACCACGGTCAAAAGGTGTTTTTGCAGTTATCGTGGTATCTGTCCAGTTATCGTGGTATCAGATATTCAGATACTACGGTCCGACCGTGGTAACTGGTCGTGGTATCTGAAAAGTCATCTCACTTTCATCAAATTTTGTCAGATTGCTGAGAAAGAAGTTTAGCACTTAGTGATGTAAATGGATATCTGTTTTTCTTTTGTGATGACTCGAAGAGTGCAATTTCGACAATAATCGTTTTTGCAGAGCAGCGCGTATCAGATACCACGATAACTGCAAACACGACTGATTGCAAATCCACTTACCGTGGTAACAGATACCATGGTATCAGCAAAGACACAACTATTAGCAATAGAATAAATCTTACAGGAGAAAGATTTTTGGTAAGGAGGTTCTTCAGGGAAAAACTTGATGGGTAGCAAAGTGTTCCAGGAGTTACGTCGATTGAGTATAGATCCCTGAAGGTTGCCATGAAGCACCATGAACGTTTTGTGGCAGTTTGAAATTGTCGTAGGGATAGGTATTACTCCGTTTGATAATTATTTAGTTCTTAGAATTATAGTTGGATTTGTCTATATACGGTATAATAAAACTTGTCCACGACTCAGTCAATGTGATTTTAAATTAGTGAATAACCTTTATTTAAAATATTTTTGTATTTTGTGATTCTGTTATATTTCTTTGTCCGTTGCACTGCACTTATGCCCTTGGGCAGTGTATCATAAATTATTCATCCATTCATTCAATATTCGGCACTTCTTTGGGCAAAAGGGTTACTTAAATTCAGGTTCTAGCCTAGCTAGTAGCCTTCATGAATTTTACAGCTAGATTCCAAAACCAAAATACAGAAGAATCTCTACCCTTCCTTCAACCCAATCGAACAGCGAAAATAGTAGTGGTGTCCGAAGTGAAATCACAACACCAGCTTTAACTCCAACAAATTCTCAGAGAAGTTCACAATTCAAAATTTAAGGAAGAATCTTTAATTGTTTTTTTCTTCACAATTTCATTTCCAGCTTGAGCGGCCTGAGCCTGAAGAGCAGAGGAAAATAACAATAGTGAGTAGCGCCAAGACTTGAAAAAGTGACACACACTCGAATAGCAGCGACACTAGCACCACTAGTGATAGTGAACGTCCCTACTGAATCTCAATCGGTCAATGGTGCTCCAATACTGGCTCCAATAACTTCATATTCTGAACAAGGAAAAAGAAAGATATAACCTCCCTTGTTTCTAGACGTGTGCAGATCGCATTTCAGCTTTACTAGAAATTTCTAAACCCGCAAGTTTGTCTCGCTTTAAATGCCACAAGCGCAGTAGGCGGCGCTACGACTATGGCCCGTTTGCGAAGCAAGGAAGC
Organism: Branchinecta lynchi; assembly: GCA_023053575.1. Taxonomy (NCBI): domain Eukaryota; kingdom Metazoa; phylum Arthropoda; class Branchiopoda; order Anostraca; family Branchinectidae; genus Branchinecta; species Branchinecta lynchi. The sequence goes on from JAKZAP010000015.1 coordinate 9,292,460, forward strand.
ATAGGTACGCTACTCCCTAGTGTTATATTGCTCTGCTGAAGAGGACCCTTGCCAAGAAGGGCCGAAATATAACTCTAATAAAATGTAGCTGATGTATCCGTTTTGCATCGTCAAACATTTTTAAGGAGGGCCGAAATAGCGGTACAATAAATCTCAGAAGCTCTGGCTAGAAAATATATGACTAAAAAAGGGCCTTTTCCAAGAAGAGCCGAACTATCGGTAGAATAAATCTTGGCCAACTTATCCGTTTAGCATGCAACGGTAATTCAGGATCTGTCGACTACTTGTGTTTGCCTTTAAATTGTCTTCACTCAACTGCGCCACTCGTAGATTTTTTGATCTGGTAGCCCAGTAAAATACGGGCTTCACCTTCCAGATTTTTGGGATCCCAAAACGTAAGTGGAGTTGTCCGTCCGTCCGTCTGTCCGTCCGTCCGTCTGTAAGCACGATAACTCTCGAAGGGAATGAGATATTTTGATGAAACTTGGTATGAGGATTGTTTGGGTCAAGGGTAAGGTCGAGCTCGTAGATGGGCTCTGTAGCCCTATATTTGGGGTGGGGGTTCAGTTTAAGGGATAAACGAAATATTTTTAAACAGCTAATGTGATAGTCGATTATGGGATAAGAAGACATGCTGAGCACGACGGTGACAATCATTTTCTCGCCGGACAAGTAGTTCGTCCGGAATCCGGCAAAAACCGGACAGTTTTTTAAAAGTAAAAGTTTCATTTGAAGTTGATTAAATGTTTGATTTAGGGGTAAGACGACATGCTGAGCACGATGGTGAAACCATTTTCTCGCTGGACGAGTAGTTCGTCCGGAATCCGGCAAAAACCGGAAACTTGGTTAAAAGTAAAAGTTTCATTTGAAGTTGATTAAATGTTTGATTTAGGGGTAAGAAGACATGACTGAGCATGATGGTGAAAATCATTTTGTCGCCGGACAAGCAGTTCGTCCGGAATCCGGCCAAAACCGGAAAGTTGGTTAAAAGTAAAAGTTTCATTTGAAGTTGATTAAATGTTTGATTTATGGGTAGAAGATATGATGATCCGATGGTGAAAACCATTTTCTCGCCGGACAACTAGTTCGCCTGTTATTCGGCCAAAACCGGAAAATATGTTAAAAGTAAAAGCTTTATCTGAAGTTGATTAGATGATATATTTAGGGGTAAAAAGAGACGCTGAGTCTGTATATAATGATCATTTTTTACCCGGACATATATTAGTCCGGAATCGGGTTGTACCCGCATTTTTTTTAAGTCAGAATTTTATTTAAAGTTGTTTAGATTTCTTTATAGGGATAAGGAGATGCGCCGGCTTCGTTTCTGAATTTTATCTTTTTGATGGACTAGCAGTTCGCTCGGAATTCGGGCGAAACCACAAACAGGAAGTTTCGGTCAATATCGTCAAAATAGATATGGCTTATAGAGGTATAGATAGGTAGATAGAATATCTGAACTCGGTTTTCTCTGATTATTAGCCTGGCGAAGACAAGACCGAATTGTCTGGATCAAATCTTAGATTTTTGGGATCCCATCGACACCTTTGGTCTTGTTCTTCCGGCTTCCAGACAGCCGTTTCGTCGAGACGGGATCTGGAATGTGAAGCCAGGCCAAAAACGTCTGGAAGTCCGGGGTGGTGGACACCCCAGATCCCGGATGTCTGGAAGGTGCCATCGACACAACCCGTTAAAGAGACACACATATGCAAATGTCGGAAGAACTGGGAAAGTGGTTAAAAGTTGTGACGGGGATGTAAGAGATATATGAAGTGTGAAGGGTACATTTGGGAAATGTTGAAGAATAGCAAATCAGCTGTCCTCATTATCATGAAAATTTGGAAGGTTTGGCCTCACTATGCAGAAGCCTCGGACATCTGGGAATCTGAAAGGTGAAGCCTGGCTTTAAATGTCATCATCTATGGATTTATGTATTAGGCTTGATAACCACTTGTGGGTGGAAGTGTCTATGGTACTCTAGCCGGAGCATCGTGTGTTTCGCAATTGGCCATATTCCTGTTCAGCGCTTCCAAGCGGACTAGTTTCTGTTAATCCCCCTATGCCTCACTTTCAGCACTTGGATCAGAGATGGTAAAATAGATCCACAGGTTAATGAGTGGAAAATCTCTTATCTGCGTCCCAGGTAATCAAGGCAATGGAGGTTTTACGTATGTCTCATGTAGCGTTTACACGGACAAGAAGTCCCGTCGAGTAGAAAGGAATTCTGGTCGACTCGAAAGGATTCCGTTCGTGAAGACGAGTAGAAAAAAAGTCTAGCGGGACGGGAATCCTTTCATGATGAAACGAATTCCGGCCCACTTGAAAGGAATCTTCACGGCGGCGCTGGTAAAAAGTACAAAAAAAAAGGCTTGCTAGCTTTTGAGAGCAGCCAATCATCAGTACTGATGTCATAAATGCTCTAAAAACATTTTTTTAATGGATAGTGACTTTATTTATGTCAGATTTTCTGGTTTGAAGAATTAATTTTTTTCCCACTGCGTGTAAACATAATCTTGTCACCAAGACCGGATTCTGTTCAAGTTTTCCTGTACTTGTAAACGCTGCATCAGCAGCAGAAAGTGAAAGTGACCCACTACCCTATAGATTCGACTCTTTACTATAGTTGCGTTCTTTTGGATTCACTTTTGTTTCCTCAAAGTTTGTAGTTTGGCGCTTGTATTGTCTAACTTGCGTTTTATTGAGTTCTTGTTTCAGAAAAGTCAAACTACACCAAACTACGTCGGCGAGGTAGTTTGTAGTTTGAGCTCCGTAGTTTCAGGATCGAAACTACAGCAAATAGAATGGAAAAATAAAACGGCTTTTAAGCGAAACTACGCCGAAACAACATAAAAAAAACGCAACTCATGTCTGCACAAGTGTTGGTTATGAGGAAATGGGGGACTAACAGAAATTAGTCCGCTTGGAGTGCTGAACTGTAATAAGGCCAATTAAGTAGTTCGGTGTTCCTTCGTCCAGCAGTTCCAGCAGTCCATACAGTGCCTTCTTGAATATACACCATCTTTACTTTGACTTGGATGTTCTGTGAGTGTGAAGGACGGGGGGGGGGGGGGGTAACGTATACACCAACTAATGTGACAAACTACTTGGGCTTAAAGTCTAACCGGAAAGCCAGCTTATTTTTACATCGTAGATTTGTATCCACTGAACTTGTTTGACTCTGTAAAGAGATTTTTTTTTTTCACCTCGGGCCCCAGTAGTGATGTTCAGAATATTCACTACTGGCCCTACTGGGAAAAAATCATTTCAACGCAGAGAATTCAAATTTCAGTAAAACCGTGCATTTTAATTATCCGTAACTACCCCGACTATTGTAGTGGTTTGCCAACTATGTTCCCTCTATATTTCAGTGATAGAGTACTGACCTAGAAAGCCAAAGGTGATGTGTTCAAATCCCGGCTGTGGAGCACTTGACGAGTTTCCTTTGTCCTTTAAAGAGTCATTTTCTAGGTTCTTAGAGAAGAATGGGGCCGATTTGGAGCTTTCTACAAACAGCAGCCCCTGGAAAATATAAGACAATATTTTGGAGATGAGGTTCGTTTTATTTATCCGTAGCGAGATGGAATAGTTTTAGCTTTTAATCTAATGCTTCTTATTCATTAACCGCCTTAATAGAGCGGCTGGTTGCAGTACAGCGAGGGCCCTCCACGTCTTGTGCCACGGTACAAACAGAAGCGCAAAACACCAATTAGTTGCCTTAGGGGGGGGGGGGGGCTCAATTCTAGCTATTATCTTGTAGTTCACTAGAGAACTGCTTAAACAAGAAATAATCCAATAAAATAATCCAATGGAACCTCCGTCTTTGGTCCCATGCAGCGGATACCCCGATAAAACTGAACGGAGATAGAGGTACTTGCTGTGAGATTTCAGTTGATACCCGTCTACTTCCCTCTTCGCCGCTGCGCAGAACAGATAAAAACTGTAAGATGCCCGCAGGGATGAGAACTGGGTCTGCAGCGAGTGAGACATGATGTCACGATGGTAGACAACCAATCAGCTGTAAAGGACGACTCATACCGTGTTCGTATTCTTCTGTGGGGTTCTACTGCGAAATGTTTGTAGAGGTAACAAATTTTGATGTTCCACGTAGCTCCTACTCCGTTAGTTTGCATCGTGTAGGGTATCACAATATATTCGACTCCGCATGATTGTATTACAGAGGTAAGGGACGGAGGTTCTTGTAATTATTTGTTCTTCATATTGGAAAGGATTCCATCGCACGGCTGTTCAGTCGATGCTTGATTTGAATGAATGTTAGATTAAGTTTGTTTTAGTTTAATTCATCTTGGATGTCGTTTTTTTAGTATTTTCCGCAGAAAAGAAACTGTCTCACGATTTAAAATGCGAAACCGCACTATCGGACTGGATCATCTGCAAGTTAAAGCCCTATTTGCAGCAGATACAGTTTCTGTTCCAACATTCTAATGCAATTCTAAGCAGGCTACTTGGAAACTGTGTTTTTCAGAGAATGACGTCCCCATCCCGGCAGTTTAAGTCACACTTACCCCATAACTGTGATGAAATAAGGTTAGAAATCAGTTGCAAAAATCGGTATAGTGTCGTTAGGGCGGATAAAATTGCACCGAACGTTCAAGGTCTAGAAACAAGAATGGATGGAGCCTAGAATGGAACCACAAGGGACGCAGACAGAATGTAGGTATGAGGTAAAAGAAAAGGTAAAGGTATCAGCACTAGCCTTGACAGGTCAAGCTGGCGGTGCTAATCTCCGTGTCTCGGCCCTCAGCCAGGAAGTGCAATGGGAGTTGGGGGCACCTTCACCTTCCCCGGATTTCTCCAGGTACCCATTTGAAGCTGGCTGGCTTGTCTTACAGGGTTACGCCACTAACCCCCGTCCCAAACCAAACAGTAGGCACAACCGAGACTCGAACAAGCGACCCTTCACTTGCGAGTCCGGCGCGCTAACCACTCGGCCAAGGACGGCCATGAAGGACTGCAGGTATGAGGGTCCTTTAAAAATTATTTTAAAGTATTTTTGGCCTTGATCTTTTTTTAATAGCTACTTTTTAGGCTGGCTTGTACTTCTCTTGGCTTGGCTTTTACACCGCAATGCTTTTACCTGCATCAATAGCCGGCCTGATAGCTTTCCTATACGGTGTTTTCACTCTAGAGACCAGCTCGAATATCTCCAGGTTGGTCCTTTATAAAGTAGTCTTAGTACTTCCTGGTCCTTTCTCCTGGTTGGTCCAAAGTTGGCCGGACTTCATCAAACTATAGGCGAATTCTCGCCGTTCCCCGAGGACTCCTCGGGGAATCGAAAGGAACGACGAGAATAGAGGGCGTCACTCCACGTGGACTCCGCGTACAGAAATATAACCGTATAGGTACACGGGGAATGCTTCCAAATTTTGTTCGAAAAAAATATACAGTTGACGAAATTAGCCTGGATCCACATTATTTTTTATTTTGTTTATTCTGATTGTTTTCAATTAATTTTACATTGCACCAACACCAGCAAAAACTGATTCCCCTCTGAATCTGAAAGGGAGTCCTTTTTGATGATGGTGGTGATAATCGGAGCATTCCCCGTCCATGGGGACTCGCAAGAATACGGGGAGTGAGTCCCCGGGACAAACAAAAATGCGGGGACTCCTCAAGTGGAGTCCTCGGGGAACGGCAAGAATTCGCTTATAAGATAAGCCGTTGAAATTTTGAAAAACCGTTCAGGGATCAACAGAGACACAGGGGAATACTCACTACCAGAAACATGGAAAGGCATCATCAGTGAAAGGAAACTCCGATCCCAAGCTCTTCTCTACAACAAAACGAAATTCAATCCAAATGCAGAAAAATGTCTACCCGACCAACGACCCAATGAGCAGCAAAAACGGCAGCCGGTGTCCAAACTGAAATCACAGCAACCTTTTTAACTCCAAGCAAGACTCACGAACGAATTTACGAAGTTAAATATTTAACGCTAGGCTAGAATATTTAGTTTTGTGTTTCCCGCAAGTTCGTTTTTCCAAGTTGAGCGATTTTGAGCTGAAGAGGACCCTTCCCAAGAAAGGCTGAAATATAGCTCCAAAAATGCAGCTGACTTATCCGTTTTGCACCATCAACTAAGGTTGGCCCTCCTCTATCTATCTACCGAGAAAAGCGAATATCGAAAGTTCCTTCCCTATCCGACTAACCCTAGGTTCACACAGAGCAAATTGCGGCGATGAACGAGGTTTTTCAATCGCAGCGACACAAGATTTTTATCGCCTGGATGTTCACACTGAATTTTCGTCGGCAACAGAATTTAACGCGAAATGTTGCTTTTACGTGCATAAAATCGTACTGTCACCCGATCAAAGTTGAATTTTCCTAACATCGAAAATCGCCTGACGAAGCAACAGAAATCGCCGATTTTGGCGACGAAAATCTCGGCAATGGCCGATATCGCCTTAGTGTGAACGTCTGTGTGAACCTAGTGTTAAGACCATTTCCATGAGCAGGCCCAGTGAAAGCTGACACACCTTTTTATAAATTTCCGACCGTAAATATGTGGAATTCCCGTCCAGAAAAGATTAGGGAGTCGGGTGACCAATTCATTTTCAAAAGTAAGTTTAAAATATTATTTTTGTGGGAAGCCTTTCGTTAAGTTTGTGTGTCTGGGGGGGGGGGGGATTAGCGGTTTTGAGGTATTGTTTGATTGTAGTAGTTTGATAAGAGAGGGGTGTTAAAAACATTAGAGCAATGATTCTTAAAAACCTTTGGCTGGTTAGTTGTTCGGATTAATAGAATATTTGTTTGTTTACAGCTTGGTTTTAAATATTTAATCCTATATCAGGTGATCGTTCCGTTTTTAAAGGAGAAATGGCTTTTTTCATGAACTTTCATTTGTCACTGGAAACTTAAAGAACTGAATCAGTAAATATTCTAAATTCTTCGAATATCGGCTTAAGGACATTGGGGTCTACCTAGTTTAGAATGCCATGACGATTAACCCATTTGGTGGAGCTAAGGAGTTAAGCAGCCCCTGGCCAAATAAGGGGTCCCGTCTCAAATTCATCCAGTCTGAACCTGGTTTAATCTTAAATTGGTTCAGTCTCTAATTCATCTCTACATCCATCCAAACGTTTTGTTATCTACTTGGCAAGATACCCATTCCAGAAGAGCCGAAATAACATATTAACATATAACATATTATGTATAACAAATCTCCGCTGATTTATCCCTTTAGCACAGTCAAATAGCAGGTACTTAATCTGTTGTTATTTTGTTTTGTGCATTTCCTTTGATTATTTGTTGTCAGGGCCCTCGGGCTGTTTAGCAATTAATAAATCCATCTATCTATATAACTTGGAAGAGACCAAAGAAAAATACTAACTACCTTCATTATGTGATATTTTGCTCAGTGTCAGCCTCTCGATTTCAACTGGAATTCAATTAAATTCATTTATTCACATGCGCCAAAGCAGGAGAGAAGAAAAAATATAATAAAACAAATAAGAGGTAAAAACAGTTCGAAAAATAGAAACAAGTGCTCGAGCTAGAGTGTAAGATCAGCTCTTTGTCTCAATCTTAAGAGCTATGTTGTGCATATATTTTTTGTTTTCTTGTACTCCGAGCTTTCTGTGTTATAAGTGGGCGGAAATAAATCTCTACGTATGTCGAAAAAGAATTTCTCAAGGGGTGTGACCCCTATTCTAATTTTCTTCTTCTTCTACCTTAAAACTTGAGAGAAAGGAGCCAGTGTAATTATTTTCCCTCTTCCTTGGCAAATTTTTGGCAATTTTTTTTTTCTTTTACAGTAAGGAGATATGCGACCAGCAGCTCTCTGGGAATCTCACCATGTGCCCTCTCTGTGACCAAGTGTGCCCCTACTGGAAGTTGGGCGATTCCTGTTCATTTTCAAAGATCGCTTATACCTTCGACAACCCGGCGACTGTCATCTTCGCGATTTTCATGTCACTCTGGGGTAAGTGTAGACTACAATAGTTGTGTTTTTGATCGAAGTTTTGTTCGCCGTTCGGTTAGCCGGTTGCTTAATTTCCGTTTTTGAACGCTGTCGAAGTTCACCGTTTGCTTAATTAGTGTTTTTACGACTCCAGCGATCCTTGCCAGGTCGACGTTTCTTCGACGATTCAAGCAAACTTCGAACTTGCGAGCGCACGAAGTTCGACGGTCAGAGTTTGAAGGACGAAGGAATGTGACCGGCGACCAAAAACGGTATTTAAGCAGAGACCTTTGAGGTTGAAGGTAACTTCAAACTTCGATCAAAAACGCAACTAATCTCTAGTATACTCTTGATGATTAACTCTTCGGGTTGTTGATTGGATTCAACAGGATTTAATTCAATTTTGAAGATTCGTTTGGGTGACATTTCTCGTTCTTCCCCTGGATCTGGTGTTGCCACCTATACCAAATTTTGCGGTATAACACCGAGATTCGGGGGGAAATACAGCATCGAATTTTGTTTATCTGCATACAGCAGATAACAAAAATTTGGCCATTTCAAACAGATTGGCCATTTCTCCGCATTCCATCTAGGAAGAAGATTTCTTAGACCCGATTAGTCCCTTTTCTTGTTTTTAATGTTTATTTTTTTTATCTCGTGTAGTTACTGCATTGTTGAAAGCTCAGTGTGTTTTTTTCTTTTCTTTGTATGTACTGAACTATTTTCCTCTTCTAAGTGCGTAAATAAAATTTCATCATCATCATCTTCACAGCGATTATACAGCAAAATGGCTAGAAGGGAATTCGATCGTTGGTGAATTCGACTGTATAACAGTAATATAGGAAGATAGATTTTAAGATGTGGATTACAGTGAAATCCTGAGCCAGCTATACCAGATCCATTTATTCAATGAATGTTTACAACGGATACGTCAGCTATGATTCTTCATCAGTGATTACAGGTTTGTTTCCTTCCCCGAAGTTGAACCAGAGAATTGACAGCCTGACGAGGACCCTTGCCAAGAAGGGCCGAAATATCGCTGATGAAGAATCATAGCTGACGTATCCGTTATAAACATTCATTGAATAAATGTTTCAAAGTCAGCTTGGGCTCAAAGAATATTTATACCAGATCCATTTTCACCAGGATGTAGTCGTTCTTCTAAAACCGTATTGCTATGAATGTTGAAGTTGACAGCTTAGACCTAGAAAACAACACCGGGTTCCGGAAGCGCGCTAGCTAGCATGTGTGAACCCACATTTTTGGCATGTTTTAGAGCATTTCTGTTAAAGGAATCCACTTATGTGGCTTCAAAAACTGAATGGCGGGAATTCACCCCCCGTGCTTCAGAGAATCATACTCTCAGTGGTAAGTTTGTCTGTATGGCAGTCTTGTGTTTCGAGCTTGGCAAAATGGCATAAAGGCATTTAAAAAACGTAAATTTCTCCCATGAATTTCGCCTACAACTGACCTGTTTCCTGTCAACAGATTATACCTACTCTTCCCAAAATACAAAATTCGCGTCATTCTAGCAAACCGCACCATTTACTGCGTTCTGGTTCGAGGACACCGCGGAAATGCCGCGTTTTCACGAGGCCGGCAACGCGAAGTAGTGACGGTCGAGTGGCCACACTGCTCGAATCCTTGGCGTGTGTTGGACTTGGTTAGATAGAGTATCTAGACCCATGCTCTTCACCGTATTGAGCGACAAATCACGGATAGTCATTCGTTCAGTGAGTTTAATGCACAAGAAGTCCGATTACGTTTGTTCGTGATGCACATTAATATGAAAATCTAACTTTAACCTAGCTTTAAGCTGGCACTTCTGATTAGTTTCTAACTAATTTAATTACGGATGTTATATATCTAACAAAGAAGAGTTATAAGCTGATATGGCATTTTTTTCGGGGGTGGGTTTGCCTTTCGAGTTTTTTTTGCCTGCGGTTCGGACAAAAAAGTACAAAAAAGACATAGATCAGAAGAAAAAGCCTACACAAATTACCATTTTTCTATGTTTCGGGGGGGGGGGGGGGGTCAACCGCCTAGCCCCCCCCCCCCCCTGGATACGGCCTTGGTTTGTAGGCAAAACTCTTGAGATAAGAATGATCACGGGTCCTTGGGAATCGCGAGAATATATTGTTTGGTAAAAAGTATTTTATTTTGCACTTGGCTGCGATAACGCACCTGAAGGGCGCTAGAAATTCATCTGTAATCAAACCGTCCAGGCAAAAATGGTGATGAGGTCATGGGGATAATCAAAATGTATATTTTGCTCAAAAGTTTTTTGTACGTAACTGAATTCGTTTGTAAGGTAAAACCGTTGAGACAAAAATGATCATGGGCTCATGGGATCATGAAAAGTGTTAGGTTGAGATGCGCACTTTAAGGATGCTAGAAATTCTAAGCAAAACCCTTGATGCAAAAACGATCATGGGCTCAAGGGGATCAATGAAAATGTACATTTTGCTTAAACTTTTTTTTCTTTTTGTTACTTTAAGGGATGGTCGGACCTGAGAAGTGTCAATTTCTAAGCCAGTGCTGTCGACTTTAACGCTCATGCAAAGTCTCATCTTCCTAGCACATCTGGAATTGTAACTTAACTCACGACCCCCGGAATTCCATACCCCCCTCTCCAACTCTCCCCACAGTACCCTAATCTGGTCCGGTTTTATCCCTGCCGTATCTGGGACTTGGGACCACCAAGTTTCATCCCGGTCGCTGCACTTTAAGCGTGTCAGAAGATTTATGGTTCTCCTCTCCGACTACCCCCCCCCCCCCATTCATCGGATACGGTCTAGAATTCACGTGGGACATCTGAGACACAAGATCTTTCCAAACATCAAGTTTCAGTAAGATCCGATCGCCCGTTCGAAAGTTATACATACGATCTCCCACTCTTCCCATGATGGTCGTTTCGGGAAATTGAAATATTTTTAGGTTAATCTGGTCGGGTCTCTGACATGCCTGCCAAGGTTCATTTTCCTAGCCCACGTGGAAAAACCTTGACTTTGGACCACCGGAATTCCGAAACCCCCGTCCAACTCCCGCCACAGTGCCCGAATCAGGTTCGACTCTGACTATGATGTAGCTATGGCGTGTGCTTGTTCTTCCCACCAAGTTTCATCCCGATCGCTCCAGTCTAAGACGTGACACAAGATTTACCGTTCCCCATCCATTCCCCCCCCCCACATTCATCGAATCGGTCCGGCCTTGAAGTGGGACATCTGACCGACCGATAGACCGACGGAAATACGATCGGTATATGGCGTATCGGTATGTGCCATATGGTATATGCCTTAAAAAAAACGAACTGAATTATTGAACTGGAGTTCGGAGATCAACTATTCCAGTTCCGGTTTGGACCTTTCTTTCCTTCTTGGAATGAAAGGTCCAATCATTGTATGTATGTATGTATATATTTATTGCCCATTATAAATGTAAGACTACAACGCTGATGGAGTAATAAAGAAAGAAAAAGAAAAGAAAAGGAAAATAAACAATAGCTTCTGACGAATATAGAGCTAACTGAAGATCAGCCGGTTGAAAATATTTTTTAAGCCGCCAAGAGCGCTGGTCTAGTTGATACTGTCGTAAGACAATTGCGCAAGCATGGTCCATGACTCAACGCATCTTTCCAATCAAACAAAACAATAAGCAAAACCATATCTCCTTTTTTCGATCCCTATGATTAATAAGATAAGAATTATTTACACTAAGAGCCAAAGGCCATCGCAAATAGATGAAAAATAAACACAAACAAACAAAAATAATACCTCCTATCAGCACCTATCCCTGTGGGCTAGGCCTACCCTGAGGAACCTCGACAACTGTTAATATTTCTAAAAGAACTATTCCCCATGACTTGTCCATGTTCGTCTAATATGGAGTTCCGCAGAGAACTCTGCTGGGCCTTAACCAGTTCTTAGCTATGCTGTGCTGTAGAGGCACCCGGGCAATCCAGAATAGCCACCAGTCGTCCCTAATCTGTGCTGCTGCCTAGATCCGAACCTTAACTCCAGATCTCTGGAGTTCCAAACACCCCTCCAGCTCCCCGCACAGTACCCGAATCCGGTCCAACTCCGTCTATGAGTCGGACCTCCGTCAGACTCCGTCCTAATCATTCCTGCTGTATTCCCACTAGGACTGGACTGTTGCATTGATATGCTTCAGGTCCTGGTTGGAGGTGAGACGAAGCATATTTTTCGGCCTTCCTTTGCTTTGGTCCCTCAGGCTGCCACTCTAGTACAGTTATTCTCGTTGATGGATGACATCTTTTACCAATGCTGTGGCGAGATAGCGATAATCCTCTTTTCCTGCTGCTGGTTTAGTTTCGAGCAAGAATCCTCTTTTCCTGCTGCTGGTTTAGTTTCCAGTATTCAAGGCTGTAAAAGAGGGCAAAGACAGAGATTTTCCACAAAGAAACAACACTTACTTATTATTTATAGATATAGTTGACGATATGCTTTTAGCATATCGTTACACATCAACTTAAACCGAGAGAAACACATAGATTTTCACACTTCAAAAGCTATTGAATAAAAAAGGGTGTCGACTATTGCAAGCTAAAACGCTACCTACTGTTCAGTCAGAGGGACTAATTTACAATGAAGTCGGCGGGGTGTATGATAGTGACTAAACTGATATTAACGGAGTGGGGTTAAGATTGCCTATTCCCTCAACAATCCAAAAAACATTGATGACGTCGCTACGATTGGGATCTAAGTAGCAAGAATGGGGGATCGACTAAAACGAGGCACGGCGGGGCACGACATAGTGTAGGAGGCAAGTACCAAAAAGAGGCAAAAAAACTAAAAGGGGCCCTTTTCAGGCTTCAGAGTGAGGGTTAGGAACAATGTTCTAACGTGCCTTATTTTAAGCTCTGCGAGTTACGTACTGTCACTTACTTGTCTACTTCTAATACTTGCTAATCTCTTTTTATTCCTCGTGCCTGGTGCGCCATGCCTCTTTTTAGTCGATCCCGCAAGAACGGAAGCAGGAACGCCAGGAACAGATAATGCGGGTCGTAACTCTCTCCTTTTTCTTAGCTACTACGCTTGTTGAGCTCTGGAAACGTAAACAGGCAAAGCTGCGTTGGGAGTGGGACCTTCTCCACGCCCAGCAGTTGGACGACGAACAAGTACGACCCGAATACGAAGCAGCTGCCAACACCACACGTATCAGTCCGATAACCAACACCCAAGAGCCGTATATCACCCAGTTGAGCATAACTCTTCGATACTTAACTTCCTTGACAGGAGTCCTAGTCATCGTAAGTATTTTGTTAGTAGTCGCGTTTTTAGCCAAGAGAGATCACAGGCCTCTCCCCAAGTTCTCTGTCCTTTCTGCTAATACTCTTGATGACTAACTGTCCTTGCCGATGCAAAATCGCCGTGTACCCAGCGGAAGAGCCGGAAGCGGCACCACAGCTGTCCCCAGCGATTGCTGTGATTGACTGACACAGGATTTGAGTTGTGTTGTGTGTTCTCTTGAAAACGGGACCCCAGGACCCCGGACCCCTTGCCACGGGACCCTCCTGGCTAAGGAAAACAGGACCCCTTGAAAACGAAAATGGGACCCATCTGGCTAACCGAAAACAGGACCCCTTGCAAACGAAAACAGGACCTAGCTCCATAATACGGACAGCGAAAAGGGGACACATAATTTTGGAAAAAGGGACCCTCAACTTTATAGAAAAAAGGAGAAGAGACTAAATAAAAGTTGTTCCTTTTGATGATCCGAATCCTGTGGGCGGGGGGGGGGGGGCAAGTTAAAGTCAACGGCACATCTGCCATATGCGGAGTTGCTGGATCACCAAGGCTCTTGGTGATCCATCCCACTAATCCTCAGCCAGGCAAAAATGAATGATCTGTTGTGTAAAGGTTTGTTTCATCTAACTCTTGCTACCACCACGGTCCACCACCACCACGGTTTAACCACCACGGTTTAACTACCACCACGGTTTAACTTCAGTTACAAAAAAATCCTTTATTCGCCATTTACACTGCGGTAGCCATAATTATGAGGAGGATCTTCGTTCTCGCGGGGGAAAATTTTGTGTATTCTCTTCTACTATTTTTACTAGAAAGTTAAGGGTCAATTTTTTTAAAATTATGTGTTCACTGTCCGTATTATGGAGATAGGTCCTGTTTTCGTTTGCAAGGGGTCCTTTTTTCGGTTAGCCAGATGGGTCCCATTTTCGTTTTCAAGGGTTCCTGTTTTCGTTAGCCAGAAGGGTCCCGTGGCAAGGGGTCCGGGGTCCTGGGGTCCCGTTTTCGAGAGGACCTGTTTTGAGTCGTAAGCGCCCGATCACAAATTTGTAGCCTGCGTAGTTGTACGAAAAAGTTGCATCTAGTGATATGTAACAGTAAAGAGTATTAAAATTTAATGTGCCTCAGACTGGGCCAATCTTAAGTCGTAGTATCCAGTAGCATCCTGTCTTGCGCTAAGAACATCCAGTCTTGCTAATAGTAGCATGCAGTAGCATGCAGTAACACGGTAGTCTTGAAGTAGAAGCATGTAGTAGCATCATTTAGTACTCCATGCTACTTTTTCGACAACTTCATACTAATATTCTGAGATAATCGAGCGTGGCGTGTTTTGGACTTAGTCATCTAGGGTATTCGGCTGCTTTTAATACGAGCCTAGCGCCGTTCTGCGGAGCAAAATGGTCGACTCAGCTAGGAGTTCCTGATGTCCTTTCTTCGCTGGCCTGGGCAGAAAGGACAAAGGGCTTGGTAAGCCTTATGATGGTAAGCCTTATTATGGTAAGCCTTACCGACTAAGGCCTTAGACGTTCAATCAATCAATCAATCAATCAATCAATGTTTATTTTCCTTAATATTTATGTTTTCACAAAAAATAGCGTAGGATTGTCAACAAATTTATACACTCGAATTATATATACAATTAAATGATGCATTTACAAAATGTCACTGTAGCTGATTATAAAATTTGACAAAGTATGGCACAAATGAGTTAAGGTATCTGTCCGATGAGTGAGTTGGTGGGGCAATTAGTTTTTGTTTCCCAGCGTTTTTTTGGGATGTCCGGGTAGCTGGGTTGTCAGTTCTTGGAGCAATGAAAGCAGGTAAAATATCGCGGTGCTGCTCACTTGCTAGGCACGTCATCCCGAAGTTCATTACCAACTGGTGGCGTCTTTCGGACAAGGTGACCAACTGAAGTGTTGTTAGGCTATTTTTGTAATCGATGTAATTTGATCCAAGAATTATTTTGCAGGCTCTCTTTTGAAACACTTCGAGTCGGTCGCTTTGTTCTTGAGTGATCCCAGCATTCCATACCGGGCATCCATATTCGAGTAGTGGACGGACGTATGTCAGGTAGCATATAAGGAGATTTTTTCTTGTGAAATCCAAACCGTCTCAGGAGAGCGAAAGACCGAAGTGCTTGATTGGCAATTTTATAAAGATAGGCCATATGTGTAGTCCATCGCATGTCGTTGTCAAAGAACACCCCCAACACTTTAACAGATTTGGCAATTGTTAGCCCAACTTCTCCAACTTCGGGAATTTCTCGCTTCAGAAAGCTGACTCGGAAGATGACTGACTTCTCCAGGCTAAGCGTGAGCTTGGCTTCCATTGCCTGAGAATTAATATCTGCCAAGAGATTTTTCACGGGGTTCACACCCGGTGGGTCCCCCAGTGATCTGAGTAAGGCGGCATTAAGGTCATCAGCATATTTGTATCGGTGCATGAACTCAGCTAGCAATTTGTTGATTACCATTATGAAGGCTAATGGTCCGATTTTGCTACCCTGCGCTGCGCCACACGTTATGTCAAGTAGTGACGACGTTTCGCCGTGACTTAGCTTTACGCACTGTGTTCTGTTTGTAAGAAACTCTGCTAACATTCGAGTGACGATCTGTCTGGCTCCCATTTCGGTGGCTTGCGTCACGACGATGTTATGGTCCAAATAGTCAAACGCTTTAACAAAGTCGGCAATGATTGTGTCCACAAATGTTCCTTCTTCTTCAAGGTGCCAGAGAATGTCATGCAAGAATTTTACCAAATAGTGTATTGTACTACAACCTGGGCGAAACCCGTATTGCCTCGGGTCAAGCTTATCCTTGATGTCACTGTAAAGCCAGTCATAAATAAATTGCTCAAAAACTTTGGAGAATACCGAAGTTTTTGAGATGGGTCTCAGATCCTTTACAGATGTAGCGTTTTTCTTTTTGGGGATCGGAGTAATATATGCCAGTTTGAAGTGCTACTTGCCAGTTCGATATGTATCGGTTGCTTATGGACGGGAATACTTGCCAGTATTTTGGCTGCATCGCCATGTACCTACAGAAAAGATTGATAGTGATGAAAAGATTATTTTTTCAACTTCATGACGAACGTCAAGAAAATCCGGCCGAGAAATCTTGACCGTGTGTTCGCACTAGACATGCGTAGGTTGCAGAGACAGTAGAGAACAAAGAGCATTGTATGAATGCTTGTAGAGAACCGTAAGAGAGGTTTTCCGGTGGAGATCGGGGGAAAGATTGTGAGGTAGAGAGATTGGGAAGAATGTCTTTTGCGATAAACTGCAGATCGCACATACACATAAATCACAGTGTGTGTATACATACCTGAAAATAAGAAACTTGAAACTTGTTTTTCTTTTTTTTGTTGTGATTGCAGTTTCGTACGTTTGTAGTGTTGTCCATTTGGTGTATATTTGTGTGATTGTTGTGATTTGAGTGATGAGCGGATGTCTACAAGTCTAATAAGCATTCTCCAATTTTGAAAGAGTTAAAGAAATAATGATAATAAATATTGATGGTGCTAAATTATTCCTTAAAGAAGTAAACCGTCTTCTGATTTTATTTTATTGTGTTGCGAGAGCAACACTTTGGTTTTGTCCTCGTTTTTTTTTTTTTTTTTTTTTTTTTTTCCTATGACTCCGATTTCATTTTATTCCTGGTAACTGAGAAGGGTCTAACCTGTGCGGTTTTTACGGAAAGTGTGGACCTTAGGCCGGATTGATGAATATGACATTACATTTTGGAAAGCTCCGTAGAACTCTTGCCTGGGGCCAATAAGGATGGTTTTTGCTTGTCCTCGAGCCAGAGCCTACGGTTTGCGAAGTGAAGTGGAGTTGTATAGCCTATGTCAGAGAGGACTATCTGAAGTTGTGTAGCGAACCTTTCGTTTCATCAAAAGATGTTTCTGCTTTCGAGTGGAAAGCTCCGTTCTAGCACGCAAGCAGGCAGGCACCAGTTTCAAATTGAAGATGGACTAAAATCTATAAGTGTTAAATATATGCGGCAGTTAGCCGGCCCCACAGCCAACATATCTTCTTTGAGTGATAAATAGAAAAATCTACAGAGACAAAAAAGTGGCTTTTTCCCACGGGTCCGAAAGTGCTGCCATCTGTTGTTTCTGTCCATGTCTGCGACGATTTCAGCTGAGTTTATAAATTTTTTTTTTGCACTTTGGTTTGTGGTAGAGTAACGGTATCAGATGTGCCTCTTAAACTTTAAAAGTTCTCTCATTGCTAAAGAAACTAGAGCTTATCCTTTGCTCCTTTCTAAGTCGTGACGTTAGAAAGTTGGCCTACGGCAAAAAAGTCAACTTTTGAACTAAGACAGGTAGAATTTTTTTTTCGACGGCAATCGATAGCCATTGATGAGCTGATCAAAGTATATGTCATCCATTTTTTGGTACAAAAATTCCTTCATGAGATACACCAGTTTGAAAATTTCAAAGGGGTTGACAACTTCATAGTAAGGTACATTGAAACCAAAAAAAGGCGATACCGGTTATGATACATATAGGGGACTTTTAAGCAACAGTCGACTGTTAGCCCATAATCATCTTAGGTAATAAGGGGTTTGCAGCTTTTGCTAGTTGGTATACCTGTTATTTGTTTCCGGTGTATTCGATGGTAAGAACAATCTGGTTCCCAATGGTAAGATATGCAAGGGACTTGTAAGTAATAATCGGCTGTTATGCTACAATCATCTTCTGCGATGATGGGTTTGCAGCTTTTGCTAGCTGGTGTACCATTATTTGTTTCCGGTTAACTTAATGTATATCACAGGAGAGGGACTTGTAAGTAGGAATCGGTTCACGAGGGGCTAGGAATTTTTGCAAATGGGTGCACATTGTATTCGATTTCTATAAATCTGACGGTAAGAAAGTTTGTGTCGGTGGTCTATCAATGTAACCGAGGATTAACTGTTTACACAACGGATACAAACGAAAATGTAAAGCAATGAGGTAGTTTCATAATAATTAATACTGTCATCTATGGTATTTTAATCCTGAAAAGTTACGGATAGCTACCAACTAGACTATATAAGATATTGTTCCAAGTTTTCATCCGTCACGATGTCTACGATTGAAAAGGATAAAGTACAACTGACTGCAAAGTTAATTTAGTCCCTCTTCCTATATTATTTTGTTGTTGTTTTTACAACGCTGAAGAATACCTTTTGATCATATGATTATTTTTTTTAGAACATCCCGTTTAAAAAGCTTATGCTATAATCATCTTCAGCGATGAGGGGCTTGCAACTTTTGATAGCTGGTATATCCATTATTTGTTTCCGGTGAATTTGATGTCAATCACGGGAGACGGACTTGTAAGTAAGAATCGTTTCACGAGGGGCTAGAAATTTTTGAAAATTGGTGCACATTGTATTCGATTTCTGTAAATATGACAGTAAGAAAGTTTGTATCGATGGTCTATCGCTATAACCTAGGATTAACTGTTTACGCAACGGGTACAAACGATACGGTAATGTAAAATAATAAGGTAATTTTGTAATAATTAATAGTGTCATCTATGGTATTTTAATCCTGAAAAGTTACGGATAGCTTTATAATATCAACTAGATTATATAAGATATTGTTCCAAGTTTTCATCCGTCACGATATCTACGATTGAAAAGGATAAAGTTCAACTTCGACGGCAATCGATAGCCGCTGATGAGCTGATCAAAGTATATGACATCCATTTTTTGGTAAAAAATTCCTTTATGAGATACACCAGTTTGAAAGTTTCAAGGGGTTGACAACTTCAGTAGTAAGGTACACACTGAAACCAAAAATAGGCGATACCAGTTGTGAGACATGTAAGGGACTTGTAAGCAACAGTCGACTGTAAGCAACAGTCGACTGTTAGCTCATAATCATCTTTGGCAACGAGGAGTTTGCAGCTTTTGCTAGTTGGTATACCTGTTATTTGTCTCAGGTGTATTCGATGGTAAGAACAATTTTGTTCCCAATTGTAAGACATGCATGGGACTTGTAAGTAATAATCGGCTTTTATGCTATAATCATCTTCAGCGATGAGGGGTTTGCAACTTTTGATAGCTGGTGTATCCATTATTTGTTTCTGGTGAATTTAATGTCAATCACGGGAGACGGACTTGTAAGTAAGATCGGTTCACGAGGGGCTAGAAATTTTTGAAAATTGGTGCACATTGTATTCGATTTCTGTAAATATGACAGTAAGAAAGTTTGTATCGATGGTCTATCGCTATAACCTAGGATTCACTGTTTACGCAACGGGTACAAACGATACGGTAATGTAAAACAATAAGGTAGTTTTGTAATAATTAATAGTGTCATCTATGGTATTTTAATCCTGAAACGTTACGGATAGCCTTCTTCCGATATTGTTTTGTTGTTGGTTTTACAACGCTAAAGAACAGCTTTTGATTATGTGATTATTCTTTTTAGAACAACGGTAAGATATGTAAGTAATAATCGGTTGTTATGCTACAATTATCTTCTGCGATGATGGGTTCGCAACTTTTGCTAGCTGGTGTACCCATTATTTGTTTTAGTTTAACTTGATGTTTTCAGTTAACTTATCTTAATGTATATCACGGGAGAGGGACTTGTAAGTAGGAATCGGTTCACGAGGGGCTAGGAATTTGTGCAAATGGGTGTACATTGTTTTCGATTTCGGTAAATCTGACGGTAAGAAAGTTTGTGTCGATGGTCTATCAATGTCACCTAGGATTAACTGTTTACACAACGGATTCAAACGAAAATGTAAAGCAATGAGTTAGTTTCATAATAATTAATAGTGTCATCTATGGTATTTTGATCCTGAAAAGTTACGGATAACTTTATAATACCAACTAGATTATATAAGATATTGTCCCAAGTTTTCATCCGTCACGATGTCTACGATTGAAAAGGATAAAGTACAACTGACTGCAAAGTTAATTTAGTCCCTTCTTCCTATATTATTTTGTTGTTGTTTTTACAACGCTGAAGAATACCTTTTGATCATATGATTAATTTTTTTAGAACATCCCGTTTAAAAAGCTTCGATAAGTTGACAACTTCAGCATTAACCGACAGCGAAGAAGCAAAACCAGTTTGAAAGTTTAAAGGGGTTGACAACTTCAGTAGTAACGTACACACTGAAACCAAAAATAGGCGATATCAGTTGTGAGACATGTAGGGGACATGTATGCAACAGTCAACTGTTGGCTCATAATCATCTTCGGCAATGAGGGGTTTGCAGCTTTTGCTAGTTGGTGTACCTGTTATTTGTTTCATGTGTATTCGATGGTAAGAACAGTTTGGTTCCCAATTGTAAGACATGCAAGGGGCTTGTAAGTAATAAGCGGCTGTTATGCTACAATCATCTTCAGGGATGAGGGGTTTACAACTTCTGCTCGCTAGTGTACCCATTATTTTTATCCGATCACGGGAGAGAGACTTCTAAGTAAGAATCGGTTCACGAGGGGCTAGAACTTTTGTAAATTGGTGCACATTGTATTTGATTTCTATAAACCTGACGGTAGAAAGTTTGTACCGATGATCGCTGTAACCTAGGATTAACTGTTTACGCAACGGGTACAAACGATAATATAGAACAATGAGGTAGTTTCGTACTAGTTAATAGTGTCATCTACGGTATTTTAATCCTGAAAAGTTACGGATAGCTTTATAATACCAACGAGATTATATAAGATATTGTTCCAAGTTTTCATCCGTTACGATGTCTACGATTGAAAAGGATTAAAGTTCAACTGACTGCAAAGTCAATTTAGTCCCTTCTTCCGATTTGGTTCCCAATGGTAAGATATGCAAGGGACTTGTAAGTAATAATCGGCTGTTATGCTACAATTCTCTTCAGCGACGAGGGATTTGCAACTTTTGCTAGCTGGTGTACCCATTATTTTTCATCTGTGAACCTGATGTCTACCACGGGAGAGGGACTTGTAAGTAAGAATTGGTTCAAGACGGGCTAGAACTTTTGTATATTAGTGCACATTGAAGTCGATTTCTTTAAATCTGACGATAAGCAAGTTTGTATCAATGGTCTGTCGCTGTAACCTAGGATCAACTGTTTACACAACGGGTACAAACGATAATGTAAAACAATGAGGTATTTATTTTCGGTGAACTTGATGTCTATCACGGGAGAGGGACTTGCAAGTTGGAATTTTTTTAGTCTGTAAAATAGTTATCAATTGTATATATTGTATTTTTGTGCATGTTATTTTTGGCTCATCGATTGACATACATGTTGACAACAAAAACTAATAATCGGCTCTGTCCGTCGCATGTTTTTCGAATAAAGTGAATTGAAAAATTGAATTGAATCAGTTCACGAGGGGCTAGAAATTTTTGCAAATGGATGCACATTGTATTCGATTTCTATAGATCTGACGGTAAGAAAGTTTGTGTCGATGGTCTATCGCTGTAACCTAGGATTAACTGTTTACGCAACAGATACAAACGAAAATGTAAAACAATGAGTTAGTTTCATAATAATTAATAGTGTATCTATGGTATTTTTATCCTGAAAAGTTACGGATAGCTTAATAATACCAACTAGATTATATAAGATATTGTTCCAAGTTTTCATCCGTCACGATCACGATGTCTACGATTGAAAAGGATAAAGTTGTTGTTTTTACAACGCTGAAGAATAGATTTGATCATGTGTTTTTTTTGTTTTTTTTTATCACTTTTTAAAAGCTTCGATAAATTGACAACTTCAGCATTAACCGACAGCGAAGAAAACAAAACCAGCTTGAAAGTTTCAAGGGGATGACAACTTCAGTAGTAAGGTACACAATGAAACCAAAAATAGGCGATACCAGATGTGAGACATGTAGGGATATGTATGCAACAGTCAACTGTTAGCTCATAATCATCTTCGGCAATGAGGGGTTTGCAGCTTTTGCTAGCTGGTGTACCTCTTATTTGTTTCCGGTGCATTCGATGGTAAGAACAATTTGGTTCCCAATTGTAAGACATGCAAGGGATTTGTCAGTAATAATCGACTGTTTTGATAAAACGAATCTTCAGGGATGAGGGGTTTGCGACTTTTGCTAGCTGGTGCACCCATTATTTTTATCTGTGAACTTGATGTCTATCACGGGAGAGGACTTGTAAGTAAGAATTGGTTCACGAGGGGCTAGAACTTTTTTTAAATTGGTGCACACTGTATTTGATTTTTATAAATCTGACGGTAAGAAAGTTTGTCGGTCGGTCAAGGGACTTGTAAGTAATAATCGGCTGTTATGCTACAATCATCTTCTGCGATGATGGGTTTGCAACTTTTGCTAGCTGGTGTACCCATTATTTTTTTTCGGTTAACTTAATGTATATCACGGGAGAGGGACTTGTAAGTAGGAATCGGTCCACGAGCCTACATATCTTCTTTGAGTGATAAATATAAAAATCTACAGAAGTAGCTTTTTCCCACGGGTCCGAAAGTGCTGCCATCTATTGTAATAATCGGCTTTTATGGTACACTCATCTTCAGCGATGAGGGGCTTGCAACTTTTGCTAGCTGGTGTACCCATTATTTTTATCCGGTGAACTTCGATGTCTATCACGGAGGAGGGACTTGTAACTAAGAATCGGTTCACGATCCGGTGAACTTCGATGTCTATCACGGAAGAAGGACTTGTAACTAAGAATCGGTTCACGAGGGGCTAGAAATTTGTGCAAACTGGTGCATATTGTATGCGATTTCTATAAATCTGACGGTAAGAAAGTTTGTATCGATGGTCCATCGCTGTAACCTAGGGGTACAAACGATAATGTAAAACAATGAGGTAGTTCGTAATAACTATTAGTGTCATCTGTGGTATTATAATACTGAAAAGTTACGGATAGCCTTATAATACCAACTAGATTATATTAGACGGATAAAGTTCAACTGACTGCAAAGTCAATTTAGTCCCTTTTTCCGACATTCTTTGTTACTGTTAGGGCAATCGATAGCCCTTGATGAGCTGATTAAAGCTTATGCCATCCATTTTTTTTGAACAAAAATCCTTCATAAGATAAACCAGTTTGAAAGTTTCAAGGGGTTGACAACTTCAGTAGTAAGGTACACACTGAAACCAAAAATAGGCGATACCTGTTTGTTGTTAGTGATCCTGAAAAGTTATGGATAGCTTTATAATACCAACTAGATTATATAAGATATTTTTCCAAGTTTTCATTGGTCACGATGTCTACGATTGAAAAGGATAAAGTTCAATTTAGTCCATTCTTCCGATATTCTTTTGCTGTTGTTTTTTCAACGCTGAAGACTAGCTTTTGATCATTTGATTATTCTTTTTAGAACAAACAGTTTTAAAAGCTTCAATAAGTTGACAACTTCAGCATTTAACCGACAGCGAAGGAAAAAAAAACAAAGTGTTGCTCTCGCAACACTTTAGTCGGCGAAGCCGGACAAAGGTTGCCGCAACACTTCACGTTGCCCAGGCAACGTAGGTCTAGTTTTGTGTTACGATAATGATTTTCTGTTTAGGCAGCTGCACTGGTCATGGCTATGCTTCTAGTCATTCTCTATCGTATCACAATCGTCATTGTCTTCTACTCTGTTGAAGACGTTTTCGTCAAGCAGAATGCCAAGCTCTTCACCTCAGTGACCGCTGCCATCATCAGCTTGGTCGCCATTCAGACTCTTAACTGGGTAAGTTTTCTACGAGAGGGGGATTTAATGTGGTCGGGGAGGAACTGAGTTGTACACTTTTAAAGACGTACAAATGCAGTGTACATCTTTCTCGATTTTCTAACGATATTGGTAGATGGTCTTTCCAATACAGAGTGGTGGACTGTTGGAATTTCTTTATCAACGCTTTCAAGAAGACCCTGGTCAATCTGTATGCTGACTGATGGTGAAAAGTGTTTTACGCGAACCCTATAGAGGCCAATGACCTATCTTGTGCATAGATTAATAATTATTATTATTATCTTCTTATTCTCCACAGCGCTTCTCTAATGTATTTGTAGTTTATTCTCATGATAAAAAATTTAACCTGAACTTGAACTACGACACATATGTACTACATAACACACATAGAACCAGAGACAAGATCCCCTGAGGCTATCTTGTTGTAACTATCCTGTCGCTGATCTAATATGTTCCTCTTGTCTGATTGGAACGACCCATGAGTTTTCAGAGTAGAATAGACCTACGTGCCGATTGGACCGTCCGGTTTTCCCAGACTTGGGAATTTGGCTAGCCCGTTTCTGTCTAAATTGACGTAGAATAGTTTCAGTTGTCCAGCATTATCCGGTGGTGTCAGGTTTCTACTGCTTTTGCTCCAGATCGTTTGATCGTATAAATCAGTGTTGTAGGCTACCACTACCGGCGATGATGTAGTGCATCGTCAACCTTCTACAAATAATTTAAATTAAATAAAACTCGGTCTCTTGTAAATCAACAATGCAAATCGCATCAGTGATGGAGTCATGTGTTAAGAAGGTGCTCGGGTTAAGAACCCGAGGCCTACTAGCCGGGCTTGACTGGATATGTGAATTCCAGCTTCGCTAGGATGTGTGAACCAGCTTGATTAGGGATTTCTGGATTGACTGCGGCTGAGCTATAGAATTCCCTGAGACTTTCCCTTGTCTCTTTTGTCCGGTTTCCTGACTGGTCCTGGGGCTAGTGGGCACCTACGGTGTCAGAATGTCTTCAGCCCACACCCCAGGAGCCTTATCTTCATTAAACCTCGCCTCCACTCGTCCATCCTCTCAACAAGGTGTAAGAACAGGGGTTGGAAACTTCCTCCAGGTTCAACATCTTAACACATGCTACATTTCCTCTTCGAATTTCGTCTGCTGTTTCTTTTGTTGGGATACTTTAGCCGAGTAAGAAAGTAATGGAAAACTTTAGCCATACTTCAAACGCCATGATTCGATGTTTGAGGACGAAAACCAACTGAGGCTCAGTTGCGCAAGAAAAGAGCTGAAGATTAAAAATTTTAGTACTTGCTTAAATCTGACTTTATCTTTCTTAGATTATTGTATGCGCTCATGAATGTGCATTAATATTTGATAGGTTTGAATTTCATATTATTCATCAACCTGCCGTTCAAAGTTAGCCGACAGATGTTCCTACAGCCCAAGCTGACTGCGAATCATATTTGACTGTTCAAAACGGATAAGCCAGCTACATTTTATTCGAGGTATATTTCGGCCCTTCTTGGCAAGGATCCTCTTCAGGCTCAAGCCGCTCAAGCTGGAAAATAAACTTATTTTCCAGCCGAAATATAGGATTTTATATATAAAATCCTCGCATAAAATGTAGCTGGCTTATCCATTTTGCACAGTCAAACAAGTTAGCCGACGTTCCAGGTAATAAACCCGATGACCTCTACTATTGTGACTGTGGTTTCTTTAAATAGATTGGCAAAATCATCGCCAGTTATTTGACTGACTTCGAAGCTCATCGGACCCAGACAGAATATGACGAGGCTTACACAATCAAAATCTGGATCTTCGAGTTTATCAACGACTACTCTCTTCTCATCTATATTGCAATATTCAAGGTAAAGAGTTCAAACAGTTCCTCTACCCCTTACAAAACCCATCTTGAGTCTAGACGACCCGTCTCTCCTGGTGAAACCCTTGGTGTCCCCCTCCCTTCCCCGCTAAAAATCAGCCCGAATTCAAATATTTAGGAAATTAGAAAATCTTTTTAAAACCTACAGTTTTGACTGAAAGTACTTCACGATTTAACCCTAGACACGCTAGTTAAATGTAAACGCGTGCGAATATGGCTCTTTGGCCGTTCGCCTCTATATACATACATTTCATAAAATTAAATTTGTAATTTGCAAAAATTTTATAGCATGTCTAGACATGCCTCAGAAGGGAATACTTCCCTTGTGGGTGGACGGGGGGGAGGGGGGTCTGGCCCGTTATGGGGGGTTTAGCCGGAACCCTCTGTCTTACCTTTATTAGTGCTTCAATATATATATATATACACCCAATACCCAATGTTCCATTCATTCTCATTTCGGAGATTTCGAACTTGGTGTCCAGTCTAACGTAACTATGCTGATTTATGCATTTGACGTTTTTCGCTCTTTTCGGGGCAGATTAAGCTCCGGCATACTGTTTCCGAGCTCGTTGGTGAGAAGTCACTTTTATGCTAGTCTTTCCGTGCTTCTCATTAACTGTGTTCTCATTTAACTATACCTGCTGCGACTTGTGCACTTAAATTCAAGATCTTAGGGCTTCAGGGTTTGGTAAAGTAAAAGAAGATAAATTCCTGAGCGCTTTCCAGACCTGTTGTAAAGAAGTCTTGTTTAGCGTTGTCTTTGTTCTTGCCACGACAGTAGAGATGGCGAAAGGATAGCTCCTGGCGTGGGTTGACCTTGGTTAATGTTCGGTTTCTTTATTTTTGTTCGTTTTTCATCGTACTGTAAAGTTTTCAGTGCTTTTCATGGATTATTTATAATAGTTATACTATTTAAAATAAAGCACAGTTTTCGTTATTTTTGAAGAAAAAGTCAAATTGAGAACAGACGTATTAAAGAAGTAAAGTTTTTAAAATAAAATGGAATAGCAGCCGCTACAGAATTATATATTACATACCTCTGGTACTAAGAGAAGGATCTGTTTAAAAAAAACAAGACCTAAGTTTTCAATGGGATCCCAAAAATCTAATATTTGATCCAGACAACTGGGTCTTGTCTTCGCCAGATCCGGTCTTCGCCAGGCTAATCATCAGAGAAAATCAAGTTCAGATATACCTCTATAAGCCATATTTATTTTGACGATCCATACCGAAACTTCCTGCTTTACTTTTGCCAAATGTCCAGTTTCGGCTGAATTCCGAGCGAACTACCTGTCCAGCAAAAAAAGAAAATTCAGAATCGAATTCGGCGTACGGTATCTCCTTATCCATATAAAGAATATCTAATCAGTTTCAAATAAAACTTTAGCTTCTAAAAAAAAACGTTACAACCGGATTCCGGACGAATTACATGTCCGGTTGAAAAATAATTGTCACATACAGACTCCTAAATCTATCATCGTTCAAATCTATCAACTTCAAATAAAACTTGTTACTTTTAACAAATTTTCCGGCTTTGGCCGGATTCCGGGCGAACTAGTTTTTTGGGGAGATAATACTTTTCACATAAGTGTTCAGCATGTCCACTTACCCATAAATCGAACATTTAATCAACTTCAAATCAAACATTTAGGCTACTTTTAACCAACTTTCCGGATTTTGCCGGATTCCGGACAAAGTACTAGTCCGGCGAGAAGATGGTTTTCACCATCGTGTTCACAATGTCTGCTTACCCTCACATCGAACATTTAATCAACTTCAAGTTTTTAACCAACTTTCCGTTTGTTTTCGGATTCCGGACGAACTACTTGTCGGAAGAGAAAATGTTTTGCAAATTCGTGTTCAGCATGTCCTCTTACCCCACAATCGACTATCACATTAGCTGTTTAAAAATATTCTGTTTGCCCCATAATTTGAACCCCTTCCCCCACCCCTAAATGTTGGGCATCAGAGTCCTCACACCAATTTTCATCAAAATATCTCATTCTCTTCGAGAGTTATCGTGGTAACAGACGGAGAGAAGCACAGACGGACAGAAAAGCCAAGAAAAAGGACCTAATGTCAGGTGTTGGTATTTCAGAGGGGAGACTCAAATTTACCTTTTCATTCTGAAGGCACCAGAACTCACCAACTTTTCTACATCTCTACAGTTGTGACCCTCTCTACCCAATGGTCGGACAGCATCCTGTCATCAGTTCTATTAGTAATAATAATAATAATAGATCAATGCAGCAAAAAGCTTTCGCCTCTAAAAATTTCTCAGTTATTAACATTGAACTGAATCTCAGCCAAGAGACGGCCCACACCCGTTTTGAACTGATAGATGGTTTCTGTGTTTACAAAACTTTCAGGAAGATGATTCCAATGGTCCACTATTCAGTTTTTGAAAGTTTACTTTCCAATGTATTTCGAACTATCTCACGTAGTTCCCAGCTGTGTTCTCAGAGACCGTTGTGGTCAAAGATGAGCATGTTGTCAGTTGTATCGTGGCCATTGTGCAGTGTTGGCAAGTGTGACACTTTTGATGCTTTTTGATACTTTTTGTCTCTGGGTGACACCGTGACACCTTTCTCTGAAAGTGACACCTTTTTAGAAATGACGTTTTAAAGGTCAGAAAAACACTTTTTCATTTACGAATGACGCTATTCTGCGAAAGTGACCGATTACCGCCCAGAATCAATCCTGTTACAAGACTGTGATGTTTTTAAAAAATGTTGTTACAAATTAAGTTATTACCAATTTCGCGCGTTTTGCAGTGGATGCACAAAAGAAATTTGAGGTGTAAAAAAATCCCCTTTTTGTCAGCATTGTGACACTTTTATGAGTCGAGCTCTTGGCAACCTTGTCATTTGATGGTAGCATATCTTAAAGGTTTGATTAACATCAACATTTATTTTTGCAGGGCCGATTCTACACCTTTCCAGGTGATGCTGAGACTAAACGTGACTTCTTCTCCCGATTGAAAACTGACCAATGCGACCCTGCCGGTTGTTTATCAGAACTGTTTATTCAGCTTGCCATTATTATGGTTGGCAAACAACTCCTCAACAACTTTTTGGAAATCGTGATTCCGTAAGTTGGAATCCTTTATCAGCACACTGAATTACTTCTATATAATAGAAGTAGGGATATACATAATACAATATTTGCGTTTTGGCAGATACCATGGTATCTGATACCACGTCCAAAACTTACTGAGCATCTAGCCAGTTACCGTGGTGGTGTGGTATCTAATATGAAGATACTACGGCCCTGAACGTAGCAATTGACCGTGGTATCTGAAGACATCCTCTTACTTTCATCACCGCCAAGACAAAAGCCTAGGTTTTTTTGTCGAATTGGTGGGAAAGAAGCTGTTCCTTTTAGCAATAAGTATTTCTTTTGGGCCGACTTCTTATAGCGCAAATTCGACAATTGTTATTTTGCAAAACAACCGCAATATCAGATACCATGCTAACTGCAAAAACGACAAAACACAGATTCAGTTACCGTGAAATCAGATACTATGGTATCTTCGAAAACGCAATTACTAAGAACACTACCCTTCACTCTAAGTGTGTCCTAAGATTCCCCCCTCCAGCTCCCACCAAAGTCAACGGATCCAGTCCAGATTCTAACTGGGTCGTTTGAGACTTGGGGTCTTTCCAAATATCAAGTTTCATTAAGACCCGATCACCCGTTCAAAAGTTATAAATAACTCAAGATTCCGCATTCCACCTCCATTCCACTCCCCCCACGATTATCGGATCGGAAAGTGACTATTTCCAACTTAATCTTTTGGGGTCCCTGATACGCCTGCCAAGTTTCATCGTCCTAGCTTATGTGGAAGTGCCCGAACTAGCAAAACCCGGACCGACCAACTGACCGACAAACCGACGGACGGACAGAAGTTCCGATCGCTATTTAGTAAATCGCTAAATTAAGTAAATGAGTCAAATGAGTGTAACCAATGGCTGGAGCAAATGCTGTAGAGTGAGTTTTGTGTACTATTGAGAAAGAGGGTAGATTCCCCAAGCTGTCAATTATTCATAGAGAATTTTTTTTATTTATTTTTGGAATCCCAAAACGTAAGTGGCGGGATATCTATGACATCGCAAAATTTGTCCGTCTGTCCGTCCGTTCGTCTGTCCGTCTGTGCGCACTATAACTCTCGAAGGGAATGAGATATTTTGATGAAACTTGGTGTGAGGATTCTTTGGGTCAAGAGTAAGGTCAAGTTCGTAGATGGGCTATGTAGCCCTACATTTAGGGGTGGAGGGAGGGGTTTTAAATTAAGGGGCAAATGAAATATTTTTAAACAGATAAT
Source organism: Branchinecta lynchi (assembly GCA_023053575.1). Classification (NCBI taxonomy): domain Eukaryota; kingdom Metazoa; phylum Arthropoda; class Branchiopoda; order Anostraca; family Branchinectidae; genus Branchinecta; species Branchinecta lynchi. The sequence goes on from JAKZAP010000015.1 coordinate 9,322,486, forward strand.
GTGATAGTCGATTACGGGGAAAGAAGACATGTTGAACACGATGGTGAAAACTATTTTGTCATCGGAAAAGCAGTTCGCCCGGAATCCGGCCAAAACCGGAAAGTCTGTTTACTGGAAAGTAAAAGTCTTATTTGAAGTTGATTAGATGTTCGATTTCGGGATAGGAAGCCATGCTGAACAAACTGGTGAAAACCATTTTTTCGCCGAACAAGTAGTTCGCCCGGAATCCGGCCAAAACCGGAAAGTTTGTTAAAAGTAAAAGTTTTATTTGGAGTTGATTAGATGTTCGATTTAGGGGTAAGAAGACATGCTGAACACTGATGTGAAAACAATTTTCTACCCAGACAAGTAGTTCGCCCGGAATCCGGCCAAAACCGAAAATTGTTAAAAGTAAGAGTTTTATTTGTAGTTGATTAGATATTCAATTTAGGGGTAAAGAGATGGTGAATCCGTGTATGACAATCATTTTTTACCCGGACATATAACTCGACGGGAATCCGGCTGGAGCCGGAAAATTTGTTATAAGTTGAATTTTTATTTGAAGTTGATTAGATGTTCAAATTGGGGAAAGAAGATACGCCGAGTTCGTTTTTGAGCTTTCTTTTTTCGCCGGAAAAATAGTTCCGGAATTCGGCCGAAACCGGGAAATTGGCAGAAGTGGCAGGAAGTTTTCGTCAAAACAGAGATGACTTATAGGGTAAACACACATGCTGATTCAATACCTGAACTGATTCAATCAGATGATTAATCTTTTTTTGAATTTGAATAGTAAAAATGTTTAAGGAGTCTGGTGAAGACTGGATCTGGCGAAGACAAGACCCAATTGTCTGGATCAAATATTGAATTTGTGGGATCCCATCGAAACCTTTGGTCTTGTTTGTATTGCCATGGCCCTTGGGCTTTTAGTGATAATCATATCATATAATATGCGGAACCCGTGCCAGGAATCGCACCACAAAAATTTGTCGAACACGGGCTGAGAATCGAGGGCCAGAAAGTTCATCAGACTAGTGTACTTGCGGACTGGAACTCCTTCTGCGATTTTGGCCACCGTCATCCATTCCATACGGAAAAGTAGAGATTTTAAGCTTTATGATGAAGGTTCATAAAATCCGGCCAGAAATTTTCATTTGTACATCCGCCGAGGCATCCGCAGCGTTAGTGGGAACAATTTTGGCATAACAACCGGACAAAAAACCGGATTCTTATTAGCAAATTTTCAGTTCCTGATATAACTTTATAGTTGGAGATACTGCTCAGAAAATTCTCCGGTACGGCTTATGTGCGCCTTCCCTAACCACCGTCTTAACCGTTTTTTTTGTTGATTTTGTGTATATTTCGTTTTCTTTGTTTGTGTTTATTTACTTATTCCTACTCCACCATATTTACTTCATGTATCGTGTGGGTGATAAATAAATTAAATTAAAATTAAATTAAATAAGTCTCCTGAGCGCTGATTTTGTTTCCTTTTTAAGAGCAATACTGAATTGGTGGAAGACACGACAGGCTATGGAAGAGATTGAAAAAGAAGCATCGTCCAAGCTGGGTCAGTGGGAAAAGGATATGACGCTGAGCGAAACTGGACGCGGAATAATGTACGGTGAATACCTCGAACTAGGTGAGTCATGTAATAATATTAATAGAGTAGTCGATTGCTCAGCTGGCTATGCATGGATGGACAAATCTTTCGAACGTGTTTCCACTGATCGGTCGTACATACACGCAGAAATGAAAGGACTTATCAGACACAGAACAAAACTGGTTAAGGAAGGTCAGTTTCAAGAAGCTTCAAGGTTCAAGGTTCAAGGTTTAATTTACACTTCTGTATAAAATCAAAATAAATAGGGTCAAGCCGGGGACACAAGGTCGATTGACAAAAACCCGGTACAATATATAACAAACATATTTTACCTATAACTAATTACATAAATAAATGTTAATAATTCCATGACTCATCACCAGACGGGAACCCGCCCCACAAACCCACCGACACTCGGTAAGATCAACCCGAAATCCCAAAAACTAAAAAATACCCAATGCGCAAGCGAGGGTTACCGATGGCCGGCAACTAATATGGACCCCAACCAAAACATATCAACAACAAACAAATAAAAATTTCCTTTAATTTTTTTTTATCGATGATTCTTGAATTTATTTATAAGTATAGAATGAAGTTGCTTTTTTATATTTGGAAGAGATTTACTGATATCAATATATTGTAAATAAAGATGCCATGAACCCGTGATTGAAAAATATGGTGAGAACCGCGATCTCTCAGTGGTTAATTTAAGGTGCTGCATTTTCCATTTATGACGGGTTTCATAAGCATGGTCAGGTTGCTCAGGGAAAAAATTACTCGAACGAAAGTACGAAGGTAGTTCCGACCGGTCATATTTTACCTTAAATAAAAAAGAATGGAGAGTGAATAATTCTGAAACAGGCAAAATATTGGTTAACAAATATAGAGTTTCAGTTTTAGTTTTGTTAGGATAAGAAGAAGGGGACGGTAAATATTTTTGTAAAGTTCGAAGAGCCCGGTTTTGAAGAGTCTGTATCGGTTTCACATGATATTTGAATGTTGCCAAATAAATCAAAGGACAATACGTAAGATGGGAGTGTATCAAAGCAAAATAAATCAGGCGTAGAATTTCATACGGGAAAAAATGCTGAAACCTCCGCATTATACCAACTCCTTGTGCAACTTTAACCCGTGATCTATTACAATGTTCTTTATACGATAGATTTTCATCAATAATTATACCAAGATACCGGAGTGAAGTTACCCTTTGAATTTGAATATTTGTAGCCTGATCATTTATTGTCGAAACTTCTTTTGCTTTGTGTCCAATTCTACTATAAATGATAAATTTCGTTTTGGCGGCATTTAATGACAAACGATTAGCTTTTAGCCATACAATCAATTGGGAAAACACGATTTGCAGCTTCTCTTTGACATCCTCTTCCGACTGTCCTGCAAGCACGATCATTAGCTATTTATTATCGCAGGAAACTGAACGACCTTTTTCAGTCGAAACCTAGTCAGTGATAAAAGGGTGTCAAACGGTTCTGTTGCAAAACAGAGAATGCAGTAGACTTTGCAATAGATCAACCCGACAAAATAACTACATCCCAAATAAATTAACACTTAGCAAAAATTGTTAGGACTCTTCCGCCTCTAAATATATCTGGTTTCACACGACAGCAATCAGAAGCAAGACCAGAAACAAATCTTTCCGATCCACCATCAAAAAATAAAAGACCCCCCATAATTTCACTTTCAGAAGTAATACAAAAACTGAGCAAACTAAAGAAACTAGTATAACTCCAGTGGGCATTCCAAAAGAACTGATCAAGGCTTTTCCCGATGAACTGGCTTTACCACTCACGAAAATATTTAACACAATCTCCGAGACTGGAATTTACCCTGACACATGGAAGGTAGGTTACGTGACACCAATCCCCAAAAAAGACTCGCCAATATGCTTTGGCTCGATCCGACCAATCCCCCTTACATCCACTTTCAGCAAGGTGTACGAATGATTTGTCGAGGGGTTACCAAGTCCCAAAAATGGGGTACAGGTGTGCCCGACAATTGAGCGTGCCCGGCTGTGCCCGAGGTGTGCCCGACTGTGCCGGACGTGTGCCCGACTGTGCCGGACGTGTGCCCGACTGTGCCCGACGTGTGCTCGAAGTGTGCCCGACTCCCGGGTACAGAGTGTGCCCGACAGTTGGTAACCCCTCGTGATTTGTAGCCAAGTGATTAAAAGGTGAAATTCTTGGTAAATTAGATCCACAGCAGTACGATAACAGACCGAAGTCGTCTACATTCCTTTACCTAGTAAGTTTAATTGATTGCATTTTAAGGAACCTAGGTGATACAGAAAAATGGATAAATTTAATAGCAATGGGCTCTACTCAAGGGTTCGACTTAATTAACCACAAAGGGCTCGTGGAAAAGCTAATTAAACAAGCTAATTAAACTAAATGTAAGCCCCTACTTGATTAAAATTATTGTTGGGTTCCTCCAAAAAAGAAAACAAAAAACCAAGCATAAGGGTGTTTTTTCGGAAGAAAAATAAATTTTCTATGGACTCTTTTGGGTCCTCTTCTTTTCTTAGTAATGATAAATGATATTGCAGCAGATGAGAAAACCGTTGGAAGTATGTAGACGACTTGAGTATTGCTGAAATCTGTCATCGTTCCCAAATGAGTAATCCTAAGCTAATAATCCAAGAGGTGGCGGACGAGTCACGGAATAGCGATATGAAAGTTAACTTCGCGAAAAAGCGGTTTTAACTATTTCTTTCATATAATAAAACCTGCTTTCAAAGAAGAAATACCGGAAATTAAGCTACTGGATGTTGCCATGGTTTGGTTTATTGCACTTATGAAAAAGCTAATGAAAAAGAGGTTTAAAGGGTGGGACTGGCTGGCAGACCATTCAGTGATCGAGCTTATGCTATTCGTGCAATATCTTCAACATTTCTTTGGATTTATACTGGCGGTCTGTTTACATTTAAAGCTTTGACAGTGGTATGATTACAGATTAGGTTATTTCTTTTTTCAATCCTTGTTTGGTTATTAGGGATGAGAAATTTCTTGGCTCTAAAGCTTTCTGTATATAAATGTGATACAAATTTTACTTTTGCACTCCACGTTTGAGATCTTGCGCACTTGTTCGGCCTTAGCATCGGTAACACATGTTGAAATTCAAGTTCTTCGGGTTTGGGTGAATTTCGGGTTGTCGTGCAAGTAGCGCACATTCCGATCGTTATTACTACAGTTCCGGGTGAAAAAATACAGACTCTCTTAGTTGAATCAAAATAACTCAGTGTCTTAAAATATCAGATGTAAACATAAGCTGTCTTTTCCGTCAAACTTTTAATATGTCTTATTTTATTACTTTAATGACAAGCATTATTTAGGATCTTCTGCAGAAGAAAGCGACGAAGTTGGTTTATCAATAAACAATCTGGTTTGATTTGAGGCCGACCCGACAACTCTTCCTCACGCTTTCGGAAACGAGAGTCCAAAAGCTGGAATGCTTGTTCCCTACGGTTGTGTCTGAAGTTGGAAATATCGCTTTAAACTGTTAACATTATAAAATAGTTCGACAACCACCCATCAGGCATTTCTTTTCTAGTAACCCAATATGGCTTCGTGACCTTGTTCGTGGCAGCCTTTCCCCTAGCGCCACTTTTCGCCATGATTAACAACATCATCGAAATCCGCGTGGATTCGTACAAACTGGTGGCTCAGTACAGAAGGCCTGTTCCCCGTCGTGTGGCAGACATGGGAATCTGGTTCGACATAGTTCAGAGCTTAACGTACCTAGCAGTTGTTTCAAACGTAAGTAAACATCTGACCTGTCACCTATTCCTCAAGTCCTCACTGCCGTTTTCTGCATTTTTCTGCGCAAAAATACAGTGAAACTATTCAACGATTCCTTTTGTGCAAAGTAAATTCCTTTAGAAATTACACCTTATGTAGGAAATCTAATTGATTATTTGAAGGGCCGCGGTATTTTAACCTTGCGGAACTTCTTTAAGAATACTAATTCGAGCAGAATTAGGCCTACTTTTTGCTTTCGAAGAATTGCTGTTTGTGAAAGTGTTCTTGGACTTTCTGGCTTCATAGTTTATAAAAATTTTAGATTGTAAATCTTTCGAAAACGGATTTCATTCTCTTAAGGTAGTTCTTGGCTCAGTGAAAAAGCTAAAGTAATCTTGAAGGACGATGATTTCATTCAATATTTGAACTTAGATTTAATGAATAATATATTATTACTCCTAATAGTACCCTCCATTTTTTAAAAGAGAAACTATCTGCTCAGGTCAGAGCAAAATAGCTCTGCTCAGGTCTACTTCTGAATCATTACCTCGAAGCTCGCTTGCTAGTGACAAGGCAGTGTCGCCTTCAGACGTCCTCGGTGCTTACGGTCTAGAAGTAAAAACTGGATCCCTGTGGCTGGGTTTCCAGGTCACGTTTCGAAGACATGACTCTTCTGTTCAAGTAGGGGAGAGGGGGGCAGGGGGCAGGTCCGTCATAGGTGCAGGTCCGGACATCGGCTCTGCAAACCTCACCATTGATATTAAAATTACTTTTCCAGAGCTGTCGTATTTATACGCTTGTTCTGTCGAAAATTCCCGCAGTTGCACTCATGCAATCATAGTAAACCGATGTTAGTGTCACCTTTTTTGCACAAAAGTAACTTGTACAATTTTCCCAAATGGAAGCAAACGAACAAAACTGAACTGAGGTAACGCACGTAAATAAAAAAATGTGTACACAACTTTCTTGTAAGTCCTTCCTGGGTTAACAAGATTAAAGGTTTCGATGGGCTCCCACAAATTTAATATTTGATAACAGACAATTGGGTCTTGTCTTCACCAGATCCAATCTTCGCCAGACTCCTTGAACATTTCTACTATTAAAATTTAGAAAGGGATTAAGGCCAAATAGCTAATCATCTGAAAAATCCAGGTTCAGATATGGATTCAGCATGTGTGTTTACCCATATTAGTCAAATCTATTTTGACGAAACTGATCGAAACTTCCCGCCTACTTTTGCCAATTTCCGGTTAGGTCCGAATTCCGGGCGAACTGCTTGTCCGGCGACAACATAAGGCTCACAGACGAATTCAGCGTATCTCCTTATCCCTATATCGAACATCTAATCAAGTTCAACCGAAACTTTAACTTGGATTCAGTATTTCTTCTTACCCCTAAATCGGACATCTGATCAACTTCAAAGAAAACTTTTGCGTTTAACAAATTTTCCGATTTTGTCTGGATTCTGGGCGAATTGCTTGTCCTGGTAGAAAAGAATTTTCACACAAGTGTTCAGTATCTCTTCTTACCCCTAAGTTCAAATAAAACTTTGACCTCTAACAAACTTTCCGGCTTTGCCGATCGACGAAAATTCAACCTTCCCCTTGACCCAAGGAATCCTCACACCAAGTTTCGTCAACATATCTCGTTCCTTCAAGAGTTACCGTTCTGACAGACGGACGGACGGACGGACAGACAGACAGCTTTTGCGATGTCATAGGTATCCCTCCATTTACGTTTTGGGAAAAAAAATGATGTGCGGAGCTGCCCCAGCCATGTCCGAACCTGCCCCCAGTCAGGGAGCAGGTCCAGAGAGAATTAGCTGATAGGAAAATGGAATTTGCATAGAAAATGTTGCAGGTAACAAGATTCTACAAAGTAACAATAACAGCTAAGACATGATCCTAGCAGTTGGAAAGAATGAAATCAACAGTACCTAAAATGAAATCTTGGTATGCGAAACAGCAAAAACGTAACGAACGTATCCCCCTCCCACTATCTTCTTAATTTAGCTTCTGTTTTGCATTTTATTCTTCTTAGTTGTATCTTTTTCATAAATTTGAATACAATTATGCTAACTAATTTTTGCGGCTGCAGAACTATTGCTTTCTCAAACAGGATCGACTAAAAAGAGGCACGGCACAGCATGGCGCAGGAGGCACGAGTAATAAAAGAGATTAGCAAGTAGTAGAAGTAGACAAGTAAGTGAGAGATCGTAACTCCAGAGCCTAAAAGAAGGCCCAAAAGTCTGAAGCCTGGAAGGGCCCTTTTACTACTCGTGCCTCGTACACTTTGTCGTGCCGTGCTGTGCCTCTTTTTCGTCAACCCTTTCAAACCATTTTGTAATAATTTGCTCTTTAACGTGCCTAAAAGAAGGCACGTTAGCATTGTTCCTGCCCCTCACTCTGAAGCCTGGAAGAGCCCTTTTAGTGTTCTTGCCTCTTTTTAGTACTCGTGCCTCGTACACTTTGTCGTGCCTTGCTGTGCCTCTTTTTCGTCAACCCTTTCAAACCATTTTGCAATAATTTGCTCTTTAACGTGCCTAAAAGAAGGCACGTTAGCATTGTTCCTGCCCCGCACTCCGAAGCCTGGAAGAGCCCTTTTAGTGTTCTTGACTCTTTTTACTACTCGTGCCTCGTACACTTTGTCGTGCCGTGCTGTGCATCTTTTTCATCAACCCTTTCAAACCATTTTGCAATAATTTGCTCTTTAACGTGCCTAAAAGAAGGCACGTTAGTATTGTTCCTGCCCCGCACTCTGAAGCCTGGAGGAGCCCTTTTAGTGTTCTTGCCTCTTTTTACTACTCGTGCCTCGTACACTTTGTCGTGCCGTGCTGTGCCTCTTTTTTGTCAACCCTTTCAAACCATTTTGCAATGATTTGCTCTTTAACGTGCCTAAAAGAAGGCACGTTAGCATTGTTCCTGCTCCGCACTCTGAAACCTGGAAGAGCCCTTTTAGTGTTCTTGCCTCTTTTTACTACTCGTGCCTCGTACACTTTGTCGTGCCGTGCTGTGCCTCTTTTTCATCATCCCTTTCAGACCATTTTGCAATAATTTGCTCTTTAACGTGCCAAAAGAAGGCACGTTAGCATTGTTTCTGCCCCGCACTCTGAAGCCTGGAAAAGCCCTTTTAGTTTTCGTGCCTCTTTTTACTTCTTATCGTACATTATGTCGTGCCGTGCTGTGCCTCTTTTTCGTCAACCCTTTCTCAAACCATTTTGTAATAATTTGCTCTTTAACGTGCCTAAAAGAAGGCACGTTAGCATTGTTCCTGCCCCTCTCTCTGAAGCCTGGAAAATTCCTTTTAGTGTCCGTGCCTCTTTTTACTACTCACGCCTCGTACATTATGTCGTGCCGTGCTGTGCCTCTTTTTCGTCGATCCTTTCTCAAACCGTTTTGTATTATTTTTACCTCTTTCAGGCGTTTGTCATCGCTTACACTAGCGAGTTTATCCCACGCATTGTCTATTTTTACTCAAACAGCTACGACAATACTGGATACATCAGCAGTACCTTGTCAGGTAAGATTTCTTATACATTATTTTTTTAGAAGACAAGGGTAGCGTTCCAGCGACTTGTTATTAGTTACGATCGTTACTGTTTTTTGTTATTACTGCCGTTCCAGAGCCCGCCGTAATAAGTAAATTGGCTCCTCCCACTTATTAGTTTCGTTCCACGACTGTTGCGATCGTTACAATTTACTTACGATGGTCGCGGAGTGATAATAACTATCGGTTCTGCAGGAAGTTCCGTAAGAGTGATGACGTATGCTCGCGTTGTTATTATTCTCGTTCCAAAGAGCGTGATAACAACCACGATACGGCGCTCGCCCCTCATTTCATCGTAACTTGCAATAACATCACTGGAACGCTACCAAGGATTGTGTATCACCGTCGCTTGGCTTGTGTGATATCACGGCATGGTTTCTCTTGACAGTTTTGACTGATATTCCCCACTAAAACTCTCAAAATCGAGCAACAGTATATACGATTGGAAGGGTACCAGGTTTGAGGAGTTCAAGAAGCCCTAAAGCTAACGCACATGGACGCACCTTTGACGTTGCGAAATTAGTCGCTACACTGCAAGAAAAATTTCACCGCTTTCAGATAACTTAAACTTGCAGTATTTTGCAATTTAGCGTTTTAATCTTTCATCGGTTTTTAACTGTCTGAACTTGGAATAAAGATCCCCGAATTCGTTTAAAGATATCTCCGAATCATTTTCTGAATATATCTTTGAATTTTATTATTCACAGTTACTAAAGTCTGAAGTAGGAGAGACTTTTTACAGTATACTTTTAAGTCGCTTCGTACAGAGCTTTGAGATTTGTGAAAAGCTGGAATTGCTGTGGCCTTGTTTCCCCTGACAAATTAAACACGAAAATAACATCATAGAGAAAACGATAAGGAATTTCGACTTCAACGTGCCGACACAAGTGCGTTTTTGCGTTAACCAGGTGTCTGTTACTCGGACGAAGTTGTTTTCGCATTTACCGGGTATCTGTTACGCCGACGAATTGTCGTTTTCTCAGTCACCCAGAAACATGTTAGTAACCCTGGTATCTGGTAACGATTAACCCTGCTGAGACCGGGGTTACCGGAATTCAGTAACCTAGTAACCTTCCAGTAATCGGGTATCTGAAAAAAATGAAAAGAGTGCGCTCAGTTACCGAGTAAGAGTAACTCTAGGTTACCGAGACATCTGAATTAAGACATCTGAAATTCAGATACCCCAGTCTGACCATGGTAACTAATCGTGGTATCTGGAAAAGTCATCTCACTTTCATCATTACCAACAATAGAGCCTAGAATTTTGTCAAATTGATTGGAAGAAGCTTGTCAAGGAAGTGTGACTGGATATCAGGTTTTGTTTTGGGATGACGTCGAAACGCGCAATTTCTGCAATTATCGTTTTTGCAGAGCAACCACAGTATCAGATACCACAGTAACTGCAAACACGACTAATTGCAGATACAGTTACCGTAGTAACAGATACCACAGTATCTGCAAAAAAGCAACTATTATTCGTGTGTAGTCGGTTACAAATAAATTAGTATTATTATTGGTATCCCAAAACGTAAGTGGCGGGATACCTATGACATCGCAAAAGTTGTCCGTCTGTCCGTCTGTCCGTATGTGCGCACCATAACTCTCGAAGGGAATGAAATATTTTGATGAAACTTGGTGTGAGGATTCTTTGGGTCAAGATTAAGGTCAAGTTCGTAGATGGGCTCTGTAGCCCTACATTTAAGGGTGGGGGAGGGGGTTTAAATTAAGGGGCAAATGAAATATTTTTAAGCATATACTGTGATAGTCTGTTATGGGACAAGAAGTCATGCTGAACACGATGGTGAAAACCATTTTGTCATCGGCTAAGTAGTTCGCCCGGAATCCGGCCGAAACCGGAAAGTTTGTTAAAAGTAAAAGTTTTATTTGGAGTTGATTAGATGTTCGATTGAGGGGTAAGAAGACATGCTGGCCACTTGTGTGAAAACAATTTTGTACCCGGGCAAGTACTTCGCCCGGAATCCGGCCAAAACCGGAAAAAGTTAAAGTTCTATTTGTAGTTGATTAGATATCCGATTTAGGGGTAAGAAGAGATGCTGAATCCGTGTATGAAAATCATTTTTTACCCGGACATATAGTTCGACATACCGTTCATATACTTCGACCGGACATATAGTTCGATTTGTTATAAGTTAAATTTTTATTTGAAGTTGATTAGATGTTCAATATTGGGGATACGCTGAGTTCGTTTTTGAGCTTTCTTTTTTCGCCGGACAAGTAGTTCCGGAATTCGGCTGAAACCGGGAAATTGTCAGAAGTGGCAGGAAGTTCTCGTCAAAACAGATATGACTTATAGGGGTACACACATGCTGAATCCATATCTGAACTTGGTTTTCTCAGATGATTAGCTATTTGGCCTTATGAATTGGCCTGAATTTTAATATTAATACTGTTCAAGGAGTCTAGCGAAGACAAGACTTAATTGTCTGGATCAAATATTGACTTTTTGGGATCCCATCGAAACCTTTGGTCTTGTTGTTTTAGCTATTGCCTCCACCGCTTATGGTACATACTCTTTGAGGTACGCTTTTAACACGTAAAGTTGGAATTTCTACGGCCTTGACAACCGCTAAAATTGAACACGAAAATAAACATCGTAGAGAAAACCACACGGAAATTCGACTTACGTAACAGACACACACAGTCCTATGTTCGGACTTGGATGCGATTTTCCTCCTTTGCTCTGTCTTTCGATCGCATGCATGATGTGAGAAGAAAATAGTTGCGTTTTTGCAGATACCACGTTCTAAAGTCGTTTTTTCAGCTACCGTGGTATTCGATACCACGGTCTGGTAAAGTGCCGTGGTAAGTGATATCCAGATACCACGGTAACTGCAAAAATGACTAATTGCACATCCAGTTACCGTGGTAACAGGCAAAAACGTAACTAATATTTATCATATCGAATATCAAACGCAGTGGAAATTGTCTTCTGTATCCAGGATCATTATAGACAGCTATTATTAAGACTCAGACTGGAAAAAAAATAACATAACAACGCGAATTTCGTATGAGAAACCTTATCGGGCTCAATGTTCACGTACCTTTAACTTGAAGATGGAGTATCAGGCCCTCGAAATCGAAGCATTGTTAACTGTCAAGACGAGATTGTCTTGAACAGGATCAATCATCCCGTAGCTGACTTCTGTCTGGCTACTGAAGTGGGTTGCAAACTATGTTCACAAAACCTTCAGTGGTTCAATTTGTGGCAATGAAAGCCAGAGGTCGTGGGTTCAAATCCCGCCCGCGGCGCATTTTTGTCCCTACCCTCACCATTGTGAGATATATTACCTTGTGCTTTTAGTTTTCAACACCTCAGACTTTTCCCTCGAGGACCGACCTGCTCCCGACGTCGACAACCGAAATTTCTCCCAGTGCTGGTATCGTGCCCTTCGAAACCCACCATCTAGCGAGAAACCTTATGACCTAGCTCCGATGTACTGGACAGTTTTTGCCGTCAGACTTTGTTTTGTCATTGTCTTTGAGGTGAGTCTGAACCCGATGAAAAATTTATTTCAAAATAATACTATGAAGTAGTACGAAAACCAAGCATGCAGTACTAACGATGCTACTACATGCTTCTACTTCAAGGCTACCGTGTTACTGCATACTACTATATGCTACTACGACAAGACAGGATGCTACTGGATACTACTACATAAGATTGTACCAGTATGAGACACATTAAATGATAGTATTCTTTGCTATTACATAGTATTACAGGCAACGTTTTCGTACTACTACCATACTACTACGCAGACTACAAATTTTTCATCGGGAATGTTGCAATTTTATTCCAATAAGTGATTAGATCAGGTTTGCTAGATCTTGGACCTTAGCAACCTACTTTAATTACTGTGAATTTTAATGTATTTTCCTCGTTCATGTTGTAACCGTAAGCTAGTTCAGAAGTTCGTGTGCAAGATGTTATCGCGACAACAAATAATATAGAACCTCCGTCTTCCTATCTCTGTACTACGACCATGCGGAGTCTAAAGTTTCCCCATACCCTACTCGATGCAAACGAACGGAGGTTAAGTGCTACGCGGCACATAACGTTTCGTTACCTCTACAAATAGCTATATCGCTGTGAAGCCGCGTAGAAGAAACTTTCAAAGTAAAAGCCAATTGGTTCTCTGGACGCACTCCAGAGTGGGTCAGCGTGCCTCCTGCTCTTCTATGAGCAACGGCGAAGACGGAAGTATCAACTCAAAGCTTGCGCAAGTACCTCTAGCTCCGCTCAGTTTTGTCGGGGTATCCATCGTCGCTGCATGGGACCAAAGACGGAGGTTCTATCAGATTACTCGTTCTCGATGTTGATTAGGAACACCAAGGAACCAGTGAGAACTTTCAAAGGAGAGTTCTACTAAAAACATCGATTCATCCAGCTAATCATTTATATGATGTGTTTCTATGAAGTTTTATGGGCCCATTCCGTAACTCCATCGTTCTTTGTATTGACATCTCCTTGTGTTGTTTTTTCTTTCACTCCATTGTCGCCTTGTGCATTTTGTGGGTTATAAATTAAATAGCCTATATATTGCTTATTGTCTTTCAGGCTTAACTGTTTACTAACGATATAAAGGGGCTCGCACGTTCTAATGAAAACAGTCGCGCCTCACTTAACAAATATTTATTTATTTAATCTAATAAAACGGCTAGCTGGGGCCATACTAAACAACTAACAATAAATATTAACAACTAACAATAAGTGTGGGCAAAAATATAAAAACAATAAGCCCAAACAATATTGGGCTCACGAACTTGGATCATCATAATTTGTGCGAGTTCGGCTGGGTGTGTCAGGAAGGGAAATAGTAGGGTGGGGAAAGACATTCCTTCACCCCAAGCTGACTGCGAATCAGAGCTAATTACGCTAAACAGATACTTCTAATGAATTTCATGAAGCGATATTTCGTCCCTTCTTGGCAAGGGACATTTCTAGCTTAGGGCCTGAGGAGGACTCTTGCGGAGAAGGGGACTCGCCTTGTAAGCAGAGGGTCCTGGGTTCAAATCCCGGCTGGGGAGCATTTTTGTCTTCTTTCAGTTCATTTTGGCGATTTAGCAGCGAACAAATTTAAATTAATTTATTTTTGTTATCAAACCACCTTTGACTTTAGAAAATAGACAAGCAGATTTAGTAATGAAATAGACACAAAAAAACTATAGGCTACTTCTTTACGCATTATAGCTTTTATATTTATCACACCGGTCTCTGGAGCAGGAGTCTCCCGAGGTCGGAGCCCCAGACAACGTGCCTGGTACACGTACGCCACTGTCAACTGGGAAATAGTAGGGTGGGGAAATACATTCCTTCAGCCCAAGCTGACTGCGAATCAGAGCTGATTACACTAAACAGATACATAAAATGAATTGATGAAGCGATATTTCTTCCCTGGCAAAGGACTTTTCTAGCTTTGTGCCTGAAGAGAACTTGCCCCGAAGGGAACTCTGCCTTGTGAGCAGAGAATTCTGGGTTCGAATCCCGGCTGAGGAGCTTTTTTGTCTTTCAGTTCACTTCTTGTAAAATTTTTCCATCAGCGTCTTCCCATTAAAATTATATCTTTGGTTTCAATTTCAGTCGACACCATTTGGGTCCTGGTATGTCTACGTGGCTCCGACATTGGAGGCCTAGACTTCTAAAATTAAATTCAAAAGTTGTTTCTGGTTTATTGGTCAGGGTAAAAGTCCCTTTTATAAAGCGCCATCTATGTATTATAATTAACTTTTTGACATGGGATGTGAACTGATAAGTTATAAAGCTACTCCGTTTATTTTCGTGATTACCTTTGACTCCCCTAAGAGTCCCCGGGGAGCGGAGAGTTCACCTCTAGTAGGTTTAGGGACCGGACCCGTTTTGGTGATTTAGCAGCGAACAAAATTCACTTTTATTTATTTTTATTTAGTAAACGTACTTTCAAGCAGTAAAAAATAGACAAGCAGATTTAGGGATGAAATAGACAAGTACCAACTGTATGCTACTTTTTTATGCGTTATACTTTTTACATATACCACACTGGCCCCTGGAGCTGGAGCTGGAGGCTTCCGAGGTCGGAGCCCCAGGCAGCGTGCCTTAGTACAAGTACCCCACTGTCCACTTTAGTCACCTATTTACTAGTCTAGCCCGAGTTCTGCGGGATAACCTAAAGCGATGTGACGGTGCGCTAACGGGATAATTTTTCTCTTCCAGCACATTATCTTTGGACTTACCAGTTTGTTAGCCTTCATAATACCCGACGTCCCTGTAGAAGTCAGGGATAATATAAAGAGAGAGCAGTTCCTGGCTCGAGAAGCACTGAAAAAGATGAATTTGCAAAAAACGAGAGCAAGCGCTGAAGATCTGTCACCCTTACCAAAGGTAAGCAAAGGAAATGCTATGAATGAATTTATTGAACGAAAATGGGGTCATAGCAACAAAACAAAAAGAAAACACAACAAACTACAAAAATTGCTCTCCATGGGACAAAGCTACGCGGAGGAATCTAGGTTATGGAATGTTAAGTTTGGGTCTTTTAACAATAAGAGCTTGTCTCCCCGTCGCGATCCGCTTTAAATAGTTTAGTTGGATACTTTAAAGACTTCAGTAATAAGTAAGTAAGTAATTTATTTATAACCCGCCGTTTTCAGAAAGCGGAGTAAATGAAGAAAGTAAATAAAACACATAAACATACACAAAAAGACACTTAATTTCAATCGTCGGCCAGGAAGCAGTGTAGAAGGTCGTGCGCTGGTTGGGTTCTGTTGTCAATGATTTTTGATAGCGAAGAAGAAACATCCAAAAGGGTAACACTTGCATCTTGAATTTTGAACTTCTCCGTCAAAGTATGGTTATGGCATAATTTCGACAAAAGACTTAGCTGCTTTCAGCAAATCACACGAGGATTTGCCTTTTTTCTAGCCTCTATATCCCTTGCCAAGTTCGATCCAGTTCAGTTTTCACTTTAATTAAATGCAAAAATACATGAACAAAGTAAATATTCCTTCAGCCCAAGCTGACTGCGACTCATATTAGATAGTACAAAACGAATACGTCAGCTGAATTTATTAGAGCTATATTTCGGCCCTTTTTGGCAAGGGTCTTCTTCAGGCTCAATGCAGCTCAAGTTGGAAAAACAAACTTGTGGGAGAAAAATGTACATGACAAATAAAATAAAGGATGATCGAACGTGGTACATTTGCCGAACCTGTCTTCTAACCAATAAGCTTCCCAGAAACACTGATCGGGAGCCTGATACGCCACATAAAGGGAACAAACATGGTAAGCGTGATAACCAGTGTAATGCCAATAGAGTAGTTACGAGACACTTATGAAGTCTAGAGTCTCGGGAACGAGAATGGACGGAAAGAGTACTAAGTAGAATGAATTAGTATCGCATGTATGACGTGTCCTTTAAGTAACTATTCAATAAATAATACTTATGTCATCATCCTTCCACTACCCAATGTGCCAGCTAATTCAGTAAATCTATTGTTCTTTTCGTGTTTCGTTGTGTAGGGGAGCTCGGGGTTGGATCGGACATGGGGTGGGTCTGGACACCCGCAAAACAAATATTAAAAGTTGTCGCTAAAATCGGAAAAAAATACATAACATCTGCCTTCTAGTGATCTAACTTCGTACCAAAGTTTCATGGTACTTGATTTTCTGGTTTTGAAAAAATTAAAAAAAATTGGTTTTCTTGAGGTAGAAGTTTTTAGCTCATGGTCGGTTAGAAAGCTGTACGCCGAAGACTAGCGATTGGAAGGCGATTACATGGCAATAGATAGCTTAGTAATTGGGGTGTGTAGCCTGCTTAGTATTTTAAAAACAGATCAGTTAATTTTTCTGTAGTACGCCATTTTGTTATTTAAGTCAGGGTGGGGTTGGTTCGGACAGTTTTGAAGGGGTTGGTTCGGACAGTCTTTTCCTATTGATATGCCATACAAAACCGAAACTGACTTACAAAAATGCAAAAAGATGTTATCAGAATCCTTATCGTATTATTTTTTTTAACAGATATAGTTTGAAAAATTAACGCGCTAAAAAGAGATGGCCACAACTGAAGAAACTAGTTGGTAGAATTGTCTACAATAAAGTAAAAGATAGAATTTTTTTTTATTTAATGATTTAATACATTAACTTTGATTACGATATTTTCAAGCAGGAAAAAGGAACACGAATTCGTCCTTATGAAGTTAAATTTGGGAAAATGTTCTTATGTCGGAAAGTGGAAAGAAAAGGGGTTCATTGAATGAAAGTTCGTTGAGGGGCTTGAAGATATTCTTTCTGCACATAAAGTCATCTTTCTGTACAATCGATTCGAGTAATCGGTCAAACTAAAATGGACCGAACTTGCTGATATAAGTTTGAAGTTACCAGCCTCTGGAATTGCTAGCTTAAATGAAAGGACAAATGAAGGATTTTCTCTTTAATGCACCTCGGCAATTGAAACATTTGTTTTCTTTAGTTTTGTGTTTACTTCTGATCTGCAATATCATCATTTTCACTTTCTAACATATTTAAATACAGTCGAGTAACAAAATGATACTTTAAAAATAATGTCCGAACCAACCCGAGGCCTGTCCGAATCGACCCCATGGGTACGGGGTTGGTTCGGACAAATTGAAAACCAGAAAAAATTGTTTACTTAAAAACCTGATGTAGAAAAAAATCTGAAAAAATTACCAGCTTTTCTCCCAGACATTCTACACGTTTGACAACAAAAAGAATGTAAATCCGCCAAGAAATGGAGGCCTAGCAAGAAAAGGAAAATTAGTGTCCGGGTCAACCGCGAGCTCCCCTCTTCTTTCCTTTTATTTATCTTTTTTGTGTATATACCGTGCGAATGCCTAACTGCTAGGCAGTGGGATAAACTCCTAAATGCATACATGTACTGTATACTGAGTCCAAGCTGTCTGCGAAACAGGATCGATGGCACTTTGACTTGGAATTTAGTTATCAGTTCTATATTACCAGAACTAAGAGGGCATCGGGTGATTTTTGTGTTTTTTTCTAGGATACAGCGATTACATTTCCCGAAACACCATATTCGGATAAATCCTCGCCGACCTGGGTTACACCAGATACGGTAAATGCTTCACCGAACTGGGAAGTAACAGCGAGTTGGGAGAATGTGCCGACGACGGATATCAAATCCTCCAGGTCCTAAGTTGTGTAAACATCGGGTCCAGTGAAAATAATGGATGTGAATATTTGAAGTGGTGAAAATTTTTATCCGATACCGGTGCAAATTTAACATGTTCTAACTGCAAGAACCGGATTATTATTTAATGACAACCTGAATCGATTTTGTTTTTCAAATAAATAATCATTTACTGATGCTACGGTATTAAGTAAATAAAAAGGAAATATCGGTTGAAAAGCCAACTCCCTATTTCGACTACGTAAGTTGTTAACCTTAGGAATGTATAGGGTCTTGATTTTACCATTTAGCCCAAAAGCTGCACTGTTTGAAGTTAAAGCATACCACGCGCTATCTACTGTTTATGGTCCTATATTCAAAACTGTCTGAATACTGCAAAGCTAGGCTCTGCTTTTAAACCATTATCCACGGCCTTGCCTATTTGAGGCCTTTTCCCAGGCCCATTGACTTCTAGCAAGATCTTGAACAAATTTAGAAAACCGGTTTTAAGCATTAATAGCATGATACGCGGACACTCGTCCGGGGCATAGTGTGCATGAAAACTAGTGAATCGTGGCAAGTGCAAAGATTAGTGAGGTCTAAGCGGGTTAAGAATGTAACATACGCACTTCGGATCTCCTGGTTTAAGACCTTATGAATGATGTTACGGAAGTAGGTTGAAATAGTTGCGTTTTTGCTGATGCCATGGTATCTGATACCACGGTCAAAAGGCGTTTTTGCAGTTATCGTGGTATCTGGCCAGTTCTCGTGGTATCAGATATTCAGATACTATGGTCCGACCGTGGTAACTGGTCGTGGTATCTGAAAAGTCATCTCACTTTCATTAAATTTTGTCAGATTGGTGAGAAAGAAGCTTAGCACTTAGTGATGTAACTGGATATCTGTTTTTCTTTTGGGATGACTTCGAAAAGGGCAATCTCGGCAGTAGTCGTTTTTGCAGAGCACCGTGTATCAGATACCACGATAACTACAAAAACGACTAATTGCACATCCAGTTACCGTGGTAACAGATACCATGGTATCAGCAAAAACGCAACTAATGGCATTATAGCTACAACATGTCCTTAATGTTGTTTGAACGTTAGGAGTGAACTGGGTCTTCATTTTATCATTTATCCCAAAATTGCACCGTTCGAAGTTACCGTAACTAACGTCCGAAGAAAACACACGTCTACTGGACATCAGAACTTATGGTAAGCTTCTGGCCTCTTTGGTCTATGACACCTTGATGATCGAACTAGGGATTAGAAGATGTCAACAATGTTTTCCCGAAAGGTCACAAGCGACGTCTTTCAAACTTTACGGAAACACCGGAACACCTTTCGCCATTAATTTAGGAAGGGTCCCAGAAAGTAAACTCTGTATCAGGATTTGCGATTAGAAACAGTGCAGTATCGGTTTGGAGTAAAGTCAGCGTTGAGGGGCTGAAAACGTATTTATTTTCAAGTGTAAATTAACAAGGCATTTGATGGGAGATGATTAGTGTGGCGAGGTTTTCTGGGAGAGATTTGGGGGGGGGGGGCAGGAGTGGGTAAAGGATGTGACGAGAGAAGGTTGTCAGTGAAAGCGAAAACAAATCACTCTGGACAGGTCGAGAAGCTTTTTGTGCTTCTTTTTTTTTTGGTAAATCAGTTAATAAAGCTATTCCACATCTCGGCAGCGGTTGTTCCGATTTGGCTGAAATTTGTATGACACATGCACGACACAACTGCGGACAGGGAACTGCCAATAACTCAATTTCGAGAAACATGTCGTTTATAAGCTTTTGAAAAAACACCGTTGATGTCATAAACCATTTCCCTTCTACTTTTCGAGACCCTCAGTACCCTAGCTTTGTCCAATGCCAATTAGCTAATAAATTTTCTCGAAGAAGTGGGAAATGCGTATCATCTTATGACCCACGGTCAGTAACATCACAATAATCTTCACAACTAAAGCTAGCGGTAGTTATGACTTCATATCACCTTCCAGGAGGGACGATATGAAGTCATATCACCCTCCAGAGAAGTTGATTTGAAGTCGAAAAAGTTACAACACTTAAGACGTACCTCCACCTCGGTTGATATTGGAATGAAAACCTCAACGGTCATTTAAAAATATCAAGCTCGCGACGCCCGATAAAATATTCGTCATAACCTACATCGCCTTCGGCTCGGGTATGTTATTTTCATTGACCGCCTCGGTGTTTTTTCCGGTATCAACCTCGATGTCGCAAGTTAACCTTTAACATGAATCTATGCCATTAGGAAAATCCGGCCTAGCTGCGAGGCAAGCTGCTCCCTGATTCGATGTCACCTTCCTTGATCTTAGAAAGCTATCCGTCAGTTTTTGTGCAAAATGAGAAGAACAGTTGTTTCTATAGCGTGTTCCACCCTTCTAACCAGGAGCGTCACGACTGGGGGGGGGGGGGAGGGGGGACGCCCCCCCCCAATGCTGTCGGCCAGTTGGTAAAAAATAACCGAAGAGCCGCGATTTTTCGTCAAAACAGTTGATTTGTTTCATGAAAACAGTCGGTCTTTCTGAAAATTGGTCGATTTTTCGTCAAAATATTCGGTTTTTCTGAAAATCAGAGAATTTTTCTGGAAATCAGCCGATTTTTTTCAAAAATGTATTTTTGTTGGTAGAAACTGTCGTTTTTTCTGCAGAAAAATTCGGTAAAAATTACCAGCCAGTCGGTAAATGCCTCGTCCCCCCCACAAATATTTTGGCTAGTAACGCCTCTGCTTCTAACAATAGTAACTATTAGTTACTAATTCCGTTCCATCCTCACGAAAAGTTACTACGCTGGCCGTTCCAAACTTCTCAAAATAGTCACTATAGTAACTATTTTTTTACCATGCTCTGGAGCGTAGTAAGCGTGGTAACCACGAATCTGTGTAACGTGATTGGACGATTAATGCGTGGAGCTGCCATGGAGTGATATTTTACCGACAATTTAAAAATGCTTTCCAGCCTTGACGCCAAAGAAGCCAAAATTCGTGAAGTCATGCGTAGAACTACGGTATGTAAGATGGAACACGCTCGTAGAGTTCGGGCTCAGTTTCTATGGGTTGGAAAACCCTATTCACCGTGTAAGTGGACAAGCAAAACATCTGGGCTCGATCAGGATCGAACCCAACCAAGTACAGCAGAGGTATGCTTTGGTCCGTCAGCTGCTGTGGCCAGGGAGAGCTTGCATCCTGACACAAGTACAAGTAAGTAAGTAAGTGTTTTAATACTTCCTGTGGGATAATTTTTGAGTAAAAATTAAATTAAGTTTTATTTTATTGTTTGCTTCTTCTTCTACTTGAGGCGTTTGTTGATCCTAGCCGCATCTTCTTGGTTGGGGAGGTGCGTTCCTTTTAGCGAAGTATTCAATTTGTGAAAGTAAAACGAGGTTACAGTTTGGTCACTAACAGCAAATATTCAAAAGACAGTAGAAACTTCAATCGAAAAAAGTTTTAGGCAAGAATTTACAGTAAAAAAAAATATTTGATGGTGCAAAACGGATAAGTCAGCTACATTTAATTAGAGCTATATTTCGGCCCTTCTTGGAAAGAGCCCTCTTAAGACTCAAGAGACAGCCTGGTTTGAGTTTAATTTTTTTCTTCTTGCTGTTAGGCGATGTTCACATAAGCATAGCTCTACTGTGCGAGAATGTGGAAGCAAAAGACCTGGGGGTTTGTTGAAAAGTATATTTGTTTTCTTCGTAAGTCAGTTTCATTTTATGTGCTATAGGCATGAAAAGCGAAAAGAGACTTTTGCAAAATAATTCTGATCCTTCGGGTCGCCAATTTTAAGAACACGAACCGACACTGACTTATCGAAAAAAAGTTGTAACCAAAATAGACAATGCCATGTTTCCATTGGCTGTTACTAGCCGCGTATGAACGTACTAACGTATGCTACTATGTATGTACATATCAGAGCAAAATAACACTAGCCAGTAGCGCCAAAACTTGAAAAGAAAGGAAACACACGCCAATATCAGCGACACTAGCACCACTGGCGATAGAAAACGTCGCTACTGAAACCCAATCAGTAATGTAACAGCGCTGGCTTCAAAAACTCCATATTCCGAACAAAGCAAAAGAAAAGATACAACCTCCCCTGTTTCCTCGATGTATGCAGACCGTATCTTCGCTGTACTAGAAATTTTCCAAACCCACAAGTTTGTCTCACTTTAAATGTCGTAACGTAGCAGGCGGCGCTGACAGTAACGCCCCTTTTCAATGCATGGAAATCATAGTTCCTGGTGCTACTCCATAGTGTTTGCACTTGTACGTACGTTAGTAACGTATGTTGTGTCAAGAACCTCTGCTTTGAACAACATGAAACCTTCCACAGAAGAACGAAACACTTTTCAGGCCAACGCGTGAGCGCTCTACGTGGTTAACTGCGAAATGCGTTCTATTTTGAACTATCTGCTTTTTTTGTAATAAGTGCCCAAGGGAAGAGGATAAATCAGCTAAAAAATCCAAAAAGTCGGAGTTCTTTAAAAAAGGTTCAAATAATGAGTAAAGAGGGCAGAGCATTCGACATTCACCGACCTTAAAGAAGCGATTGTGAATGTACGTATGTTGCATTTGTGCAAAGACACAGGGATCAGCAAAAAAAGGGGAACTCAGTTCAGACAGAAACAGAGTGTTTAGATACCTCTTTAAATAGAACAGTTCGTGAAGTATGAAATGTTAGCTCAAACATAACCAAATTTTAATCCATAAACCGATCCAGTAAAAAGTTAAAATTTCACACACGAAAACTTCGATGAAAAATACTCAACAACATTAACAAAATGGTCCCTTGTACCAGGATTTAAAACTAGCCTAATTATTCCCGACTCCGAACACCTTGAAACAAGAGTAGACGTAAGGACATGGCCAGTGCAAGAAGATAGATATTCCTGGATCCGTTTTTCATCGAACGAGGGCACAGCTTCTTCGCCAATCTACGAAAAGATACTTATCTGAAAGAGTGACCTTGTTTCACACTGCTATCCATCATTTTTAGTTCTCGGTCAAGCTAAATGGATTGTTCTGACCATGAACCAGGTAATAGTGCGGACACACAATCAGAATAGGAAGCTCCCGGACTGGAATTTCTGCCAGGATTTTCGCTACCATCATCACTTCCATATGGAAAAGTTGAAACTGATGATGAAAGTGCAGGAAATCCGGCCGGGAAATCCTAATTGTGTGTTCGCACTATAAGTGCACGATTTGTCTTCCTCTGTTTTTGTTCTTTTTTCTTATTATAGTACTATGTAGGTTAATTCGTTAAAGTTTAACTAAAAAGGGGTAAGACAGGACAACCTACTTACCTGTCACTTCTTCATTTAAAGAGGCTCGAAGACTCAAAGAAAATTAGTTAATTCGTGGCTCCGCTATTCATGAATAATCGATTTTCATATAGTGGAATTTCCCTGTCGGATTTCTGGTACCTCTATACGCTTGCACCTGTGTTGTTTACTTGACGAAAACGATTTATGAAAAATAGGTGTTCATGAAGTTAGCTACCTTCCGCGAGCTGAGCACTGGCCGCTAAAAAGCCGCGTTTGTATAGAGGTTCAAATTTTCCGCGTCATACTAGAATTTTGCGTTGTGAGGACGGCCGTAAATTTTTTTGAACATCACACCAGAGCAGGTAGTGAAAACTAAATCCGCCTTTCAGTTAAACTTTAAAGGCGTTTGTTAAACCTTTTAAAAGTGTAAACTTCTGGAGGGTGTTGTAGGTACCAGACATTTTTTCTAATAAACTATATAATACATAAATATATAATAATACATAGATGGTACTTTACAAAATGGTAATAATGTATTAAGTCTAGGACTCCATTTTCGGAGCCACGTAGACATACTAGGACCCGAAAGGCTCATGTGAAAACCAAATAAAATCAAATATATAATTCTTAATGGGGAAGACGCCCTTGAGATGGAAACATTTTATAAGTAGTGAACTGAAAGACACAAATGATCCTCAGCCGGGATTTGAACCCATGACACTCTGTTTACAAGGCAGGCGCTCTTACCATTTAAGCTACCGAGGGGCTTGTGAACAGACCTCACAAACTGCTACACAGCCGGTCACAGGAACAGTGATCCCGCCCGAAGGCAAATTCATCCAACCAGTTCAGATCCCCATGTCACGGAAATTAATAATAATACATAGATGGTCACTTTACACAAGGGACTTGTACCGTGACCAATAAAGCAGATACAGTTTTTTCGAATATAGTTTAGTCGAAGATTTCGTCCGCGTCGTAACGTTTCGTACCACTGTTGCTTATCCGATTTTTCGTTCACGAAGCAACTCGTTCAACCACCATTTGGCCAGCTCGCGGGACTACGAGGCTCAACGAGGGTTGCCACATCAAAAATATTCAGTGAGTGACTTTTGGCCCAAAACAGAGAGTGAACTGGGAATGAAATTTATTTTCATGAAACGTTCGCTTTTGGTCGGAATCGCCTCTGTAAAAATGACACATTTTAATTTTACTTTCATTAAAAAAACTTGAAATAGTCAGTTCTGGTCGGAATCCCTGCTGCAAAAACCACTCATTTTCTGAAATAGAGTGATTTTTATGTCCTACGTAGGATATAGGACAAGAGTGACACAAAACAAAATAGAGTGACAATTCACACTATCGTGCGACATGTGGCAGCCCTGGGTTCAACCAAGTGAACCCGATGACGAACACACAGAGGAAAGGAAGGGCTTTCTACTCACGATAACAGGCGGCTCCGCCTTCGGCTTGAGTGCTAAGTACACCAGCGTCGGATCCTCTGCATCTGATTCGCAAGAAAGATCACTTAGGTTCAAGACTGCTTGTGGAATGTCTTCTTCTGCGTTGTGAAAGACGATAACCTGAATCGATAAATTGTAGAGGTTAATGGAAGAAAACACTAACCCGATTCCTTGACTCCGGCATTGCTCCCAACCAGTCCACGCGACGAGGAGTGGCTAAATGGTCTGATGTGTGGTCGATCCTTTACAGCTATTAAAATTCTTGCAGTGTTTGTCCAGGTGGGACTGAGACACAGGTCTTGTTCTTTTAAGTGTTTTAATTTTGTAGTTAGTTTTCTTTGTTTTGTCTTCAGAAAGTATGTTGAATATGTAGTTAGTATTTGAATACATACATTCACATGTAGTTTCATTTGCCCCCTTGTACCAGTAATTCTTTCTTGGCTCAGAAATATCAACTAATTCTGCCTGCTAAGATTATTGATAAAAGAGTGGACCACCAGTGGTCTTCCCTCTTCGTGTAATCTGTAGTTATGTTTCTGCTGTGTTTAGTGTAAAGTTGCTACGTGCGTTGTCTTTTTTCTTGTTTTTTTTTCTTTTGTCTACTCCGTCATTAGGGCTACACTCCCTCCATTGTTTCTCTTGACGATAATAAATAGATTGATTGACTGATTGAGTTATTTTAGGTATCTTTATACATCTTTGTATATATCTTACATTTATTATATGGACAAGTATGAATTTGTATAATTATCAGTTTTAACAACTATTACGCCAAAGCGTTTGCCAAAAATTTCCAGTTTATGTTTTTTATTGCCACGAAAAAATAAAAAGACACCTTTCTATGTAAACATACTATGTATAAAACATTTATTTACTTTCTTCATTTACTCCGCTTTCTGAAAAAGGCGGGTTATAAATAAATTACTTATTACTTATACAAGCTAAGAAGTACAAGAAAAAGAAAGAAAAAAAGTATAAGAAAAATATTCCGAACACATACTCCTCCACTCGGTAGATAATTTGGAAAAAAAAACTTTTTGAGTTCATTTCAGATGGGTCAACCCGTCAGCGTTCTTTGAGGTTATACGCACCAACAATAGTCAGGTTAATTTTTTTTCCCTGCATGCCAGGCATGGAACGGTTTACCTGAGGAGACTGTTTCCCAACCTATGTGAATCCTTTTTAGTGTATATTCCTTGTATCTCTGACCGATGAAAAATTTGTAGCTTTCGTAGTTGTATGAAAAAGTTGCATCTAGTGATATGTAATAGTATAATCGGTGGACGGGGGAAAGTAAATAGGTAGCGCGAGCAAGGCCCCGGACGACAAAACCCTCCCGGAAGGCTGCCCCTCCGCCCAGGAATTATAGCAGAACCATACAAGAAGAAAAGATACCGGCAATTGGTTTTATTTACAAAACGAAGCTACGAAATAAAAAGATGAAAAGATACGAAAGAGTAATCACGGTAAGCCACTGAATTTATGTCCCAATGAATTTACACCTACTGGCCGACCTTCCCGAAGAACTGACTTCCAAGACGCCCCGCATGAACGGATGTCCCTACGTCCGACAGAGCCACGGAATGCCCAGATGACCTGATGCCTTTCGGACACCAGAGCACGTAGGCACCGGTAACCCCCAGAACGCTGAGACACGCACGCACGGAGGGAGTTGAGAAGCCTATCCCTCTAAAAGGGACCACCCTATCTGATGATTCTTGATATTCCTAAAGGAACCCCCTTATCTAATAATAATCAACACTCCCAAACTACACTGAAATCACAAAAGATCGCCGAAGAACACTATCGCCTTATTATGAGAGACAGGAAAAATGAACTAGAAATAATAATTCGTGTGATTTTACTGACTTGAAAGTTACTACTTATTTTTACTGTGTACAAGCACTTCATATGTGAAAAGATGGTTACTTTATCTACAAACTACATTCTTACAAGAAAACTGAACTCTTTGAAAGCCAAGACAAGTCTGCCGAAGGATTCTGAACACGAAACATACGAAAGCTGTTGTTGTTGTTAGTTTGAGGCAACGTTGGCCCCTCTGTGTTTACAGCTATATTTTTAAGAAGGCCTTGGCTATACCTAGCCTATGTGTTTACAGTTTACTGTTTCGAGAACCTTCGCCACTCTGGTCTAGACGGATGTTATGCACTGTATGGGAAATATTACTTTGTAGACAAAATAGTACAAGAAACGTATAGCTACTATTTCTGTCATTGATCTTAAATAATTAATAGACGTAATTGACTGATATTTAGAATAAGTCTTTAATCGAAGATTACAATAGTAAAGAGTACTATTATTTAATGTGCCTCAGACTGGGCTAATCTTAAGTAGTAGTATCCAGTAGCATCCTGTCTTACTCTAGGAGCATCCGGTCTTGCTCTAAGAGCATCCAGTCTTGCTAATTGTAGCATGCAGTAGAATACAGTAACACGGTAGCCTTGAAGTAGAAGCATGTAGTAGCATCAGTTCTCCATGCTACTTTTGCGTGCAACTTCATACTACTATTCTGAGATAAACTTTTCATCGGGTATAAATCATATCATATCGGTAATAAATAAATAAAATAAAGAAAAATCTTCCAGACCAAGAAAAAAAATCTCAACCATTCACAGAACTGTGAGCATACGCTTCCCGATGAAAAATTTGTAGTCTGCGTAGTAGTATGGTAGTAGTACGAAAAAGTAGCATGTAATACTATGTAATAGCAACGAATACTATCATTTAATGTGCCTCAGACTGGTCCAAGCTTAATTAGTAGTATCAAATAGCATCCTGTCTTGCAATAGTAGCATCCAGTCTTGCTAATAGTAGCAATAGTAGTATGCAGTATCACGGTAGCCTTAAAGTAGAAGCATGTAGTAGCATCAGTTAGTACTGCATGCTACTTTTTCGTACTACTTCATAGTACTATTTTGAGATAAATTTTTCATCGGGTTCTTAAAAGACCTCCGTGTAGCTGACTATTGTAGTAGGCTACGGTACGAACACATCTCCCGTCATACCAGTCACATACTATAGAGCGATCCGGCTCCTAGACAGAAAAAGGGTGGAAAAAGAAAAATCCATTCTCATGGAGTCGGAGAGGAAAAAACACCTTCTAACGTCTTTGGCTTAACACCCACACCAATTCGACACAAAGTCCTGACCATTCAGGCGATTATAGTGACTTAAAAAGGCTTCTAGGATCTGATACACTTCTGAACGTCGATACTAAGTAAGTAAGTAAGTTATTTATTTATAACCAACCATTTTGAAAAAGCGGAAAATTAAAGAAAATAAATAAAACACACAGAAAAAGACACTTAATTTCGGATCTTCAGCCAGGAACCAGTGGATAACGTCGTGCACTGGTTGGGCCCTGTTGTCCATGCTGCTACAGCATCGTAGCTAAAGCATGCTGCTAAAGCATTGTCCATGCTGCTAAAGTATCGTGGCTGACGTATCCGTTAGACACATTATTTGAATATGTGTGCTCCTAAAGCATCGTACCTGAAATACCCATTATGTGCATTATTTGAATATATGTGCTGCTAAAGCATCGTAGCTGACGTATCCGTTATATGTACTATTTGAACACATATTTCAAAGTCAGCTTGGCTCAAATAATACTTATAGTATAGAAGTTCAGAAGTGTATCAGATTCTAGAAGCCGTTACGTATTCTGAAGCCGAAGAATAGATTATGAGCGTGTTCCATCCTACTTACCGTAATTACTAAACATGTCGTCACGAATTCTGGCTTTTTGTGGTTAAGGCTGGAACGATTTCTCTATTTTCTTGCAGAATATCGTGCCCCGGGCGAATCCGACCAATCACGTTACAGAGATGCGTACTTACCACGCTTACTACGCTACCGAGCATGGTAAGCAGATAATTACTATTTCGAGAAGGTTGGAACAGTCAGCGTAGTAACTTTTTACGAAAATAGTAACTAATAGTTACTATTGTTAGAAGGATGGAACACGCTATATGGCTTTGTTGATAGCCTGACGGCTCGGATAGCTTCTTTAAACGTTAGTTATGCTTGATCTTTTATTATTTGAAGTGTATCCATGATTTGTTGACGTAAATGAAACCCATGTGACGCAGCAATTGTGCTGGTCCTTCTATTATTTGTAGTGTATTTGCGACATGCTGACGTAAGATTTTAATAGTTTGCGTTTTTGCAGATACCATGGTATCTGATACTACGGTTTAAGGTCGTTTTCGTAGTTACCGTGGTATCTGATACCATGGTCAAGAGGCGTTTTCGCAATTATCATGCTGTCTGATATTATGATACCATGGTCCGACCGTGGTAACTGATTGTGGTATCTGAGAAAGTCATCTCACTTTCATCATCACCAACAGTAGAGCCTATGATTTTGTCAAATTGGTGGGAAAGAAGTTTGGCACTTAGTGATTTGACCGAGTATCAATTTTTTCTTTTGGATGACTTCGAAAAGCTCTATTTCGACAATTCTTGTTTTTGCAGAGCAACCGTGGTATCAGATACCACGGTAATTGCAGATCCAGTTACCATGGTAACAGATAACACGAACAGATACCACTTGATTGATTGACTTCTAATTGTATATAAATATAATGAGCTTGATTCGTAAGCGTATTGATTTGCAAGTGAATCGTACCTTGTTCTTATATTGACAATCTTATGTTAACTTTTAAGAGACATTTGGAAATATATGACTGATTGATTGATTGATGGTGTCTGCAAAAACGCAACTAATGACTAACTAGTAAGACCCAAAATACCATTTCTGACGGCCTTTAATTAGCGTATTTTTGGTTGCCTTCAGTCAAAGTTAACAAACGTTCAAAGAAGCCCTACCTCTACTGTACGAGGAATACTACCGCCTCTATGGCATGCTACTGTTATTGTTGAATACTATACCTCTTCTGTAACGACGAGGATCAAAGGCACATATATCTCCCTAGAGGTCAATCGCATGGCATCGAAGAGGTAGAGCTGATTAGACTCTCTCAGCAGAAGGGTATTTCCCAACTTTCTTCTAATTTTCATTTCCGTGCTTGACTCGCTTCTGATTTCTTCTGTGAAGGGTTCACGTCGCGGCTATAAAATTACAAAATATTTAAAAATTAATTTTTGTTTATGTCCAAAAAAGATGAATTCTATCAGTAACTCATAATGAACTACCATGGACAGCCACACACGGTGAACTAATGAAATAATGCGTGTTGCCCCCTTGGTGTTCTGGTCCGAAGCCCTAAGGCTGACTAATCTTGGTAGCGTCGAGCGGTGGGGATTACTCAACCTTTCAAGGCTTATTTCGGATCGTAGGCTTTCGTTTGGTGGTTCGATCTAACTTACTATAGGTTACAAAATATCGTCAGTATTTTGTTACTGTGGTGCCATCTGCACCCCACTCCGCCCACTTGTGCCGCCGTTAGGCAGCACTAGTCCCTTTTCGTTCAGTATGTTGAATCTTGTATACTGTCCATAGTACTCTGTATTATTTATTAATTCATGCTCATGACTCATACGCCGGGGATGAGTCATCTTCTTCCGCACTTCTTTTCCGGGCCTCGACCGGGAACAACCCTTTTACTTAAAGGTTATTTATTTTGTAAGTACAGTTCATACCAGACAATAAAACCTTTTGTTTATCTATGGACCTTAGGTCATTCTTATGAGTCTTGTTTATAGCTCCTTAGAGTGGGCTGGCCTGCAAGGCCTAGTGTATGATGGGTGGTTTATAGCCTATTGTGTTTCGGTACGCAAACCTTAGTGTGAACCGACCGGGGGAATACACAATGAACCCGTGAAGTCTGCACGTATAGTAGGCCACCAGACACCCTAGGCTGTCCTGACTCCGATGACTGTATCTAAGGACATTTAACATCTATGTCCGGCCTACTACACCCCTCGCCATAAAATCAGGTTGAGAGTGCTTCTTCACATACAAATACAGTCGTCGTAATAACATCAATTGGTTTGGCTTGGCTTCACTCAAATTCTCGTCTCAATCCCATCTCAGTGTAGTCTCTAAACCGCTCTTCAGTTCCTTGCTTCTCCACTCCCATAGCTCCTTTGGTTTTCAAATCCTGTTAAAGGGCGGATATTCCAAAACCTCATCATCCAGATGCTTAACTAAAATCTACATCTCAAAGGGGAAATGGGGATTCTTTTACATTATAATTTCCGAACTGGGAATAAAATCACTTCTGTTATCTGATCGATAATTAATCATTAATGACCAAACAAGTGTCACACTAATCCACGTTCACCTATTATCAGATTGCCTAATTTTTGTTTAGAGATGAAAAAAATCCGGCCAAATTAACTTGGAAATAATCAGTTTCCCGATCCGACCATCTGTGGGGGGGGGGAGTGGATTGATGGGGAATCCGGTAAATTTAGTAGTGCGTAACTTTCGAACGGGGGAGATCAGATTCGAATGAAACTTAAGAACTGAATAGATGACATATTTCTGTCCCATCTGAAGTCCGGACTGGATTCGACAGCTGTACGGGAGTTGGGAGGGGGGGGGGACCGACAACATCGAGAAACGGTTATAATGGAGGGATCGCAGTGAAACTCGCTGGGAAGAACAAGCATCTGCTCTAGATGAATCGTTTGCACAATCATATTGGATCCGGACACATGGGTGGTGTGGTGGGGTGCAGGGGGGTTTCCCAAGAACTCCGATGATGGCGCTTATAAGGTTTGAAGCCAAGCTGACCATTCATTACAAAAAAAATAGAAAACTCGATCAGCTAGTTATCCCTCTAGCTACGGATACCTACGCTGATAAAAAGAGACAAAAACAACGAAAATCACGGTTTTCTGTTTGTTTTTTATGATGGCGCTTTGATCCGGACCCGATCAAACTTACTTGGAGATAAAACATTTCTTGACCCGATCATCGCGGGGGGAGTGGAAGGACGGGGAATCCGAAATACTGAGTCATGCGTAACTTTGGAACGGGTGATCAGATTCCAGTGAGATCTAATAATTGAACAGAAGACATGTCTCATGCAGATGTTCTTTTTCATGTCCGGACTGGATCTGACAACTGTTGGGGGAGGGGGAGGGATACGTGACCTGCTTAGACTTGAGAGATCGAGATGGAACTTGTTGGGTATAGCAAAAAATGCTCTAGACAAGTCACTGTCATTACCTGATTGGATCCGGGCACTCTGGAGGAGTTAGAGGGGGGGGGGGATTCCGGTGATCGCAAGTTATGGTACTTCGAGACTTGCTAGGGCGAATAAACTTGGCAGGAAAATTAGAGATTCAACAACATTGGCTTTGAAGCAGTCGTCACTTCCACATCTGACCATTCCTTAAAGTACTACTCTTAACTGCAAAGTAAAAAAAATACTTTTAAACCAACAATACATTTCATGATCCCCATGATCATTTTTGCCTCAACGGTTTTGCTTACAGATGAATTTCTAGCTCCCTTAAAGTGTGCATCTTGACTGCAAAGTCAACAAGACCAAAGGTTTCGATGGGATCCCAAAAATTCAATATATGGATTCAGCATGTGTGTTTACCCCTATCGGTCATATCTGTTTAGGTCATATCTGTTTTGACGAAAACTTCCTGCCACTTCTGCCAATTTCCTGGTTTCGGCCGAACTCCAGAACTACTTGTCCGGCGAAAAAAGAAAGCTCAAAAACGAACTCAGGGTATCTTCTTTCCCCAATAATGAACATCTAATCAACTTCAAATAAAAATTTAACTTAAAACACATTTTCCGACTCCAACCGGATTCCGGTCGAACTATATTTCCGGGTAAAATATGATTGTCAAACACGGATTCAGCATCTCTTCTTGCCCTTAAATCGGTTATCTAATCAACTAGAAATAAAACTTAAGCTTCTAACAATTTTCCGGTTTTGGCTGGATTCGGGGGGAACTACATGTCCAGGTAGAAATTTGTTTCACATAAGTGAAATGTCTTCTTGCCCTAAATCCATGTCTTCTAGCCCTAAATCCAACATCTAATCAACTCCAAATAAAACTTTTAATTTTAACAAACTTTCCCGTTTGGGCCGGATTCCGGGCGAACTACTTGTCCGTTGAGAAAATGGTTTTCACCATCGTCCTCAGCATGCCTTCCTACCCCTAAACAGAACATTTAATCAACTTCAAATAAAACTTATAATTTTAACAACCTTTCCCGTTTGGGCCGGATTCCGGGCGAACTACCATCGTGTTCAGCATGTCTTCTTACCCCATAATCGACTATCAAATTAGCTGTTTCAAAATATTTTGTTTGCCCCTTAATTTGAACCCCCTCCCCCACCCCTAAATGTAGGGCTAAAAAGCCCATCTACGAACTTGACTGGTCTGACGACCCAATGAATCCTCACACCAAGTTTCATCAAAGTATCTCATTCCCTTCGAGAGTTATCGTGCTTACAGACGGACAGACGGACAACTTTTGCGATGTCACAGGTATCCCTCCACTTACGTTTTGGGATCCCAGAAAGTACTTTAGATTAAACGATGCATTTTGGCCCATCACTATTTGTGCCACAAGTGTTTTGCTGGAAAAAAAAATATTTCTAGCACCCTTAATCTGGGAAAAGGCTTAAAACAGGCAAGGCCGTGGATAATGTTTTAAAAGCAAAGCCTACCTTTACAGTATTCAGATAGTTGGAACATAAATAGAACATAATTGGACATTGGAACATAATTAGAAAATAGTGTGAGGTATGCTTTAAGGGCGCTAGGAATTGATTTTGAAGCAAAACGACACACAGATCATGGGTCCTCGGATCATGGGTCCTCATCATCTTCAAGGGAGCTAGAAATTAACTTCTGTGTACAACCCTTGCGGTAAAAAAAATGGGATAATGGAGATCATGAAAACGTATATTCAGCTTATATTCAATTCAATTCAATTCAAGACTTTTATTCCGGCCAGAAGCCATAAACAAACACTACAACAAACACACAAACAAAAATAAAGAACTTATTAGGCTACAACACCACGTATATATTTAGCAACAGTATTTTTTGTACTTTGTGGTTGAGAAGAGTACTTTAAGGATGGTCGGATCCAGGAAATGACAATTGCTAAGCCAATCTTCTCAAGTCTCTAATGTTCAAGCCAAGTTTCATCGTCCTAGCACATCTAGAAGGACCTTAACTCCCGAACACCGGAATACCAGACCCCCCCCTCTAACTCCCCGCACAGGGCACGAACCTGGGCAAGTCGTGTCACTGACATATAGGGCTTGTGTTTGTTCTTCCTACCAAGTTTCATCCCGATCGCTCTACTTTTAAGCGTGTCACATGATTTTCGGTTCCCCCCTCTACCCCCCCCCCCCCACATTCATCGGATCCTATCCGAAGTCAAAATGGGACATTTGAGAAACGAGATCTTTCTAAACATCAAGTTTCAGTAACCCGTTACAAAGTTATACCATACCTCAAGATTCAGGATTACCCTCCCTCCACTCCCCTCACGATGGTCGGATCACAGAACTGACTATCTCTAAGCCAATCTTGTCAAGTCTCTAATGTTCAAGCCAAGTTTCATCGCCCTAGCACATCTGGAAATAAGTTAACTCGCGATCACCGGAATTCCGGACCCATCACCCCTCTAAACCCCCCACAGTGCCCAAATCCGATCCGGTTCTGTCACTGATCTATCTAGGCCTTATGCTTGTTCTTCTCACCAAGTTTCATCTCATTCGCTCCATTCTAAACGTGTCGCAAGATTTCCGATTCCCACCTCCGACCCGCCCCCTCCCCCACTCATCGTATCCGGTCCGGACTTGAAGTAGGATACGCGAGACACGAGGACTTTCCAAATATTAAGTTTCATTAAGATCCGATCACCCGTTCCAAAGTTATACATACCCCAAGATTCTGGACTTCCTCTCCCTCCACTCCCCCCACGGTGGTCGGATCGGGGATCTGACTATTTCCAAGTTAGTTTGGTCGGGTCCCTGATATGCCTGCCGAGTTTCACTCTTCTAGCACTTCTGGAAGTACCCTAACTCGAGAACAGTGGAACGACCCCGATGAAAAATTTGTACCCTGCGTAGTAGAACAAAAACGTTGCATGTAATACTATGTAATAGCAAAGAATACTATCATTTAATGTGCCTCAGACTAGTTCAATCTTATGTAGTAGTATCCAGTAGCATCCTGTCTTGCCATACTAGCATCCGGTCTTGCTAATAGTAGCATATAGTACTATGCAGTAACATGGTAGTCTTGAAGTAGAAGTATGTAATAGCATCGTTAGTACTGCATGCTACTTTTTCGTACTACTTCATAGTACTATATTGAGATCAATTTTTCATCGGGACAGACCGAAAAGTGATCGGTATATGGCACTTGAGCCAAGCTGCAAGTGCCATAGAAACCTACGCACTCACATCGAGAATTACTGGCTGAAAACTCAAAATCTAAATAAGCAACATACTTGCAACTCATCAGTATCGTATGACCCGGCAAGCAGACCCCGGCCGGTACTGGCGACCAATGAAGCAGCTCCTCCAAGAGGCTTCGTGACCAATCCGATCGCACCTTTCGTCACACCTGCTGCCACACCTGAGGCCCCTCCTCCATCCATTAACGACTTCAGAGGATGATGAGCTAATCCACCAATAGCCCCTGAAAGAGGAACTTGGCTCAACTACGTCCGAAAGACTACATGAACGTGGACATGCTATTATTTCAAGAATCAAAAGACCCCTCGTACTTACTCGGCCTTTATTCTTTTCCTAGCTCCCCGCTGATATACAACAAGCCTCGAAAAATCCTTCGCTATAGTTACGTTTTGCACCTAAACCATTTTAGCGCTTTTTCGATTGAGCCGAGTTTGCCGGTCAAGCAGCAAAAACTTCGCTGAAAGTTCCAAGGTCCTCCGACAATTCCTTCAAAGATAAGGGCATGAAAAGCTTCAAATTTTTGTTTTGTATTTTTGAAGGCTCGGTAAGCCAACACATGCTGTTTGCTCCTTTCTTGTTTTACTTAAATTTCCTACTTTTCACATTTTTTGCAGTTTTCAAATATTTTGCGTTGAACCTTCGCTCCAAGAAGCGGGAATCTGGACAGAGTCTACATGCGCCAACAATAAAATCGCTAATTTAACTGGGCAATTATAAACCATGCTATCGTGAAAAGACCATAACATGTAAGAACTCTGCTTCAAAGGACCCTGTGTGAATTTTAACGTATGGCTCCTCAGACCGTATTACTGAACAGACCTAACATCCAAGCTTTTTGAATAATTACCGTTTCCCAATAGTTTCTAAATCTAGGCATTATAATGTTAAGTCCCAACGTTTCTTTTACTCGAAGTCGGCTTGATTCAAATAGATAGACAGTCAGAAATTTACATTTGAACAAAAGTTGTTTTTTGCAGGTTACCACGGTAACTGGATCTGCACGTCGTTTTTGCAGTTACCGTGGTGTCTGATACTACGGTTGCTCTGCAAAAACGACAATTGCCGAAATTGCGCGTTTCGAAGTCACCCCAAACGAAAAACTGATTTACAATTATGCCAAACTTCTTTCCAACCAATTTTACAAAGTTCTAGGCTCTACTGTTGGTGATGGTGAAAGTGAAACGACCTTTTGAGATACCACGGTTCTGAATATCACAAGCCATAGTATCTGGCCCGATAGCACGATAACTGCAAGACATGCCTTTTGACCGTAGTTTAGACCGTGGTATCTGTGAAAAGAAACTAAAGACTTGTTTGTATCGATCCATTCTCATTGGCCAAAAACTAGGTCTGCGGACAAACAGTCGTGTCACGATTGGTGTTCCACAATTTACAGATTTTGAACACGCTCTCTCTGACAAAGGATAAAAGAGCTCCTGCGTGAGCTAAGATGACATGTTCATAAAATGGAAGATCATATAGAACAGCTCGAAGAAAATCCTTGTTACTTAATTTAAAAAGAAATCTGAATGTTTTTAGTACTTTCCGACGCGAACGTCTTTGGATAGTTGGCAAAGTGAACGATAATTGATTCCACTTCAAAACTGTAGTGTTTTTATTACAAGTTCAAATATAGGTCAGTCCATATAAAGAGATTCCACCATTCTTATTACATGACGTTATCGATCTATGTAAATAAGAACAGATGACTAAGAAGCTGATCGCGAGCACCAGTTACAGAGTTGTTCATTCTAGTTCGATTGGCCTCTGTATCTTCCCTGTAAAGTTGTCCTTCTGTTTGACAAATGTTAAGGAATAAACATAGCACAAATAAAATTAGCAAAGCGACATTTTACGTATTACGCTGAAAACTGCCGACAAACTTACCTAGCAGACTCAGCCCGAATTCACTTAGTCCTTGGCTCAGCCCTTCTGTCAAATCCTTCGGCCTTCTTCTTAACCCCTCTTCTCTTAGTCCGATATGCTCTGCGTCCAACGTCAGCCGATCCAGATTTCTGGCTATGTTATCCGCTACTTGCGTGACGGACAACAACGTCCCACCTGTTATGTGGCTTATGAGGGACATAGACCCACTAACAACACCAGCAAGGAAGCCTCGAGGACCTTTAAATACCCCCTGGTAGGGTAGTTTGACAAAGTCCTTAAGACCGGTCGTGTAGCGCTTGAACAGCAGGGTAGGACTTCCAAAAATCTCTAAGGATCCAACCATCCAGCCAGCTTTGAAAAGGATACTTGATAAGCAATGCATTGAGAAGGCTTGTCCCAGGTGGTAACTAGTGCTGAGGATATCCTTCTTCTCAAACTCGTTAAAGTTTATCGGCGTGTGGTCCAGCGCTACGTAGACTTTGACTGCAGCGCGGACACTGATAGTGCCGGACACGCGATAGATTTTTATCCGTTCAAGACTGAGGGGTTGGGATTGGGAGACGAGACTAATCCATTCTTGGTCGTCAAGGGGGTAGTTCGGCTCCAGACCCCCAGTTGTCCCAGCCAAGAAGGTCTTCAAGATGTCCTTCAGCCGATAGTAAAACGAGTCTTCAAGCATAGAAGTGAAGTCATCTATTCTGAAGTCGATAAATCGCAGGGAGCAATCGCTATGGAGGGTCAGGTTTAATTCTACGAAGCTGTTCCTTCGTATATGCGCGATGACCTGTTCAATAGGGAGCTCCATGATCTTTCTACTTCTTAACGAAAGCTCCTTTCTGCAAAACACAACTGGCCAGCTGAAATTCATTTCAGCATCGGAATAAAACTGATTGTCAACTTGTAGATCTTCAAGGCAGAAAAGAACTTGCTGATCTAGGGTATTGGTCGGTCGCAAACAAGCAACGACGTGATTGGCCGAGACTGAAACTATCTCTTTCCGGATTGGTAAGCCATGGGTGACATCATCCAAAAGGGTGAAAGTCAGCTGCTTCAGGAAGGCGGAGAAAAAAAGGTGTTTGGTCGAAGTATCTGACGTCATTAACTTGGCACAAGAGTCGTGGTAATGGCTGAACGAGCAAGTCTGTGGTTCAGTTTGCGGATTTACATCAGTTTGACTTTCATCTGTAGTTTCAGTTGAGCGACATATGATTAGCGAATCAGTAACGGGCGGTAATGAAGAGGGAGAAGGGGAGGGGCCAACGTCGAGACTGGACATATTTTCTTTCAAATCCTTGTTTTTGAGTCTCTTGCGAATTTCCGAGGCAGAGACTTCGAGGCGGCTGATTGGTTCAATCTGGACTATGTGCTTTCCATTTCTGATCGCGAGGTGTACCTTAAGGTCAATTCGTTTTGGAATGCAGACGAACTGGTCGTAGGATGAGACCAGTTCGATGGGTTGTGACCATTCGCTGACACCACCTAAAATAAAGAGTCTATTTAGTACCTCCAGAATAATCAACTTACATATATGTGTATATATGTTACATATATAATATATGTAGCCCCTAATAGTTCATCTTTGCTTTCTTTTTGTTGCACGCTGCAAGTCAGAGCAAAATAAAGTAGTGCCAAGACCTATGCTTTCTATGCTTTGCTAACAGGCCATTTTCGTAGCGCCGCCCACTACGCTTGCAGCAGCCGCTGCATGGAAACGAACTCCAATGGGGCCGCTGCACGAAAACGAAATTGGACAAAGGTCGAAATCATGCAGCGGCCACTGCATGGAAACGAAATCAAATGGGGTCGCTGATAATGCAGCGGCCGTTGCATGAAAACGAAATCAAATGGGGTCGCTGATCATGCAGTGGCCGCTGCATGAAAACGAAACTGGACAAAGGTCGTAATCATGCAGCCGCCGCTGCATGGAAACGAACTCAAATGGGGTCGCTGATTATGCAGTGGCCGCTGCATGAAAACAAAATCAAATGGGGTCGCATGCAGTGGCCACTGCATGAAAATGAAATCAGATGGGGTAGCGAGACAAAATTGAGGGTTTAGAAATTTCTGGTCAAGCAAAGGTGCGGTATGCACACATCAAGGAAACAACGGAGGCTGTATCATTGTTTTGCTATGTTCAGAATATGAAGTTATCAGAGCCAGCGGTGGTGAACAGCTGAATGATGTTGGGACGTTCTCTGAATGAATGAATGAATCTTTTTATTGACCCACTCCTGTAAAATAGAAATAGTGGAGTACATAAAGAAAAGAAAGAAACACAACTTAAATTAGGATACAAATTTACACTTCGAATAGATTAAAGTTCAAACAAACGGACAAGACCGTGATGCGGAGAAAACGCGGCGACAGATTCCTATGCAGCTCGTCAAGTTTAACAATTATATTAGTTACTGAAAATTTATTTATAATTTTTCGACTTTTGTACCAAATTGGCAAGTAGAGGAGGAATAGTAGCGCAAGTATGCTATTCGAATGCTATTCTGCTACATCCTCCTAAAGTCCAGAAAGGTAAAGGACCGAGTGGTCGCAGTAAGTGGCGTAGAGCTTAGCAATAGCTCTGCGGTTATATTTTCCGCGGTTCGCAACGATTTTGGCGTATCCAGACTGAATTTTGCTTTTAGTATCAAGAACTGCTTGCTGTCAAAAATTTGACATTTTTTTTTAATAGAAATACCTAGCCAGCGACACAAGGGATAGAAAAATTAAAACAGTTTAGGAGTTTATTGTTAGAAGAAGACGCATTAAAAGGGATTCTCTATCGCTACTCGTGCTAGAATCGCTGCTATTAGAGTGTGTCAGTTTTGTCAAGTCTTGGCGCTACTCCCTGGTGTCATTTTGCTCTGCTGCAGGTCCACTTCTCGGCCGCTTTCGGCCTGATTCTTTCCACATTCGTTTTTGCACCCAGTGCTTCCGAGGGAGATGGCAGCGCTTATCGAGAATCGCGGACTTTCTTACTGACCAAGTCCGTGCTTACCTGCAAGGTGCTGCTTCAACCAAGAAGAAATCGTGCAGGTTGGGAATCCAAAAACGCATCTTGTGCAGAAGCAGCGATGTGTTCCTTTAGCCCAAGCTGACTGCGAATAGTTTCCGACAGCACTAAACGGATTTCTGAACTGAATTTCATTGGAACGAGGTTCCGGTCCTTGGCAAGGCCTTAAGCCAAGAAGCGAGAAAACGAAACTGCGATAAAATTAAGAAATATTCTATCAACTATTAGTATCTGATTCTGGTGAGTTTCACATAGAAGTTGACGCCAGTTAAGGCTGATGGCAGTGTTGCCAGATCGTGATCCAAGAAATACGTCGCTGTCTTTGAAAAATACACCAAAATTTCTTTTTAACCTAAAATTGCAAGAAAACTTACTAGGATTGTCGATAGAGCCCAACATTTTTTAATACGCCACCAAAAAAAAATACGCCAGTCGGTCGAAAAATCAGCCAGTTTGGCGTAAAATCTGCCATTATGGCAACACTGGCTGCTGTTTCGCGTCCAATCTTTTGTCAAGAAGGGCCGAAATATCTCTGCCGAAGCATCGTAGCAGACGTGTCCGTTTTATCCATCGTTTGAATATAAGAATATACAGTTATGGCGGTAAGAGTTTACGGGATTTGGCCAAGACCGATACTCTTCCTATCAACATTTTTCAAGAATCAGTTATATGGAGTTGCAAGTTTTAATAGCATTCAGAGTTACTGTTACGACTACATTCTAAAACACGATATAACTGGATAATGCTGCTTAAGATTGGCCCAGTTTGAGGCACATTAAATGACAGTATTCTGTACTGTTACATATCAATACATGCAACGTTTTCGTACAACTATCACACAACTACACAGCCTACTAGTTTTTCATCGGGCTGATAGGCCTGATTTTCTATTTTAGAAAGATAAGCAAATACATGCTACTAGTTTCTCAACTCTAATTGTCTCCCCTCCCTCTTCGCCCCCGACAACCACTCATGGACTATGGGCCACACACGGAGACTCCCCAGAAGGTCCTCCACCTCTCGTGTTAGCCAGCACCTCTTCAGTAACCGAGCTGTTCCTCTATAGAACAGCTTGTCCGAACCACTGTCACCAGCGAAACACCCGAAGGTTTCAAAAAGCGACTCGATGAGGATTGGCACGGGCAGCCCTGGAAAAAGGACTGGTGCGCCCTGGAAGCAGTAACCAGAATACAGCACCATCATCATCCGCAAGTTACTCATCGGGATACAACATCCTTATTGATTGCATTTGCAATTTAAGGTAAGGTAAGGTAGTATTCCCCTTTGGGATCCAATCAAAACCTTTGGTCTTGTTTCTTTAATCTTTTAATATAAAAGCATCTTACCTTCAGTTGTGCAGGCAAACACAAGTTTCTTCGCATAGTGCTGGTTACAAACTTCCGGAAACCTGGACACGAACCCTGGAGGGCTGAAGTGGACCGCAGTTCCAGGAGATACTACAGCAGCAGCCAAGTCTAGAAGAAGGAGAATACGATAAATATCACGGCTCAAGAACATTCTCTGCCGACTCCCGTGTAAAAAGCCATTAATCATGCAAATAACGTACGACATGCTCAGCTAATTTTAATTTTTTCGATTATATTCATTTGCAAAACGTTTTTACTTAAAGGACACCTGCATGAAGAGTACCAAGTATCATCCCTACCTGTATGATTTTGCCTGCAGAAAACCCAATCCAAATACGAAATAGTGTTTCCAAGCTATGATTTTTGCTCCATTTTGCATCTGTCCTTATTTCAGTACCGAACAATTTTAGAAGGATAGGATACTTTTAGGATACTTATTTTATTAATAAACACAGTTTAACTCTTCTGTATTTACATCTACTGCACTAATGGAAAAACCTACATTTTTGCTGGCGTGCAGTGGTAAAGGTTAACCATTTTCTAAACACACCAAAAAACAACATAATAAATAACTAATCAAAAAAGAAAAAAAAAGAAAAGAACAGCCCCCCC
This sequence comes from Branchinecta lynchi, assembly GCA_023053575.1. NCBI lineage: Eukaryota > Metazoa > Arthropoda > Branchiopoda > Anostraca > Branchinectidae > Branchinecta > Branchinecta lynchi. The sequence continues at coordinate 9,364,517 of JAKZAP010000015.1, forward strand.
CCCAAAAAAAAAACACAGACCAAACTCCTTCACATTATCACCTCCAAAATAAACAGCTTGTCCAAACGAACAAATGTCTCCAATCAACCCTTCTTCTGGAATATTTTTTAACCAGTTAAGCCCAAACGCATATCTAGAAGAAGTTCCAATACGATCCGCCCAGCGCCGTACAAGATTTGAATGAATTGCGCTTTTTGTCTTGGAGTCTGCATGTGCAAACTTCGAGAAACTAACATCCCTATTTTGAAAACGTCACACTCAAGAGAAGAATGCTCTCCGTGGCCATGTCAGAAAATGCATTTTCTATGGTGTGTTCAAGTATGGTTTCATTGTTCAGGTGTCCTTTAAAGTTTAACTGAAAGCCAACTTATTTTTGCATCATTTACAATACACTGCATTACTTGGATTGTGTTAAAGGACCCCTCTCGCTTATTATGCCTTTTATCATATACCTAGTGCCCTTGTACAATCATAAGCTTCTAAAATCCCCACCCTTCTCCATGTTTCGTTTTGTGCCTACGAACTTTAAGCACTTCTTCAGATGTGCCGAATTTTGCCCATCATACAACGCAATCTTCCATGAATCCTTTCCAGAATCTTCAATGTCCGCTGACGACTCTTTCATATATAAGGATATGAGAATCTTCTCTTTTTTACTTATTTTATTTGTTTAGTTTTCCAACTTTTTAACCACGGCGCATTCGGTTTTCAAAAGTTTTGCGCTCAGCCACCACGTCGTAAAGCAGGAGGGCTGGATAGAGTCAACAAGCTCTAACAAGAAAATCGATAATTTAAGATGGAAAGTAATGGTATTTTCGGGAAACATTTTTTCTGATCCGTTTCATGGGGAAAAGATCATTTCTAGTAAGCATTGTACTTTAAGGGATTTTTTGTTTGTTCACTATTTGCTCTAGTATGACGTTCCGAATACCCAAGGGCCGTCCTGAGAACGCAAAGTTCTAATATGACGCGGAAGATTTGAATCTCCTACAACCGCGGCTTTTCAGTGGCCTTTTCAGCTTGGATGAACACAGCTCATTGCGTATGAACACTTATTTTTCGTAAACCGTTTTACAATCAACACAGGTACAAGAGCATAGAGATACCAGAGCTACTTATGCATAACTTGCATAATTAGACTCAATAGTCACCTATTGAGGTGACTCAATAGGCCCGAAAACCCAATAAATATGTGTTACTTCGTTTGTCCGTTACCACAGATAATCGGTTCCATCAAAAGAACGTTTTCTTTCGGATTTGTAGTTCCTCTATGTTGCTTGTACTTCTATGGTTGAAATACTTAGCGAATAAAATGGTAAGCCATTGCCAAAGAAACTAAAGTAAAATGTCAGATTCTTTCCGTTCGATAGATAGGTAGTAACTTTCCTACTTTCTACTTTCCGAACTTAGCGTCTTAACCATGGAAATGTAGGCTTTCGCTGAAATCCAATTCTCAGCGGCTGGGTGAGTTTTAAAATGCCAGGAAAGCAGCGCACATTCTGAACATCAGTACTAGACCCCAGGTAAAATAAAAACAAAATCTCTTAAACGAGTCAAACCAGTCAGTGTATACAAATTTCAGATGTAAAAATAAGCTGACTTTCCGGTTAACTTAAGTGTTTTGTAACATTTTGCTGGCTTCAGGGACGTCATTTAGGTGCACCCTTGCTTTCCTAAAAGGGCAAGAGCTACCAATTCAAAACCAGTATATAGTCTAGTGGTTTTTAATTGGATTTTATATAAAATCTAGTTGAAAAGGCGGTTCACGAACACTAATTTTTGGGATCCCAAAACGTAAGTGGAGGGATACCTATGACATCGCAAAAGTTGTCCGTCCGTCTGTCCGTCCGTCTGTAAGCACGATCACTCTCGAAGGGAATGAGATATTTTGATGAAACTTGGTGAGAAGGTTCGTTGGGTCGTCGGACCAGTCAAGTTCGTAGATGGGCTTTGTAGCTCTACATTTAGGGGTGGGGGAGGGGATTGAAATTAAGGGACAAACAAAATATTTTGAAACAGCTAATGTGATAGTCGATTATGAGGTAAGAAGACATGCTGAACACGATGGTGAAAACCATTTTGTCATCCGACAAGTAGTTCGCCCGGAATCCGGCCAAAACCGGAAAGTTTGTTGAAAGTAAAAGTTTTATTTGAAGTTGATTAGATGTTCGATTTAGGGGTAGGAAGACATGCTGAAGACGATGGTGAAAATTATTTTCTCGACGGACAAGTATTTCGCCCGGAATCCGGCCCAAACCGGAAAGTTTGTTGAAAGTAAAAGTTTTATTTGAAATTGATTAGATGTTCGATTTAGGGGTAGGAAGACATGCTGAAGACGATGGTGAAGACTATTTTCTCGATGGACAAGTATTTCGCCCGGAATCCGGCCCAAACCGGAAAGTTTGTTGAAAGTAAAAGTTTTATTTGAAGTTGATTAAATGTTCGATTTAGAGGTAGGGAGACATGCTGAAGACGATGGTGAAAACTATTTTCTCGACGGACAAGTATTTCGACCGGAATCCGGCCCAAACCGGAAAGTTTGTCAAAATTAAAAGTTTTATTTGGAGTTGATTGGATGTTCGGTTTAGGGCAAGAAGACATGCTGAACACTTATGTGAAAACAAGTTTCTACCCGGACATGTAGTTCGTCCGGAATCCGGCCACAACCGGAAAACTGTTGGAAGTCAAAGTTTTATTTCTAGTTGATTAGATAAGCGATTTAGGGGTAAGAAGAGATGCTGAGTCCCTGTGTGACAATCGTATTTTACCCGGACATATAGTTCGACCGGAATCCGGCTGGAATCGGAAAATTTGTTATAAGCTAAATTTCTATTTGAAGTTGATTAGATGTTCATTACCGGGGAAAGAAGATACCCTGATTTCGTCTTTGAGCTTTCTTTTTTCGCCGGACAAGTAGTTCCGGAGTTCGGCCGGAACCGGGAAATTGGCAGAAGTGGCAGGAAGTTTTGGTCAAAACAGATATGACTTATAGGGGTAAACACACATGCTGAATCCGAATCTGCACTTGGTTTTCTCAGGTGATTAGCTATTTGGCCTTAATCTGTTTCTGAATTTTAATTGTAAAAATGTTCAAGGAGTCTGGCGAAGACTGGATCTGGCTAAGACAAGACCCAGTTGTCTGGATCAGATATTGAATTTTTGGGATCCCATCGAAACCTTTGGTCTTGTTTCAAACGAGGCTTCGTGAACATATTTACTTTTCACTCATAGCCTACTTCGTTGTTACCTTAGGTCTTTTCAATCTCGCCATCTATATGATTTACATGAAGGTGACCCGGGAAAACCCCGTTGCAGAGGGGTTGCCCACTCTCGATTTTAGTATACAGCAAGTGCCTGGTGCCGGCACCGGTCTCCACCATCCGGCACCGGTTGCCACGTGTAAGAACATTAAAATCAGCATGTTTAGAAGCAGAGTTGCCTCATTCGAGGCCGGCATCGTTCATTTCGGCTACCGGTGTCGAAAAAAGGTGCACAGCAGGTGAAGGTGACGGGGATTGGTTAACCCTCGAGCACTGACCCCACTTAGGTTTCCGCGAAATGACGCCTCTGGCTGGCTCCCCACCACCTGTTTGACGTACAGGAGGGGTATCCAACCTCGAATTTACACAGCCTCGAACTTGACCTTAAAAAAGGTTGAAAGGAAATTTCAATGCAGTTTTAACTGTCAAGAAGGAAACCCTGAGTTGGCCTGAGTGACCAAGGATCTGTTTTATGGTAGACAGAAATGTCCTTGTAAAGTTTCCAGGCCAAGTTCGAGGTGATATAAATTCAAGGTAGGATACCCCTCCTGTATCCGTATCCCAGAATCATGCCTAAATTTTCCCCGTAGTTACGAAGACTCCAGAGACGTTTAACTACATGAGGGTAGAAGAAATGAGATCCTGAGATTTCTCGGGATCCGGTATGACAGGAAAGAATGCTTTAAATTTGCCAGATACTACTCAGAAACAAAAATGTACATAGGGCTGCAAGGAATGAGATTTCTCGGGAATCCCACGAAAGAGCACTCAATCTAGTTCAAAAGAATGGTTTGTCGTCTCATTTACGCTTCAATGTAAGTGTAGAAGACCAAAAGGGATGGCTCGTCAAGGGATCGAACCCAGGATCTGCGCGTTATTAGTACGACACTCTAACCAGCTTGGCTTGGGGTCAAAAGGAAAATTGCTTCGTGTCATCTGTGTTTTTCTAGATCAATCCGTACCGCCTATAGGCGCATCGTCCCCAACCGGGGGCGCTATAATCGAAAAGTTTTGGGAAAATTGTACAGCACCTTCTGCGCTCCTTCTATACTATTTCGTTCTGGTGTCACTCATGTTCTGCGAAAGAAGGAGATAAAAAAGATGAGATCATGTTATTTTAAATATGCAAAGCACCTGCACCACTTGTCGAAATTATGCCATAACCATACTTTGACGGAGAAGTTCAAAATTCAAGATGCAAGTGTTACCCTTTTGGATATTTCTTCGTCGCTATCAAAAATCATTGACAAGAGAACCCAACCAGCGCACGACCTTCTACACTGCTTCCTGGCCGACGATTGAAATTAAGTGTCTTTATGTGTATGTTTATGTGTTTTATTTACTTTCTTCATTTACTCCGCTTTCTGAAAACGGCGGGTTATAAATAAATTACTTACTTACTTACTGTTTTAATTGACCACGGTGTACTCTAACCAAGGATGCGGCTACACCTTGGTCCATCCAATTGATCCGCCAGTGAATTTCAGATTACTGGCACTGGCTAATTTCCGTCATCCAGGTGTCGAGACCAGACAAAATAACAGTAGAGAGTAGCGCCAAGACTTTAAAAAAGTGACACACAATCGAGTAACAGCAGCACTAGCAAAACTAACGATAGAGAACGCCCCTACTCATTCAGCCGTTAACAGCCGTTCACCAGCGATAGCTCCGATAACTTCATATTCTGAACATAGCAAAAAAACAATACAGCCTCCATTGTGTCCTTGGTGTGTGCAAACCGCACCTTTGCTTTACTAGAAATTTCTAAACCTGCAAGTTTGTTTCGCTTTAAATGCCGCAAGCGTAGTGGGCGGCGCAAGGAATATGGCCCGTTTGTAAAGCATGGAAAGCATAGGTCTTGGCCAACTCCGTAGTGTTATTTTGTTTTGGTCGAGACGGAGAGCTGACAAAAAGTTGATTCAGTCCTCAGTGTGGTTGGGAATATGACTCAAACAGAGCAAAACAACACTAGTGTACAACACTCTGGACCGAGGAAGGCCGGTGCGGAGAGATGATAAAGAGTAAGCCGCCTGTACAGTGTACATATATATCTACACAGTAGCGTCGTCGACTGTTAGTAAATACGCACTATGTTTTACTGAAACTGTTTGAGGAGGTTGAATACTGCAAAGCGTTTCTCAGTGACCTATACATGTTAGTTTTCAGAGTTAAATTGGAACCGCTGTGGAACCATGTCCATAGAGCACATACCAAAAGAGATGGCTCGTCAGGGGATCGAACCCAGGACCTTCGCGTTATTAGCACGACGCTCTAACCAGCTGAGCTAACAAGCCCTTGTAACGTCAAAGATTGCTATCATCAGCACCTAGAGATACATCAAACAAACCACATGACAAAAATCCCGCATAACAGACTAAAGCTACGTGCACACGCAGCCGGACAAGGTTACGCGTGTGAAAATACGGATGTGAAATAGTGTCAGTGAAGGGTAACTCGCATAACAATATGGGACCGAATGAGGAAGCTCTCGTCCAACTGCGAAAATTCGACTGTGTACACGTACCTTAAAGGCCTTCGTCCGAACTGGTGTTTTGAGTTCCTCGTACACGTTTGGAATTGTTAAAGCGAAGCCCATCCAGCATTCATTCTTCTCTACCTCTAAGTAAGCGCCATCCACCCAAAAAAGTTCAAACTCATGAGTGATTTCGAAAAATTCTTGATTTTTTATCTTGTTTTGTATCCTGTTCGCTGAGAAATTACGTTTTTATTTTCATTTCTTTTTGTACGCTCCTTCCTATAGCTTCGTTCGTTATGAGTCATAATGAACAACGGTTGGATCCCCAAATATCAAGAAAATGGCTGGATAAAATCTTCTACTTTACCTTCATTGCGCTCTTCCGTTTCTGCAATCATCAGCGTCTCCTTCGTCTTATTCACCAACAGCATCACCCACGCTCGATCCTCTGTCACATGTACCGTTGTAACACCAAACTTTTCACCAACACCAACAACAACCGGGAAAGTCGCCACCCCACCTTTGCCGCACAACGGCACCGTCCGACAAAGCCTCTTTGGGTCAAACACAAAACTGTCCTCGTAGTAACCGCTAGAGGCGCCACCTGACACCTCAACTGGAGTTGATAGTCCACTGCACAGTTTGAAACTTAGGTAATGACTAGATCCATTCCGGGCGAAAAAGGGTTCCGGACCGCCGATATCGTCACTAATCACTAAACCGGAAACGGTGTTAGTGGTGACAATCGCGTTCACTGCGGAAATCAATATTATATTGTTCACTTTCCGGCACTGCAGCACAATCTCAAAGTATACTTCACCGTTACGTAGAGAAATCCGGGCAAACCCGTTCATAGGGACGATGCCACTCATTTTCGGCCGGAAAGGTGAAAAATTCCGGTCAGAGTCACTAAGTTGAAGCGTTTCACTCCGGAACCCCAGAAAATCAATGCCAATGTCTTCACTATTCCAAAGCGGTGGTTTTTCACAGCTTATTGTAAACGAGGTGCTCAATGTCGGGAGTGCAATAACACAACCACTTTTTATCAGAAAGTTAGACTCGCTGGATTCTAGGTCACTGGGTTGAAGCCGTAGGTCGATCTGGGTCTGGTTCACAAACAACCCCCATGGCCTGATATCAAGTAGTAGGGTATTGCAGAGAGGACGGAGCTGCACAAACGACACATTGACATCCACGTTAGGCTGGTCAGCTTCCCCCCAAGAAATGTTACGGTCAACGAGGTCAACGTAGGGCCAGGAGTTAGGGGGTTCAAGCTCGTCTAAGAAGCCAGAGAAACTGCTAACTTCCCAAGGAAGCTTCTGGTGTTGTACCATCCCCCAAGAAAGAGATATACTTGGAGACTCCGGGTACTCTGGCCTGAAAAAAGAATTAGTTATACTGGAGAACCCACGACCAATACGACCCTGCCAGTTTTCTTTGCCGAAATTGTCTTTGCTAACTACATTTCGCTTCCGGACTCATTCTTTCCGAGGAAGACGGCAACGCTCCTCGAGGATGGCCGACTTGCTTACCGACCAATTCCGTGCTTCCCTGCAAGGTGCTGCTTCAACCAAGAATAAATCATGCAGGCAGTGAATCCAAAAACGGCTCTTGTGCAGAAGCAACGAAGTGCTGCAGCAGCGAAATGGCAGCACTATCGCAACAAGAACCATGGACTGAACGATTCCAAGTACCACTCGGATGAATGAATCGGAGAGAGATTGAGTTGATGTATATCGGTGAGCCGTCTCTTCTTGTCCTTCAGACAGGTGGTTCTTCAATGGAACTGGACAGGGGGTCTAGGGGACTTTCTGCGTTTAGTATTTGTATCCCGAAGTTAACGAATACTTTGTGCCGCCTTTCATTAGAGAGATTGCAGCCTACCCAACGAAAACGGATAGGAGTAGAAAAAGTGTATTATGAAGTATAGGGCTTTTGACTTTGAGAACAAATTATCCACATTTGTCTACTATTTTAAACCTGTAAATACCTGGATACAATTCCCTGTTTTCTTCTTAATTGTATGATCACACCTTTACAGAAAAGTTTGATTAGAAATGAGAGTTTGAAGACTTCAAACTTTCACTACGAAAACGAACCCTGCTTCCTATTGGTTGGTTTTTGAATGACCCGTCATAACCAACCAATAGGAATTGAGACTCCTTTTTTGTGTTAAAAATTTGAAGCCTTCAAGCTCTTACTTCCATGGTAACTCTTCTGCAAAAGTGGGATTATACGATTAAGGAATAGCCCAATTAACATTTCCAGCAAGTCCCTAGCTCACAATGATGATCAAACGCCGATAATTTAATTTCCAGGTTGATAGTCCTATACCTCCCAATGTTAAGTTTGTTTGTTATGCTCCCGCGATGATGGTGTAGTAATATCCGTTTTCGTCGGGTTGGGTGTAATCTCTCTGCAAGTGTTTGGAGGTTCAGGACCTTTGAGTTCACTTGTGTAGGGACGAGCTTCTAGTTGAGTTTTTGCGGTAACCATGAGCGTGTTCCATCCTACTTACCGTAGTTACTACGCATGACGTCACGAATTCTGGCTTATTGCCATCAAGGCTGGAACGATTTCTCTATTTTCCAGAAAATATAATGCCACGGGCGAATCCAACCAATCACAGAGATCCGTAGTTACTACGCTCCCGAGCGTGGTAAGCAAATAGTTACTATTAGTTACTATTTCGAGAAGGTTGGAACGGTCATCGTAGTAACTTCTGGTGAGGTTGGAACGGAAATAGTAACTTATAGTTACTATTAGTAGAAGGGTGGAACACGCTCCATGTGTCTGTTACTCTGACAAATTTGTTTTCGCAGTTAACCGGTATCTGTTACCCCAACGGATTGTCGTTTTCTCAGTCACCCAGCAACAGGGTTAGTAACCCTGGTATCTGGTAACAGGTAACCCTGCTGAGACCGGGCTTACCGGAATTCAGTAACCTAGTAATAGCCGGGTGTCTGAAAAAACGACAAGAGGTGCACTCGGTTACCGGGTAAGAGTAACTCTAGGATACCACAAAAACGTAACTACTGTTTTGTCATCGAAATAACCTGCCGTTTAACCCTTATTTTTTTTTTTTTTTTTTTTTTTTTTTTTTTTTTTATTTAATGCCGCGTAGCATCTTTTCCGTTCTTCCTGTCCAATATGATTTGGCCAGGTGACTACGCTTCCACTTCCCTCGGTGACGCCAACGGTCCTAACATCTGATATTTAATTTTTTGTATTTTTGTTTTTTCAATGACCGACCTATATATTTAGCGTCACCTACACTTTCCTCTATCTCTACATTATCTTTTTTTTTAATATTCTTTCTTATTCCCTCTTTTAACCCTTATTTCTCATTTTACCATTTCAACACATATTTAAAACCTTTTCTTTTTTTTTCCTTCCTTTCCTTTAAAATTTTCATTCTTTGAAAACTTAATTTTTACAAAAATATTATCCCTTGTTATTTTTTTTGCAACCAATCCAAAAAAGGGGTTTTGTCCTGGAGACAAAAACAACACAAAAATTGTTCGATCTCTTCGCACTCCCTGCGTCAAAGGATGCCCTTCCGTCATAGGGAATCCGTTTTGCAGTGGCATTTCTTACGATCTTTTTCATTTCCGTCTCCTATACCAAAACCCTTTTTTATTTTAAATTTTTTTTTTTAAATCTCTACAACAATTAAAATAAAAAATAAAGAAAATATAAATAAACGTTCATTTGATCGTACTTTACATACAAAATTAATTAGTACGATTAAATGAAAAACTTTTAACGATTAACAATTTTCTTAATATAAAACTACTTTGGTTGCCAAAAATAACTTTAAAACTTTATCCCTTTCTTAAAACTTTAAAAATTACCATTTAAATATACCTGTACTATCCCACTTATTTTAATTAAATTTCAAACTAAATCATCAATATTAAAATTTAATTCCAAATCATTTCCTACTTTATCTTTACTACCTTTTATTATTTCCCAACATTTTTTAACTTTCATTAATACGGAATCATCCTCACCTTTTTCTCTTTCTTTCCACGCATAATAGCAAAATGACGATATCATTAATGTCATTGTCCTTTCTCTTTTTAATCCATGTTTACTTGTAACGTTTATTAGGCTCATTTCTTCCTTTAAATGCCAATTATCTCCGTATTCCATTAAAGAACATATTATTTTTTCAAATTTCCTTAGTCGCTCCTGTTTCTTCTCGCATTTAATGAGAAAATGATTTACATCTTCGATTTCATTACATTTTTTGCATTTTCCCGTGTTATGTTCAGGGAAAATTCGGTGCTTTCTTTCTTCTGTAGGTAGAACGTTATGTATTTGGTAAAACATATGCTGTTTTACTTTCGGCGAAAGCATCGATGTATGGAGGAGATTGAAAGTTCGGTTTGCTTGCTCTTCGTCTATCCTTTTCTCTTCAATTAATTTTATATCCGGTAGACTTATCTTTTCTCGGTAAAAATTCCATATCCCTTCTTTCGGTATTTCTCTTAAATCCGGATCAAAAATTGTTTCTTTTCTCATCTCTTCTATGTCCATAAACGCCATTTCTAGGGTTCGTGGGTATCCTTTTTTCCCGCTTTTTCTCATTAATATCCACGAATTTAATACTGATTCTTTTTTCTCGGTCATATTTTCTAGAGCTGTTCTGACGAAAAGTTCTCTTGACTTAGCTTCAGGGTTAATTATCTGTAGTCCTCCTTTTAGCTTCTGCTGATACATATCTGTAATTTTGAGTTTTGGCGGTTCTTTTCCTTCCCATATGAAGTTGTATATTATTTTGTGAATTTTTTTTAATATCGCTTTTGCAGAGTATGAAACATTAGCCAAATACCATATTATTGGAAGGGTGTAAATATTTATGTATTCCGCTTTCTGAAAAACCGTGAGTTTCCGATTCCGTCCGTAATTAATAGATGCTATAATTTTTGATACTGTTACCGACCAATTCTTTTTTTCTGTATCTTTCCACGATTTATTAAATTTTAATCCCAGGATTTTTATCTCTTTTTTCAACGGTATTCCACATACTTCCATTATCCCATCTTCTCTTTCTGACGTGATTTCCAAAATTTCGCACTTTCCTTTATTTAATTCTAGCTTGACGAGTTTGCAGTAATGTTCTGCACACTCGATAGCCATTTTGTTATCTTCCTCGTCTTCTGTAAACGTGGTTATATCATCAACGAAACCTCTCGCTTTTAATATTTCATCGAATAGCTTAATACCACGTAGTTTCATTTCAAGGAATTGAAATGAAATTTCAATATTTTTCAATAATAACCCTTATAGTACCCATTAAGAAACAAATCTACCAATCAACGGATACTCACCCGATCTTAAAACTGAGCTGGTGTGTGTGGTCAATCGTTCCAGGCGGTTCAAGGTGACTCGGAACCCCCTTGCCCCCCACCTCCACCTTTTCGGTGCTATTCAGACTTCCAGTCTTGACATGCACGAATAGGTTTCTTGGGAGGTGGGATCGGACCATGTAAAGGGGGGCAAAGAGAAGAAGAATCCGCCCTGTGTTCTTCTCGCGAATGAAGTGACACCAGATCGTAGCGAACTTTTCTTTCTCCGATTGTGGCACTAAAAAAAAAATTCTTAGGCGCAGTTGATACTCAAAGCGTCAAAAAAAAGTGTAACAAGGAGCGTGTTCCACCCTTCTACAAATAGTAAGCCCAGCCGAACTTGATGTGCGGCGGGGATTTCAGATCCGAGTGCCCAGTGGGCCACTTTTGGTAAGCTATTCTCGGAGCGAGTGAGATTGCAGGGGACACGCTTTCACGGGCTGTGATGACCACTTCTAGTAACTATTAGTTACTATTTCCGTTTCAACCTCACCAAAAGTTACTACGCTGAACGTTCCAACCTTCTCCAAATAGTAACTAATAGTAACTATTTGCTTACCACACACGGGAGAGTAGTAACTACGGATCTCTGTAAAGTGATTGGTCTTATTCGCCCGTGGCATGATATTCTGCTGGAAAATAGACGAATCGTTTCAGCCTTGACGGCAAAAAGCCAGAATTCTTGACGTACGATTCTTGCGTAGTTACTATGGTAAGTAGGATGGAACACGCTCAAGAAAGTAAGCCCACGGTTTCCAAATGCCGTAATCATTTCCGCTTTCGCTTCCAAAAGGACTTTAACATCAAGAACACAAGAGCTACGAGTTCATATGGCACTTGTTACGAGTAAGCACGGCTCGGTTATGTCAATGATATATCTAGTGTTTGCTAGGTGTCTTCCAACCAAGTTTCATCTCGTTCCCTCCACTCATAGCGTTTTCCAATATTTCCGGTTCTCCCCTCCAGCTCCCCCCAAAAGTCACCGGATCCGGTCCGGATTTTAAGTGGGTCGTCTGAGGCATGAGGTCGTTCCAAATATCAAGTTTCATCGAGATCCGATCACCCGTTCAAAAGTTATAAATACCTCAAGATTCCGGATTCCCCCTCCCTCCACTCCCCCACAGTGCCCGAATTGGCTCGGTTATGTCAATTATGTATCTAGTGTTTGCTAGGTGTCTGCACACCAAGTTTCATCTCGATCCCTCCACTCATAGCGTTTCCCAAGATTTCCGGTTGCCCCCTCCAGCTCCCCCCAAAAGTCACCGGATCCGGTCCGGATTTTAAGTGGGTCGTCTGAGGCATGAGGTCTTTCCAAATATCAAGTTCCATCGAAATCTGATCACCCGTTCAAAAGTTATAAATACCTCAAGATTCCGGATTCCCCCTCCCTCCACTCCCCCCACAGTGCCCGAATCGGCTCGGTTATGTCAATGATGTGTCTAGTGTTTGCTAGGTTTCTTCCCACCAAGTTTCATCTCGATCCCTCCACTCATAGCGTTTCCCAAGATTTCCGGTTGCCCCCTGCAGCTCCCCCCAAAAGTCACCGGATCCGGTCCAGTTTATAAGTGGGTCGTCTGAGGTATGAGGTCTTTGCAAATATCAAGTTCCATCGAGATCCGATCACCCGTTCAAAAGTTATAAATACCTCAAGATTCCGGATTCCCCCTCCCTCCACTCCCCCCACAGTACCCGAATCGGCTCGGTTATGTCAATGATGTATCTAGTGTTTGCTAGGTGTCTTCCCACCAAGTTTCATCTCGATCCCTCCACTCATAGCGTTTCCCAAGATTTCCGGTTGCCCCCTCCAGCTCCCCCCAAAAGTCACCGGATCCGGTCCGGATTTTAAGTAGGTCGTCTGAGGCATGAGGTCTTTCCAAATATCAAGTTCCAACGAGATCCGATCACCCGTTCAAAAGTTATAAATACCTCAAGATTCCGGATTCCCCCTCCCTCCACTCCCCCCACAGTGCCCGAATCGGCTCGGTTATGTCAATGATGTATCTAGTGTTTGCTAGGTGTCTTCCCACCAAGTTTCATCTCGATCCCTCCACTCATAGCGTTTCACAAGATTTCCGGTTGCCCCCTCCAGCTCCCCCCAAAAGTCACCGGATCCGGTTCGGATTTTAAGTGGGTCGTCTGAGGCATGAGGTCGTTCCAAATATCAAGTTTCATCGAGATCCGATCACCCGTTCAAAAGTTAAAAATACCTCGAGATTCCGGATTCCCCCTCCCTCCACTCCCCCCACGGTGCTCGGATCGGGGAAGTGACTATTTCCAACTTAATCATTTGGGGCTGATACGCCTGCCAAGTTTTATCGTCCTAGCTTATGTGAAAGTGCCCGAACTAGCAAAACCTGGACAGACCGACAGACCGACGGACGGACAGAAATTGCGATCGCTATATGGCACTTGGCCGAAGGGCAAGTGCCATAACAAGACTCTTGCGTTGCTTTACCATTTACAACTCGGCTTATTTATCCATAAATATCTTTTACAAACAAAAAATACTGCTGGACATACCAATACAGCTAAAAAGAAAAATATTCTTTGAGCCCAAGCTGACTTTGAAACATTTATTCCAACAATGTTTTCAACGGATACGTCAGCTACGATTCTTCATCAGCATTCAACGGATAGCTGACGTATCCGTTGAAAACATTGTTGGAATAAACAGCGAAAAAGCTCAACCAAGGGATATATTTACAATTGTAACCTATGATATATAGATCCAATTCACGGTTTAAAATACAACTCATCAAAATACGAACGCGAATTAAAATGACAAGTCTTGAAGACAATTACAAAAATAGTTAGTCATAAGTGTCATTACTATTTTAATATTTATAACAAAATAAAATGATCGAGATAGAAAAAGTTAATCAAACATGAAATGGTCAAACTATTTATGTCACAATTGAGTATAGCTCTAGCGTATCGTCACATTTCGCGTATAGTCTGGGTTGGGCATGGGCTTCGTCATTCAGACAATGGATAAAACGGATATGTCACCAACGATAATTTGGCAGCTAGAAAGCAAAAAAAAAATCATAAAAGCGTTTTTGTAGCTGACGTATCCGTTTTACCTATTGTTAGAAAATGTTTCCCAGTCACCTTGGGCTCAAGAGTATTTATCTGCGTATCATTGTTATTCGGTTTGTAAACAAAAGCGTTCAACAGAAATGTTTGTTTGAAGTGTAATCTGAAGTGGTAATTTGTATTCTAATTTAAGTTGTGTTCTTTCTTTTCTTTATGTACTCCACTATTTCGATTTTACAGTTCAAGTTCAAGTTCTTTTATTGTTTGAATATAGATATTTAAACTATTTACATAACGTCCCCAGCAGGGAGACTGGCTCGAAAGCCGGGCGACAAACGGGATAAACAAAAATAGAGCTGCAAGCTCATATGGCACTTGCAAGGCTGGGTCAGAGGATGAAAGTAGGAATTCTTCAGTTCATGGGTTTGTTGTGATTATTTGTAAGCAAAACCCTTGAGATAATGGGTCCTTGGAAATCACGAGAACGTATCGTTTGGTAATGCATTTGGCTGTGATGATGCGCACTTTAGGGGCGATAGAAATTCATCTGTAATCAAAACTCTTGAAGCAAAAATGATGATGAGCTCATCGGGAGAATGAAATGTATATTTTAATCAAAAGTATCATTTGTACTTTAAGAAATTCAGTTGTAAGCAAAAACCATGAGGCAAAAATATTCTAATCATGTCAAGTCTCTAATGTTCAAGTTTATGGTCCTAGCACATCTGGAAGTACTTGAACTGGTGATCACCGGAATTCCGAACCTCCCCTTCTAACTCCCCCCACAGTGCTCGAACCCGATCCAGTTCCGTCACTGATGAATCTAGGGCTTGTGCTTGTTCTTCGCACTAAGTTTCATCCCAATCGCTCCACTCTTAGCGTGTCACAAGATTTACGGCTCCCCCTCTGACTCCCCCCCAAAATAATCGGTTCCGGTTTGGACTTCACATGGGACACTCGAGACACGAGGTCTTTCTAAATATCAAGTTTCATTAAGATCTGATCACCCGTTCCAAAGTTATACGTACCTCTAGATTCCGGATTCCCCTTCCCTCCACTCTCCCCACGGTGGTCGGATCGGAGAAGTGACTATTTCCAAGTTAGTTTGGTCGGGTCCGTGGTATGCTTGCCAAGTTTCACTGTCCCAGCCCACCTAGAAGTAACTTAACTCCGTATCACCGGAATTCTGCCCCCCCCCCCCCCCCTCCAACTCCCACCACAGTGCACGAATCCCGTCCGGTTCTGCCAATGATGTACCTAGGGCTTGTGCTTGTTCCTCTCACCAAGTTTCATCCCCCCCCCCCCCCACATTCATCGGATTCTGTCCGGACTTGAAGAACTCAGAGACATGACGTCTCGCCAAATATCAAATTTCATTAAGATCCGATAACCTGTTCGAAAGTTATGCATGCCACTAATCCGGGTTCCGGCTCCCCTCCCTTCCCCCACGATGATCGGATCGGGCAAGTGACTATTTCCAACTTAGTTCGGTCGGGTCTCTAATATGCCTGCCAAGTTTCATCGTCCTAACATATCTGGAAGTACCCTAACTCGCAAACACCAGACTAACTGACCGACCGATCGACAGACCGACGGAAAAGTGATCGGTATATGGCACTTGGCCGGAGGGCAAGTGCCATAAAAACAGAAGAAACGCATGCCATCACACTTCTCACTCTATGTCACAAATTTATACCAAAATTTTATTTTTATTGATTATTACTATTATTTATCCGATAGCTAAAAAGTCGGGAGCTACTCACAAACTAATATTCATTAGTATGTACAGCTTTAATTTTAGTTTCTAATGTTATGAGCGACAGACTCTGATTAAAACAAGATTAACAAGCTAAGTGGGTTAATAAAAAGACTCATTCATTCATTCAAAGAAAGTAGGCTCACGGTTTTCGAAACCCGTGTTCATTCCCAAATTAGCTTCTAGAGCGGCTTTCCTATCAAGAACGTAAGACTATTGCGTTGCTCTCGCATTTCTAGTGTTGCCATAGTGACAGATTTTACAGCAAACTGGCGCATTTTACGACTGACTGGCGGATTTTTTTTGCTCGCGGATTAAAATTTTTTCGGTTCTATTGACAATCCTAGTAAGTTTTTGGAGATGTCGTGCAATTTTGGGTTAAAAAGAAAGTTTGGCGTATTTTTCAAAGAAATAGCGGCGTATTTCTTGGACCACGATCTGGCAACACTGCGCATTTCCTTCGTTTCCGTATTAAGGCCATGAGCTGAAACAAGTCGCCTTATTCCAGTTCTCAGAGTTTCTAAGAGTTCCCCATTGTGGTATAAGTTGCGTTTTTGAAGATACTATGGTATCTGTTATCACGGTAACTCGATCTGCAATTAGTCTTTTTTGCAGTTACCGTGGTATCTGATACCACGGTCTAAGGTCGTGTTCGCAGTTACCATAGTATCAGAATATTAGATACCATGGTACCTTGTCAGACACCAGGGTAACGGCAAAACGCCTTTTGACCGTGGTATCAGATAGTTCACGGTAATTGCGAAAACGACTTTAGACCGTGGTATCAGATATATTCAAATAATGCATACGACGGATAAGTTAGCTTCGATGCTTCCTCAGCGATATTTCAGCCCTTCTTGGCAAAGGTCCGCGTCAGGCTGTCAATCTTCAGGGTCAACATCGGGGATGGAAACAAACCTGTAATCACCTGAAGATTGACAGCGTAACGAGGACACTTGCCAAGAAGGGCCGAAATATCGCTGATGAAGCATCGTAGCTTCCGTATCCGTTGCATACATTATTTGAATTTATGTTTCAGAGTCAGCTTGGGCTGAAGGAATATGGTATCAGATACCATGTTATCAGCAAAAACGCAACTATTGTCAGCACCTGTGAGAAAGGGCTAGTAAAATACAGATCTATACGGTAATCAACAGATACTAATAGCTGTCTACACCAACGAGTGTAGGACTTCCATCGAGAAGCAGATTGCAGATTTTCCGCTCATCAAGTAATGTCCGCTACAAGTAGTATTAATAAACTGCAGCACAAGTCCTTAGGACTTTCTTTTTGCTGCAATGGGATATTAGTAATGTTATTTTATTTTATTTTCAATGTTTTGGTTAAAAATAAAAAACCTACCTACCTACCAACTTGTCGACTTATTTTATTCGATTTATTCTGTGGGCAGGTGCTGACAACCCCAACGAGGAATTTACCGAAACTAGTCCGCTTAGAAGCGAACTGGAATATGGCAAACTAGAGCTCACCTCACACTATTTACTGTTTATGTTCCAATATCCAGAACTATCTGAATCCTGTGAAACTAGGCTCTTCTTTTAACAAATCATCAACGGCTTTGGCTGTTTTAATCCTTTCCCCAAACACTTCGAGCAAAATCTCAGAAAAATCCAGATAACTGGTTTTACGCATCAATTAGCCTGTACCGAAGAAACTGCCGAGAGGATAGTACGCACGGAAAATAGTGAATCGTGGCAAGAACAAAGATTAGTGAGGTGTGGTTGACGGGCTTAAGAATGTAACAAATTAAATCTGGGTCTCCCAGCTAAAGAATTAATAAATGCAATTACGGAAGCCGGGTGCATGTCAACATTGGGACCCTCAACGGACCCGTCTTGTTAAGTATGCTCCTTTAAAGGACGCCTCGCACTATTTACTACTTAACTTACAGTATTTTATAACATTTGAAAGCTGTGCTTTCAACAAATAACCCACGGTTTTAGCTGTATTAAGCCTTTTCCGATACCCGTTGATTTCCAGCAGAAACATGGAAAAAATTTACATAGCCGGTTTTCCTGATCAAAAAAATTCTCGTAGACAATCGTCAACATCGTGATACCCATCGAAGGTAGCAAAACACCAGCAAAACACGGCAAGTGAGAAAATTAGAATGTACCGTACTAAATTGGGGTCCCCGGTTTTAGAAATATATGGAGTGATTATGGAAGTAGGTTGCGTTAATATTATAGGTAAGACAGGTCCTTTAAGGGTCGAACATTTTGGTTAGGCCTAAGTGGGAGAATTTGGTGTGTTTGATAAGTTCCTCCGAGTTTGCAATGTCTCAGAGTGACCATTTTTGTTTTCGTGTGATGACTTCTTCTTTTTGTTACCATGGTTCCGTTGTTTTTGTAGTGCACGTTTTTGTTTTTTTGTAGTGCACGTGGCGCTATGGGCTGCGCCGTTAGTATTCTTCCAAATGTTGTTTTTCTTATTATTTTTCTTTTTCCTCATTATTACTATTAAATGAGTTGATGAGAGATTGGTTCTTATTTCTTGTTTTAGTGCTTTTTTCTGGTATGTTTTGTTTCTAGTTAATTATTAGTTAGTAAATGAGTTTTATGTACCAGCCCAACTGCAAGTGCTTTTTTGTACCTTTCTTGGGGCGGGTACTGGCAACATAGTTAAATGTATTTTGGTCGTAAAATAAACTGAACTGAACTGAACTGAAATGTTATTTTTGTATCACGTCCAGTTAGAATAAATATTATAATAATAAACTTAGAATAAATACATATTATGTAGGGCTTTATATATGGCCATTATATTTCTTAGATCAAACAGGACTTAAATTATGTGCCTAGTCGCTGAAAACTGTAAATGAACATAATATTATATTATGATTATTTTTCTATTTTACTGACTGTTATTTCGTCTACGAAAAGGTATCGTGCCAGGGTTGGTCACTAAGAACCAGGGTGTACGAGTTACTTCAGGATACTTTGGGTTACTTAGGGTTACTTTAGGTTACATTAGGTTATATTGGGTTACTTTGAGATACTTTTGGGTTACTTTCCAGGGTGTACGAAGTTACTTTTGGTGATCAACCCTGGGTATCGTGTACCGAATATAAGTATTCTTAATTAAAGTTTAACTGAAAAGGGACAGGATAGAACAATCTAGTTACCCATCACTTATTCACTTAAATTGGGTTGAAGACCTGTTGAAGACCCGCTGAAAACGCGTTACTTTGCTGTTCCGCGCTATTCACGAATAATCGATTTTCAAATAGTGGAATTTCCGTGTGATTTGTGGCACCTCTATGCGATACAACTTGTATCTGGGTTGTAGGCTATACCTTACCAGAAAGATTTATGAACTTTGTGTGTTCCGGCTCTAAGCAGTCGTCACCAAGCTCACCACTGCCCACTGAAAAGCCGTGTTTGTGTTGAGATTAAAATTCTCCGCGTCATAGTAGAATTTACGTAGTGGGGACGGCCGCAGATATTCTCAACGTCATGGCTAGAGCAGAGAGTAGAATATAACAAAACTCTTAGCACAATCCAAATTACCCAGTTTACTCAAATCAAATAACACAAAAATAACTTGGGTTTTCAGTTAAACTTTAAGTAATTGTCACGGTCACACTGTTTTGTGTCCGGGCCGTGCCTACCATCCCTTCGCCTTAAAGTACACCAGTAGAACGGTGAGTAACCCAACAAACTAATTTGTCTGAAAGTATTTCGCCGTGTTTCCTGTGTTAATTTGCATAGGCGGCATATTGACTTGTGTTTGTTAAACTGGAAAACAGCGTTTTCACTAAGAGATTGCGAATTAATTTTTCAGAAATATTAACAAGCTTGGCGCTTTCCCGAAGACTCGCTCTGTAAACTTCAACCAGTGACGGTTGTTCGGTCACATGCTCCACACTAGGACTGTGGGTGTGACAGTGCTGTGCAAAATACTTAAAATACTTAACAGCGATGCTGTTCAGTTAACTGGTGTTCAGTATAGAACTGATCAGACGGCGTTCGTAAAGTGCGTACAATCCTTTCATAAGGTTCGATAAGTTTTTCAGTAAGCCTACAGGTTTTTTTACGGTTTATTTAAGTAGCAAACTAAAAAGACAAAAATGACCTCAGCCGGGCTTTGAACCCAAGACCTTCCGGCATACTAGGCCGCTGAGCTATAGAGGTAAATGTTCTTTACGGCATTTGGTATAAAATTTAAGTTAACTTTCTTTTGTGAAGTTCAGAACAGGTTGACCAAGTTTGAAGAAATCCATAACAAAACCTCAAATGAAACTTGAACATGTTGAAACTTTAAGAACGCCGTCCTCTAAGCTTCAATTGTTGAGGTCGAAGCGGACTCCATCCTTGTGAGCAGAAAGGTGAACGGGAGTGATGCGTACTGCTGACGAATTTACAACGAGTGATCGCAGGCATAATCAATAGTGATTGCACAACTAATAGTGAGCTCTTCGTGTAGGCATAACGAATAGAGATCGCAGGCGTAACCAACTGTTGGACGGAATAGACCGCCGAAAGTCGCGTTCTCTGACGTCTGATCACGCAAACGTAACTGTTTTGAAGTATTTTCTTCGCGGCTGTCAGTCCTATGATAGGTGACTTGTGACGCGTTATAAATGTTGAGCGAAAAAGTTATTGACTATTTCGGCTTTAGCCTACTCTGTCAAAACAGGTCATGGCTCTACAGGACGTATTCATGTCTGATCCTCTCTATCCTTGCAAGTGCGTCCACCGCAACGCTGATACAGACCATCCAAGTCGACAATATGAGTATTGCTAAACTAGCAACGATGTCGGATTGGTTAGTAACCTTACTCTACAGTTTGATTGCCACTGTTGTATCTCTGCCTGTTCACAAACAATACTTCATGGTTGTCGCAGAGATACCAAAGGATCTACAATGCCACTGGGGACTTGATGCCTTCTGTGTCATCTTGTTCGTACTACAGATAGCGATATGCTTCACTTATTCATTATTTACGTACGGGACAGCGTTGTCAAATATTCCTGAGCTATTATCACTGGTCCACTTTTCCTTAGCCACACACCTTCTGGCCTTGTATCATATAGGTTGTGTTCGGATTGAGAAATGGGTTAAAAGTTTGGGCTGGATGCTTGCGTGCGGGTTAGAACTATCACAAACAATAGACAACTACAACAAGGCGGTTCGACTGGCACAGAAACTTGTCAAGGCTTACGAATCTTTAATGCTTTGTTTTTTTTGTTGTTTTATATACGTACTGATTATGGAAGCAAACTTTTTAGTTGGGGCACTCCTTGATCAATCTAACTACAGTGCAGCATTTTATCTACTTTCGGTATTGTTGTATCTTGTCGTTCTTGGCTCAAAATGCAGCTGTTCGCAGGATTTACAGAACGCGTTTGAAGAATTCGAGATCCAAGCACTTGGTGTTTGCAAATCAGTTGAACAAATTACTATATGTTTGCCTTTTCTAAAAAAGCGGTCGTTTTTCACTATCTGCGGCATCTTCATACTTAGTAAAAGTCTGGTAATGAACATTCTACTAGCAATTTTTACATATAATGTGGTGTTGTACCAATTCCTTGGTGGAAATTCGACTAATTATGGAGGGCTTTCGATCTTAGATAAATGACGATAGACGATGTTTTGCAACACTGTCGATCTCTTTAGCACAGTCGATAACTCATTGGGCAAGTACTTCCAACCTACCAGTAAAACCAGGGAGAGGTCAACTCTGACGTCACTCACTTAGAGGCCCCCCCCCCCGCACTATTTACCATTGAACTTACAGTATTTTAAAATATATGAAGATACTACTTTAAAATTAGGCTGTGCTTTCAACAAATAGCCCACGGTTTTGGCTTTTTAAGCCTTTTTCCAAGACCCGTTGACGTACAGCGAAAAGAGGGGAAAATTTACATAACCGTTTTTCTGATGGAAAAGTTTCTCGCAAACAACAGTCGACAGCGTGTAGCAAAACACGGCAGTAGCAAAACACGGCAAGTGAGAGAATGAGCGTGGTTAGAATGTACCATACGAAATTGGGGTCTTCGGGTTTAGAAATATATGGAGTGATTATGGAAGTAGGTTGTGTTAATTATAGGCAAGACAAAAGCCAGCTTTTTTATATTCTTTTTAAATAGTATTAGCTTTTTTATATTCTTTTTAAATAGTATTAACTAGTGAGCACGCTGAGAATGTGGATGGATTTTTGTGGGCTCTCCTCTGTTCGAGGTCGGGTTCATGACTAAGGGATCAAATATCAGACGGTGTAGATTTCAGACGATGTAACAAGTCGTAATACCATACTGACAATCTGCCTTTTCTAATATTCTTCTTATTTATATGGTATGTTTTCTGGGAATCGTTTACCATTGTAGCTGCCAGATACACTGTAAAAAGTTTCTCCGAGTAAAGATTAAAGTCAAGGCCGTATCCAGGAGGGGGGGGGGGATTAGAGAGTTGACCCCCCTCCCCCCCGAAACATAAAAAAATAACGATTTTTATAGGCTTTTCCCTCCGAGCTATGTTTTTTGTACCTTTTTGTCCGACCAGCAGGCAATACCCCCCCCCCTCCCTCCGAAACAAATTCCTGGATACGGGCCTGATTAAAGTTAACTGCAGTATTTGCGATAAGATTAATCCAAATTAGAGATAACATTATCTTTTAAGAGACACGATTAATCCCAGTAGCAAATAATGCAATATTTTTTTGTGTACAGTGTATTCAAGGATAGGGGTTTGAGCCAATAGAGGTAACGCAAATCCGAAAGGCAAAATTCACAATAGTTGCGTTGTTGTTCGCCTTTTCACTCGCCGTTCGGATGGCTTTTTACTTGTTTTGCGTTTTCGTTGTAAAATAGTCCTAAGCACTGCTTGAAAATTTCCGGTTTTTGTCAAAAAGGCAAACGCGACTTCGCCTTTTCCCTCGTCTTTTTTCAAAAAGGGGTACTTGATAGCTGACCAAGTTGCGCTCTCCTACTTTTTGCCTCGCGACTTTAGACCCCCAAAATCCAATAATAAAAGATGGATTTGACTAAAACAGATAATCCGTATCTGGAGACTGTCTCGTATTTTAAAGTCGAAACATTTACAGTACAAGTAAAATACCCCAAAATGACATTTTTCAAAATTGCGTTTTTTCAAAGAAAAGCGAAAAGTCCTTAGCGGTAACGGCGACTTTCAAAAACGCGAAAATGTTCAAAAAGCCCCGAAAAAGGATAAAAGCTAAAGCCGAAAAGGGAAAGGCAAAAGCCGAACAAAAACACAATTAATATCTGCTGACTTATCTGTTTCGTGTGTTTGTAGCCTATACATTTTATTTATCATAAGACGTCGGTATAAATGTCTCCAAATTTTATATATTTGTAGATTGTTTTGTTATGACGTTATGTTTTGACGTAAAAACAACCCATCGGTTTATGTTATGACAGTACTCACCAATTTTGGTTTTGTAACCGTGAAAGTGTGAGTGAATAAATTACAATTCTATTCTATTCTATAATTCAATTGAATTGAACTGAACATGATTCGCAGTCAACTAGGGCTCCAGGACTAACTTTAGTGGACAGTTGCTTGCACCCTCCCCCCCCCCCCCTCTACCTTTCTCTCCCATACCACATTCAGTTATTGCTTAGGTCATATAACATAGGAAGAATTGGTGTCTAGCGGTCGGTCGGTAGCGCTTCGTACCCGTTAACTTTCCAGAAAAATCTATCTTGGAAGAAGAATTGGTGTCTAGCGGTCGGTCGGTAGCGCTTCGTACCCGTTAACTTTCCAGAAAAATCTATCTTGGAAGAAGAATTGGTGTCTAGCGGTCAGTCGGTAGCACTTCGTACCCGTTAACTTTCCAGAAAAATCAACAGTGCTTATTTAATGACTATAAAGACAGGTAGCCCACGTGATTTCTGTAAACGTGCAAAATCGGATTGGCAATGTGTTTAAGACGTATTTCTCTGCATTAGCCTACTTGTGATTATTTGTTAAATTTCTTTTATACTAAACCTTGAAGTGTTTGATTCCCTTCACAGCACAACTCTTATTGGAAATGATCTTTTCGATAAAACGGTTCAGAAATATCTTTTTCGAAAAAAAAACAGTACTCGCCCCGTGAAATTAGCCATTTTCTATTGGCACTTGTCGACTCTGTCACAGACTTCCCGCTCTCCGAAGCGGAGGTTCGATGCAAAATATTTGAAAACTGTGCGAGTCGTCGTTATAAAGTGGGGAAAGCAAAGCAACAGAAAAGGAGTCCGAACGCAAGATAGACCTACAGGCCTGCCTATCAAAAACAACATGACCAAAGGTTTCGATGGGATCCCAGAAATTCAATATTTAGTCCAGACAATTGGGTCTTCTCTTCGCCAGATCCAGTCTTCGCCGGACTCTTCAAAGAAGAAACAGATTAAGGCCAAATAGCTAATCATCTGAGAAAACCAAGTTCAGATATGGATTCAGCATGTGTGTTTACATCTATAAGTCATATCTGTTTTGACGAAAACTTCCTGCCACTTCTGCCAATTTCCCGGTTTCGGCCGAATCCCGAAACTACTTGTCCGGCGAAAAAAGAAAGCTCGAAAACATACTCAGCGTGTCTTTTCTCCCCGATATTGAACATCTAATCAACTTCAAACAAAAATTTAACTTATAATAAAATTTCCGGCTCCAACCGGATTCCAGTCGAACTATATGTCCGGGTTAAAAAATGATTTTTATACACGAATTCAGCATCTCTTCTTACCCCTAAATCGGATATCTAATCAACTACACATAAAACTTTAACTTTTTCCGGTTTTGGCCGGATTCCGGGCGAACTACTTACCCGGGTAGAAAATTGTTTTCACACAAGTGTTCAGCATGTCTTCTTACCCCTAAATCGAACATCTAATCCACTCCAAATTAAACTTTTACTTTTAACAAACTTTCCGGTTTTGGGCAGATTCCGGGCGAACTAGTTGTCTGGCGCAAAAATGGTTTTGACCTTCGTGTCCAGTATGTCTTTTTACCCCATAATCGACTATCACATTATCTGTTAATGTGATACTCCCCCACCCTTAAATGTAGAGCTAAAGAGCCCATCTACGAACTTGACCTTACTCTTGACCCAAATAATCCTCACACCACGTTTCATCAAAATATCTCAGTCCGTTCGAGAGTTATAGTGCGCACACACGGACAGACGGACGGACGGACAGACGGACAATTTTTGCGATGTCATAGGTATCCCGCCACTTACGTTTTGGGATCCCCAAAACAACTACCATACAACTATATAAATATAGAAATACAAATATAGAAAAATGCATTCCAGCCTCGATGTCAAGAAGCCCAGGACCCGTGACTTCATGTTTAGTAACTAAGGTAAGTAGGGTGAAACACGCACTATAACTCGAAAGTTTAGTCTCAAAGGAACAAATTACTAATAATAGTAGAAGTTTACCTACCTTTGATAAGAAGAGCCTCTTTTGCCCTCGGTCCCGTCAATGGAACCTGTCCAGACCAAACCCCGCCCCCCTTGACCCGGTCGCTTAGTCTGATGTGGAATCCTTGCATTTTGTCCATGTTTACGACTAGGGATGACCGTTTTGCCGTGACAGGCATGTGGACCCGAATTTTCTGGAGTTCCAGGCAAATCGGGGATGGAATCAGAGAGAGTTCCAGTGAGTCACTTAGAAGACTGGAGAGTTGCAGCTGGCCTTGAATTGTGACCTTGAATTAAAAGAAGGAGCTAAATTAGGGCTACAGTAGGAACTTAGACTCTAAGTGACTTGACACTCAAAACAAGACCAAAGGTTTCGATGGGATCCCACAAATTCCATAGCTGATCCAGACAACTGGATCTTGTAGATATCCGGTCTTCGCCAGACTCCTTTAAAACAGAATAAGGCAAATGGCTAATAATCTGAGAAAACCAAGCTCAGATGTGGATTTAGCGTGTGTTATATACGTCCCATATACTATGACGAAACTGATCAAACCTTCGAAGTGCCTTACTTCTGCCAAATTGTCCAACTACTGTTCCCTTAAAGAAAGCTCAAAAACGAATTCCGGGCGAACTACTTGTCTAGCAAAGACTAAAGCTCAAATTGAATTCAGCACGTCTCTTTACCCTTACATCGAACCTCTAATCAACTTCACATAAAACTATTACTTTTACAAGTTTACCGGTTTCAGCCAGATTCGGGGCGAACTATACGTCCGGTGAGAAAATGATTGTTATATAAGGATTCAGCATGTCTTCTTACCTGTAACTAGAACATCTAATCAAATTCAAATAAAACTCTTTAATCTTTTAACGAATTTTCAGGTTTTTGCCGGATTCCGGGCACTGTTTGTCCGGCGAGAAAATAATTAACATATACGGTTTCACCATGCCACCTTACCACTACGCCGAACCACTTATCAACTTCAATTGAAACTTTTACTTATAAAAAATTTTTCCGGTTTCAGCCGGATTCCGGGCGAACTATTCCGGATTCCGGGCGAATTTTAAGTTCCAGACAGAAACTGGGGTAGTAGGGTACTTATTTGCCCATCTCACTATTACCCGATGAAATCTGGCGGCACGAAGGGCTACGGCCATGAGCAATTCCACAAGACAAAAAAAAAGCGCTGCGGGTTTTCATTGGACAGTCAGCACTCAGACCTTGAAAGAGTAGAAAGATTCGCCTTGAATCGTCAGTTCAGAAGGTAGTAGTAGTAGTAGACAGGTTTAATAGAAAAACTTGGCAGCATCGCTGATTTGCGTTTCTTTACAACAGATTCAAAATCAAACTACACTTGTAAATATAAAACAAACAAGAAACATTAACTCTTATTGTACATATCGACGAAAGCCGGGACGAAAGAATTACCATATCGGTTTGTTCTTGCATTAACTGGAACTAACTTATTTTGCTTTCTCGTTCTTGATGGTGGAGGTTGATCAGGTAGAATGTCTCGGTGCTGAGTTTTAGAAAGGGCTAGGGCTAGCCCTTAGAAAGGGAAGGGCTAGCGAATAGATGAGACCAAACAATAGGCGGTTCTATGGATAAATACTGGATGTTTATTTTAAAGGTGTTGATTGGGTAGTAATGTTGCATCTGCGAAATGTCTAGACCACTCACGTTCCGAGTCGCGCATCCCTACTACGGCTAGGTACGACCGTGCGGATGATCAAGTGACGTAATGCTGAAATACATGGGTTCCTCCAAACAGAAAAATCGAAAGAAAAATATCTGGCCTGTGTAAGAATAAGAAGTGCAAAAAAGCTGAATATCTGACAGTGTCAATTTCTTTCAGTTGAAGTTTGTATACCTTTTCTGCTTAGAAATCTACCAAATTCGTTCTAAGAAAAGGCGCATTAGTTTCGCCCAATGAATGCTGTCAAACCCACTAAATACGGTGTTGACTAAATTTTAGCCGATTATCTCCGGGTTGCGACGTCACACGAAAAGTCTATCTTTTCCATTTACTAACGGAACTGATTGTCCCTAGAAAGGTTTGTAATTGTAAA
Organism: Branchinecta lynchi; assembly: GCA_023053575.1. Lineage (NCBI taxonomy): Eukaryota > Metazoa > Arthropoda > Branchiopoda > Anostraca > Branchinectidae > Branchinecta > Branchinecta lynchi. The sequence goes on from JAKZAP010000015.1 coordinate 9,391,863, forward strand.
CGCGTCGGGCTCCTTGCTGGCCGCTCGGCTCTGCATATAGATACAAATATATATTCTGCAACATTAATTTAATCGAATTGTCCTATTTCGTTCATGACGTCCTGAAAAAGTCACGGGCCGTAGATAATCAGCTAAGGTTTAGTCAGTAGTCTAATTAACTGAGCCGGCGAAAGGTTGGACGTGCAGCGCTGAACATTTAAACCGATTTCTGTCAGATATGAAATGCTGGCCGATGTTTAGATTCTAAGAAAGAATATAGACTTTTTTTCCGAGTAATCGTTCTTACTAACTGGCAATGGTTCCTCCCTGGTTTAAGTGGTTTCCGACATCGTGACCAACTCCTTGAAGCCAGACGAACTAGTTACCTTTTTGCAAATGCCTCCTTCATCCTTTACAGTGATCCACAACGCTACTTCATGCTGGGTTCCCTTTCCCAGTACAACGACAGTATTTTCCTTCTCCAGGCTGAACGGCTGCGACCAAGCCCACTTGCTGGCTTCATTAGCCAATCGCAAATCAGGTTTGTAACGCTGGCTCCTCCAGCTGTACGTCATTTGCGCGTTGGCAGCCAATGAAATGGATTCTTCCGTGTCTATCTGACCAATCCTAAGGACGTCATAGGTACAGTTGTGTATCGCGAAAGGGGTTGGATCTTGTACGCTCCCTTTTAACGATGCTTTTAAGTGGTTAAGCGTATGAAGGGTCGACTGCCCAGCACGGAAGTCTATATTTCCCCGTACTGCCACGGTCAAGTCTGTCGTGTGCGACAGAGCGTTCGAGAATAACGTTACCTCCAGCGGGAAAGGGCTGATGACGTTCTGGAACGTGAGATAACGGAAGTCTACGACGTTCAGGGAGGCGTGACCTAGAAGTTCGTTGCGGCTCTCCGTTCCCCAGTCTGTGTGAGAGGCGGATATCTTCTTTAGGGAAATGACGAAGCTCGGTACAGCCTCTTCAGTTGTGATTTGTGCATTCACATTCATTGAAACGTCCTCGCAGTTCACAGCGAAAGTGAATTTCGGCAGGGCATCACTATCATAGCATGAGTCCACTCTCATACAGCAAAGTAGTGCCTCTGGCTTAATGATGATTTTATTCCCACTTCGCACGTCATGGTCATCATCGTTCAGATTTAGAACTACTCGCCAGATGGGAGAAACAGCGCAATTCCTCCGATCAGCAACAGATGGCAAGTCAAGCTTCACTGTCTTCAATTCAGACAATGAAAATCGCTGGTACGTCTTGAAGCGTCGAGATGCAGCACTCCAGTACTGTAAAACACAGCTGACAAAATTTGCAGATTCGGCTGAGCCAAGGAGTGAAGCTTCTTGGATCGGTAGTGGGTAGATGTCAACACGTGCCAAAGACCGTGGCTGTGGATAACGCCAGACAAGTGCAGAGCAGGATTCAAAGGCCGCAACTTGGTAAGGTAGGATAGAGGTAAGGCTCGCGGTGTCGTCCTACAAACAATGACAAATATGAATAGACAGAAAAACACAAGAGCTTCCATCGACTCAACCGAAAAATCCGTAAATGGGTTGATTCACGAATGTTACAGGCGCCGTGCCGCGAATGCCCACTAATAATAGTTGCGTATTTGCAGATACCATGGTATCTGTTACCATGGTAACTGGATCTGCAAGAAGTCTTTTATCACAGTTTCCGTGGTATCTGATAACATGGTTGCGCTGCAAAAACGACAATTGCCAAACGATATCCAGTTACATCACTAATTTCCAAACTTTTTTCTCGTCAATTTGACAGAATCCTAGGATCTATTGTTGGTACTAGTTGGTAGTGATGATATTGAGATGACTTTTTCAGATACCATAATCAGTTACCACGGTCGGACCGTGGTACAACAAACCCGAAAGAATAAGTTCGTTCGATGAAATCGATAATCTATGAATATCGGACCCAGGGGCGGGTCGAAGGGAGGGGGGCTTGGGGGGTGATTCCCCCCCCCCCCCCCCCATGCTTCAGAGAATCTACTCTCAGTCGTATGTTTCGAACTTGCCTGTATGGCAGTCGTATATTTTCAGTTTTCAGAATGACATACAGCCAGTTACCAAACGTGAATTTGACCCATAAATCATATTTTTAGAAGTATGACTGCGATGAAATTTCTATTCGTATGTTTTCAGATTCACAGTTGGTGTTCTGAGTTTTCCAGAATGAAATCCGTATGTTTGAGCTTGCCAGAATGACATCAACCGCGACTTTCGCCTGAAAGACTCGTTTCTTGTCGTACTTTACAAAGAGATGTTCTAGTCGTACATTAGAGGCAGTCGTAAGTTTTGACCTTTCAGATTCACAGTCTTCTCAGATTCACAATCTTGTGTTCTCAGTTTGTCAGAATCACAGTAAGTAAGGGACTTGCCAGAATCACGTCAACCGCGATTTTTTCCTGGAAATGACCCGTCTCTTGTCGTATTTTGCGAAGAGATTTTCTAGTCGTATATTAGAGACAGTGGTAAGTTTTGATCTTGCCATATGAGGCAGTTAGGTGAATTTCGACAGTAAATGACCTATTTCTGGTCGTATGATTGTATAGAGATTTTCAATAAGTCATTACGTTCCGAAATACCGTGTGTTTTGGGCTTGTTAGAATAACAGCCGTATGTTTCGAAATTGAAAATGAGTGACATTACCAAATCGTGATTTTCACTCGGTGGCGCTGAAAACAGGCTGATTTTTGAAAATTTCACCTGCGGCGCGACTTTTCAACATTATCCTATCTGATTTGTGCAAAGATATCCTTATCTTAAAAAGAAACAGTTTTTTGTTTGTTTTTAAATTGCTTGCGGAGTAACCCGATAAAAAGTTTATCTCTGCATACTACTATATGCTACTATTAGCAAGACCGGATGCTACTATGGCACGATAGGATGCTACTGGATACTACAACATAAGATTGGACCAGTCTGAGGCACAATGAATGATAGTATTCTTTGCTATTACATAGTATTATATACAAGTTTTTCGTACTACTAACATACTACTACGCAGGCTACAAATTTTTCATCGGGAAGGTTTGCACATAAACAGGCTTTAGTGCCTAATGATTCCACTAGTTTTTTGTAATTTAAATACAAAGTGGAAGCACTATCACGTTCCAACTTCCGGGAAAACATACTAATACGTTAGCGAGTTATCGGGGCAAGGACAGATATGTGATATCGTAGGCAGCCTTTCAAATATTTCGCAAAACTTTACCTGCACCGTCTTTCATAGTAGCCTATCACTATCTGGTTGAATGGCCCGTAATTTTAGGTGAGGTGTAGGTGTTAGGCCTAATATTTCAGCCACCTTAAAAGCTAGAAATGCCAGAAAAAGGTCGGATTACAAAAAAATAGCCTGCGGCGAAGTTTGTATTTGCCTTGTGTATATACCTTAAAAGTAGCTGCCTTGGATCTGAGCCAAATTAAAAGCAAGAGGTTGCGTGGGAAGTAGTCCAGTATTGCCAAATAAAGGCCGATTTAACCAATTTTGGATGCGGCTCTTTGGTAGTCCGACCCTATTTCTATTTAGTTGAAGTGCGCATCATTTATGTGCGGTTTTAAGCTTGAGATGTGTGGTCTAAGCCACATTAAAAGGCAGAAGCTGTAAAGGAGTAGTTGAACTTTGCTCAGATTTAACAAATTTCGACTGCGGCGCTCACTTTAGTTAGCAGATATGTCAGAAGCTGGTACCGAGGCTTGTCTTCTCTCTCCGAAATTTGATATGACCGTCATCGTCTAGTTCTTCTAATTTGTTTATTGTTTTATTACTGCAATGGCATTTTCAGTAACGTTTCAGAACTTAAAACGTTTATATTTCTTGAGCCTGCTGGAGCTGTGTTTTTAGCCGGTCGTATATTTTGAACTCCTCACCCTCCCCCCATACCAAGCCCTTCCAACCGCCCTTGCGGACAAATAGAGTGACGCATTTTTATCGGGGTTTCAGGCCCATACAAGTGAATAAATGATCTGTAACTAGACTGTCGGATTTCGTTCCTATTCGGTTTTACTTTAAAGCACAACTCGTACTTAAAAGTATGTCTTTACGATAAAATGTACAGAAATATGGTTTTCCAAATATACCAATCCTCTACGAAATAGCAATTTTCTTCTTGGCACTTGACGAACTCCATCCAGACTTCCCGTTGTCCGAAGCAGCGGCTGGACGCACAAGATTTGAAAAATGTGCGCGCTGTGATTAAAAAGTGGGAAAACTAGCAAAAGATCCGACCTGTCATACTACCAAGTCTTCTAAAATAAAAGAGCACATTTGAAGCTTGTCATGCACTTATTTTTTAAAGAGTTATCGGCTAACTTTGAAGCAATCGGCGTAGTTTCACGCTCCGCGACCTACAAACTCGGCTCAGCTGAAAAAGCGCTACGTAAGTATAGCTGGAAAACAAAGAAATGACGAAGGTGAGGATTTCTGGAAGTTCATAATTCCGAAGGGGAGCGAGGTGTAACAGAAACGGCAGCATAAGTAAGAGGGGTCCTTTAAAATCTGAACTGAACATAGAACCCGCAACAAATTGCAGCACAATCTGTTTTCTTGATGGCTACGGTTGACATACATGTGAAGCTGGAGAATCTAACATTTCTTCAGCCTTTCAAGAATTCGTGTTATAAAAACTGTTTGTACGCAATACCCTATCCTGTAAAACCTTCCGCAGTATTGTGTTGCGAGAGCAACACTTTGGTTTTGTCCTCGTTTTTTTTTTTTTTTTTTTTTTTTCCTATGACTCCGATTTTATTTTATTCCAGGTAACTGAGAAGGGTCTAACCTGTGCGGTTTTTACGGAAAGTGTGGACCTTAGGCCGGATTGATGAATATGACATTACATTTTGGAAAGCTCCGTAGAACTCTTGTCTGGGGCCAATAAGGATGGTTTTTGCTTGTCCTCGAGCCAGAGCCTACGGTTTGCGAAGTGAAGTGGAGTTGTATAGCCTATGTCAGAGAGGACTATCTGAAGTTGTGTAGCGAACCTTTCGTTTCATCAAAAGATGTTTCTGCTTTCGAGTGGAAAGCTCCGTTCTAGCACGCAAGCAGGCAGGCACCTGTTTCAAATTGAAGATGGACTAAAATCTATAAGTGTTAAATATATGCGGCAGTTACCCGGCCCCACAGCCAACATATCTTCTTTGAGTGATAAATAGAAAAATCTACAGAGACAAAAAAGTGGCTTTTTCCCACGGGTCCGAAAGTGCTGCCATCTATTGTTTCTGTCCATGTCTGCGACGATTTCAGCTGAGTTTATAATTTTTTTTTTTGCACTTTGGTTTGTGGTAGAGTAACGGTATCAGATGTGCCTCTTAAACTTTAGAAGTTCTCTCATTGCTAAAGAAACTAGAGCTTATCCTTTGCTCCTTTCTAAGTCGTGACGTTAGAAAGTTGGCCTACGGCAAAAAAGTCAACTTTTGAACTAAGACAGGTAGAATTTTTTTTTCGACGGCAACCGATAGCCATTGATGAGCTGATCAAAGTATATGTCATCCATTTTTTGGTACAAAAATTCCTCCATGAGATACACCAGTTTGAAAATTTCAAAGGGGTTGACAACTTCATAGTAAGGTACATTGAAACCAAAAATAGGCGATACCAGTTATGATACATATAGGGGACTTTTAAGCAACAGTCGACTGTTAGCCCATAATCATCTTCGGTAATGAGGGGTTTGCAGCTTTTGCTAGTTGGTATACCTGTTATTTGTTTCCGGTGTATTCGATGGTAAGAACAATTTGGTTCCCAATGGTAAGATATGCAAGGGACTTGTAAGTAATAATCGGCTGTTATGCTACAATCATCTTCTGCGATGATGGGTTTGCAGCTTTTGCTAGCTGGTGTACCCATTATTTGTTTCCGGTTAACTTAATGTATATCACGGGAGAGGGACTTGTAAGTAGGAATCGGTTCACGAGGGGCTAGGAATTTTTGCAAATGGGTGCACATTGTATTCGATTTCTATAAATCTGAGGGTAAGAAAGTTTGTGTCGATGGTCTATCAATGTAACCGAGGATTAACTGTTTACACAACGGATACAAACGAAAATGTAAAGCAATGAGGTAGTTTCATAATAATTAATAGTGTCATCTATGGTATTTTAATCCTGAAAAGTTACGGATAGCTTTCTATTACCAACTAGATTATATAAGATATTGTTCCAAGTTTTCATCCGTCACGATGTCTACGATTGAAAAGGATAAAGTACAACTGACTGCAAAGTTAATTTAGTCCCTTCTTCCTATATTATTTTGTTGTTGTTTTTACAACGCTGAAGAATACCTTTTGATCATATGATTAATTTTTTTAGAACACTCCGTTTAAAAAGCTTATGCTATAATCATCTTCAGCGATGAGGGGCTTGCAACTTTTGATAGCTGGTATATCCATTATTTGTTTCCGGTGAATCTGATGTCAATCACGGGAGACGGACTTGTAAGTAAGAATCGGTTCACGAGGGGCTAGAAATTTTTGAAAATTGGTGCACATTGTATTTGATTTCTGTAAATATGACAGTAAGATAGTTTATATCGATGGTCTATCGCTATAACCTAGGATTAACTGTTTACGCAACGGGTACAAACGATACGGTAATGTAAAACAATAAGGTAATTTTGTAATAATTAATAGTGTCATCTATGGTATTTTAATCCTGAAAAGTTACGGATAGCTTTATAATATCAACTAGATTATATAAGATATTGTTCCAAGTTTTCATCCGTCACGATATCTACGATTGAAAAGGATAAAGTTCAACTTCGACGGCAATCGATAGCCGCTGATGAGCTGATCAAAGTATATGACATCTATTTTTTGGTAAAAAAATTCCTTTATGAGATACACCAGTTTGAAAGTTTCAAGGGGTTGACAACTTCAGTAGTAAGGTACACACTGAAACCAAAAATAGGCGATACCAGTTGTGAGACATTTAGGGGACTTGTACGCGACAGGCGACTGTTAGCTCATAATCATCTTCGGCAATGAGGGGTTTGCAGCTCTCGCTAGTTGGCGTACCTGTTATTTGATGAACAATTTGGTTCCCAAATGTAAAACATGCAAGGGACTTGTAAGTAATAATCGGCTGTTATGCTACACAAATCTTCAGCGATGAGGGGTTTGCAACTTTTGCTAGTCGGTGTACCCATTATTTTTATCCGGTGAACTTGATGTCTATCACGGGAAAGGGACTTGTCAGTAGAATCGGTGCACGAGGGGCTAGAAATTTGTGCAAATTGTTGCACATTGTATTCGATTTATATAGATCTGACGGTAAGAAAGTTTGTATCGTTGGTCTATCGCTGTAACCTAGGATTTACTGTTAACGCAACGGGTACAAACGATACTGTAATGTAAAACAAGGTAGTTTCGTAATAATTAATAGTGTCATCTATGGTATTTTAATCTTAAAAAGTTACGGATAGCTTTATAATACCAACTAGATTATATAGGATATTATTCCAAGTTTTCATCCGTCACGATGTCTACGATTGAAAAGGATAAAGTTCAACTGACTGCAAAGTCAATATAGTCCCTTTTTCCGATATGCTTTTGATGTGGTTAGGGCAATCGATAGCCCTTGAAGAGCTGATCAAAATATATGCCATCCATTTTTTTGAACAAAAATCCTTCATGAGATAAACCAGTTTGAAAGTTTCAAGGGGTTGACAACTTCAGGAGTAAGGTACACACTGAAACCAAAAATAGCCGATACCAGTTGTGAGACATGTAAGGGACTTGTAAGCAACAGTCGACTGTAAGCAACAGTCGACTGTTAGCTGATAATCATCTTCGGCAACGAGGAGTTTGCAGCTTTTGCTAGTTGGTATACCTGTTATTTGTCTCAGGTGTATTCGATGGTAAGAACAATTTTGTTCCCAATTGTAAGACATGCATGGGACTTGTAAGTAATAATCGGCTTTTATGCTATAATCATCTTCAGCGATGAGGGGTTTGCAACTTTTGATAGCTGGTGTATCCATTATTTGTTTCCGGTGAATTTGATGTCAATCACGGGAGACGGACTTGTAAGTAAGATCGGTTCACGAGGGGCTAGAAATTTTTGAAAATTGGTGCACATTGTATTCGATTTCTGTAAATATGACAGTAAGAAAGTTTGTATCGATGGTCTATCGCTATAACCTAGGATTAACTGTTTACGCAACGGGTACAAACGATACGGTAATGTAAAACAATAAGGTAGTTTTGTAATAATTAATAGTGTCATCTATGGTATTTTAATCCTGAAACGTTACGGATAGCCTTCTTCCGATATTGTTTTGCTGTTGGTTTTACAACGCTAAAGAACAGCTTTTGATTATATGATTATTCTTTTTAGAACATACCGTTTTAAAAGCTTCGATAAGTTGACAATTTCAGCATTTAACCGACAGCGAAGAAACAAAACCAAAGTGTTGCTCTCGCAACACTTTAGCCGGCGAAGCCGGACAAAGGTTGCCGCAACACTTCACGTTGCCCGGGCAACGTAGGTCTAGTTGTTATTAAAGGACACCTGAATGAAGAGTACCAAGTATCATCCCTATCTGTATGACTTTCGTTAATATTGCCTGCAGAAAACCCAATCCAAATACGAAACAGTGTTTCCAAGCTATGATTTTTGCTCCATTTTGCATATTATTGCATATATTTTTTTAACCAGTTAAGCCCAAACGTATATCTAGAAGAAATTCGACTACGATCCGGCCAGCACTGTCCAAGATTCGAATGAATTGCGATTTTTGTCTTGGAGTGTGCATGTGCAAACCTCCAGAAAGGAACTTCCCTATTTTGAAAACGTCACGCTCAGGAGAAGAATGCTCTCCGTCTGTAAATGCATTCTCCATGGTGTGTTCAAGTATGGGTTCATTGTTCAGGTTTCCTTTAAAGGTTAACTTCCGACATCGAGTTTGATTTCTGAAATTAACCCCGAGACGGTCATTGAAAATAACCTATCCGAACCGAAGGCGAGGTAAATTAGGAAAAATATCTACCGAGCCGAAGGCAAGGTTGATATTTTTAAATGGCCGTCGAGGTTGTTATTCTGATATGAACCGAGATGGAGGTATGTTGACTATTATAACTTTTTCGAACAGAATATTTTCATAGGTAGGACTTAGTCTTCTTTTATTGTGGCCTACTTATCTGCTACTGGGTTAGGAAATTTTATTTTATTGAGTAGCAACCCAAGCCTATTGTAGACCTACTAAAATTACCTATGTCCTGTTCTATCAATACAGTCTTTCTCATCTTCAGCCTAGCGGTCGCAAAATTAAAATACCAAATTTCCGCGGTTTGTCACAGATGTTAACTTCTTCGGAAAAGCGAGACAGAATTCTGCGACCGGGTCTTTACCACCAAATACAAAAATCTGGAAGAAAAGTTGAGGCATATAACTATGAATTTGATAAAGCGAGATTTCTCGTTGATAGGTTGTAACAAGTGCGCAAGCGCTCAGACGTGGAGTCTGAAAGTAAAATGTTTATCACATTTTATATACAAACAGCTTTAGAACCAAAACATTTCACATCCTCAATAACCAAATAAGTATTGAAATAACCTAATCTGTAATCATCCCACTTCAAATGTAAACAAACCGCAAGTAGAAATCCAAAGACACGTTGAAGATCTTACACGAATAGCTTGAGTCAGTCCGACCCTTCAAACCTCTTTTCCATTAGCAAGGTAATAACAAGTACAACAAACCACATCGTAGCACCCTTGTCACAATTATTTAAGAACATCATCTCATCGATCATATGACTGAAGAGTCCAGTTTCCAACTGTTGATTAAATAACTAAGTCACGTCGTCATATTTGTTGCTGTTAAACCGAAATCCTCATGAATAAATATAACTCCCCAAATATACAAAAGTTGAACTCATCAAAATGCGTATTTATACCTCTTTTTCATCAAGTATACCAGCAATATGGGCCCACTTGCCCATGAACGGGGGATGGCTGGTAGTTCAAAACCACATATACATCCCCAACCACTATAATCCAAAAGCACAAAGGGATTTCATTGCCGTATCTCCAGTCAGTGTCAAGGTAAAAATATAAAATAATGGGCAATCTGGGCCCAATTACCCCTGAACCAAGTGGTGGTGGAGTTTAGGACAAGAAAAAATTACAAAGAGACTCCAGTGCTCACAAACCTACCAAGTTTCAACTTGATACCTGTTGATTCCTGTCACAGGTAACAAACTTCACTCCTGGGCAATCTGGGCCCAGTTGCCCATGGGTTGGGTGGGGGAGGTGCAACTTTAAAAGCAATTTCCCAGCCCTACGATCTACACGTACAAGGAGTTTCATCGTCCTATGTCCAGTTCTGGCCAGGTTATAAACACTGTTCACTGGGCAATCTGGGACCATTTGCCCCTGAACCGGGTTCGGGTGGGGGGTGGGACCCCAAAAAGGCACAACTAGACCCCAATACCCACTAGTGTACCAAGTTTAAACTTGATACTTGCACTGGTTCACGAGTTATGATCTCCACAAAATATGGTGAAAACCGAAAACGGAAAGCTGCTACAGCGCTCGCAATAGTGGATTGTTCCAAGGAACTCTCCACTCAAAAGTACTTCATAGCTGCGCCAGAATGTCACTGTTTTTTGCTGCCACAAGTCAAAGGTTCCGTCAGAGAAAAGTGGCACCACTTAACAATAAAAAAAAAAACGTGTTGGCTCTTGAGAAAATCAAGAAAAAAAAATCAGAGTTAAAAGACAGTGATCAATGCTGATAGTTTTTCAGTGGAAATTTGACTGTGACAAGGTATGACCTAGGGCAGTGGTTCCCAACCTTTTCCGTATCACATACGGGAAGTCCTTTATGGCGGCCGGAGAACTGTCTGATCATCCTGGCAGCAAACCCCATTTTCAACAATCTACCAGTTTGGAGGCATCTGCTTGAGATAAATTGATGTTGTACTGTACCATAATTTTTTTTTTTTTTTTTTTTTTTTTTTTATGTTAGTTTATGGCAAAAGCTGAATTAAAAAGTTAATAATAATAATAATAATAATAATTAAGGTTCAAAAAGGTTGCGTGCCCCTAATCGGGATTCTAAACAGGTTGTGTACCTATTTTTGGCGAATCGTTGTTTTAATATTTTCTACCATGACCAGAACCTCAAAAAGACGATCCATATTGTCATCTGTGATTAGGCATAAACTTGTTTCTGAAACTGCGTTCGACGGGGTAAGCTATCTGATCATGAGGACAGTACTGAAACTGATTAAAAAACAACTGAGGTGGGATAATAGAGCTAGCCAACAGTCTAACTTGATTGTCGGACCTTCGCGTACCCCTTATGAGGGTCTGTCGTACCCGCTTGGGTACACGTACCACCGGTAGGAAACCGCCGACCTAGGGAATAGGCTGGTTGTCTAAAAGGTTGCGTGCCCCTAATCGGGGTTCTAAACAGGTTGTGTACCCATTTTTGGCGAATAGTTGTTTTAATATTTTCTACCATGACCAGAACCTCAAAAAGACGATCCATATTGTCATCTGTGATTAGGCATAAACGTGTTTCTGAAATTGCGTTCGACGGGGTAAGCTATCTGATCATGAGGACAGTACTGAAACTGATGCAAAATAACTGAGGCGGGATAATAGAGCTAGCCAACAGTCTAACTTGATTGTCGGACCTTCGCGTACCCCTTACGAGAGTCTGTCGTACCCGCTTGGGTACACGTACCACCGGTAGGAAACCGCCGACCTAGGGAATAGGCTGGTTGTCTAAGAGAGTAAGATGTTCTATCGTTTTATCGATACTTTTTTTTTCTTTTCTATGTTTTGGTGTTTCTTGTGTTTGTTTTTTTCCGGAAAGTAATGTTTTTATTTATTGTCTGGAGGTCAGCTTCTACTTTTCAGTGTTTGAGGTAAATTGATCGATGAGCATCTGCGGAGGTTGATACGGATTCGTATCGGCCTCTTTGGAGGATGATACGATATTGTATCAACCTCCACAAAAGTAAATGGCATAATATAACTTCCTATGGGACATCGGAAGATATGCATTACACACCTCTTCGAGAACAGTCATGACATTATAAATGGGGCGGGGGGGAGGCTCTTTGTTGTTACTTTGCAGAGCCGTCGCCTGAGGGTTTTATGGAGTACTAATACCATGTCACACATTGCAAATCTGGTAAGTTTCATGAAACTCAACACAAAAGAAAACATTGGAACATTTGGAAAGCAAACCAGGGAGCGTTCAATAGAAGAGCCAACTGTCGTCGGACAGATGACGTAAAATCTAACGTACCTCTATTCCACCTCCTAGAAGAAACTGGAAAGGCCCAGCCCTTAAGTCATCCACATACGTCACAACTTCCCTCTCCTCTTTCTTCCTTTTCATTTTCTCCTCGCCCCTTTCTCCATCCTTTATCATCTCATTTACTTCCGCTAGAACTCTCAGCCCTGCAGCAAGATCGTTCGCCCTGACTTGCACTGTCATCTTGTGGACATCCAAAGCACCTTCTGCACCTAAGATGGCACCACAGTCACTAACTGTAAGGCTGACGTCGGAGTGAAAGCTGACAGGTTCAAGCAGAGCTTTGCCGTTGATTTTTGCAGAGCAGAAATTAACCTTGGCCATGAGCTCGAACAAGTTCACGTTCGAACCAGCTCCATTCCTCGGGATAAGGGTGGCTGAGGACTGTTCCAACCCGAACGAAACCACCTCGCCAGATGAGCTTGCAAGCTCTATGACAATTTGAGAGGTGTCCAGGACGATTTTCCTCGACGGGTTCAGTATTCCAGGCGAGGGTTCGGGGGTTGGTTCGCTCGCAGAGAGTAAACTTAGGATTTTTAATAGGTGATCGCAGATTTTCTGGTTTGCGTTGATTTTGACAGGTTTTCCCAAGGAGATCTTCGCAGAATCTAGGAGAAATAACAGGACAATAAAAAAAAAACTATCGAGATTTTGATAGTGAGCCGATCAGTTGGGGAGGGAGGGGGTACCCTGCCGTCGTCCTTGCGTCGATCCGAGAGAAACACCGGCAATTGTATTTTGCCGTATCCTGCCCATTTGTCAAATGATTTCTTATGGCACTTGCGTTCCGGCAAAGTGCCAATTACGCGATGACTTTTCCGTCGGTCGGTCTGCAGGTCTGTCGGACGTTGAGTCCGGTGATCGCGAGTTAGAGTACTTCCAGATGTGCTAGGACGATAAAAACTGGCAGGCATATTAGGGACCCGAACAAAAATAACTTGGAAATAGTCACTTCCACGATCCGACCACCGTGGGGGGAGTGGAGGGAGGGGGAATTCGGAATATTGATGTATGTTTAGCTTTTGAACGGGGAATCGGATCTTAATGAAACTTGATATTTGTAAAGACATCGTGTCTCAGATGATACACTTCAAGTCCGGAACGGATCCGGTGACTTTGGGGGGAGCTGGATGGGGGAACCGGAAATCCTGTGACATGTTCAGAGTCGACAGATCGGGATGAAACTTGGTGAGAAGAACAAGCACAAGCCCTAGATACATAGTTGACGGGAACTATGGGGGAGTTGGAGGGAGGCTTCCGAAATTCGGATCATCCCGAGTTAAGATGCTTCCACATGTGCTAGGAAGATGAAACTTGGAAGGCATATCAGGGACTCGACCATTTTAACGGTTTGGCCATCGTAGGGGTAGTGGAGGAAGGTGGGATCCGGAATACTTGAGGTATATCCAACTTTTGGGCGGGTGATCAGATCTTAATGAAACTTGTATTTGGCAAGAGCTTATGACTCCGATGTCCATTTCAAGTGCGGCCAGGATCCCATCAGGGGGAGTCGGGGGGGGGGGGGGGTCAAAAATTTTGTGACACGCTTAGAGTGTAGAGATTGGGATAACACTTGGTGGGAAGAACAAGCATAAGCCCTAGATCTATTAATGACAGAACCAGACTGGATTCGGGCACTCTGGGAGGCATTGGTGGGGAGGGGGGGGGGGGATTCCGGAGACCGCGATTTATGGTACTTCCAGATGTGCTAGCTATACAAAAATACTTTTGACCAGACCATATATATTCATTCATATATCGGATCATAGATCGGATCCTGGCCGCACCTGAAATGGGACATTTATATATATGGTCTAGCCTTGCAAGTGCCATATGAGCATTTAGCTCTTGAAATACCATTGTTTCGTCGTGTTAATTGTTGTCTTTCGCAAATATTTCGCAATTGTTTGACTGCTTCCGAACTGTCTTCGACGACCTCTTTGAATTTAAGCTAGTCGACTGAAGATATTTGACTGACTGATCGTTGGCGACGACCGCTCCCCTCTCCCCATAAAGATCTGAAAACCAAATGATACATTTTAGGAAGTTTTTAACGTTTGAGACGTAGAAACGCATCTTTTTGTTAAAAACTACGAAGGATACTGTATAGCATTATGAACATTTTAAATGTTATCTCTTCGCGAAACATAACACTTAAAAGGGTCATAACACAAATATTTTCGACATCGACAGAACAGTTAAGACAAGGATTCGCATCCATGAGCGTGTTCCATCCTACTTACCGTCGTTACTACACATGACGTCACGAATTCTGGCTTTTTGCCGTCAAGGCTGGAACGATTTTTCTATTTTCCAGTAGAATATCACGCCATGGGTGAATCCGACAAATCACGATACAGAGTTCCGTAGTTACTACGCTCCCGAGCGTGGTAAGCAAATAGTTACTATCAGTTACTATTTCGAGAAGGTTGGAACGGTCATCGTAGTGACTTTTGGTGAGGTTGGTACGGAAATAGTAACTAATAGTTACTATTTGTAGAAGGGTGGAACAAGCTCCATGTGTTAATTGTTATCAAACTTCTGACGGTGTAAGAAAACCAAAATCAAATTTCTTTCTTTTTGAATTAATGACTTCATATTCCTTTTCTGTCACTGTGAGGAAAAACAAAAATCTAGCGGGAAAATTTTGGTTCAGGACATGGAAGGTTAATGGGAACTGAAGAGCCGGCTGTTTTTTCTTTGCTTCTAGGATTGCACATTCAAAGTCCCTCACTCACACCAAGCCGTCCTTGTCGAATGGTTAGCACGCCAAACTCCTAAGCGAAGGGTCGCTGGTTCGAGTCTCGGGGCTGCCTACCGTTTGATTTATGGACGAGGTTTGTCGCGTCACCCTGTATGGCAAAAGTCTACCCAGCTTTAAATGAGTATCTGGAGAAATCTGGGGAAGGTGACAGGAAGGGTGTACGAAAGCCACATAATAGCCTATTGCACTTCCTGGCTGAGGGCAGAGAATCGGAGATCAGCACTGACAGTTAGACCTGTATAGGCTGATGATGATACCTTTACCTTACTACCTTTACTCACACAAAGCACAAATAGGAAACAGGCAATTCAAGATAAAGTCGAAATTTGTATATTTTTCAAAACAGAGAGAAGTTTCTTCATTTTGATGCGATTTTGGCTACGTATCTTCACCTTTTATCTTATGTTGTCCAGAATTACCTCGATCCCGACGAGGTGGGTAACTCCGGACACCCGTTGGTGTCCATGACACCCATTAGAGTGTCAAACTTTCCATGCTTGGATATCCAAAGTGGTAGTTGAGAAAGCTAGCTACATCATACTTCTAAAATTGAATATATTACAGATGATTCAATGTGAACGCGAAATTTGGATTTCTTTTCAAAACAGAGACAGGTTTCTTCATTTTATTGAGGGTAACACTTGGGAGTTGGTTATTTTGCAAGGGTTTCTCCCTCCCATAGGAAAAAGAAGGTTTACGGGAAGGTTCTGGTGTGTTTTAGTTCCTACTTTTGCCGCATATGCGGTCACAAGGGGAGGATATTTTTCATTTAGTGGGTCGCTGTGTGGAGATACAAGATTTGAGAAGGATAGACTCTGGGCGAGAAATGGTGGAACAGGAAGATTTGGTTATCAATGGAGAAGAAACTTATGGTGACCTTCGTCTGCTCGGGAGGTTCCTCAAGCAGGCTACACTTTAAACAGTTTCTCCGAGTAAGGATTAAAGTTACCTGCAGTATTTGCTACTGGGATAAATCTGAATTAGAGACAAGATTATCTTTTTAAAGACAAGATTAATGCCAGTAGCAAATACTACAAGTTTGTTGTTTTACAGTGTCTGGAGCATAGGCATCGTTTTGGGAGTAAGGGTTTTCTTTTTCGCTGAATATATCGAGTTTAAGAGTGTTGTTTTGTATGTTATTTTGTTTTCTCGCCATGATCCCACAGGCTTTTTTGGGTTAATTTCACTTGATCCTTAAATTCGTTCATTTATTTTACTTTTCCAATTCTATGATTGCAGGTCAGTAATATAGTATTTCACCGTAACTGACCACGAGGTATTATGTAATCCGTAACCACCTGTCGTCCAATCTACCATATCCCTATCGTTGAAGCTTGCTTGTATAAATCAGTATTTGGGCTTCAATAATATTCAAGCTTCGACAGACAAGGGGAGCAGGAATTCTGCGCGCTGAGAATCCTCTCCTTCTGGTGATGGCGAGTTCCCATATGCGGCTAAGTTTGCCAATTTGTCTGTCGTGGGGTACGGTAATTTATTGTGGGTTCTCTCCAGGTTGATGTGTTGAAATTGAAATGTGTTTTATTTTATTTGTAGTTTATGTTAATGCCAGTGTCTGTTACTTATTGTGTCATTTGTTTGACCCTAGTTGGTCATATCCTAGTTTAGATAAATTTAAACAGAATTTTTTATTTAGTGTAAAGTTTTAAAGTTGGGAGGTTGGTGTGTTTGTTTCTTTATTGTAAATTGTTTTGTTTTTTATGTAGTTGTCTTTGCCACCACAGTAGACGTGCCCTTTGGCGGAAGGGCACCTCTTGGCGTTGGTTGTGCTCTTATGTTTTGGTTTGGTTTTTGTGTGTTTGGCTCGTTTTCATGTGACAATAATCATTTTTTAATGCTTTTTACTGATTTTGATTTTTAATAGTTTTTTCTATAGTAAAAAGTAAAGGTGAAAATATTAAGGTAAACGTTAAGTTATGAACTGCAGAATAGTAAAGCTAATAGGGTTTTAAAGTAAAATAATGGAAAGAGTAAGTGCCACACCTGTGTCGCTGAGTGGAGGAGGGAAAAAAAGAAAAAAAAGATAAACAAATAAATAATATTTCCATTTTACCAAACACTGAGGGACGATGCAGTTGACTGTAAGGTCTTCTGCATAGAGAAATGAGAAGAGGGGACTCACTCTTGTTTTTCATCATATCCACGAGCTGCAGTGTGAAAAGAGACGGGTTGACTCCAGTCGACTCCACCGGCTGCCCAGTCCTCGTTTCTAGTAGTTTGACGCCATACTTTTTGGGGGTCGGTACTTCCCCAGGACTGATAGCGCCACCCAGCGACACTTCTGCGTCATAAACGGAAACTTCGAATTTGTCAGTATTGTGGTGCATGTTAAACAGCGCGTGGGGCTGCATAAGCCTGGTATAGCAGAATAAATTACCGGATGTTTCCTCGAAAGCATGAATCTCGACCTCCGCGAAAGTACAGTAGCAGTTGAGCGGGGTGATGTCACTCACGGAAGAGCCAGCAGTGCTCGTTGCGGACGCGCTAGGCGGCACCAGCTCGGCAATCTGAGTCACCAAGGCAATGGATTCCAAGCTTGCATAGACTGCTATTGGCTTGGTGATATAGACATCAAGGCTATGCCCGCAAACCAGACTTTCAACTGGCCGCTCTGACTTCGCAAAATGCACCATAGCTGGGGCATAAATAACACAAACATCCGTATTGGTAATTAGGGGCTTCAAGTGAGATTCGCCCCTGGAACCAGTTTGTGCCTCCTCCAGCTTATTCCAGCGTAACGCTGGATTTTCATTTTGTGTGCTCCCCAGAAACTGCAAGGATACATCCTTCGATGGACACAGGGAAACAGATACACCAGTAAAGGTGACTCGGTACTGTCGATCCTCAAGCTCAGATCCAGGAATATCCAACAACTTCATTTTGGTGGCATACTCAAACAAGTCTGGTCGAAGTATGGGGTAGCGGCTAACCTTGTTATCGACCTGAGGTGTGATGGCGACTTCCGAGGCTTGCAACAGGATTGTATCGAAGTCGGAGCCTGGGAGTGTAAGGTAAAAACGTGCACCACAGGACTGCAGATAAATCAGTGGAAGGACTGATCCATTGATGGCCATCCCTAAGGGTCTTGCGGCCTTACTGTCTGAGGAAGATGTTGTTAAGCGCGTGATGCCACTTGGTATGTTTAGCGCAAGTAAAATGGTCCCGATTCTCTTGAAGCTTTCGAGTACGTCTTTCGATAGCTTTACGTCGAACTGCTCGATCTGGATGTCAAGTTCACAGATGTATTTCTCCTTGGTCATATCGAGCTTGGGCATCTCGTCTTCCTGCGACTCGATTTTCGACCTGAAACTTTCGATTTCCGCCATCGTGAATGTGACTACGAAGAAGCTGCTAGGTTTCGCCGTCTCGTCCATCCGCGGAGCCATACCAAGGATGTAAGCCTTCGACTTTCTTGCACTGCAAACTTCCCAGGCGATACACGAACCAACTTTCGACTTAACCTTGAAGTAATGGTCTTGATAATCGAAGGAAGTACTCAGGTCTTCGAGCTCAACCGTTAGGTTCTTGTCTGCCACATCGAGAGTTGCAACTATCTTCGGCACTGCTATCTGCGCCCACACTGAGAACTTACTAGCTTCGCCAGTCAGGGAGCTGAGTTCGGTAATATCAGAGAGACCAGTGCTGGTAGTCGGCCTCCGCTTCTTCTCACCTCCCAGGTCAATCGCCAATGCTAAGTCGACTGACTTCAACAACAGCCCGAGGGCGAATATCGTCGCTTCTATTTTCGGCACTGAGAGAGAAATGCTGACGGGCTCAAAGTCTGCATGGATACAAATCGAAAGGGACTTTGACACATACCCAGAATCTGCGCTACTCGTCGACTCAGACGCGGTGACAAGACACTTAACTTGACAAGGGGCAAGCAGCTCCTCTGAGCGTGCGACTATAGTTAGACCAGTGACGGCAACATTCATAGGAAAGGCTGCCGTTGTCGCTGCGTCCACACGCGTCTCGGTTTGACCGATAATACTGGGCAGCTTGACTACTGCAAACTCATCAATGACGACCAGGCCAGAAGCGATTTCAATATCGTAGGCAAATGACGAAAGAAGTTTTAGCCAGTTCAGAAATCGAACCATGGTGGGAACCGGTCGAACATCAAAGCACATCCCGGAATCGACTGACAATTGGAAGAAGGAGGAGTTAAGGGTCTGGTTGTCTGTTACACTCCGCCCAGAATTCAATCTGACTCGTGTCGAATTCGGGTTTGTGCTGCTTTCACTCTGTAGGGCAACGGGGACTACTGCAATCGCCTCTTTCGGGACGTAGTCCCACAGAAGCAGCGTATTTTGGTTCAAGACAATATTAAACTCCGATACTCTAACCATTAACAAATTTTCAGCCACAGAGCCAACGACCACCTGAACATCCATGAATGGTTGAGTGATAATGCCAGTAGTGCTGAATATCTTGCTATCCCCTTGCACCAAAGCAATGTCCTGAACAGTCACTGTGTATGTAGAAACTTCAATGGTCTCTTGCAAACTTGCCTGGAAACCTCTAACGTCAAGGTCCGCTGCAGGGTCCAAGGTGAATGCATCATACGCAACCGACGCAAAGGTCTCAGCAGAATGTTCTGGAGAGACTAGGTACCAAACTAGGTGGTTCAGTAGTAGACACTTAGGCAAACTAAGAGTAAGTTTCACTTTGTCGAGGGTGGCCTTCTGAGACTGGGTGGGGAGGGGGCAATCGGGCCAAAGTTCAGAGTCAAGAAGTGATGACATTTCCAAGCGAGCTGTGGAGTCTAAGAAGCGGGAGGTTTTCCCCCCATGCTTGACTGACGCTTCCAATGAAACCTAAAAAAAAATAAAACAAGGTACAAGACTAGAGAAAGGTATTTGGAAAAAGAGTATGTGGCTGCCCTAGCTAAATTTTGGTTATTAAGTAACAAAAAAGAGGGCACCAGCAGTTTGGCAGTTGCGCAGCCGATGTACAGTAGAGGTAAGTTTATGTGAACAGTTACTATAGTGTGAACAGTGCAGTTTTGGGCTAAATGGCAGAATGAAGATCCAAAATACCTATTCAAGTGTTGTCAGATGCCCTTAATCGCCTACTTTGGCTAACTAGTAGTTAGCTTTAGACAGAGGAAGTACATGCAAATGACAAATTCCAATGTCAACAAACGTTCACATAAGCATACCTCTACTGTAGGTGCCCCCTTCGAAAATCGAAACATACCAAAAGCCTCCCTCTGTTACAGATGGTCGAATCAGTAAATTAAAAGCGTATGCCAGCTCGTTCTTGATTAGTGCCAAATTTACCACATCTAGTTAATTCGAAAGACATTGTCGGAGAACAAAAACGACCCCTTCCAACTTCCCCCACGCTCAAAACAATCCGATTCGGATCTGGAATGGAACCTCCACGGCGTCCCAGTGAAAGTACTTAGACGTGTGAAAGTACGTTTCGTGAGTCTGTAGGGGCTTCCTGCTGATGGGAGTTGGTTGAATCCCAAATGGTATATTCGAAGAAGAAGAACAGAATAGAAGACTAGAACTGTATTTTTTTAAAGCAGCTGTCACAGCGTTACCGCCGAATTTGACCTTTTCGTCATAAAAAAAAATGATGAATAACATGACACTTTATCACACTATAGTCTTGTCAAGAAAGAAAAAAAACAATAAAAAGGACTAGCTTATCGGTTATTATACAACTCAATAAATGATACTTGATGGTGCAAAACCGATACGTCAGCTGCATTACGTCAGTGTTTCCCACGAGTTCGTTTTTCCAACTTGAGCGGTTTTGAGCCTGAAGAGGACCCTTGTCAAGAATATAGATTCAATAAAATTCAGCTGACGTATCCCTTTTGCACCATCAAATATGATTCGCAGTCGCAGCTTGGGCTGAAGGAATATTTATAACTCAACAAAATGCTGGAACAAAACTCCTTCTATATCTTTCATGAAGAGGGGCCACAGTTGCTAGTTTGGGGATTTTCTGGGATTTCTCTCGCTGGGGTCTAAGCCTACGTATAGGAGAATAGGGGGAAGGAGAATATTACGTAATCGGGGAACAGATAGGGTCTTAATACCGAAATCGATGTTAAGGCGGAAATTTGTAATACAAATTTTCGTCTCTGCCCGTCTACCCCTCCGGCATTCCAGCGTGCACAAAAATTCTGGAACCTAAACAGAATCCCCTGGAAACTGCCGGAGTTTATCCTAGTCGAATCAACGTTAATGGATTCTAGCAGAGCCCAAAGCTTCAGATTCCACATCCTTCTATCGATAGTCGGCGACAGAAGATAATGATTTCGGTCAAACCAGTTCACGCCCGAAAATATACTTACCCTTATTCATCTTCCCTTCAAGTGGAGAAACAAATTTTCCGAGATTTGGCGAAGGCCCTCTGGAACTGGCCGGACCCTGGTCCTATTAAAATCCTAAAAGGCCACAGTTTTCGCCGCTACAACTCTATGAAGTTAAAATGCGTATCGCTTTTAACTTGTGAACGGTATTTCCGGAATTGAAGCTCTAACTGTGATATGCACACTTAGTCCTAGTAAGTCTCCTGTACAAAGTGCAAAGATTACAATGGATATTCAATCATTTGGAAGATACTGTTGCAACTTGTCCGTCTGTCCGTCCGTCTGTAAGCACGATAACTCTCGAAGAGAATGAGGTATTTTAATGAAACTTGGTCTGAGTATCCTTTCGGTCATCGGTAGTTCGTCCGGAATCCGGCAAAAACCGGAAAGTTTGTTAAAAGTAAAAATTTTATTTGATGTTGATTAGATGTTCCATTAACGGGTAAGAAGACTTGCTGAACACTTGTGTAAATATCATTTTCTACCCGGACAAGTGGTTCGTCCGGAATCCGGCCATAACCGGAAAATTTGCTAAAAGTTTTATTTGTAGTTGATTAAAAATCCGTTTTAGGGGTAAGAAGTGATGCAGAATCCACATACGACAATCATCTTTATCCAGACATATAGTTCGCCCGGAATCCGAATGGAACAGGAATCTTTTTATAAGTTAAATTTGTATTTGAAGTTGATTAGATGTTCGAGATTGGGGAAAGAAGATACGCTGAATTCATTTCTTACCTTTCTTTTTTCACCGGACACGTAGTTCCGGAATTCAGTCGAAACCGGAAAATTGGCAGAAGTAAGGCAGGAAGTTTTTGTCAAAATAGATATGATTTATAGGGTAAACACACATACTGAATCCATATCTGAACTTGGTTTTCACAGTTGATTAGCTATTTGGCCTTAATCTGTTTCTGAATTTTGATATTCAAAATGTTCAATGAGTCTGGCGAAGATTGGACCTGGCGAAGACAAGACCGAATTGTCTAGATCAAATATTGAATTTTTGGGATCCCATCGAAACCTTTGGTCTTGTTATATATTGTCCGCTTCTGGGAATCTTGACTCTTGAGTGATGGACAAAAACCTGACCTCCGAAGATACTTTAAATATGCAAAATTTCTAGCTGGAATCCCATGTCTTGGTAAACTTTGTGGACAACTAACTGAAAAATAAGGTCCAATAACTGAAATAGCCAAACAATTTAACACCATCGTTGGAGAGGCGTTCTTTTTTTTGGTATTTATTGGTGTATGTTGTTTTTTATATATTTGTAATTTGTCGCGATCTTATTTGGTTCATTTCTTGTTATTTTTTTTTCTTTTATTCTTTCATTCTGTCGTATGCTTTCGTAGCTATTGCAGATGGGTAACAAATACATACATACAAACATAAACAAAAAAATACTAAAAATAAAAAAAAAAGCCAAGAGAGCGTAATACTTACTGAAAGATTGGTCTTCGAGTAACAAAGGTCAACTAGACCCTCAGATGGCACCAAACAGGATGCCAGAAACCGGACGAGTCTCCTCGGATACATCGGCACTACCTGCCCGACCAGTACATCGCCGAACTCAAGCTCAACAGTCAGATCATCATACTCCGCACTGATCTGGTTCACGATTCGATGCAGAGGAAAAATACAGATCGAAAGTTTCGGTCTCTGCATTTTCACCTCATACTTGCGAACTGGGACAAATGACAGGTCAGAGTCGATTCGATCGGGTTCAGTAACGGTTGGGGGAAGGTATGGCAGGTAGTCATATTTGCGGAGGGAGTGGACCAAAAGCTGAACGCGGTGAAGAAGACCTGGTGTGACTCGAGTGTTCGTCGGACCAATAAACAGTCGGCAGGTCGCGCGCTCCGGATAATCACTGCAAGGGAATATTGTTAGTCAGAGAATAGCTTTAAAGTTTAACCTAATAGAACTGAGATACGACAGTCTGGTTACTGTTATTTAAACAGGGTTGAAGACCCAATGAAAATGCGGTAGGCTACTTTGTTGCTCTACTCGTTGCTCGTCAGGTAATTCGGTCTGTATGTGAATATTTTAAGTGTATACTGGAAGTTTAGATTGGAGGTAATTTGGTTAATAGTAGAAGCGTTAAAGGAGTAATCTTATTGTATGTAATATTGAAGGTCAATTTTGTTACTTAAGTGCTAGAATGAATTCTGATGTATGGCCCTTTGTTGGCTTTAATAATAAATAAATATAATCGATTTTCCTCAAATGAACGCTTTCTTAGATCAGTACTTTAGTACTTTTTTTACCTCTTAAGATCAGTACTTTAAGGGATGATCGGATCTGGGAAGTGACAATTTGTAAGCCAATCTTATTAGGTCTATAATTCTTCCAGCCAAGTTTCATCGTCCTAGCACATCTGAAAGTGCCTTAACTCCGATTACCAGAATCCCCCCCCCTCCCCCTCCAACTCTAACCAGTGCCCGAATACGGTCCGGTTCTGTCACTGATGTATCTAGGGCTTGTGCTTGTTCTTCGCACCAAATTTGTCGCGGTCGCTCCACTCCGAGCATGTCACACGATTTCCGGTTCTCCCCTCCCCCTCCCCAACATTCACCGGATCCGGTCCTAACTTGAAATATGACATTTGAGACATGAGCTCTTTCCAAGCATCAAGTTTCATTAAGATCCGACCACCGCTTCGAAAGATAAATATACTTCAAAATTCACTTCACTCTCCCCACGATGGTCGGATCGCTGAACTGACAATTTCAAGTCAATCTGGTTGGGTCCCTGATACCCCTGCCAAGTTTCATCGTCCCAGCCCGCCTGGAAGAACCTTAGATAAACATCATCAGAACTCTGGAACCCTCCTCCAATTCCTCCCACATTGCCCAAATTGGTGCAGTTCTGTTAATGATGAACCAAGGTCTTATGCTTGTTCCGACCAACCAAGTTTCGTCCCGACCGCTCCACTCGAGTGTCACATGATTTCCGGTTCCTGCGTTCGACTCCCCCACATTCGCCGAATCCAGTCCGGACTTTATATGGGACATCTGATACCCAAATATCAAGTTTCATTAAGATCCGATCACCCGCTCAAAATTTATGTATAACACTAAACTCCCGAGTTTCATTGTCCTAGCACATCTGGAAGTACCATAACTCGCGATAACCAGACTGACCGACCGGCCGACCGACAGACTGACGGAAAAGTGATCGGTATATGGCACTTGGCTGGAAGACAAGTACATTAAAAACAGACAAAAAAGCGTTTCCGCGAGATTCAACTAGTGGCTCGACCGTTTTGCACGCAATCTTGTTTCCGTCACAAACACGATTATGTTTGATGATCAAATTTGGTCATTACTAAATTTGGGTGATTTGGGGTAAATTGTGTGATATTCGTGGAATTTTTTGAATCACCAAAACTTAATAGTTTGGTGATATACAAACAGTCAACATCGCCGATTGTGGTGATGAAGGACCACCAATAAGACAACCCTGTGCATAAGTCCGGTTCAATGTAGCGCGTCTTGTCACAGAAGTGTGTGAGTGTTGTGCCGAGGAAAAACGCTTTAAGGTTCCTACCTGTATTCCAAGTCAGTATCCAACGTTGAAAGCCGGTCATCCGGAAATTCCTCCGGAAGACTCAAGGAATAGATAAAGTCCATGGTTAGGAACGGACTTCGCTTCAGCATTTCTTCTTCTTCTTCTTGTAGCAGTCGTTCTTCCCAATTACTACTATAGTTCTGTTCAAGGGCGTCAGGATCGAATAGAGATCCTTGTAGATAGCTTTTCGGGTTGGGAATGGGTGAAGAGAACACGTAGGGCTGTTCCTGAATATTTTTTAAAAGATTAGTTAAAGACATAAGTTATTTTGTGACAAAGTATACGACAAGGACAGGGAAGAATTCAATTCAAACCCATATTCTTTTATTTTAAAAAAACAGCCCAAACGCGGAAACATGCCGAAATTTTGTTTTCTCGTCAAGATAGCCGAATTATGTAAAACAAATATAACCGAGCCGAGTTTTGCCAGTCATGCAGCGCAAACTTCACCGAAATATTCAAGGTCCGCCGACGACACTTGGTTTTCCAAATTTTGAGGGGCCAAAAACAGCCCTCTGGCCAGAAAGATAAGATGTGGTCCAACCGACCTATCCACCAAT
This sequence comes from Branchinecta lynchi, assembly GCA_023053575.1. Taxonomy (NCBI): domain Eukaryota; kingdom Metazoa; phylum Arthropoda; class Branchiopoda; order Anostraca; family Branchinectidae; genus Branchinecta; species Branchinecta lynchi. The sequence goes on from JAKZAP010000015.1 coordinate 9,417,377, forward strand.
GATCTTCAGAACAATTCCGTCTTTTGTTATTTTCAAAAACAGCAAAAAGGCGGCAACGTACCGGAATATCGTTTTCTCGTCAAGATAAATATGTAAAACAAGACCAAAGGTTTCGATGGATCCCAAAAATGTTATATCTGATCTAGACAATTGGGTCTTGTCTTCGCCAGATCGCCCCCATCCCTAAATGTAGGGGTTAAAGAGCCCATCCACGAATTCGATCTTTCCTTGACACAGAGAGTCCTCACACCAATTTTCATCAGAATAATTCATTCCCTTCAAGACTTCCCGTGCTCACAGACAGACGGACAACTTTTGCGATGTCACAGATATCCCTCCACTTACGTTTTGGGATCCCAAAAAGGGGGGTTAGACCGATCTATTCAACAAAGATCTTTAGAATATATTACGTATAACAGATACATTCAAAATGAAATTCAGACTATTTAAATACATATATTTACCAATGGCGCCTGTCTCTATAAGAACTAAATAATATCGTTGCAGAATTCTGTTTACACTAATCGCCTTCTGCCTTACCTAACCTAAGCCTCGTTTTTGTTGCAATAGCGCTGCCGCATAGCTGCTGCAGCATTTCTTTGCTTTTGCATAATATGCATTTTTGGATTCAATCCTGCATCTTGCAGGGAAGCATGGACTTGGTCGGGGAGCAAGTCCGTGATTCTCGAGAAGCGCTGCCGTCTTCCTCGGAAGCGCTGCAGTGCAAAAACGGATGTAGAAAGAATCAGTCCAGAATCGGCCGAGAAGTGGACCTGCAGCATGCAACAAAAACGAGGCTCTTGTCCCGCCGCGAGTCCGTGATGAACGGTACGAGAAGAGTTTCGTCCCCTTTTTCGTCAAAACGTCACAACACCGGTAGTCGTGATTTTTTTATGGAAGCAATTTTTTGGGGGATTAATATAAATTATTAAAGCACCCTTCTTTCTTATTCTGCTTTTTATATTATCGCTAGCTTCATTATGTAACTATAAGCTTCTGAAATCCTCGCCTTCCGCCATTGTTGCATTTTGTGCCTAGAACTTCTCAGCGTTTTTTCTGCCGAGCCGAGTTTGGCCCGTCACGCAACGCAAACTTCGCCGATAGCTTCAAGGTCCGCCGACGAATCTTCTTTTGTTTGGTAGGTTTTCCAACTTTTTTTAACAGACGCATTCAGTTTTCAATAGTTGCGTTTTTGCAGATACTATGGTATCTGTTACCAGGGTAACTGGATCTGCAATTAGTCGTTTGCAGTTACCGTCGTATCTTATATACAGTTGCTCTGTAAAAACGACAACTGCCGAAATTGCACTTTTCGAAGTCATCCCAAAAGAAAAACAGATATTCAGTCAGCTTTTTCAGTCACAGATATTCAGCCAACTTGCCAAACTTCTTTCTCATCAGTCTGAGGAAATTTGATGAAAGTGAGATGACTTTTCAGATACCACGACCAGTTACCACGGTCGGACCGTGGTATCTGAATATCAGATACCACGCTAACTGGCCAGATACCACGATAACTGCGAAAACGCCTTTTGACCGTTGTATCAGAATCAGATACAATGGTATCTGCAAAAACGCAACGAATATTCTGGTGGCAGCGGCCGGGTCCGAGAGCGGGAACGATGGATTGAGTCGACAAGGGCTAACAAGAAAATGGCTAAAACATGAAAAGTAACGGTATCTTCCAAAGACGATATTTCTTTGCCAGTTCTTCGTGACAAGATCATTCCTAGTAAGAATTGTGCTACAATTGTATACGTTAAATGTTAACTTCAGACACCGAAGTTGATATCGGAAAATAACACCGAGACGGTCATTGAAAATAACCTATCCGAGCCGAAGGTGAGGTTGATATTTCAAAATCGCCGTCGAGGTTGTTATTCTGATATGAACCGAGATCGAGGTATGTTAACTATTATAACTTTTCCGAACAGAATATTTTTATTTTTATTTATTATTACATCTGGCGTTAAGCTTTTAGGTTGTCGCCCGGTAGGAATTATTCTTGTTTGGTTGTACTTTTTTACTAATAGTGTAGGGAATTTTATTTTAGTAAAGTAGCAACCCAAGCCTACCGTAGACCTAAGGCGTATTCTCGCCGTTCCCCGAGGACTCCTCGGGGAATTGAAGGGAACGGTGAGGATAGAGGGAGTCACTCCACGCGGACTCCGCGTACAGAAAACAGCGAGAACACGGGGAATGCCTTCCAGAACGGATTTTGTTCGAAAAACAAATATGCAGTTGACGAAATTAGTATGGATCAACTTTATTTTTGGTTTTATTTATTCTGATTGTTTTTAACTAATTTTGTATTCCACCAACACCAGCAAAAATTGATTCCCCTCCGAATCTGAAAGGGAGTCCTTTTTATTCAAACAATGTTTACAACGGATACGTCAGCTACGATTCTTTGTCAGCGATATTTCGGCCCTTCTTGGCAAGGAGTCCATTTTTATGATGGTGATGATAACTCGAGCATTCCCCTTCGTGGGGACTCGCGAGAATACGGGGAGTGAGTCCCCGGGACAAACAAAAACGCGGGGACTCCTCAAGTGGAGTCCTCGAGGAACGGCGAGAATACGCCTCTAGTAAAATGACTGCTGTGGGACCCAAGGACTTACCAATACAGTTTTTACCAATTTACCGATTCAGATGCCATCTAGCGGTCTTGAAAGCCTACTGTAGATCTACTAAAATGACTATTCTAGGGATCATGGAAGTAAAAAGTAAACCATAACAAAACACGCGTTTGCTGTTGAGAAAACCAGAAAAATTCGAGATCAAAGACAGTAGTTGCAATTTTGCAGATACCATGGTATCTGATACCGCGGTTTAAAGTCGTTTTTGCAATTATCGTGGTATCTGATACCCCGGTCAAAAGGCGTCCGGTCCACGGTCCGACCGTGGTACCTGGTCGTGGTATTTGAAAAGTCATCTCACTTTCATCAAATTTTGTCAGATTGGTCAGAAAGAAGTTTAGCACTTAGTGATGTAACTGGATATCTGTTTTTATTTTCGGATGACGTCGAAAAGTGCAATTTCGGCCATAGTCGTTTTTGCAGAGCACCGTGTATCAGATACCACGATAACTGCAAAAACGACTAATTGCAGATACCATGGTATCAGCAAAAACGCAACTAGTGATCAATGCTGAATAACAAGCTTTTGGAAAGCAAGGGATTGCTGTTTCAGTTGACAAGCTGTATATTCAGTGGAAATCTTACGGTGATAAGGTATGACCTCTAGGGCATAGGCTGGTTGTCTAAGAGAGTAAAATTTTCTGTAATTTTTTCAATGCTAAATAACTAGCTTTTGGAAAGCAAGGGTTAGTAGGAAGTTGTTTCAGTTGACAAGCTGTATTTTCAGTGGAAATCTGACTGTGACAAGGTATGACCTAGGGCATAGGCTGTTCGTCAAAAAAGGGTAAGATATTTTGTCGTTTTTCAACATATTATTTTATTTTATTTTAATTTGTTTTAGTATTTTTTTGTGTTTTTTTTTTACTGAAAGTATTGTTCTTAATTTACTTTTCAGGTCAGCGACTACTTTTCAGTATTTGAAGTAATGCTCGATGAATTCAGTTTTTGAGGAAAAGTGCTCGATGAACATCTGCGGAGGCTCATACGGCTTCGTATATATCAGCCTCTCTGGAGGATGATACGAGGTCGTAACAACCTCCACAAAATTATTGTCATAAAATAACTTCCTGTGAGACATAGGAAGACATGCATTGCACACATGTTCGAGAAAAGTTATAATCTAATATGCAAAATATACATGCATTATATATTTTATTTCTTGTAACAAAGATGTCAGAACACCAGTGATGCCGAATTATTGCCGAAGAAAGTTGTCAATGACTCTTGGGGTTAGCATTGCACACATGTTCGAGAAAAGTTATAATCTAATATGCAAAGGCTGTTTCAATCTAATTGAAACAATATAATTGTACATCTAATCTACAATCTAATTGTAAAGGCTGTAGATGCACGAATTTCTTGCTCTTTTGGTGCTCTCGTTTCTCGCCGAGACCTTTTGACAAGGAAATCTTTGTCGCGTTTTTAAGTTTTTATGCCGATTTTCTCGTTATTTTTCTAACACGCAAATGATGGAATACTATAATCTTAAAGATCCGCTTATTATAATGAATAAAAAACTTCAACGGGTTGTATCAAATTTTTCAGGTCTCCAACATAACCTTTGCAGGTTTTTTCGTGAATGATATTTTTCTTTCTTTTTTTTTGATTTTCAATTTGTCAGTTATTAAACTGTAATTAAATTGTAGATAAGTTTTAAGTATTTTCGGCAGTGTAGTTAGGCTATCTTTTGGCAGTTGTTGAGTTATTGTGTCTCAGCCGAAATCTGTCAGTGTCTATTAATTTCTTTTTTACTCGCTATCTTTGGCGGAAATAAAATATTGATTGATTGATTGATTGAAAATATACCTGCAATATATATTTTATTTCTTGTAACAAAGATGTCAGAATACAAGTGATGACGAATTATTGCCGAAGAAAGTTGTCAATGACTCTTTGGGTGAGTTCAAACTAATATTAGGAGATCGGAGGCAGCGCCTTCCGTCACTCCCAGCCTTTCAGTGTTTATCACAACATATTTCAACACATGCAAGGCTGTTTATCCATAGCAGATGCTAGTACAAAAGCTCCCTCAGTTAGCTTCAGCCATTTTTGCTACAGCGGGTTTTCCTCATTTTTCCTTTGTGGGCATTGACTGGAATATCCCCCCCCCCCCCTAGATGCCATCTAGCGGTCCTGAAAGCCTACTGCAGATCTACTAAAATTACTATTCTAGGGATCGTGGAAGTAAAAAGTAAACAAGAACAAAACAGGCGTTTGCACTTGAGAAAACCAGAAAAATTTGAGATCAAAGACAGTAGTTGCGTTTTTGCAGATACCATGGTATCTGATACCACGGTCTAAAGTCGTTTTTGCAATTATCGTGGTATCTGATACCACGGTCAAAAGGCGTTTACGCAGTTATCGTGGTATCTGGCACGTTAGCGTGGTATCTGATATCCCCCCCCCCCCCCGACAAGCAATTTAGGAAAGACAACTTACCGTTGAGTTAAATCCACAGGGGCAAGCGTTGGTCGGTTCTATGGAGATTGCAGAAATGCCCATTCTTACCCCCACATTTTCGACCCCCAAGATGCAACTGTCCATGAAGAAACCGCTGAGTGTCGCCAGAGTACGTGGGACGAATCGAACCCTGGATGTTACGAGGGAGCTGTCGGCTCGCTTGACCGTTGTCTGAAAGGAATGATCGAGGTTCACGAACTAGTTCGGCTTGACCGTTGTCTGAAATAAAACGGAATGATCGAGGTTCACGAACTAGTTCGTGCCCTTTTTTTACAGAGATTTTTAACAAAGTTGTTAGAAATGTTTGTACATACAATTCAGTGATTTTTACAATTATTCGGTGCGTTTACAATTCAGTATCAATTTACATTTATTTCCCGAGAAAGTACAGTAGCTTTCACTCGGAATTCCAGCCAGTTCTAACACACATTACAATATCCACTCTCAACACACATTTTTCAGACAACAATTTGACAAGAGTAGACGAACTAAAACCACAACCAAAGAGCACAGGTCTAAATAGAGCCTTGTCTACTGTCTTTTATCTTTAAAGTTCAACTGAAAAGGCAGCTTATTTTTACATCTATACTTAAACACACTGAATATTGTTCCTCATCTAAGGGATTTCGTATTTTTCGACCCGGGAGCTAAAGTAATAACCCTCAGAACATGTACTGCTTTGCACGACAACCCAATCATCCAGACGCAGAGAATTTGAAATTGAACCAAGGCCTGCGTTTCCAGGACTAAAGATGCGACATGGGAGAAGTTGCGCCTGTAGAAAGTAGGAAAATGATTTTGCAAGGAATCGGAAATTTGTATTATACTTTTCGGTAAAGGCTCACATTTGTGATTAGTAAATAGTTCATGCTTAGACGGACAAGCCAATAGAGGTACAACAAATCCGAAAGAATAATTTCGCTCGATGAAATGGACTGTCTGTGGATAACGGACAAACGAAGTCTCGCATTTATATCAGATTTTAACGCCTATTTTAGTGAATAGACGGTATGTTACTAGACTTTCATTTACTCTGCTTTTTCGAAATGGCGGGTTATAAATAAATTACTTACTTACTTACTTACTGCTGGATCTCAGACCAATTCAGTTAAACTTTAAAATTGTCTTTTACCTTCACAGTAAATGTTACTTGATCCACATATAAGCCGAAGTTGAAAATCCTCTTCCGCCTTGTGGATGGTCCCTCGTCCAACAACGAATTAGGTTCTTCTCCTCCATAGCCGAAAGGGTTGAGAGGAGGGACGTAGGACCACGCCCAGCCGGCCCAGGACTGCTCTGAACCATCGTCAAGCTCTATAAAACCAAGAGCATCAAAATGGAGTAAAAAACGAGGATAGATGCACTGGATTAAAGTTAACTGCAGTATTTGCTATTCGGATTAATCTTATCTGATTTGCTATTCGGATTAATCTTATCTCTATACTCGGATAAGATTAATCCGAATTAGAGATAATCTTATCTCAGTAGAGACAAGATTAATCCCAGTAGCATATACTGCAAGATTTGTGTAGGACAGCAATGAAAGCTAGCTGGGTATGGGTCTGGTGCCGACCGTTTATTTTGGGGTGGGGGCTAGTGGCTTGCCCTGTAAGACAAGCTAAAGTCCACCCAGCTTCAAATAGGTATCTGGAGGAATCTAGGGAGGGTAACAGGAAGGGTTTGTGAAAGCACTAGGATGGCTTGCCCCCAACCACCCATTGCACTTCCTGGCGAATACTAACGAATCGGAGATCAACACCCTTAGTAAGGCATGTCAAGGCTGACAACTTTACTTTTTACTTAAAGGACACCTGAACAATGAAACCATACTTGAACACACCATGGAGAATGCATTTACAGACATGGCCACGGAGAGCATTCTTCTCCTGAGCGTGACGTTTTCAAAATAGGGATGTTCGTCTCTGGAGGTTTGCACATGCAGACTCCGAGACAAAAAGCGCAATTCATTCAAATCTTATACAGCGCTGGCCGGATCGTATTAGAATTTCTTCTAGATATACGTTTGTGCTTAACTGGTTAAAAAATATTCGAGAAGAAGGGTTGATTGGAGACATTTCTTCATTTCTAAAATTGTTCGGTACTGAAATAAGAACGGATGCAAAATGGAGCAAAAGTCATAGCATGGAAACACTATTTCGTATTTGGATTGGGTTCTCTGCAGGCAATGTTAACGGAAGTCATACAGATAGGGATGATACTTGGTACTCTTCATTCAGGTGTCCTTTAATACCACTGAGCTGACGCGGATTTAAGCTGGAGAAAAAGTTAAAACGATAAAGTGTCGAACAAAACAAATAAAAGATTAGAAACAGTCAAAGAAGTGTGAGACGAACGATGGAGGATTCCGGTCGGTTGGAATGACATAGAAGTAAATTTGATAGGAATAGAATAGGCTTACTGCTTATGTTCCAATAAGTCAGTCATGATCAGTGATCAGTCAGTAAGTTTGATAGGAGTAGAATAGGCTTATTTGTACAGTTCCCAATAGGATGGCACTAGTTTCTACACATTATGCCTGCAAAGAAACTTAAAGCACACATCGCAGTACTTACTGTTTATGTTCCAATAAGTCAGTCATGATAAGTGATAAGTCAGTAAATTTGATAGGGATAGAACAGGCTTATTTGTAAAGTTCCAAATAGGATGGCACTGGAACAACATACACAGAACAAAGTGACAGACAAAAATTAGTGTTTCGGGAACTTCCTGGCCCATTATACTTCCTGACTGAGCGCAAAGATTTAAGGGACAAGAAAATATTTTTAAACAGCTAATGTGATAGTCGATTAGGGGGTAAGAAGGCATGCTGAGCACGACAGTAAAACCGTTTTCTCGCCGGACAAGTAGTTCGTCCGGAATCCGGTGAAAACCGGAAAGTTGGTTAAAAGTAAAAGTTTCATTTGAAGTTGATTAAATGTTCGATTGAGGGTTAAAAAAAAACATGCTGAACACGATGGTGAAAACCATTTTCTCGCGGAACAACTAGTTCGCCCGGAATCCGGCCAAAACCGGAAAAATTTGTTAAAAGCAAAAGTTCGATCAGATGACAGATTAAGGGGTAAGAAGAGAGGCTGAGTCTGTATATGACAATAATTTTTTACCCGGACATATAATTAGTCCGGAATCCGGTTGTAACCGGAATTTTTTTTAAGTCAAACTTTTATTCAAAGTTGATTAAATGTTCTTTATAGGGATAAGGGGATACGCTGGATTTGTTTCTGAATTTTCTTTTTTTGCTGGACTTACGGGCGAAATAAGTAAAGCAGGAAGTCTCAGTCAGTATCGTCAAAATAGATATGGCCTATAGATGTATATCTGAACTTTGTTTTCTCTGATCATTTGCCTGGCAAAGACTGGATCTGGCAAAGACAAGACCCGATTTTCTGAATCTAATATTAGATTTTTGGGATCCCATCGACACCTTTGGTCTTGTTTAACAAGTGAAGACACGTATAATATTTTGATAATTAATCTAGTAGCCTGTTACATATTTTATATTTTTGTAGTTTTTGGGATTCCAAAACGTAAGTGGGGGGATACCTATGACATCGAAAAGTTGTCCGTCTGTCCGTCCGTCAGTCCGTCCGTCCGTCCGTCCGTCTGTAAGCACGATAACTCTCGAAGGGAATGAGATATTTTGATGAAACTTGTTGTGAGGATTCGTTGGGTCGTCGGACCAGTCAAGTTCGTAGATGGGCTTTGTAGCCCTACATTTAGGGGTGGGGGAGGGGTTTCAAATTAAGGGGCAAACAAAATATTTTGAAACAGCTAATATGATAGCCGATTAAGGGGTAAGAAGACATGCTGAACACGATGGTGAAAACCATTTTGTATCGAACATGTAGTTCGCCCGGAATCCGGCCAAAACCGGAAAGTTTGTTAAAAGTAAAAGTTTTATTTTAAGTTGATTAGATGTTCGATTTAGGAGTAGGAAGACATGCTGAAGACGATGGCGAAAATCATTTTCTCGACGGACAAGTAGTTCGCCCGGAATCCGGCCCAAACCGGAAAGTTTGTTAGAAGTAAAAGTTTTATTTTAAGTTGATTAGATGTTCGAATTAGGGGTAGGAAGACACGCTGAACACGGTGGTGAAAACCATTTTCTCGACGGACAAGTAGTTCGCCCGGAATCCGGCCCAAACCGGAAAGTTTGTTAAAATTAAAAGTTGAAGTTGAAGTTGATTAGATGTTCGATTTAGGGCAAGAAGACATGCTGAACACTTATGTGAAAACAATTTTCTATCCGGACATGTAGTTCGCCCGGAATCCGGCCAAAACCGGAAAATTGGTAGAATCTGAAGTTTTATTTCTAGTTGATTAGACAACCGATTTAGGGGTAAGAAGAGATGCTGAATCCGTGTGTGACAATCATATTTTACCCAGACATATAGTTTGACCGGAATCCGGCTGGAGTCGGAAAATTTGTTATAAGTTAAATTTTTCTTTGAAGTTGATTAGATGTTCATTAGTGGGGAAAGAAGATACCCTGAGTTCATTTTTGAGCTTTCTTTTTTTCGCCGGACAATTAGTTCTGGAGTTTGGCCGAAATCGGGAAATTGGCGGGGTTTTTTTTTTAGTGGCAGGAAGTTTTTCTCAGATGATTAGCTATTTGGCCTTAATCTGTTTCTGTATTTAATTGTAAAAATGTTCAAGGAGTCTGGCAATGACTGGATCTGGCTAAGACAAGACCCAGTTGTCTGAATCAGATATTGAATTTTTGGGATCCCATCGAAACCTTTAGTCTTGTTTAACAAGTGAAGACACGTATAACATTTTGGAAATTAATCTAGTATTACATATTTTATATTTTTTATGTTTGACATACTGTTTAATTCTGATATAAATTTATGAAGTCGTACAAGTTTTAAAATGAATTGTATAAATTAATTATATTTTGTTTAAGTTGACAGTCCTATGTTATCATGTTGTGAAACAGATATTCAGGAATAAAAACGATGACTGATTGGTTGATTAGAAACTCTGAAAGTACAAACCACACTGTTTACTGTTTATGTTCCAATATTCAAAGTTATCTGAATATTGTAAAACTAAGCTGCTTTAAACATATTCCAGGCCTTCGCTGTTTGAAGCCTTGTCCCAGACGCTCTCAGTTCTAGCAAAAACTTGGCAAGATTCAGAAAAGAGGTTTTACGCATCGATAGCATGATGCTCGAAACATATGTCGGGAGCATAATGCGCATGGAAACTAGTAGGTATCGTTAGCGGGTTCAGAATGTAACATATGAAATTTGGGTCTCCGGGTTTAATAATTAATTAACGCAGTTAAGGAAGTAGGTTGCATTGGCATTATAGGTACCACGGGTCTTTTACGAGGAGGTCTCCGTCCGGATGCGTACAAACTCAAGTACAGAAAAAACATACCGTATTCAGGGTCATGATCACCATCCTCCCGCTCTTCCACTTCTTCAATCTTCTCCTTGAAATATCCATTGTACAATGCTCGGGTCAAATCCAGCAGTCGTAAAAACATGGGAAGCTGAGTGTCGGTAAGTGAAAAATCGAGCTTGCTACAGAGGATCTCAATTCGATTGAGGAGGGACTCGGAGGAGGTGAGGGACTTATGTTGCGTCATCACACGGGCTTCCAGAGAGCATCTGTACAGCAGCGGCTCCTGTTAAAAGAGAAGAAGCACTAGAAATGTTGTTCTCATTAGTCAAACAGCCCATTTGTGACTTACCTTGGAATTCCCTATACTTCAGTGAAACGTAATTTTCAATTAACTGTAGTTAGAAATGGTTTTAATCGTGGTATTATTGCTAGTGTTCGTGTGTGCTATTTTAAATATTGTAAATTTTTGCTTGTATACCCTTTATTTGCTAGAAATGCACCTCTAATTAATTCCCTTTCAGTTAAAGATCCTGCCCTGTCAATTCAGCAGAAATTTGATAATTTTGTAGCCAAATCTAGTAATATTCTGACTTTGAAGAATCTGTTTCCGTTTTTCAATAAAAGTTAATAGTTAAGTAAGTACGGTACAGTGTGTTGTTTGAAGTACGTCAATTGTTATTTATTGTTTTGAAAGTTTTTGTGACAGTATTTTTTAAATTTATCTTAGAACTCCTCACTATATATTCTTTGAGGGAAATATAAACGAATGAACGAATGAATGAATAAAATAGCATCGACGATGAGTTCGCTTCGAACGACACAATTTTCTACTTCTCACGTACCTTCGATAGCCTACCTACCTGTTTCATAGGAATCTTAGTCATCTATATAGATGACTATAGCCTGCACAAGTCCAAAGTAGGCTACTATAGTAAAGGATAGACAGCACTAGAGATATTTTTACAAAGAAATGATATTAAAGTGAAGACAATTAAGCGGTGGAATTGAATAGAATCTTATTTTTCAAAAGCAGCTGTCACAGCGTTACCGCTGAATTTGACCTTTTGGTCATAAACAAGAGCTGTAAGCTCATATGGAACTTGCAAGACTTGGTAAATAAGAATGACGGTGGATCCTTGGAAATCAAGAGAATGTATAGTTTGGTAAGAAAAAAAAATCCTTTTTTTTGCACCTGGCTGTAATGATACGCACTTTAAGGGAGCTAGAAAATCATCTGTAATCAAAACCCTTCAGGCAAAAATGATCATGGGCTCATGGGGATCATCAAAATGTAGGTTCTGCTTAAAAGTATTTTTTGTACTTTGCGGTTAAGATGAGTACTTTAAGGGATGGTCGGATCTGGGAAGTGACAATTTCTAAGCCAATCTCTAATGTTCCAAGCCAAGTTTCATCGTCCTAGCATTTCTGGAAATAGCCTACCTGAAACAGCGATCATCGGAATCCTGGACCCCCCATCCAACTCCCCAAAAGTGACCGAAACCGGTCCGGTTCATTCACTGATGTATCTAGGGCCTACGTTTGTTCTTCCCATCAAGTCCTATCCCAGTCGCCATATTCTACGCGTGTCACAAAATTTCCGCTCCCCCCCCCCCCCCCGCCGACTCCCCGACATTCATCGAATCCTGTCTTCACTTGAAATGGGACATCTGAGACACGAGGCCTTTCCAAATATCAAGTTTCATTAAGATCCGATTCCCCATTCAAAAGTTATAAATACGTCAATATTCCGGATTTGCCCTCCCTCCACTCCCCCCACAGTGTTCGGATCGGGGAAGTGACTATTTCCAAGTTAGTTTGGTCGGGTCCCTTATACGCCTGCCAAGTTTCATCTTCCTAGCACATGTGTAAGCATCTTAAGTCGGGATCAACGGAATTCCGGAACCCTCCCGTTAACTCCCCCCACAGTGCTCGGATCCGGTCCGTCCTTGGCAACTATGTATCTAGGGCCTGTGCTTGTTCTTCCCACCATGTTTCATCCCAATCCGTCCACTTGGAACATGCCACACGATTTCCGGTTCGCCCCTCCAACTCCCCCCAAAGTCACCGGATCCAATCCGGACTTGAAGTATGACTTCTGAGACACGACGTCTTTCCAAATATCAAGTTTTATTAAGATCCGATTTACGTTCAAAAGTTATAAATACGTAAATTTTCTGGATTCCCCCCTTCCTCCACTCCCCCCACGGTGGTTGGATGGGGGAAATGACTGTTCCTAAGTTAGTTTGGTCGGGTCCCTAATATTCCTGCCTAGTTTCATTGTCCTAGCACATGTGTAAGCATCTTAAGTCGGGATCACCGGAATTCCGGAACCCTCCCTCCAACTCCCCCCACAATGCTCAGATCCAATACGGTCTTGTCAGTTATATATCTGGGCCTTAAGCTTGTTCTCCCCACCAAGTTTCGTCCAGATCCATCCACTCTGAACATGTCACACGATTTCCGGTTCCCCCCTCGAACTCCCCCCAAAGTCACCAGATCCATTCCTGACTTGAAGTTTGACATCTCAGACAGGAGGTCTTTCCAAATATCAAGTTTCATTAAGATCCGATTACCCGTTCTAAAGTAAAAAATACGTCAATATTCCGGATTCCCCCTCCCTACACTCCCCCCAGGGTGTTCGGATCAGGGAAATGATAATTTCCCAGTCCGTTTGGTGGGATCCCTGATATGGCCTACCAAGTTTCATCCTCCTAGCACATCTGGAAGTGCCCTAACTCGAGATGAGTGGCCCGACCACCGACCGACCGAAAGGTGATCGTAAGTGCCATAAAAATGATGAATAACATAACACTTTGTCACGAAGGCAAAAAATAAAACACTAAAAGGGACTAACTTATCAGTTACTATACAACTAAACAAATGCTGGAACAAAACTCCTTCTATATCTTTCATGGGCTAGTTTGGGGATTTTCTGGGATTTCTCTCGCTACGGTCTAATACGTAGGCTAAAGGAGAATAGGGGGGGGGGGGGGGGAGAATATTACGTAATCGTGGAACAGATAGGGTTTTAATACCGAAATCAGTGTTCAACTTCCAGTTTGGAGGACGGCAGACATTATCTGAAAACAATTAAACTATTTGAACAGCGAATACATCTTATATTCGCAAAATAACAGTGACAGTCTAACAGCAATCTACTAACAGTAACTTTATTACCAAGGGACTGCTTTCTCCCAGGTCAGGGAAGTTTGAGTAGCTCATAAATTGGTGTCGTCAGTATCATATTTAAGACTTAAAGACTGTTGTCAGTTATGGGTCTTAGGCTCCTCATTAGATAGGCTACGTAACAAAAATACTGCAGCTGCATCCCGAAATTTTGAGTAATACTAACCCTACCGTTATTACTCGAGTGGGCGTGTGTATAGACAAATGTTTAGAATTGAGGGGTCTGAGTGTTTAAGTTTTTTTTGTGCATGTATGGAGCTTGGGCTTTTGAAATACACTGATCTATCTATCTATCAGTATATTCACAATGGACTAAAGTAATAGTTTTGCGTATTTGAAATCTTTAGCATGCCTAAGTCACTCACTTGATAAAGCTCAATCTTTCCAAGCGCATTCCTTTTATCCAAACAGATAGTTAAATCTGAAACTGTAAGCAGCTTCCTCGAAATGAAATCTGGTGCTCCAACATCAGTAAAAGCTGCTTTCCAGTCACTATCGGCAGCTTTGAAGCTGATTTTGGGAGCGTTGAGGGACAGAACAATGTCCTTGTCAACAAACTTAAATATCACATTGTTAAATTCAACAACAATGTTGTTGATGATCCGATTTACTAAAGACTGGACATAGCTTGGGGGTGCAACAACTTCTTGCTTCCGACTCTTTCTTTTATCCTTCTTGCTGTAACTGCTTTCTGATGTTCCATCAGACTCGTCATTTTTCAGCTTAAGACTGCACTCGATTGTATTGATGGTTATAACTATTGGTTCAGAGGCAAGCTTTGTCCATGGGACATAGATCTTTAGCTCATGGATGTGGCCAGACGTAATTCGGAAGGGTGAGGCCAATTCAGCTTCAAGAACTTCAAGCCGAAGGTCTAGATTGTTGAATACAGCTTCTCCACCCCATAATGACACCTGCAAAGAACTTAATTTAACCAGGGACCCATAAATTCCTGTAATGAATCACTATACAGGGGGCTTGTCAATAAGAGATTTCTGATGCGCTCTTGACAGAGCGTCAGATAGTTCGAGAAATACCCACGGGGAAAAGATACCCGACTATCCAGATAAATAAAAATTTTCGCAGCTGTTGTGCTGAACTAGGAATATTTATCTGTAATGGAAGAGTATCCTGGATCTGTTGTCGTAGCTTAGGCACTTGGTTGCATGCTGGCAATTTTGTCTATCTGAGCAAGAACGCCGATTCCACCCAAGCGGAATTTTTGGAAACTAGGTGAGGCTCGGTCAACATAGCAACATAGAAGCATAGGAAATGACAAGCCCCCTGAATGGCGACTCATTACAGGAAATGTATGGGTCCCTGATTTAACCCTAAATTTCCTTGCACCTTCTTTTCTCATTTTTTGTCCGGTGAAACATCAGCCAATATCAGCCCATATTCCATCATATCCTACTCATCAAAGTTCTTAAAACCATTCATTAATTCTATAGGCTACTCTTAAATAATTTACTGAGACAGTGCTGATATTACAAAAATAGCTTTTTTGTTTTGCAACAATAAAACCGTAATTTTTCGAACAGAAAAAGTTGGGAGCACAAGATTTTTTAATTGGTGTAGGTTCACTGTAAAAAGTCACTCCTATATCAGACTTTACTTATTGTGAATCACAGAATTCAGAAATTTTTGCTCCGAGTTCAGACAGTTAAAATCTGATGGAGATTTAAATGCTAGAAGGCAAAATACTGCAGACACAGTTATCTGAAAGCTCAGAATTTTGTTTACAGTGTTTCACACTATTTCCTTGAATCCCCTGCATGGGCAGATCTGAAACTTTTGTCCTCTCTTTTCTTACCAATAGGATAATCAATTACTCCTACCATTTGATGTCAGAAAACTAAAATGGGTAGCTAGTCCAAAGGGTGTCTTGTCTACCTTCAGGGGATAATTATTCGAAGCAACAGTGTCAGCCCCTATTTCTGAAGCATTCAAGAAGGCACCGGACAAGCGTGGGCCAATAAAGATTGGTAGTATGTATGAGGGGGCCATCCCATCTGATCATACCTGCTATGAGAAACCACAGTTTCAACTCATGATCTTCCGATCTCAATTTGCTCTGAAGTTCAAATTAACAGATTAAGGTAACTAAGGCAATAGTAGATGTTAAAATAATGCACAAGACCGATATCAGCTACGATGCTTTTATATTTAGGCCCTTCTTGGTCGTAGGAGTGGTTTGGCTAGGGAGTAGTTAAAGTGCACGAAGCAGGTAGACCCCTCCGTCCAATAGTAGCAAACATTCGAGCCCCAACTAAGAAATTAGATAGATTTCTAGCTTCGTCAATAAGACCACTCCTAGATTCAGGGCAGCATTACACAAAAAATTCCATCGATTCTGACCAAGAGTTAAGAAAATACACTGTCACCAAAGAAATGCAAAAAGCAAACATTGACACTGTATCTTTGTTCACCAGTCTCATGAAAGATTTCACCCTGGATGCCCTAAAAGAAGAGCTAGAGAACTATCCCGAACTGGCAGACAAAACCCCCCAAATACTAGATTGCTTTAATCTATTTTGGGAATCCTATTTCATCTACATGGGTCAATTCTACTGGCAGCATGAAGGAGCAGCGATGATGAGTTCCATTTCTCAGGGACTCGCTGAATTAATTCTGAGGAAAATTAGCTTAATTAAAGCTGAGTGCACTGGACTCCATCAAACTATCTGGGAAGCTGTTGAGATAAGGAAAAATTGAGCAGGCATTAACCCAGAGTTGGGGCGAGTACTTCCTCAGTCCCTTATTAACACAAAACCAAAGTTGATCAAAATGTGGAAAAACCTTTCCTGTAGTCGCAAACAATCGTGCGGCAAAAACAGCAGACATGTCAAAAATTAAATCTCAGCAAGAGTTTTTCCAAGCAGTGATACTTAAAAGTAATAGATACAGGCAAGTACTCCCTACCAGAAGTGTGCAACGAGGTTATGAATGGAATAAAATTTAAGCTTTCAGTCCCTTATTAATAACAAAACTGAAGTTGATTTTGAACTTTCTTTGCCCTAATCATTCGAAAAAAAAAGCGGCCGTTCAAAAATTAAATCTCAGGAGTAATTTTTTCCCTACAGTTGTATTTAAAAATAATTTGCGTGGGTAAGATATTTCTAGACGGTAGAAGGTTCAGTTATTTAACGCAGATTTATTTTTTCTCTGATGTTAACCCTGAAGATTGACAGCCTGACGAGGATCCTTGCCAAAAAGGACAGAAATATCGCTGCTAAAGCATCGTAGCTGACATATCCCCCTTATGCATTATTTGAATATATCTTTCAGAGTCAGCTTGGGCTTGAGTAATATTTATAAATGTTATCACTTAAATAATATTTAGGAAAATCAATATTATCAGCATAGGTAATCCAAGCGTATTTCAAAATAGGGCATATTTTGAAAATCCGAGCATATTGAAATCCAAGTGTATTTTAAGCATGTGTTTGAGCTTAAAAGATTTCTGGCAATAGGAATGCATTTATATCAAAATGGACAGATTTCACAAATAGCGTACGTCCGTACTGCTAGCGATCTTTTCAAGCCCAAATACGCTGCAAATACCTGAGTAAAGGATGCTCGGATGTAAGCTGTGTCTGAACATAACAAAACTAAGTTAATAGTATATCTTATCACTTGAGGATAGGCCAGCCTGAATACAAGTTTAGATAGCCTAGTTAGAGGTCAAACCTGAGAATCTTCTGGTTTTATATTCTTGATGTATCGGTCAACATAACTCAAGATCAAAGGAGTAATGTACGATTCTATTTTCAACATTTCTATTTCTCATTTCCAACTGGGTTACCCAGGCGGAACAGCCTTTTTGAATTCAACGCTGGTCAGATGACAGAAGCTGCGTTTTTAAATCCCACGGTATCTGTTACCACAGTAACTGGGAGTTACCACGGTATCTGATATACGGTTGCTCTGCTAAAACTGATGTTCAGTCAAATCACTAAGTGCCAAACTTCTTTGCCACCAATTTGACAAAAATTGATGAAAGTGAGATGTTTTTTTCAGATACCACACTCGGACCGTTGTATCTGAATATCAGACACCACGATATCTGGCCAGATACCACGATAAATGCAAAAAGCTTTTTGACCGTGGTATCAGATACCACGATAACTGCAAATACGACTTTTCTGCCAAAAAATAGCTAGATGCGTATTCTGGCCGTTCACGGAGGACTCCATTTGAGGATTCCCCGTGTTTTGTTTGTCCCGACTCCCGAAGACTCGTTCCCCGGATTCTCGCGAGTTCCCACAGACGGAAAATGATCCGATTATCATCACCATCATTAAAAAGAACTCTCGGTCAGATTCGGAGGGGAATCAATTTTTGCTGGTGTTGGTGCAATGTCAAATTAATTAAAAACAGCGAGAATAAACAAAACCAAAAATAAAGTGGATCCAGACTAATCTCGTGGTACGAGGTCCGTTTTTGTCTTGCTGATTCCAAGTTTTGGGGAAAGGTAGAACTCGCGCTTACCCAACCACTTCCCTGGTTCATGGTATCCCTTATAGTCTCGTGGTCAGTTGTCCCAGGATGATTTCGGCCACCCCTGTGGATAGTTTCAGCTGTCGTCATTTTGAACCAAGACGATATTAGCCTTTCCTGTGACCATTCTGAACTGTCGGCATTTTGAGCTTTTTGGACGATTTCGATTTCGGATTTTCGAACTGAATTGTGGGTATTTTGAGACGTAGCGTTTTAAAAGTGGGCATTTTGATCGTGGGCATTTTGGTCGTTGTTATTTTGAACCGTCGGAATTTTGATCGTGGGCATTCTGAGCGTGGGCATTTTGAGAGTGGGCAAAAAAGATAGTGGTGATTTTGGGAACCACCCTCATAGATAAGTTATTTTAATGCCCTGAGTCAGGACTGGCTCCAGACTAGACGAGCTGGGCTTCAATCCAAGTGAAATTCGGTGGATGATAAGAACATATGACCTAGATGCGTTATTTCTGTGTACGAATTTCACGTGAAGACGGTGTGGAGTGGGGTGGTCGTTACGCAAATTCTGTGATACGCATAGGGATGGATGGGGTGATGAAACTTGGACAGTACTTACAAAAGTCATGGGCCCCAGATCTGCAGTTTGGTGTCTGGATCGAATACGACCTACGTGGTGGAGATACAGGTTGTTTGAAATTATACTTGAGTTTTCAGATTCTAGTGAAACTTCATGGGTTTTAGGTGCAAATGCTCCTACTTCGACATTTATATGGCCAAATTGGATACGATCTTGGTGGGGGTTTCGACGAGGGGCATTTGAAGAGTGAAAGCTTATTTGGCAAATGCAAGGTAGGTACTATGTATTTTAGCTAGGGGTAGTATACCGTTCGCTTGTCCCTATGTCACACTTTTTTACAGTGCTGTCACTTCGATAAAAGCTAAGACCACCAAACGCGCATACCTCTCGAACGATTGGTTGGATCTGAATGCAACTTGATACTTGACAGGAGTACAAAAGAAGAAATAGTCACTCTCGTATCCGAGAGCCCTGGGGAGAGTGGAGGGAGGGGAAATTTTAATTTTGAGTTGTGCTTAACTTTCGACCTAATACTGGCAAGAATATATGGCTCAGATATTTTAGTTGAAACACGGGCCGCATCCGGCAATTATCGGAGGGGGTAGGGTGCACCGGAAAGCCCATTACAAACTT
Source organism: Branchinecta lynchi (assembly GCA_023053575.1). Taxonomy (NCBI): domain Eukaryota; kingdom Metazoa; phylum Arthropoda; class Branchiopoda; order Anostraca; family Branchinectidae; genus Branchinecta; species Branchinecta lynchi. The sequence goes on from JAKZAP010000015.1 coordinate 9,436,699, forward strand.
ATAATGGAGTGATCGGGACCGGAAAAGCATAAGCCTTAGACGCATCATTTCATAGAACGGAATTTAGAACTATCGGGGGAGTCTGAGGGGGGGGGGGGGGGTAAGTCTCGTGACATGATTAACTCTGGGACGAATGATCCGGTTCTCACGGAACTTGATCGCCCCTGAAAGTGTGTCGGGAATTGTGGGAGAAGGAGCAGGATACCGGAATTCCTGTGATTTTGAGTCAGGTTACTTCCAGATGTGCTAGAGCGATGAGATTTGGCAAGCTTATTAGGGGCCCGTCAACAGGTTGACTTAGAAATTGTGAGTTCCCGGATCCTTCTATTCTCGGGGAAGTGGAAGGAGGGGGAATCCGGAAAAGAGGCATGCGTAACTTTTGAAGGGGTGATCAGATTGGAAGTAAGTTTGACAATTGGCAAGAGCATACAGCTCAGATTTTCCTTTTCGACGTCCTTAACAGATCAGACATATTTTCTGGTGAAATGGAAACTTTTTGGGCGGGACTTGGTGGAAGAACAAGCAGATTTGTATATCCTGGACGAATTGAGAGGTTGGACGGGGTTGCCAGAAATCTTGTGGAATACATACCTCTGGATTTATGATTTGACTTTGCTGGAACTTGACAGATGGCAAGAGCACACGAGCAGACTTTCGGTTTACAGGTCGGATCCAGACCAGATTCGGTCCCTTTCTTGTTTTGGGGCGGGGCTCGGAGGGGGGGGGGGGGTGGAGGGTCCGAAATCTTGTATTGTGACAGTACTTGCAGTTGGGCTACAGCGATGTGACTTTTTTGGCGCATTAGGGACCTCCAAAATCTCGATGTGACTTTTTTGGTGCACTATGGACCTGACAAGACTGTCTTCTAAATTGTCCTTTCTCGGATCGAATATCCATGCGTAGCGGAGGCAGGGGAAATCCGGAATCTTGTTACACACGTAGCTTACAAACGAGTTATGCTATCTCAATGAAACTTGAGAACTGACAAGACCGCATATACAAGTCTGGACTGGGTCACGATAAGTTTTCATGACTGTAACGTTGTCTACCGACTAAAAATATTTTAATTTCGATTGAACAAGGGTGAGTAATAAGATGTAAACATCATGTACAGCGTTACGCAGTTTATTACCCCTCTTTGAACAATGCTTTAACCGCACAGTGCAAAAGTACTTTTGACCAAGCCAAAGGGCCCATGATCATTTGTACCTCAAGACTTTTCCTGAAAGTATTTGGTTCAGGTGGGCTGAGAAGGTGGGAGACACCATAATTCGTGTACGGGTCGGATTTTCACGAACACACTGTTACCTTTGTTTTCCTCAAAATCCTCACGGTAGCCAACGTTATCCACAAAGTACTTGAGGACAATTCACTCCTGAAAGCAAGTCCGCCATTGCCAATTAACTATTCATTGATCTCCCGGCGCTGGTCAAAGAATTACTAAAAATAAATATTCCTTCAGCCCAAGCTGACTGTAAATCATATTTGATGGTGCAAAACGGATACGTCAGCTAAATTTTATTGGAGCTATATTTCGGCCCTTCTTGGCAAGGGTCCTCTCCAGGCTCAAAACCGCTCAAGTTGGAAAAACGAACTTGTGGGAAACACAAGTTAATACACACGAAATTCAGCTGACGTATCCGTTTTGCACCATCAAATACAGAGTTACTAAAACCTTCGAGAAGAATGAGTGGAGTGCAAGAGGATTAAAACAACTAATTATATCACCATTTGGACGTTTAGATATGTCGGAAGAAAAAATCATCTGTCGTTTGACATTTTTTGGCCTCGGAAGCTGAATATTATTTAGCTCAATTTCCGAATCTTCAAGAAATCATATAACGAATTTAGTGAAATTTTCGGCGTTTATTTATTGTGATCTAGTTTACATCATTAATTCTTTGGACTTATGGGAATTAACAAGAAAAAACAGAAAGCAAAATACTAAAAGAAATCGATAATGCAACATAATTAGTCTCTGCTTCTCTGCTTCGAACTTCAGCATTCACCGGATAAGGTTAGAATAACAGCTGTATCCTTTTGAAAACGGATATGGGATGGATGGCTCTGGTCTTTTGCGAATGAGTGGTTATCACCTGATGACCCCACCTGTGCCATACTACCTCTCCGAACGTCGTACTATTGTAACTATCTATCCATCCACGCTATTATTTCTGATTTCCACTTGCGAATTAGAATTTGAGCAACATATCTGCCGAAAATATTTAGCTCTATACCATCCCACAATAGGCTGGATTATAACCCAAAGCAATTTCATACTGGTCACCCCTTCGCACATTTGTACCACCCCATTATATCCACTCAGAAGGTACCATTTATAATTTTCACGTGTGGATTAAAGCTACTGCATTAAACCGATGTCTGCAGAAACAAGACCAAAGGTTTCGATGGGATCCCAAAATTTTAATATTTGCTCCCGACAATTCTGTCTTGTAGATATTCGTTCTTCAACAGACTTCTTAAACATTTTTACTTTTAACATTTACAATCAGGTTAAGTCCAATGCTTATAATCGGAGAAGACCAAGTTCGTATTTGACAGAGCAAACCGGATACGCCAGCTGAATTCCAACAAGGTCAGATATATTCAGATATCCGTATTGCGCTGTAAAATATTCAAATATGGATTCAGCATACGGTTTACCCTATAGCCTACGTCGTATCTCCTTCCTTCCTTACTTCTGCCCAACTTCCGGTTTCGGCCGGATTTCGGACAAACTACTTGTCTGGAAAAAAACTAAAGCTCAAAAACTAATTCAGCATGTCTCCTTACCCCTACTTCCAACCTGTAATAAACTTCAGACTAAACTTTTACTTTTAACAAATTTTCCGGTTTCAGCCGGATTCCGAGCGATCTATACATCCGGTGAGAAAATGATTTTCATTTGCAAATTCCCCATGTCTTCTTACTCTCAAGTCGAACATCTTATCAAATTTAAATAAAACTATTACTTTTAACAAATTCTTCGGTTTTGACGAACTAATTGTCCGGCGAGAAAACAAATTTCACATTCGGACTCAGTACGTCTCCTTGCCCCTAAACCGAACCTCTAATCAACTTCATATTAAACTTTTAATTTTCAGAAATTTTCCGGTTTTCGCCAGATTCCGGGTGAACTATTTGTCAGGCGAGAAAATAAATTTCCCATTCGAATTCAGCATGTCTCCTAACCCCTAAATCAACTATCTCAATAGCTTTCAAAAATTGTTTTGCCCCTTAATTTGAAGCCCCTCCCCCACCCTCAAATATAGAACTACAGAGCCCATCTTCGAACTTGACCTGTACTTTGACCCAAAGGAACCTCCCACTAAGTTTCATCGAAATACCTCAATCCCTTCGAGAGTTGTCGTGCGGACAGACGGACAACTTTTGCGATGCTATAGGTATCCCTCCACTTACGTTTTGGGATCCCAAAAACGTATCCCCCGTAGCAGCTATGAGCTATGCCCTTCTTGGTTTCTGGTGTCGTACATCCAAATCCAGTGTTACGCATCTTACACTCAGTTCGAGCGATAAGTAATTTTCGAGTCGACTTTAGGAATGTATAATAGGTAATCAAAGATACACAAGTTCCTGCGATGGTATGACATTAGAATGACCAAGTTTCAATGTGTCTGGGGTTTCAGATAAGTGGAAATTAAATAGTAACCCTTGAGACTTAGCCGCATTTAAATAAAGACGCTAAAGAGCTATGCCCTTCTTGGTTTCTGGTGTCCTACATCCAGATCCAGGGTTAACTTGTGTTTTTATGCATAAGTTAACAGACGATGAGCTCCTCCCCCCCCCCACACCCTACGAGTTAAACACAACCGTATACAGCAGAAAAGCTGCCTACCCTCTAGGATGGATCAGATCCTTTTGGGTAGCCCACGTGTAGTATATATAATTATCTAATAAACTCTTTCTGACCTGATGATGTATACGTAAATATAGTTTCCGTCAAGAAATCCTGTCACGGAATACAAGCCAGTCCCTCATTGTTAACTACAAAACAAAAACTATCTATTGTAAATGGACTATCTGGGCTGACAGATGTCATCAGAAGAGCTGAGAAAGAGAATCTTAAACCTGCCATCTCAACCCAGTGTTCAAGGTTCAAGGTTTTTTTTATTCTTACTTTATATAATACATACAAATTAACAATGTTTATGTACAATTATTTCAGGGTTTGAACCGGAGAGAAGAAAAACATCGAATGGTTCTGACCCTTCCATAAAAGAAAATCAATAAAACGAAATCGACCCAACGCTGAGTAGAAAGATCACCGCACGACATCGCCAACACGAAGCGAAATCCATCCAAACAAAAACAACAACAAAAATGAGGGAAGGGTGACTGAAAACCAGTATCACTAGAGGAAAACACATAAATAAACAGGAAATACAACCAATCTCTAACTGTTAATTATCCATTCTTAAACTTCTTAATGAGAATTTGGGACAGCTGTTTTTTTTATACTTTGAAGGGATTTTGTAGAATCAATTTTAGGAAATAAAATTTGACATGAATTCAAAACTGAATAAGATGGAGAAAAACGAGACCTCTCTGAAGCTACTCTTTGACTTCGGATCTTCCATTTATGACGGTTATCGTACTGGTGTTTTAGTGGGCAAGGAAAGAAATCATTTGAATGGAAATATGATGGAAGCTGGCAACGGTCATACTTTGTTTTAAATAGGAATGACGCGAAGTTAAATAGTTCAGAAACGGGCAAAATATTAATCAGAATATACAGGGTTTCTGTTTGCCTTACACCAGGAAGTGATGACGGTGATGGTAAAAAAGTTCGCAAAATCTTTAAAGCACGGTTTTGTAAAATCTGTAATGGTTTAAGATGAGTTTTAATGTAGCCAGATATATTAAAGGGCAATAAGTGAGATGCGAATGAACAAGAGCAAAATAAATTAGCCGAAGAATTTCATAAGGAAAAACATTCTTGAGCCTATTCATTACTCCCACACCCTGAGCCAATTTAATTCTTAGCCTGTTGGAAAAATGTGTCGAGAACAATGGTCTCCCAGGTTGAACAATGGTGTCCCAGGGGAGAAGCTGCCGACTAGGGCCAATAATTAAGGTCCGTAGTTGACTTCCGTGAATCAAAACGGCTTTGAAATTCCTGTTTTTGTTGCCAGACAAAGACAAGCAATTTCAGTTGGACAAACTAAGTATGGGAACTAATGCGCTATAAAAAGCCATTTCGTGGCATTATTGCGGTATGCGGCGTAATATAAATTTGATGCGGCATATTCCTTAGAATCGCGGCATTACCCCGCGAAATGCGGCATAAGTGGCAACACTGTCAGATGGGTAATCTCCCAGCCTCTTCAGACTCGTGTTTCCCCAAGGGTATCTTTGTCCTTTTGCAGAATAATCTCGTCGAAAAATTTCATTTTCCGTTTGCTTCTGCGTGGTAGTGGAACGTCCATGCGATTCTGTCGCACGTCGGAACATCAAAGAAAAAATCGTGTCGCACACGAAGCAGTAGTGCGAACCAAGGGAAACACGGACTTGCTCACCGACCAAGTCCGTGCTTCTCTGCAAGGTGCTGCAGCGCTGCCGCTTCAAACCAAGAAGAAAGTGAATCCAAAAACGCATGCTGTGCAAAAGCAAAGAAGTGCTGCAGCAGCGATGCGGCAGCGCTATTGCAACAAAAGCGAGGCTCAGGTAAACCAAACTCTCATTCTTACACCTGCACATTCGGACCTCAGTCGCTGTGTTAAAGCCGGTAGCCTACATCCTACATAATCTCCACTTGAATGTGTATGTGTTTTCCAGGTATCTGAGCACGATTTTTGCCGAAGGTCCAGTCCCCGATACCTCCCGTCGAAATAACCCCTTTATACCATTCCAAAATACTTTCTTCTTCTTCTTAACATAAGGTTCTTCCATCGTTTTCGTGATCATTTATTCTGAAATTCATATTTTTTTCTTTTTTATTAACTGCTTATACTGCCTTCGTTCTCTAACAAACAATATTTTATTTTGTACGTTCCTTGATTCGGGTGATTCACAAAACACCAAAATATCGCATATTATATGAAAAAGTCATTTGGTGGTTCAGAGCATATGTACTTTCCTAAAGTTAGTGGTTCGTACCACTAACTCATCATATACTATCCAACAGTCATTGGTTCAAACCATTAAATCTCCACTGCTTTATTGGTTTGATCGACTAAAAATACCAATGCCGAAAACATAAGGAAGGAATTAGTGGTTCAAACCACTAACTTTCCCAGTTTAGAAAACGGCCTTTTCATATAAGGAAGGAATTAGTTGTTCAAACCACTTATTTTCTCGGAAGTAAATATACTTCCCAAAAGTTAGTGGTTCGCGAATTATTAGTTCAAACCACTAATTTCCCCAGTTCAAAAATCATATGTTCCATACAGGGAAGGAATTTCCCGAGTGGTTCAAACCACTAATTTCCCAAGTTCAAAGATCGGATTTCGACATAAGGGAGGAATTAGTGGTTCAAACCACTAATTTTCTCAGTAGTATTTATACTTTCTAAAAGTTAGTGGTTCGCGAATTAGTGGTTAAACTACTAATTTCCCAAGTTCAAAAATCGGATTTTCCATATGAGGAAGGAACTAATCCGCCCTTGTCTTATCTTTGCATTCTACATCAAACAATTCCTTACCTTGTTTCCTGGACCTACGTTTAACGTCAGTCTCTTCTCCTTTACTTACCTCTCTAACGATTTATATATTAATTAAAAGTCCATTCTCTATTTCTCCTTACACAGCAGTAGACCTACATTTACTTAACTCTCACTCTATTACTTGCTTCTGTTACCTACTATTCAAACTTTTGTCGCTTACGTTTTCTGGCTTAAGTTTTGGGAACACCATCATCCTGTCGTCTATATAAACTTGACCCTATTTCTAAGTTCCTAACTATTTGACCGGTCATTCTGAATTCAATATTCGCTTCTATTGGCACGTGACCCGAACCAACCACCGAAAGCACCCTGCAGTCTGTACACCAGGGCTAGTGAGACATATCCACTAAAATGTAATCAGCTATACTTAGAATTCTACCAGCAAAACAATCAAAATGCCCGCATTTTCCCGTTATGGGGACATCCCTTCCTTTTTCAATACCATTTAAATTAAATTTGACGTAGTTTCTCGTTTATTTTATTTACTTTTTATACTCCTCCAGTGTATTTTGAGGGAAAATAAATAGTAACAATAGTAATAAATAAGCGCCTCTGCTTGCTGTAGGGACACGTATTACCGTCCCTCCTTTTCCAACGCCATGTAAATTAAATTTGACGTGGTTTCTCGTTCATTTTATTTACTTTTACACTCTCGTAGTGCATTTCCAGGGAAAATAAACAGTAACAATAATAATAAACAATCAGCCCCCCCCCTCCCCGTGTTTATACTTGCTGTGGGGACACGCATTACCGTCCCCTCCTTTTCCATGCCTCGGGGGTGTTTAAGACTTCATTCCCAGGAACAGTAGGGTCCATTACAGTAAAGAAGTCTGCCTGATAGCGTTCCTCGTTATCCCTATCCTGTCCCGGGGGCCGAGGGAAGTGCGGATAATTTCCCCAATTACATAAATGCACGGAAGCCTTTATCGCCGGCTCATTACGGATTCAGTGAATCGGGAAAGAGGAACCAGTGAGAAGGCGAGCGATGTAGAGATCTTCAGAGATAACTACTAGAAAATTAGAACGAACTCTCATGATTTTTATTTACTTTCATAACCCGCTGAGAAGATAGAATACACTGTACAAAAAAAACTCCCCGACTCCGGTTTCATGTAAACCGCAGTATTACCAAGAATAAATAAGGGAAGAATTGAGAAGACTTGAATCATGCGACGTCTCTTTTTCCCCGATGCTCAAGTATCGGGGGTGGAGCCCACTTGGCGCCTGTCCCGACCACAGAGTAATTATTGGCGCGTGTTCTTCTGAGCCTCGTTTCTGTCGCATGCTGCAGGTCCACTTCTCGGCCGATTCCGGACTGATTCTTTCTACATCCGTTTTTGCACTGCAGCGCTTCCGAGGAAGACGGCAGCACTTCTCGAGAATCGCGGACTTGCTCCCCGACCAAGTCCGTGCTTCCCTGCAAGAAGCTGCAGCGCTGCCGCTTCAACCAAGAAGAAAGGGAATCCAAAAACAGGTATTATGCAAAAGCAAAGAAGTGCTGCAGCAGCGATGCAGCAGCGCTATTGCAACAAAAACGAGGCTCTGATCGCCGTTCTTCGCGATCAGAAAGTGCGCCAAAATTCAAATTAAACAGAAAGAGGACGACATTTGCCCTTCTCCACTGCAGCTACCACTAGTTTAAAAGACGAGATAAGGGGCTAAAGTACAATGCGATGATAGAAGTCATGCAATCCTACATTCAAAGATGACAAAAATAAAGGCAGAAAAGGACCGATTTGGACTGTAAGTTTAAAGAAGGAAGGGACATGCTTCCAAATGTTTTTACTCTAAGCTTAGAAAGTCAGTTAAAATATCCGTCTCTGGAGAAGTGGGACGAAAGATTGTAATTTTTTTACTATTATTTGACTATTTCGAACTTGTTCTTTTGGGGTCCTGATATGCCTGCCAAGTTTCATCATCCTAGCTTATGTGGAAGTGCTCGAACTAGCAAAACCTGGACCGACCGACGGACAGAAATTGCGATCGCTATATGGCACTTGGCCAAGGGCAAGAGCCATAAAAAGTAAGAGGACGCAATGTCCGGGGAAGCTAAGATGGGACGTTGTGAAGATTTTATTTTCACTTCGACCGTCTTTTATTGGAATAGTCGACTTTCTTTATTCGTAAGTACGGTGTTCCAGATATTTCGGAGAAATTACTAATGCTACACAGGAAGCTGTCGGGTTCAGCATACTCTCGGTTTTCACCACACCACCCCTTACCCTGTGCTAGTCTTTTTGTATGTATAGTTATTTTAGTGTCTGTTTCCTTTCTTTTTCTTTAGTGTACTCAACTTATTTTTCCTCTGGAATTTGTGGATAAAAAATAAATTATTATTATTATTATTATTATCTGTTTCTCTTAAAGCACTAGTCGGAGTAGCGACTACCTGTATTAAAACTTTCTAACAAGCAGGACTTCTTTGAAACTTCTACATGTAGGCTACAACCTCTCCCGGCTGTTTTGCTACGCTTGGCATCCTTGGTTGTGACAGAAACACGGAAGAAGTGCATAGTTCGTATTGCTGACCAAGGAGCATTACAGAAGCAAGGAGCGTGGGCCTGACCCAAGTAAAAAAGAGCTGAACACGGCAAATAAAAAATTAGTCAAATTAGTCAAAGACACGGAAATGAAAATGGATGGAACAGGAAAATAGGTACTATGGGTCCTTGGTCCTGTAGGCAATTTTGTTACTTTTTTCTTATTTGAAGAGGCTATATGTCCCTCGCAAATATATTATTTGACGAACATTTGGCCGTTATTAACGGTATTTATTTAAACAATGTTTACAACGGATACGTCAGCTACGATTTTTCATCAGCGATATTTCGGCCCTTCTTGGCAAGGATCCTCGTCAACGATATTTTTGCAACAGTTTATAGAAGTTAGTGTACTTATACAATTTATGTTGCCATGGCCCTGCGGATGTTTGGTAACATATTCTATCCTCCACTCACCCCTAAATTTATGCCTACTCCATCTGTGAGCATGATCTGTACTTCCCGGCGCTAGAGAGCTCAAAGCTTACTGACGGTTTCATTGGTTTCAACCTCTTCGAAACTCGTCGTGCTTGCAGACCGACTTAGAGAGTAACACCGACGAATGGGCCAAGTAACCTGGAAAAGCAGATCTGGATTTCCCAGCTGAACTTTCTACACTTTCATCAAACATTTATAAGAAGAAACTTTGAAGAAGCTTCTAGGATTTTTCGTTTAAGATTAATGACGTTGCCAAACATCTTGGCAGGAATTCTGGTCCACTAGCATCCGACAGTAATCGCCTGTTCGCACCAAAAAGTGGTTCTCCGCTGACAATTGGAACCAAAGAATATCTACACCTCGCGTCTTATAGTCTTTGATCGGAACTCGGAAGCCGTCGTCATGAGAAAGAGGTGATTTTAAGTCAATAGCTGCGTTTTTGATTGAAGTTTTGTTCGCCGTTCGCTTAGCCGGTTGCTTAATTTCCGTTTTTGAACGCCGTCGAAGTTTATCGTTTGCTTAATTAGTGTTTTTACGACTCCGGCGATCCTTGCCAGGTCGACGTTTCTTCGACGATTCAAGCAAACTTCGAACTTGCTAGCGCACGAAGTTCGACGGTCAGAGTTTGAAGGACGAAGGAACTGTGACCGGCGACCAAAAACAGTATTTAAGCAGAGACCTTTGAGGTTGAAGGTAACACGACAGATCCAAGTTCAAAAACAACCGCAATGAAGTGAAAATGAAAAATGCCGTCCTAATATGTCGAAAGAGACGATTTTAAGCCAATGAGAGCACTCCAGATCTAGACGAGCACGGTGATAGTGTAGCCGTACGATTTGGTAGTGGAATCCCTGGACTGCACAGGATCGTTATCTTCTTCTTCCTCAACAAAATCGCAGCGATTAAAAATTAGAGCTTCAGTTTTAGACTGATTAAGAAACGTACCTAGTTTTCCACAACTAGAAACAGCAATAATGAAGTGAAAATGAGAAATGCAATTGCAATGTGGCGGAAGAGCGATTTTGAGCCAATGCATGGGATGGCCATCATGATCTACTTCTTTCACACCAAGATTACGACGTTTAAAAATCACAGCTTCAGTTTTAGATTGATTAAGAGAAGGGCCTTATTTCTTATATTAGGTTTTATGCAAAGGTTAAAGAGATTTGGGGCGAGGAAGTTTATTTTAAAGCGGGACTGAAAAGGGAGGAAATAAGGGATTTGATTAGTTGTAGGGTAAACAGTCTGCCTCTTGGGGAGAGAAGGCGGTACATAGGGAGGGCAAAGGGTTGGTCCGGTCCTTACTCATGCCCGATGTATGGATTTGAAACATTTGTTGTGTGAATGTGAAAATCTGAATGAACTTAGGTTATACCCGATGAAAAATTTATCTCAAATAGTACTATGAAGTAGTACGAAAAGTAGCATGCAGTACTAATTGATGCTACTACATGCTTCTACTTCAAGGCTACCGTGTTACTCCATACTACTATATGCTACAATTAGCAAGAACGGATGATACTATGGCAAGACAGGATGCTACTGGATACTACTACATACGATTGGACCAGTCTGAGGCACATTTAATGATAGTATTCCTTGCTATTACATAGTATTACATGCAACGTTTTCGTACTACTACCATACTACTACGCAGGCTACAAATTTTTCATCGGGTAAATTTTTGGTGTAAATGAAGAAGGGGTGGGTGAAGAATGGATGTGCAGGATAATTGGAAATAGTTATTTTATGGGTATTAAACAGTTGTCGAGGTTCCTCAGGGTAGCCCTAGCCCATAGGGATAGTTGCTTATAGAAGGTAATATTTTTGTTTGGTTGTGCTTATTTTCATGTATTTGCCATGGCCTTTGGCTCTTAGAAATAAATTTTATCTTATCCTATCTTATTCCGCAACCAGAAATAGCAGTAACGAAGTGAAAATGAAAAACGCACAGAAAAAATCCGTTATCTACCAGCTATATTAGCCGAAGTGCGACTGTGTTTCTATAAATGATCCTCTCTTACTCCTAGAACCGTCTTTGTCTCTCCATAAGAAAAACTAATTAGACTTTCTCTGGGAGTCTTCCCGAGCGATATTCTCCATTATTCGTTATCCTTATTTCACAATATATTAGGAAGTTCACCATTAAAGTCCCCTTAATTCTTTCCCAAAAGGCAATATCAAAGGACCCCGGTATTCCGAAAATTGCTTAGGAATGTCGAGTTCCACTATATTTCTATATAAGAAAAGCCGGGTCCGGGAATTATTGGAAAATCGGAAAGGCTCGCCCCTGATTGCATAAATTGTTGAGGTGGAATGCAATGATGAAGGGCAATAATTAAAATATATTGATGAGCTTTTTTTCAGGGAGGGTGATATTAATTTGGCCTGTGTTTCACTCATGCTTTGGCTCAAGGTGAAGCCTACAACTTAACTGAAAAGCCATGTTATTTTTATATCGTTCAATTGAATAACTGAATAACTTTTTTATATGCTCTAGTATGATCTTCTGAACATCTACGGCGGTCATCAAAACGGTAAGTTCTACTACAACGCAGAAAACTCGAATCTTAACACAAACGCGGTTTTGCAGTTGCCAGTGGTGAGCTATAAGTAACCACTGTTCACTGCGTGAAGACTTATTTTTCGTAAATCGTTTTCGGCGACCATTAAAACACAGGTAAAAGCGCATAGAGGTACCACAAATTCGATAGAGAAACTCGACTGTACGAAAATCGATCATTCGTGAATAAGTGCAACGTGAAAGCAACGCATTTTCATCGGGTCTTCGAGCCTATTTAATGAATAAGTAACGAGTAACTAGACAATACATAATATTTTTAATTTAAGCAGGTCAATCAAACGGGTAGAAGAGAATTTTAAAATTATGCAAAATGAATACGTTCATCAAGGTCTTGAATTTAATTCGGCTAAGTCAGACGTCGTACTATTTAATTGGAAAGCTGAAGGCCCCGTGCCCTCCATTGCTCTTGGTGATATCAATATAAAACCCGTTGAGAGCATTGTTTACCTTGGTCTCCCCATTGGCTCGTCATTAAAACACAACCGCCGGCTTCTATTTGAACATTTTGAAAGAAAAATATGCGGTTCCTATTCTTTACTTGTAAAAAATGTAAACCGTTTCAACCGAAAAATCCTCCCTTTATAACTCCGTTGCAATACCCAATTTCTTTACCTAGCTCCCTTCTGGCAAATATTCTCAGCTAGTGAAAAAAATAAACTCCGTTCTACTTTCTTCAGATTCTCCAAACACTTACTTCGGCTCCCCCCTTGGACAAGAAATACCAAAATGATGAAAATATATAACACCCCCCTGAGCTTGCTATCTCTAACCTGATTAGCAAGTACAACTCAAAAATCCAGTCCCACCCTTGGACGGAAATTCTCAGAGTTTAAGTGTATATGTATGTAATCGTGTTCAGTTTTTAGTCAGTCAGAGAGTCTCAGTTAGTAATTGTCGATTTTTGTGTGTGTTTCCTATGAAAGTGTTACGTTTTGCTTTTGTTTTGTTTTTCTTTTCGTTTTTGTACTCCGTCTCTTTTCTGTTTGAAATGACCGGTGATAAATAAATAACTAAAAAAATAATACTATCTAAGACACTTTCGGTTAAGCTTTAAAGAATCGAGAGCTGCTTAGTTCCTGTATTCCATCATGAGCTCACAGTTGTTGCGTTCTAGCTCAAATTCCCTGAAAAAAAAAACAAAAAAAACGGAGCAGCCCCTTTACTACTCTCGCTCTCTTTATCCATTGCAGACTACCTATTCCGCGTCATGACTAACACTGTAGACACTGTTAAACGTTGTCTCCAATTGGTTAGTACAGTGAATACTGAAGAATTCATGACCCACTGCCCAAGGGCAGAAGTTCAGTTAAAAAGGACTAGAAAATATAAAAATAATGACGAAACATAAGATTTTCCATGTGGTTATTAAATAATTTTGGTCGTGGACAATCGCAGAATAAAGATTAGAAGAGAGGTTTTTCAAGCGACAATAATGGGTGAGAAATCAACAAATGCCAGACCCGGTTGCGATTCATTGCGCCATGGTAGGTAAAATAGAAATCTCAGATATCTCAAGTATGTGGAGCATATGCGCTGGATTTCCTTTTTTCTGAGTATACAGTGTACTCCAGCAAGGAAATGTACATACAGTGAGCAAAATGCAGTATATAACTTCCCAAGACCAGGTCTGCTGTACGTTGAGTCTGTACTTCCAACTGAACCTTGCACAAACCGAGAGGCTGGGCTTAACATAGAAAGACTTCCGTGGGAAGATTATATTTAGCTATTAAGTAAAATCATGAAAACAAATGTGAAAGGGAAACCAAAATTAGGAGGGATAGTGATGACGCTTTGAGAAGAAGTATAACGAGGACTATATAGTATCAGATTTCAGGTCGTCTGTAACGACCAAAAGATATTAGAAGTTTAGCTTCTGCACTTTAATAGGGCTGCCTCACGGAAATTAGAAAAAATCCAGATTCCGGATTTCTGCTTATTTTATACAGTACTTTCTAGTCTGTATGACAAATGCTGTTATCATTCGATGCAAATGTGGCCGAGTCAACGGTCGCAAGATATCCCACAAATCACACAGGATTTTTCTTCTGGAAAATTCAAGCGTCAATCGTTTCCCCTCCGTTCGCAATTGGCCTAATCCTTTTAAAGCAGTGCTTTCATGTGCTGTTTTAACCCCTCAAGTCACTTCCCGCAAAGAGAGTTCCCTTGATTGAATAGAAGGAGGGCAGCAATAACAGAGAGTGGTTCAGTTGGTTGGATTAGAGCCTGATTTGTCCAAAGCGCGGGAATTTCGATGAGTTTAAAGCTCTGTCGGACACTTTGCAGTAATTCGTCTCGGTGCTGTATTTTCATGTCGGAGTCAGAGAATTGGATTCCGTATTGATTACGAGTCGAAAACATTTCCTAAAACAAAGATTTGTATTGAGAAATCCAAATGTTACACTTTTTATCAAAATCTACATTTTCATGATCTCGATGAGCCTGTCATCAGTTTTGTAGGGTTTTGGTTAGGGATGAAAATTTCTAGCGCCCTTAAAGTGAGCATCACCGTAGCCAAGTGCAAAAATAAAACACTTTTACCAAACGATACATCGTCGTGATTTTTATCTCAAGGGTTTTGCTTACTACATGATCAGGAAACGCACGAATTGGCAAATTCCTACTTTCATCCTCTGACCCAGCCTTGCAAGTGCCATATGAGCTTCTAACTCTTGTTTTTTTATATATTGATACTAGACGATATTTTGTGGCACTTGAACTTCGGCCAAGTGCCGTATAGCGATCTTAATTTATGTCTGTCCGTCGCTCTGTCGGTCAGGATCGGTCCGGGTTTTGCTAGTTAAGGCACTACTAGTACGATAAAGTCTGGTAGGCATATCAGAGACCCGAACAGAATGCCTTGAGTATAGTCGTATCCTCGATCCGACCATCGCGGGGGGAGTGGAGGGATGGCGAATCCGGAATCTAGTGGCATTCATAACTTTTGAATGGGTGAACAGAATTGAATGAAACTTGGGAAGTGGAAAGAACTATCGTCTGCGATGTTTCAAGTGAAGTCCGGATCGGATCCGATACTTGCGGCGGGAGGTGGAGGGGGGCACTGGAAATCTTGTGAAACGCTTAGAGTCACGGGATCAGGATAGAATTTGGTAGGAAAAACAAGCATAAGACCTAGACACGTTCTTAACAGAACTAGATTTTATCGGGGCTCTTTGGGGGGAATTGGAGGAGGTTTCCCGGAATTCCGGTGATCGCAACTTATGACATTTCTAGATGTGCCAAGAATAATAAAACCTGGCGGGCATATTACTGACCGGCCAAATATACCTAAGAACTCGACATAATGCCCCAAGAAAACTTCCGTTCCTGGATCCGACCATTTTTGACGGATCTGAGAGAAGGGGAATCCGGAACAGGTGGTCCGATCCGAGTGAAACTTTATGGGTAATAAGAACTTCCGTGGAACAATTCTGTTTTACTTATAAACTCTTATGTACCTGTATCTTTAAGCCCTCGTTCTCCCCAACTATGGCAAAAAGACTGATCCGCTGAAAACTCAGTAACAGGTATGGCTCAGCATGCATGCACCCCTAAACGAAAGCTCTAATCGACTTGCAAATTAAATTTCAATTCGACCAAATCTCTAGTTTGTGCCTGATTCCAGGAATAGCTTATCTGGGGAGAAAATAAACTTCAGAGATGGGTTCAACACGCCAATATAGAATCTTTAAAGTTTAACCGAAAAGGGCTGGGATAGGACAATCACTTCTATCAAATTGGCTTTAAGACTCGCTGAAAATACGTTACTTCGATAAGCCGCTATTCGCGAAGAATCGGTATTCAAATAGTGGAATTTCCCTGTAATTTGTGGTACCTCTATGAGCTTGTATTTTTGTTGTATGCCTGACGAGAGTGATTTATGATTTTTTTGTTCAGGCACTAAGAAATCTCACCACTGTCCACTGAAAAGCCGCGTTTGTGTTTAGAATAAAATTTCCCGCCTCATAGTAGAATTTATGCTGTGGGACGGACGCAGATATTTTGAAAGTCAGAACTAGAGCAGATAAAAGGAAATAAAAAAAAAAATCCTTTGAAGAATCCAAATAAGTCAGTGTATTCAATTAAATGACACAAAAATAAGTTGGCTTTTCAGTTAAACTTTAAGAGACCTCAGAACATACTGTTACTTTTAATGAATGTCGGGTTGAACCGGAATCCGGGCGAACTACTTATCTGGTGAGAAAAAAATTCGAAGTTGAAAAGTTCCTGTTCAAACACGTTGGGTTCACTGTTGAACCTCTAAGCAACGTCAGATGAAACCTTAGTAGATTTTAAGTGTTTGACCGGATTCCGTACGAACTGCTTATCTGGCTAGAAAATAAGTCCTTAGATCTGGGTTTAGCAGGTCTGCTTACTTCACGACATATCAAATAATGAATTCCTTCCGGAAAATTTGATTTTGTTCAGCTTTTCGATGAATGACTCAATAAATGAATGACTGAATAAATGAATGTATTCCCAAAAAAGCCCTACGAGCCAAAGCGGGACAAAATATACAAATAAATAAGCACTACAACTGCAATGTACCAGTACAAACATTCGACACTCAACTCGAAATCCTAATAACTAAATAACTGTTAAACACACTAATACCTATCCCCACCGCAACATCCACCTACAATAAAACGTTCAAGGTGCCTTCAGAAATCTACCCAACCGACGCAACTCTTGGAACACTTTGCTTCCAATCAAATATTTTAGAGACCTCCCTTGAAGAACCTCCTTACCAAAAACTTATCTTCTTAGATTCCCCAACTCACTTCAAGAACAAACCAAGTGTTCCACATCATCCATCTTTCCGCATAACGGGCACAAATAGGAACCAGAACCGCACTTAATTCAACCAATATATGTTTTTCTCACACCCACCGGTAAGGTATCTGCACGAAAACTCCCCATCCACTTTAATTCATAGGGGCCTAAACCAACATTAAGATAAAGCTCGTCCCCCCATAAATTCTTTGACTGAGCATAAATCCTCAGAAAGGAGGTCGAGCTCACCACCCGTAGCCGCTGCTGAATGTCTTGGTCCATTAACCTTGCCTTCACTACCCTCGTAACCTCACCTACCTCCAACGATGGGCCAATCCCGTTATTCTATAGTTAAGTTACAGCACAATCATCCAAAATCTTCTTAACCAACACCGGCCAAGATTCACGGGAACCATCTTTAGGGCCTCCAGATAAACCGCCTTTAAAATTCTAACTCTAGGTAGACTCAATATGTTCTCCCAAAAATGGACCATACTAATTCACCTCCTACTGCGGAGTGACAATAATCCTAAGTCACCTTTAATTACTAAATTACTTGTCCTGCCGCCAAATCCTAGTACCCCTTAAAATATTGGGATTGAACCGCTTCAAGCTTTTCCCCCCGATGGAATCCCCAAATATCGGACCCATAATGCATAGAAGCTACAAGTTTTGCCAGGAACAGCGACTTGTGCATTTTAATGTCTTTAATATCTCCTAGGTGACTCCCCAAACTTGAGTATAGGCACCGCGTACCTTTTGTTAGACTTACTTCAATCTGTTTTGCAAGCTTACCGTCGTATTAGAAAATAATTTTACTCCTAAATACACAAATTCATCTTTTACAATCAACTCTTGGCCATTGAACTTAACCTTTTCTGACTCACTACCCTTATCCCTTTTTCTGAATACCATCAGAACACTTTTCTCGAGGGGTTGCGCGCTGGTGCCTCATGGTGTACAAGTTCCCTGCCTCATGTCTGCCTCACGTGCCTCATGTCTGCCTCACGCCTGCCTCATCTGCCTCTGCCTCATGGTGTACACGAAATCGGCCAGTGCGCAACCCCTCGACTTTTCTTAACATTTAAAACTAGAGGTGTATTCTCGCCGTTCCCGAGGACTCCTCGGGGAATCGAAGGGAACGGCGAGAATAGAGGGAGTCACTCCATGCGGACTCCGCGTACAGAAACAGCGAGAACACGGGGAATGCTTCGAAATTTGATTTTGTTCTAAAAGAAATATGTAGTCGACGAAATTAGTCTGGATCCACTTTATTTTTGGTTTTGTTTATTCTGATTGTTTTTAATTAATTTTACATTGCACCAACACCAGCAAAAATTGATTCCCCTCCAAATCTGAAAGGGAGTCCTTTTCGACGAGGATGATGATAATCGGAGTACTCCCCGTCGGTGAGGACTCGCGAGAATACGGGGAGTGAGTCCCCAGAACAAACAAAAACGCGGGGACTCCTCAAGTGGAGTCCTCGGGGAACGGCGAGAATACGCCTTAGATCCTTTTTACCAAGATATTCTTGCATTTTATCCAACAAAAATTGTAAATTCTCCGGTGACTCAGCAAATAGCACCGCACGTCATCTGGAAACAAAAGTTTACATAGCTGACAAATATCTAAATACAACACAGGAGCTCCCGCCTCCAACAAAAAATCATGAAAATCGTTAATAAACAAAGAAAATAGTTTCGGAGACAGGCAACAACCCTGTTTTACCCCCTAACTCACAAAAACCAAAACTTTCCCACCGCCCTTGCGACGAACTTAGTTACCTTATACATGTTCACCAATAATCTAACAAAAAGGTACGGAAGACCAATTAAATAGTAACTCCTCCACTGAGATCTCTCTCCTAACATTGTCAAAAGCCCCTTTTAAATCCAACAAGAGCTACGAGCTCATATGGCACTTGTTACGAGTAGGCACGGCTCGGTTATGTCAATGATATATCTAGTGTTTGCTAGGTGTCTTCCCACCAAGTTTCATCTCGATCCCTCCAATCATAGCGTTTTCCAATATTTCCGGTTCTCCCCTCCAGCTCCCCCCAAAAGTCACCGGATCCGGTCCGGATTTTAAGTGGGTCGTCTGAGGCATGAGGTCTTTCCAAATATCAAGTTTCATCGAGATCCGGTCACCCGTTCAAAAGTTATAAATACCTCAAGATACCGGATTCCCCCTCCCTCCACTCCCCCGACAGTGCCCGAATCGGCTCGGTTATGTCAATGATGTATCTAGTGTTTGCTATGTGTCTTCCCACCAAGTTTCATCTCGATCCCTCCACTCATAGCGTTTCCAAAGATTTCCGGTTGCCCCCTCCAGCTCCCCCCAAAAGTCACCGGATCCGGTCCAGATTTTAAGTGGGTCGTCTGAGGGATGAGGTCTTTCCAAATATCAAGTTCCATCGAGATCCGATCATCCGTTCAAAAGTTATAAATACCTCAAGATTCCGGATTCCCCCTCCCTCTACTCCCCCCACAGTACCCGAATCGGCTCGGTTATGTCAATGATGTATCTAGTGTTTGTTAGGTGTCTTCCCACCAAGTTTCATCTCGATCCCTCCACTCATAGCGTTTCCCAAGATTTCCGGTTGCCCCCTCCAGCTCCCCCCAAAAGTCACCGGATCCGGTCCAGATTTTAAGTGGGTCGTCTGAGGGATGAGGTCTTTCCAAATATCAAGTTCCATCGAGATCCGATCCCCCGTTCAAAAGTTATAAATACCTCAAGATTCCGGATTCCCCCTCCCTCTACTCCCCCCACAGTGCCCGAATCGGATCGGTTATGTCAACGATGTATCTAGTGTTTGCTAGGTGTCAACCCACAAAGTTTCATCTCGATCCCTCCACTCATAGCGTTTCCCAAGATTTCCGGTTGCCCCCTCCAGCTCCCCCCAAAAGTCACCGGATCCGGTCCGGATTTTAAGTAGGTCGTCTGAGGCATGAGGTCTTTCCAAATATCAAGTTCCATCGAGATCCGATCACCCGTTCAAAAGTTATAAATACCTCAAGATTCCGGATTCCCCCTCCCTCCACTCCCCCCCCCCACAGTGCCCGAATCGGCTCGGTTATGTCAACGATGTATCTAGTGTTTGCTAGGTGTCTTCCCACAAAGTTTCATCTCGATCCCTCCACTCATAGCGTTTCCCAAGATTTATTTATTTATTTATTTATTTTATTTCAAATAAGGCCAACATGGGCCACAATATAACAAAAACACACTGAACAAACAAACAAATGTAAATACCAGATCACTTACGTGACTCCTGTCAAAAGTCCCGCATACAACTGACGAGTCCACGCAAGCCATACAGGCAGAGAAAGCCGCATCTGAGGCCCACAAAGGATCCTAAGAAGTGGGCTAGGGGATCGGAGGATCCTGGTTTGAAGGGAAAGAATTGACCGCCTCCGAAGTTCACCAAAAGATGGAAGCCCTTCACCAACAAACATTCCCGATGCACTACAATTCCAAGGAAGACCGTGAAGCCACCGGAACGAATTATTATACATTACCCGAAAAGAATTCTCACATTTCACACTAACATTACAAGCAAGAGGAAGGCAGTAAAGTGGCGTGCAGTAAGCCCTGAAAAGAAAGCTCTTTACCGGGGCCTCGCAACTACCAAACCTCCTTATCAGTATATTTGCTCTAATAGATAGAGACCTCATAAGCGAAGAAACATGCGCTTCAGCAGTCATCGAAGATGAAAACGTGAAACCCAAGTATTTGAAATGCTGGACGACTTGAATCTTTGAACTAGATAGTACATGTTAAATTAGTGTTACGTTAGGAGTATTTCTCTCTAATCGTTTATGCTTTAACTGTTGTACGAAACCGAGTATCTAATATACGTGTAGCGTGTACCCGAGCGGTTGGTACATATTAGACTATACCGGTACTCTGATCTTAATCCTCGAAGGGTTGGTTCGTAACTGTGGAGGGGGGAGTTCGGACGGTAGGTCCTAGGTCCTACATTCAATACACAGTGGTTAGAAAACACACTTACTTTTAATATTGAAGTTCTGCATACATCGAATACATCTGATAATCCAACGATCACTACTGTCTTAAGACTAGCTTAAGACTGCCCTTTTACATATGAGTACATTCGTCTTATATAGTGCTCTTTTCTTAAATCGTTTCCAAGTCTTGGCTAAAGCATTTTGGCCAGCTCTAACATAAGCATTTTTAAGAAAGTGAGTCGAGAAAAGGCATTTTGCACGAGTTGCTAAAAAGATTTGGAATTAAATATTTCGTGTCGTTACACTCCTCACGCCTTCCAAAAAGTGTCTCCCGACACAGCTCTAAAAATACCTACAACGTATAATTTTACTTGCTCAACCAGGTTGAAGGTTGTCATATCAGCCATTTTTAACAATTTACTTATTGTGTCAAAAATCTGATTTCAAGGGATACCGTTTACGGTTAAACTAAAATATTCCAGTAAACCTGGTAAACCTGTCACCTTTAACCCAGAAAGTGTTGGGTTACCACCTTGTGCCATTGTACCATTTCCTTTATAAACTAGCAACCAGCGGCCAACAACTATTTGGTGTGAACTTTAATTTGCGCCACCAATCTCTTTAAGTTAGCTCTCGCCGTCACTTAGCACTGGATATCGCTTCTGAACCCTTTGTCAGCCTTAGGCTGACAACTTCCAGTGTATGGATATATCTTTGGTAGTGGCATTTTTCTCCATAGTATCAGGTCTACCCAATTTACTTATAGAACCTTTGCTTCTTAGGTTCTTCAATTACTAATTACTTTTTATCGTTACCGAAATCAGAAGTTTGGACTTTGAGTTTACACTTCCCTTCCTCCCTTAGAAAAGAATAGCGCCTATATGACAACTTTCAACTGGAAAATCCTATCCCTGCAAATACATCTATCCTAGTCTATACAGGGCACTTTCAAATTACTGTCTCAAATACGTCCGATGTTCGTAATAAAATATAGACCTAGCACTTGCAACTCAATCCTGTTAAAAATCCTACTATCTTTACTTATTACTGGGGCAACCATCTTTGGTTATAACTTGAACTTCTCAACCCCAAAGCCTAAATCCTAAAACAACATTAACTTGGAAATAAAGTATGGAAACAATTTCTTTAAGTTCCCAAATCACTAACTATTACTTGCCAATCTTCTAGGCAAATCGTCTGTCGACTAATGCTACTACATAAGGATTTCCTATCCTGTATCGACCATTACTGTGGTCACTTTTGCCGATGTCTGAATGTTTCTGAATACGGTAAGGTCAGACTTACGCATACGGCATTGTCTTTCGCTTTCTCAAGCTATGTCTTCTTTTGGAACTCAACATCCGGGTCCCAGCTGTCTCGTGATGGTACTGCGCCATCTTCCTTCTATGAACGGTCACCTCTTCTTCCGAAGTTTCATAAGACTTCTTCCGTTGTCTGATTGGGTTCTTCCTCCCCTTCAGTTTCTATGTTTGCTTGTGTTCTCTTCTGCATAGCCTCTTCTTGGGCTAGAGAACCGTTTCCTTTCTTCTTGTGACAAGGCTCGTAGTCAGCCTTGCTTGAAATTCATCTTCTGGAACGTATAGCTGCGAGGACAGCTATCTGACATCTCTGTGCTGAAGATACTGGGTCGATTCCTTGTAAGGTTGTCCTTCCGCTCGCTTGTGGGTGCGAGCACTTCTGGTATGGCGAACTCATCGTTGGTGTCTCTCTTACTCGACTGAATTGTAACTCGGACTTAAACCCACAATATTAGTTGCGTACTTGCTTATTTTCACGGGAAACCAGCTGTCGACCCATTTTAGTTTAATTCTTTAAACCATTCCAGCTTTCCCTTATAGCAAAATCTCTTTCTGCAGTAGCAGTAATTAAATCCTTCTAATCAAATCTTTTGTTCTTAAAGATTTATAACGCAGTTTCTGCTGTTTTAAACTCTCTTTTAGGACAACCTTATTTCCTCCTTAATAGTCCTTGGTCCGAAGTTACCAGTTGTTTCAGAGAGACACATTGCCTGTAAAATACAATACAGATTAATCCAAATCTGTTAATCTTGGTGGGTACTTCTTCCCACCCAGGGGTGACACAAACTCACCCCCCGCTTCCTTAAAGCATTTCTCAAAGGAGAAATTTGATTATCCCGGCGGTTACTTCTTCCCGCCCCGTGGTGACCAAACTCACCCCTCGCTATCTGTTAGCATTTAATCGAATGAAACTTGGCCTAAGTTACATTTAATTTTAGTGGTATTCCACTTCCTTCAGTTAGGAGTACATTCTCTTAAAGCACAAGTTACTAGATCTCAAAGGAATTCTTGAGGAGAATCATTCGTCAACGTTGCTCCTCTTTACCTTTATCACTAGGGAACAGGGTAGGGTAAAACAAAAATTGGGTGCGCGCGATCAAGTGCATTCAGGTGAACGACAGTTCATGACGCTGTTATTCACTTAACGCGTAGTAATCGTAAATTAATTTTATTCTCCCCCTATTTCTGTGTCCCACCTCCCAGTTTCGTGTATGTTAACTTGTCTGGCTGCTTTCTGTCTCGTAATGGTCTCGACTGTCTACTTGAGAGCGACTCAAGATACAGTTTGTACTCCTCCTGTTTTGCTTTCTTTGATGCTTGATCTGCTGCCTTTGCAGCATCTAAATCTAGCCTACCCCTGTTGCTCGATGTGGCTTGGTCAAATTTATGTTGGTGCAAACGTTGTTCGATGTGACTTTTCCTTACCAACCGTTTGGCTGCCAAGCCACTTGACTGTGGTAAACTATTTGATCGCCCGCGGATAGGTTCTACAGGGGCAAACGCATCGACTGACGGTTCCCCTACAGCCTGCTGCGTAGGGATTTCGGTTGTCAGTTGTTCTGATGGCTTCTCTGAGCCAACTGGTTCTGGAATAGACTCCGCTTCTTTTCTAGTAGGCTTCTCTGAGGCAACTGTATCTGGAGTTGACTCTGCTTCTTGCCTAGAGCTTCCTGCTGTTTCCCGCAGGGGTGTCGAGACGATCTCTGGTCCTTTCGTCTCTCTTGTGTTTGCTGAGTCGCCTATTCTCTGTTCAAGAGCTTCGCTTCTGTCTTCCGTTGCGGACAAGGGAGACTTCGACTCGTTTGAGGCTGATGAACTCGACATGTTTCTCGGAGGGCTCCTCCTCCGCCATAGCTCTTCATCAGCTCTACATGTCTGAGGCAACTGTATCTGACGCGGGGCCTGAACCGGTACTTCTTTTTGAGCTTTGGCTCTTGCTCAACTTTTCTTCTTTGCGTTTTCTCCTTTCAGCAACCGCCTCCCAATCGACTGGTCCTAACAATGGCTCTACCAGGTATTTGTCTACTGTCGCTAGCCATCTCTTTGGATTATATTTTGCTGCAGATCCACTTGATTTCTTGACTTCTGGACTGCTTCGCGAAACAGAAGGTTTTGCGATGTCGACGTTCCGATCTCGCAGTGGACTCTCAGTCTCCTTTTGCTTCGGCAAAGGGGTAGAACATGAGGGTCCTGGCGTAAACAGCAGTTCCTTCGGCTGGAAAACTTCGTCTCCTCCTATCGAGTCGTCGTACTTCTGACCTAGATAGTTGTCCCAGGCAAGCTCGCTTGGTGTCGCTTTTGTTCTTTCAAGGAATCGGTCCTTGAAGTCGGGAGTGCCTTCGATATCCAAGTCTGCTGGTGACGAGTATCTTCTTCTTTCTGCTGTTTCAGGTGTCCACTGAAATGGGCTTGGCCAATCTGAATAGTCACCATCGTGCAGTTCACTTGGTATCTTATATCTTGGTGTCCTGGGAGCGGAGACTGGTGTATCTGAGAATTCTTGCTCACTGTCTTCCGACTCTTCCTCTGCTGGTGGTATGATGGGTGAACGTGTGTTTCCTCCGGCAGAAGAGTTTGTGTTTTCGAAGAAATGAGCTGGAACGCTTGTCTGGGCTGGCTCAGTTGATCTCGAGGGTCTAGCAGCGCTGGTATTGCTTGGTATCTGCTGAGTGCTCGGCCTTCCCCCTTCGTCACCACTTTCATCATCTGAAGAATCGGATCCGTCGTCTGATGAATCGGATTCCTCGTCCCTGTGTGGTGGATCAGCAAACCGCACTTTCCTGGCTGGTTTTGCTGATGTTTGTATTTCCTCTTCAACTTCGACCTGGCCTTCCCAAAGCCGATACGGTGTATAAGGCTTTAGGCGATTCTGATGTACAACTGATTTCTTGTTGTCGCTTACTCGAGTGATTTCGTAGTTGAGTTTGTTCTCTAGTGCTGCTGTCACTCGGTATGGTCCCGCCCAGCGAATTTTGTCCAGCTTTTGGTGTCTTGCCTCCGGTGGAACATGAAGCAAAACCAACTGTCCCACTTCAAACTGATGATACTTCAGATTTGTATCATATTGTCTCTTCTGTTTCTCCTTTGCTGCTTTGATATTTTGACCCACCATGTCAAAAGCTAGCTTCTGTCTCATTATCAACTCAGATTTGTAGTTTACGTCTGAGTCGTAAAATGTGCGACTGTTGATAATGCCATCTGATGGGAAACGAGGTTCACGCAAAAATGTCATATAGTGAGGCGTGTCCTGTATTGATTCTTGGTAGGCCGTGTTAATCGCCCACTGGACATATGGAAGAAAGTTCTCCCAATCTGAAAAATCTCGTCGGCTCACATACATACTGAGAATATTTGCAATTTCCCTGTTGTGTCTTTCGGTGGCCCCATTACAGGCTGGATGGAAACTTGAAGTCCTGAGTCCTTTAATATTCAAAATTTCGAGAGTAGCTTTAAAAACTGAACTCATGAATTCGCTACCTTGGTCACTGATTATTCGATCACAGCAACCATAGATCAGGACAAATTTCTCGACAAACGCCTTAGCGACCTCGTTTGCCGACTTATCAGGAATAGGTGCTAAAGTCACGTGCTTAGTAAAGTGATCAGTAATCACGAGCACGTACTTGTTACCTTGGTCCGACCGATTGAACGGACCCAATAAGTCTAAACCGACCAACTCTAAGGGACGACTTACCTCCGGGAGCGACCCAAGAGGCGCTTTCGGTGTGTAAGGTAAGCCTTTACGCTGACTACATTTTAGACAACCTTGAACATAACCCTTGATGATTGAAAACATGTCTCTGAAATAGCAGCGCTCTCGTATGCGCTGATAAGTGCGCATAAAGGCGAAATGTCCTGCCAGCGGAGAGTCATGGAAAAACTCAAGCGTTTCCCTTATTAAGCTCGTCGGCAAAACCGGTACCACCTTGATATCCGAGCGACGGCACTTGTTTGTTGGTATCGAGAGGTAACAAACAAGTTCGGATTCTTCATCGATAACAAAATTCTGAATTTCTCGCAGTACAAGTCTTTCAGTTTCTTGCGTCATTCTTTTTCCAGTACTCAAATGATCGCGAATGACTTTGCAGAAAACATCCTTAGACTGCAAATCTCGCATATGAGCTGTTGACTTAAATGGTAAGTCACTGATACTCGTTAAATTGACATTTACTGTAGGCAACCTTGACAGTGCATCTGGAACAATGTTCTTAGGACCGGGTATGTATTGAATGTCGAAATCATACCCTTGGAGCTCCATCTGAAAACGCGCCCATTTACCCGTAGCGTCGTTCTTATTCATGATCCATGTTAAAGGTCTATGGTCGGAGAAAACGGTGAACTTCTTGCCAAGCAGATAAGGTCTAAATGTCCGAATATGGTAAACAACAGCGATCGCTTCCTTCTCGGTTGCTGAATGCTTTCGTTCTGCAGTATTCAAGGTTCTGGACGAGAAACGAAGGATCCTCTCTTGCCCATCCTGAACTTGAGCAAGCACTCCACCAATAGCAACGTCTGAAGCGTCTACTTTCAGGATCATAGGGTTAGCTCCAGGACTAAAATCAGGAAGTCCTAAAATTGGCTTCTGAAGAAGGTTCGATCGCAACTTTTCGAAAGCTTCTCGTTGTTCTAGCCCAAAATCAAAATTTGTTCCTTTCTTGGTAAGGCGGGTAAGGCATTCTGCTATTCCGGAAAAATTTCTGAAGAATTTGCGGAAATAGGAAAACAATCCAAGTGCAGAACGAAGCTCATGTAGGTTCTTCGGGTAAGCTAACTCTTCGATAGCAGTTATCTTACTTGGGTCCGGTTTTATCCCTTTCCTGGATATCTGGTGTCCCAAGTAAGTCAGTTCTTCCTTGAAAAAGGAACACTTTTTACCCTTAAGCTTCAGATTAGCCCGCCTAAGTGCCTCGAAAACCTTTGACAATGCAGCAAAATGCTCTTCGTCTGTCTTGTTGGCAGCCAGGATGTCATCTAGGTAGACTGAGATACCTAGCTGAAACAGGTGATTCAGTATCCTATTCATCAGCCTAGAGTAATGCGCAGGTGCGTTGGACAGACCAAAAGGCATCTTCTTGAACTGGTAGACCGGTGTGCCTGGCGCTGCAAAGGCTGTGATTGGTCTCGAGTCTTCATCGATAGTACATTGCCAGTATCCAGAGATGGCGTCCATGCTGCTGTAGACACTGCATCCATGAAGTCTATCCAGCAGCTGGTCTATGTGTGGCAGTGGATAAGAGTCTTTCCTGGTAAGACTATTGACCTTCCGTAGGTCAATGACTGCCCGCTTTGATCCATCTTTCTTCGGTACTATCAGCAATGGGCTCAGCCATGGTGAACTTGATTCTTCGATTACTCCGCACTTCAGCACCTTGTCAATTTCAGCATGTACAGATGTCTCCAGGTGTGCAGGAATTCTGTACGGTCTCATACGGCTTGGAGGATTGTTGCCAACGTCAATAGTGAATGGTTCCAGGTCACATTCACCTAGGTCGAACTCATCTTTCGCGAAAACATCGTTGTTGTTAACCAGGAAATCTTCAATGACCTTTTTCCTTCTTGAGTTCTTCTGTAGATGGTCCAGTTTGAACTGCGAAAGAAAAGCTTCGCGCTCTCTTTCTGTCATTGGTCGGCACTTCCTGCGATTTTCTGACGTCAGAGTTAAGCTGTTGACCGTTACACAGTCTTTCTGTTCAAATTTCGTCCCAGTAGCAACACTCATCCGTGGAACTTTAACGACTGCGTCTGATGAATTTTCTACATATATCGAAACCAGCCCTTCCTCAGGTGTCGCAACTTGATCTAAGATTACCAACTGAGGAAACTTTTGAACAAACTGATCCGCTGCAACAACCAAAACATCTCTGAAATCCCACATTCGACGTGGAGCCAAACATAACCTGCTTATCGAAAACGGCGGTAGTTTGACTGGCAACACTGTTGTCAATTCAACATTAGTGCTATCTGACTCATCTTTGACTTCCGCAACAACACTACACGACCTAGCGGAATCCTTCCTAACAAGGGAGTCTCTCTCCGTGTCAACGTAAAAACTATGTCGCTTCATAAACGTGTATCCTAATATCATCGGAATCCTTAAAGCATCACTGACGAAAAACTTTTCCTCGCAGCGTTCGTCTCCAATCTTAACAAAATCCGTGATGACACCTCTGACGTCTAAACCGTGCCCAGACGCACTTTTAACCAACGTGGAGTCTTCTTTGAGTCCCTCCTGGACTCTATGTGGCAACCTCCTGAAGAGGGCCCTACTAATGAGGCTAATGCCGGAACCCGTGTCCGCCAATGCCTCTACCTGTACTCCACACAACGTGACGTCAACAAAAGGTGCATCCTTCGCGCAATTATACGCACTAATGTAAGAAGGACGACGGAAATTGCGGGGCGCCGGATTCCTCTTTACTCTGGAACCGCGCCCCCTCGCCAGTTTAAATGCCTCGATGAATTTTTGTTTGCTGGCTCAAGACCTCTTGACCAGCAATTCCTTGCGATGTGCCCGACCTTGGCACATTTCGCACAAATCGGTTTCCCACTAGCATCCCAGGCGTATGCGTTCCTGTTTTCTGTTTGTCTGGTGTGGGTATGAATTTTAGTGTTGTGTTTCTGCCATGTAATTTGGCCTCGGTTATTACTTTTCGTGTCAGGTGTATGGTTTGGAGTGTATTTCTGATTTCTGAGACCTGACTGTGCCCGCTGTGGCACTAGTTGCTGAGACTTACCGTTCAGTGACCTGTTAATATTATAATACACCCTTGTATCGCTCTTGCTTTCGTGTTGCAACTTTACCTTTTCCTGAGCGCGATACCATTTTATCAAACACTCCTTAGTGACTTCCCAAGAATCGGGGTCCCGCAAATAAACCTTTTCACTCAAACCTCTTGCCAAGTGGTCGTGAACCATTGTTTTCAGGAGCGACTGCAAAAGCTGAAAAGAAGAACCTGGTGTGTTGCTCGCTGCTGGCATAGCATCTAGACCAAGTTGGTTCAGAGCCTTCAGCTCGATACTTTCAACAAATCTGAAAGGTTCCTGCCCCTCTTCTAAATACAATTTTTCGTACAAAAGCCGGTCTTTCTTTGACGTGCTTTGGAAACGCTCCTTGAATGCCGTCCGAAGTGCCGCAAAACTTGTGAATTTTCCTTCACTAGCCCTGAAAAAGTCTAACGCCACCCCCCGACATTTGTGCCGCACAATTTTTATCAGCTCCGGGTCCTTAATTTCATCTTCGTCCCAAGCCGATACATCTCTAACTTTATCCAAAAATTCATCCACATCCGTCCTTCCCTCGAAAAAATCGACGGTCTCGGCCGCTTTTAATAATAACTCAATTTTCCCGGCCATTTCAAAACAAAATCGTCAAAAATTCTGCCCTATCAGAAACCAACCGGAACTCTCCCTTCCACAGCAAAACGATGTCACCAGTGTTAAATTAGTGTTACGTTAGGAGTATTTCTCTCTAATCGTTTATGCTTTAACTGTTGTACGAAACCGAGTATCTAATATACGTGTAGCGTGTACCCGAGCGGTTGGTACATATTAGACTATACCGGTACTCTGATCTTAATCCTCGAAGGGTTGGTTCGTAACTGTGGAGGGGGAGTTCGGACGGTAGGTCCTAGGTCCTACATTCAATACACAGTGGTTAGAAAACACACTTACTTTTAATATTGAAGTTCTGCATACATCGAATACATCTGATAATCCAACGATCACTACTGTCTTAAGACTAGCTTAAGACTGCCCTTTTTCATAGGAGTACATTCGTCTTATATAGTGCTCTTTTCTTAAATCGTTTCCAAGTCTTGGCTAAAGCATTTTGGCCAGCTCTTAACATAAGCATTTAAAGTGAGTCGAGAAAAGGCATTTTGCAAGAGTTGCTAAAAAGATTTGGAATTAAATATTTCGTGTCGTTACACTCCTCACGCCTTCCAAAAAGTGTCTCCCGACACAGCTCTAAAAATACCTACAACATATAATTTTACTTGCTCAACCAGGTTGAAGGTTGTCATATCAGCTATTTTTAACAATTTGCTTATGGTGTCAAAAATCTGATTTCAAGGGATACCGTTTACGGTTAACTAAAATATTCCAGTAAACCAGGTAAACCTGTCACCTTTAACCCAGAAAGTGTTGGGTTACCACCTTGTGCCATTGTACCATTTCCTTTATAAACTAGCAACCAGCGGCCAACAACTATTTGGTGTGAACTTTAATCTGCATCACCAATCTCTTTAAGTTAGCTCTCGCCGTCACTTAGCACTGGGTATCGCTTCCGAACCCTTTGTCAGCCTTAGGCTGACAACTTCCAGTGTATGGATATATCTTTGGTAGTGGCATTTTTCTCCATAGTATCAGGTCTACCCAATTTACTTATAGAACCTTTGCTTCTTAGGTTCTTTAATTACTAATTACTGCTTATCGTTACCGAAATCAGAATTTTGGAGTTTGAGTTTACACTTCCCTTCCTCCCTTAGAAAAGAATAGCGCCTATATGACAACTTTCAACTGGAAAATCCTATCCCTGCAAATACATAGTCTATACAGGGCACTTTCAAATTACTGTCTCAAATACGTCCGATGTTCGTAATAAAATATAGACCTAACACTTGCAACTCAATCCTGTTAAAAATCCTACTATCTTTACTTATTACTGGGGCAACCATCTTTGGTTATAACTTGAACTTCTCAACCCCAAAGCCTAAATCCTAAAACAACATTAACTTGGAAATAAAGTATGGAAACAATTTCTTTAAGTTCCCAAATCACTAACTATTACTTGCCAATCTTCTAGGCAAATCGTCTGTCGACTAATGCTACTACATAAGGATTTCCTATCCTGTATCGACCATTACTGTGGTCACTTTTGCCGATGTCTGAATGTTTCTGAATACGGTAAGGTCAGACTTACGCATACGGCATTGTCTTTCGCTTTCTCAAGCTATGTCTTCTTTTGGAACTCAACATCCGGGTCCCAGCTGTCTCGTGATGGTACTGCGCCATCTTCCTTCTATGAACGGTCACCTCTTCTTCCGAAGTTTCATAAGGCTTCTTCCGTTGTCTGATTGGGTTCTTCCTCCTCTTCAGTTTCTATGTTTGCTTGTGTTCTCTTCTGCATGGCCTCTTCTTGGGCTAGAGAACCGTTTCCTTTCTTCTTGTGACAAGGCTCGTAGTCAGCCTTGCTTGAAATTCATCTTCTGGAACGTATAGCTGCGATGACAGCTATCTGACATCTCTGTGCTGAAGATACTGGGTCGATTCCTTGTAAGGTTGTCCTTCCGCTCGCTTGTGGGTGCGAGCACTTCTGGTATGGCGAACTCATCGTTGGTGTCTCTCTTACTCGACTGAATTGTAACTCGGACTTAACCCACAATATTAGCTGCTTTATTTGCTTATTTTTACGGGAAACCAGCTGTCGACCCATTTTAGTTTAATCCTTTAAACCATTAAAGCTTTCCCTTAAAGCAAAATCTCTTTCTGCACCAGCAACGGAGCTTTAGTTAAATCCTTTACTCTTAAAGATTTACGACGCAGCTTCTGCTGTTTGAAACTCTCTTTTAGGACAATCTTATTTCCTTCTTAATAGTCCTTGGTCCGAAGTTACCAGTTGTTTCAGAGAAACACATTACCTGTAAAATACAAAACAGATTAATCCGAATCTGTTAATCTTGGTGGGTATTTCTTCCCACCCAGGGGTGACAAAAACTCACCCCCCGCTTTCTTGAAGCATTTCTCAAAGGAGAAATCTAATTATCCTGGCGGTTACTTCTTTCCGCCTAGGGGTGACCAAACTCACCCCTCGCTATCTATTAGCATTACTCGAATGAAACTTGGCCAAAGTTCCATTGATTTTAAGTGGTGTTCCATTTGCTCTCCAGTCAGGAGTACATTCTCTTAAAGCACAAGTTATTAGTTCTGTACTGGGATTTCAGGGGAAAATTCACGAATAAATCGAATCGGGAAATCAAACCTATTTCTTGCATATCTTACAGTGTAAATCAAGTAGACCAACAGTGACCGAGCTCACTCAAGGTTTGTTGGCGCATGACAACACTGTACAAAACAATTCTTTACCTTCTTCACAAAAGAATAGGGTAATTAAGACAACTTTAGAATATTAGGTTTTTACGCTCAAATGTGATTAAGTGCGCTCAAGGGAAACACAGCTCCGGATCTGTAATTCACTCAGCGTGCAGTAATCTTTAAAATTTGCATCCCTATTTCTGTGTCCCACCTCCCAGTTTCGTGTATGTTAACTTGTCTGGCTGCTTTCTGTCTCGTAATGGTCTCGACTGTCTACTTGAGAGCGACTCAAGATACAGTTTGTACTCCTCCTGTTTTGCTTTCTTTGATGCTTGATCTGCTGCCTTTGCAGCATCTAAATCTAGCCTACCCCTGTTGCTAGATGTGGCTTGGTCAAATTTATGTTGGTGCAAACGTTGTTCGATGTGACTTTTCCTTACCAACCGTTTGGCTGCCAAGCCACTTGACTGGGGTAAACTATTCGATCGCCCGCGGATTGGTTCTACAGGGGCAAATGCATCGACTGACGGTTCCCCTACAGCCTGCTGCGTAGGGATTTCGGTCGTCAGTTGTTCTGATGGCTTCTCCGAGCCAACTGGTTCTGGAATAGACTCCGCTTCTTTTCTAGTAGGCTTCTCTGAGGCAACTGGATCTGGAGTTGACTCTGCTTCTTGCCTAGAGCTTCCTGCTGTTTCCCGCAGGGGTGTCGAGACGATCTCTGGTCCTTTCGTCTCTCCTGTGTTTGCTGAGTCGCCTATTCTCTGTTCAAGAGCTTCGCTTCTGTCTTCCGTTGCGGACAAGGGAGACTTCGACTCGTTTGAGGCTGATGAACTCGACATGTTTCTCGGAGGGCTCCTCCTCCGCCATAGCTCTTCATCAGCTCTACATGTCTGAGGCAACTGCTCTGACGCGGGGCCTGAACCGGTACTTCTTTTTGAGCTTTGGCTCTTGCTCAACTTTTCTTCTTTGCGTTTTCTCCTTTCAGCAACCGCCTCCCAATCAACTGGTCCTAACAATGGCTCTACCAGCCATTTGTCTACTGTCGCTAGCCATCTCTTTGCATTATATTTTGCTGCAGATCCACTTGATTTCTTGACATCTGGACTGCTTCGCGAAACAGAAGGTTTTGCGATGTCGACGTTCCGATCTCGCAGTGGACTCTCAGTCTCCTTTTGCTTCGGCAAAGGGGTAGAACATGAGGGTCCTGGCGTAAACAGCAGTTCCTTCGGCTGGAAAACTTCGTCTCCTCCTATCGAGTCGTCGTACTTCTGACCTAGATAGTTGTCCCAGGCAAGCTCGCTTGGTGTCGCTTTTGTTCTTTCAAGGAATCGGTCCTTGAAGTCGGGAGTGCCTTCGATATCCAAGTCTGCTGGTGACGAGTATCTTCTTCTTTCTGCTGTTTCAGGTGTCCACTGAAATGGGCTTGGCCAATCTGAATAGTCACCATCGTGCAGTTCACTTGGTATCTTATATCTTGGTGTCCTGGGAGCGGAGACTGCTGTATCTGAGAATTCTTGCTCACTGTCTTCCGACTCTTCCTCTGCTGGTGGTATGACAGATGAACGTGTGTTTCCTCCGGCAGAAGAGTTTGGGTTTTCGAAGAAATGAGCTGGAACGCTTGTCTGGGCTGGCTCAGTTGATCTCGAGGGTCTAGCAGAGCTGGTATTGCTTGGTATCTGCTGATTGTTTGGCCTCCCCCCTTCGTCACCACTTTCATCATCTGAAGAATCGGATCCGTCGTCTGATGAATCGGATTCCTCGTCCCTGTGTGGTGGATCAGCAAACCGCACTTTCCTGGCTGGTTTTGCCGATGTTTGTATTTCCTCTTCAACTTCGACCTGGCCTTCCCAAAGCCGATACGGTGTATAAGGCTTTAGGCGATTCTGATGTACAACTGATTTCTTGTTGTCGCTTACTCGAGTGATTTCGTAGTTGAGTTTGTTCTCTAGTGCTGCTGTCACTCGGTATGGTCCCGCCCAGCGAATTTTGTCCAGCTTTTGGTGTCTTGCCTCCGGTGGAACATGAAGCAAAACCAGCTGTCCCACTTCAAACTGATGATACTTCAGATTTGTATCATAGTGTCTCTTCTGTTTCTCCTTTGCTGCTTTGATATTTTGACCCACCATGTCAAAAGCTAGCTTCTGTCTCATTATCATCTCAGATTTGTAGTTTACGTCTGAGTCGTAAAATGTGCGACTGTTGATAATGCCATCTGATGGGAAACGAGGTTCACGCAAAAATGTCATATAGTGAGGCGTGTCCTGTATTGATTCTTGGTAGGCCGTGTTAATCGCCCACTGGACATATGGAAGAAAGTTCTCCCAATCCGAAAAATCTCGTCGGCTCACATACATACTGAGAATATTTGCAATTTCCCTGTTGTGTCTTTCGGTGGCCCCATTACAGGCTGGATGGAAACTTGAAGTCCTGAGTCCTTTAATATTCAAAATTTCGAGAGTAGCTTTAAAAACTGAACTCATGAATTCGCTACCTTGGTCACTGATTATTCGATCACAGCAACCATAAATCAGGACAAATTTCTCGACAAACGCCTTAGCGACCTCGTTTGCCGACTTATCAGGAATAGGTGCCAAAGTTACGTGCTTAGTAAAGTGATCAGTAATCACGAGCACGTACTTGTTACCTTGGTCCGACCGATTGAACGGACCCAACAAGTCTAAACCGACCAACTCTAAAGGACGACTTACCTCCGGGAGCGACCCAAGAGGCGCTTTTGGTGTGTAAGGTAAGCCTTTACGCTGACTACATTTTAGACAACCTTGAACATAACCCTTGATGATTGAAAACATGTCTCTGAAATAGCAGCGCTCTCGTATGCGCTGATAAGTGCGCATGAAGGCGAAATGTCCTGCCAGCGGAGAGTCATGGAAAAACTCAAGCGTTTCCCTTATTAAGCTCGTCGGCAAAACCGGTACCACCTTGATATCCGAGCGACGGCACTTGTTTGTTGGTATCGAGAGGTAACAAACAAGTTCGGATTCTTCATCGATAACAAAATTCTGAATTTCTCGCAGTACAAGTCTTTCAGTTTCTTGCGTCATTCTTTTTCCAGTACTCAAATGATCGCGAATGACTTTGCAGAAAACATCCTTAGACTGCAAATCTCGCATATGAGCTGTTGACTTAAATGGTAAGTCACTGATACTCGTTAAATTGACATTTACTGTAGGCAACCTTGACAGTGCATCTGGAACAATGTTCTTGGGACCAGGTATGTATTGAATGTCAAAATCATACCCTTGGAGCTCCATCTGAAAACGCGCCCATTTACCCGTAGCGTCGTTCTTATTCATGATCCATGTTAAAGGTCTATGGTCGGAGAAGACGGTGAACTTCTTGCCAAGCAGATAAGGTCTAAATGTCCGAATATGGTAAACAACAGCGATCGCTTCCTTCTCGGTTGCTGAATGCTTTCGTTCTGCAGTATTCAAGGTTCTGGACGAGAAACGAAGGATCCTCTCTTGCCCATCCTGAACTTGAGCAAGCACTCCACCAATAGCAACGTCTGAAGCGTCTACTTTCAGGATCATATGGTTAGCTCCAGGACTAAAATCAGGAAGTCCTAAAATTGGCTTCTGAAGAAGGTTCGATCGCAACTTTTCGAAAGCCTCTCGTTGTTCTAGCCCAAAATCAAAATTTGTTCCTTTCTTGGTAAGGCGGGTAAGGCATTCTGCTATTCCGGAAAAATTTCTGATGAATTTGCGGAAATAGGAAAACAATCCAAGTGCAGAACGAAGCTCATGTAGGTTCTTCGGGTAAGCTAACTCTTCTATAGCAGTTATCTTACTTGGGTCCGGTTTTATCCCTTTCCTGGATATCTGGTGTCCCAAGTAAGTCAGTTCTTCCTTGAAAAAGGAACACTTTTTACCCTTAAGCTTCAGATTAGCCCGCCTAAGTGCCTCGAAAACCTTTGACAATGCAGCAAAATGTTCTTCGTCTGTCTTGTTGGCAGCCAGGATGTCATCTAGGTAGACTGAGATACCTAGCTGAAACAGGTGATTCAGTATCCTATTCATCAGCCTAGAGTAATGCGCAGGTGCGTTGGACAGACCAAAAGGCATCTTCTTGAACTGGTAGACCGGTGTGCCTGGCGCTGCAAAGGCTGTGATTGGTCATTAGTGTTAACGTAAAAATAAGCAAATAAAGCAGCTAATATTGTGGGTTAAGTCCGAGTTACAATTCAGTCGAGCAAGAGAGACACCAACGATGAGTTCGCCATACCAGAAGTGCTCGCACCCACAAGCGAGCGGAAGGACAACCTTACAAGGAATCGATCCAGTATCTTCAGCACAGAGATGTCAGATAGCTGTCCTCGCAGCTATACGTTCCAGAAGATGAATTTCAAGCAAGGCTGACTACGAGCCTTGTCACAAGAAGAAAGGAAACGGTTCTCTAGCCCAAGAAGAGGCTATGCAGAAGAGAACACAAGCAAACATAGAAACTGAAGAGGAGGAAGAACCCAATCAGACAACGGAAGAAGCCTTATGAAACTTCGGAAGAAGAGGTGACCGTTCATAGAAGGAAGATGGCGCAGTACCATCACGAGACAGCTGGGACCCGGATGTTGAGTTCCAAAAGAAGACATAGCTTGAGAAAGCGAAAGACAATGCCGTATGCGTAAGTCTGACCTTACCGTATTCAGAAACATTCAGACATCGGCAAAAGTGACCACAGTAATGGTCGATACAGGATAGGAAATCCTTATGTAGTAGCATTAGTCGACAGACGATTTGCCTAGAAGATTGGCAAGTAATAGTTAGTGATTTGGGAACTTAAAGAAGTTGTTTCCATACTTATATTTCCAAGTTAATGTTGTTTTTAGGATTTAGGCTTTGGGGTTTAGAAGTTCAAGTTATAACCAAAGATGGTTGCCCCAGTAATAAGTAAAGATAGTAGGATTTTTAACAGGATTGAGTTGCAAGTGTTAGGTCTATATTTTATTACGAACATCGGACGTATTTGAGACAGTAATTTGAAAGTGCCCTGTATAGACTAGGATAGATGTATTTGCAGGGATAGGATTTTCCAGTTGAAAGTTGTCATATAGGCGCTATTCTTTTCTAAGGGAGGAAGGGAAGTGTAAACTCAAACTCCAAAATTCTGATTTCGGTAACGATAAGCAGTAATTAGTAATTAAAGAACCTAAGAAGCAAAGGTTCTATAAGTAAATTGGGTAGACCTGATACTATGGAGAAAAATGCCACTACCAAAGATATATCCATACACTGGAAGTTGTCAGCCTAAGGCTGACAAAGGGTTCGGAAGCGATACCCAGTGCTAAGTGACGGCGAGAGCTAACTTAAAGAGATTGGTGATGCAGATTAAAGTTCACACCAAATAGTTGTTGGCCGCTGGTTGCTAGTTTATAAAGGAAATGGTACAATGGCACAAGGTGGTAACCCAACACTTTCTGGGTTAAAGGTGACAGGTTTACCTGGTTTACTGGAATATTTTAGTTAACCGTAAACGGTATCCCTTGAAATCAGATTTTTGACACCATAAGTAAATTGTTAAAAATAGCTGATATGACAACCTTCAACCTGGTTGAGCAAGTAAAATTATATGTTGTAGGTATTTTTAGAGCTGTGTCGGGAGACACTTTTTGGAAGGCGTGAGGAGTGTAACGACACGACAAGTCTAAACCGACCAACTCTAAAGGACGACTTACCTCCGGGAGCGACCCAAGAGGCGCTTTTGGTGTGTAAGGTAAGCCTTTACGCTGACTACATTTTAGACAACCTTGAACATAACCCTTGATGATTGAAAACATGTCTCTGAAATAGCAGCGCTCTCGTATGCGCTGATAAGTGCGCATGAAGGCGAAATGTCCTGCCAGCGGAGAGTCATGGAAAAACTCAAGCGTTTCCCTTATTAAGCTCGTCGGCAAAACCGGTACCACCTTGATATCCGAGCGACGGCACTTGTTTGTTGGTATCGAGAGGTAACAAACAAGTTCGGATTCTTCATCGATAACAAAATTCTGAATTTCTCGCAGTACAAGTCTTTCAGTTTCTTGCGTCATTCTTTTTCCAGTACTCAAATGATCGTCTCTACCTTGGTCACTGATTATTCGATCACAGCAACCATAGATCAGGACAAATTTCTCGACAAACGCCTTAGCGACCTCGTTTGCCGACTTATCAGGAATAGGTGCTAAAGTCACGTGCTTAGTAAAGTGATCAGTAATCACGAGCACGTACTTGTTACCTTGGTCCGACCGATTGAACGGACCCAATAAGTCTAAACCGACCAACTCTAAGGGACGACTTACCTCCGGGAGCGACCCAAGAGGCGCTTTCGGTGTGTAAGGTAAGCCTTTACGCTGACTACATTTTAGACAACCTTGAACATAACCCTTGATGATTGAAAACATGTCTCTGAAATAGCAGCGCTCTCGTATGCGCTGATAAGTGCGCATAAAGGCGAAATGTCCTGCCAGCGGAGAGTCATGGAAAAACTCAAGCGTTTCCCTTATTAAGCTCGTCGGCAAAACCGGTACCACCTTGATATCCGAGCGACGGCACTTGTTTGTTGGTATCGAGAGGTAACAAACAAGTTCGGATTCTTCATCGATAACAAAATTCTGAATTTCTCGCAGTACAAGTCTTTCAGTTTCTTGCGTCATTCTTTTTCCAGTACTCAAATGATCGCGAATGACTTTGCAGAAAACATCCTTAGACTGCAAATCTCGCATATGAGCTGTTGACTTAAATGGTAAGTCACTGATACTCGTTAAATTGACATTTACTGTAGGCAACCTTGACAGTGCATCTGGAACAATGTTCTTAGGACCGGGTATGTATTGAATGTCGAAATCATACCCTTGGAGCTCCATCTGAAAACGCGCCCATTTACCCGTAGCGTCGTTCTTATTCATGATCCATGTTAAAGGTCTATGGTCGGAGAAAACGGTGAACTTCTTGCCAAGCAGATAAGGTCTAAATGTCCGAATATGGTAAACAACAGCGATCGCTTCCTTCTCGGTTGCTGAATGCTTTCGTTCTGCAGTATTCAAGGTTCTGGACGAGAAACGAAGGATCCTCTCTTGCCCATCCTGAACTTGAGCAAGCACTCCACCAATAGCAACGTCTGAAGCGTCTACTTTCAGGATCATAGGGTTAGCTCCAGGACTAAAATCAGGAAGTCCTAAAATTGGCTTCTGAAGAAGGTTCGATCGCAACTTTTCGAAAGCTTCTCGTTGTTCTAGCCCAAAATCAAAATTTGTTCCTTTCTTGGTAAGGCGGGTAAGGCATTCTGCTATTCCGGAAAAATTTCTGAAGAATTTGCGGAAATAGGAAAACAATCCAAGTGCAGAACGAAGCTCATGTAGGTTCTTCGGGTAAGCTAACTCTTCGATAGCAGTTATCTTACTTGGGTCCGGTTTTATCCCTTTCCTGGATATCTGGTGTCCCAAGTAAGTCAGTTCTTCCTTGAAAAAGGAACACTTTTTACCCTTAAGCTTCAGATTAGCCCGCCTAAGTGCCTCGAAAACCTTTGACAATGCAGCAAAATGCTCTTCGTCTGTCTTGTTGGCAGCCAGGATGTCATCTAGGTAGACTGAGATACCTAGCTGAAACAGGTGATTCAGTATCCTATTCATCAGCCTAGAGTAATGCGCAGGTGCGTTGGACAGACCAAAAGGCATCTTCTTGAACTGGTAGACCGGTGTGCCTGGCGCTGCAAAGGCTGTGATTGGTCTCGAGTCTTCATCGATAGTACATTGCCAGTATCCAGAGATGGCGTCCATGCTGCTGTAGACACTGCATCCATGAAGTCTATCCAGCAGCTGGTCTATGTGTGGCAGTGGATAAGAGTCTTTCCTGGTAAGACTATTGACCTTCCGTAGGTCAATGACTGCCCGCTTTGATGTTATACAATGAGTAACAAGTGAGTCGAGAAAAGGCATTTTGCACGAGTTGCTAAAAAGATTTGGAATTAAATATTTCGTGTCGTTACATACAGCATCTGGGATAATCTTCAAATGAAGACCACGTGGAATGAATGCCATACACAGCGTTTTCTTCGTGTTGAATACGACATCATGCATCAAAGCAAATTCATCACAAACCGCCAGTAGCTTATTCAGTGCTGCTACTGTTGGGGCAAGAACGGCTAGGTCGTCAGCATAACTAAGGTTGTTGAAACACAGCCCTTGTATGAAGCAACCAACTCCAGTTCTAGCCAACAACAAATTCAAATCATCAACATACAGGTTATACAATAACGGAGACAGCACACCTCCTTGGCGAACCCCATTCAACACTGCGAATGGCTGGCTAATTACACCACTCCACTTCACTCGGAACTGCTGTGTCTGAAACCAAGCAGCTAGGGTTCCAGTTATCCTAGGGTCAATACCCCTAGAGACCATCTTATTCAGAAGCTTCTCGTGGTTAACCCTGTCGAACGCGGCCTTGGCGTCAATAAAACACACAAACACCGGGCTAGAAAACATCCAGAAATACTGGATCACCGCCTGTAAAATAAAAACACAAAAATCGGTTGACGATTCTTCTTTAAACCCAAACTGGTAATGTGAAGAACGAAGCTGGGGTTCAAGAATAGTGTACAAACACTTCTCGAACACCTTCGACACAACTGCAGCCAGTGCAATTGGTCGGTAATTCGAAACTGCAGACATATCACCGGAACCTGTCTTCGGTATGGGAACAAGACATACTTCAGTTAAAGCCTCCGGTTGCCCCCTCCAGCTCCCCCCAAAAGTCACCGGATCCGGTCCGGATTTTAAGTGGGTCGTCTGAGACATGAGGTCGTTCCAAATATCAAGTTTCATCGAGATCCGATCACCCGTTCAAAAGTTAAAAATACCTCAAGATTCCGGATTCCCCCTCCCTCCACTCCCCCCACGGTGCTCGGATCGGGGAAGTGACTATTTCCAACTTAATCATTTGGGGTCCCTGATATGCCTGCCAAGTTTTATCATCCTAGCTTATGTGGAAGTGCCCGAACTAGCAAAACCTGGACAGACTGACAGACCGACAGACCGACGGACGGACAGAAATTGCGATCGCTATATGGCACTTGGCCGAAGGGCAAGTGCCATAAAAATGCAACATATCCAGAATGTCCGGACGGACAAACATTCGCACCTTTTAGGGGCATAAAAACGTCACGAGATTTGTAGAAAAGGTCAACGGTTTAAAGCAAGGGCCTATCCGCTTGGGCGTGGGACCGAAGCACCCTTAGTCGCGGCTTTGTCTGCCCTCGGGACAGTTTCCGGAATAATTAGGTATCATAAGTCTGAATTAATGATTCCTGTCACATGGATAACATATTTCCAGTTAGATTGGCTAAGACTAATGAATCAGGACAAAGAATTGGTAGAAAACAATAAGCGAGTGTGACCCTTTTCAGGGCGAGGAGGGGGTGCTATTGT
The DNA here is from genome assembly GCA_023053575.1 of Branchinecta lynchi. Taxonomy (NCBI): domain Eukaryota; kingdom Metazoa; phylum Arthropoda; class Branchiopoda; order Anostraca; family Branchinectidae; genus Branchinecta; species Branchinecta lynchi. Next base: position 9,478,450 of record JAKZAP010000015.1, read on the forward strand.
TTGTGTAGATCTTTTGAATTGGACCTTGAAGGTTTAACCGAAAAGGGCTAGGATATGACAGTCTAGTTACCCATCACTTGTTCGCTTAAATAATCTTGAAAACCCGATGAAAAAGCGTTAGTTTGTTTTTCTGATATTTCCAAATAATCGATTATCCCATTGTGCTTGCCGCTCTTCCCTTTCTTGTGATATCTCTATGGTGCCTGGAACATTTGGCAACAACACCAGCAGCAAACGAGAAAATAAATTGTGTATCAAATAAACAAAGAAGTGTCTGCAGTCTGCAGTGCCAAAAATAGTGCTAGCTAATGAGGTGTCTTGTGTAGTGATAGTTTAGTGAGTTTCGCGGGCGAATTGTGGACGGATTCACCATGGGAAAGCGTCCACATTCCTAACGTCCCTACTGAAGACTACTGTGGACAGAATGAAAATCCCCAATAGGTGTTGTAATAATTCAATGTATTTGAATCTAAGATGTAAAAATAAGTTGCCTGTTCAGTTAAACTTTAAAGCCTATTTGTCAGTCAAGGAGATGCCCTATATTAGAATTATGATACTAGAATCATCCCTGTTTTTGGAAAGATGACAAAATGACTTATAGGAGATTATTAGTAAAACGTTTGAACTCCAAACTTAATTTATCTCTTAAAGTTTAACCGAGTAGGAGCTGGGATATGACAGTCTAATTACACTCTACTTGTTTACTTAAATAGGCCTAAGAACCTTACTTTGTTTGTCCACTATACACGGGTAATCGTAATCCAACCAATGGAATTATTCTTTCGGATTTGTGGCACCTCTGTGTGCTTGTCCCTCTATGCTTGAAATATTTAGCAACTAGAAATGTAAGCCATTGCTAGAAAATATTACATAGAACAGAAAGACATATCATACAGCGTCACTTTCCTATTTTTTTGAGTAAGTAGAGATAGAGTAGAGATACATTTATTAAAAAAAACAAGAGCTACGAGCTCATATGGCACTTGTTACGAGTAGGCACGGCTCGGTTATGTCAATGATATATCTAGTGTTTGCTAGGTGTCTTCCCACCAAGTTTCATCTCGATCCCTCCACTCATAGCGTTTTCCAACATTTCCGGTTCTCCCCTCCAGCTCCCCCCAAAAGTCACCGGATCCGGTCCGGATTTTAAGTGGGTCGTCTGAGGCATGAGGTCTTTCCAAATATCAAGTTTCATCGAGATCCGGTCACCCGTTCAAAAGTTATAAATACCTCAAGATTCCGGATTCCCCCTCCCTCCACTCCCCCGACAGTGCCCGAATCGGCTCGGTTATGTCAATGATGTATCTAGTGTTTGCTAGGTGTCTTCCCACCAAGTTTCATCTCGATCCCTCCACTCATAGCGTTTCCAAAGATTTCCGGTTGCCCCCTCCAGCTCCCCCCAAAAGTCACCGGATCCGGTCCAGATTTTAAGTGGGTCGTCTGAGGCATGAGGTCTTTCCAAATATCAAGTTCCATCGAGATCCGATCACCCGTTCAAAAGTTATAAATACCTCAAGATTCCGGATTCCCCCTCCCTCTACTCCCCCCACAGTACCCGAATCGGCTCGGTTCTGTCAATGATGTATCTAGTGTTTGCTAGGTGTCTTCCCACCAAGTTTCATCTCGATCCCTCCACTCATAGCGTTTCCCAAGATTTCCGGTTGCCCCCTCCAGCTCCCCCCAAAAGTCACCGGATCCGGTCCAGATTTTAAGTGGGTCGTCTGAGGGATGAGGTCTTTCCAAATATCAAGTTCCATCGAGATCCGATCCCCCGTTCAAAAGTTATAAATATCTCAAGATTCCGGATTCCCCCTTCCTCTACTCCCCCCACAGTGCCCGAATCGGCTCGGTTATGTCAATGATGTATCTGGTGTTTGCTAGGTGTCTTCCCACCAAGTTTCATCTCGATCCCTCCACTCATAGCGTTTCCCAAGATTTCCGGTTGCCCCCTCCAGCTCCCCCCCAAAAGTCACCGGATCCGGTCCGGATTTTAAGTGGGTCGTCTGAGGCATGAGGTCTTTCCAAATATCAAGTTTCATCGAGATCCGGTCACCCGTTCAAAAGTTATAAATACCTCAAGATTCCGGATTCCCCCTCCCTCTACTCCCCCCACAGTACCCGAATCGGCTCGGTTATGTCAATGATGTATCTAGTGTTTGCTAGGTGTCTTCCCACCAAGTTTCATCTCGATCCCTCCACTCATAGCGTTTCCCAAGATTTCCGGTTGCCCCCTCCAGCTCCCCCCAAAAGTCACCGGATCCGGTCCGGATTTTAAGTGGGTCGTCTGAGGCATGAGGTCGTTCCAAATATCAAGTTTCATCGAGATCCGATCACCCGTTCAAAAGTTAAAAATACCTCAAGATTCCGGATTCCCCCTCCCTCCACTCCCCCCACGGTGCTCGGATCGGGGAAGTGACTATTTCCAACTTAATCATTTGGGGTCCCTGATATGCCTGCCAAGTTTTATCATCCTAGCTTATGTGGAAGTGCCCGAACTAGCAAAACCTGGACAGACCGACAGACCGACAGACCGACGGACGGACAGAAATTGCGATCGCTATATGGCACTTGGCCGAAGGGCAAGTGCCATAAAAACAGATACGATTCACCTTACACCTCCCAAGAAAGGCAATGAAGCTTGGAAGTGCAAGCGAGTTATTCATTTATAGTTATTCACAACATTCATACCGAGCTACTCATACACTAAAGGTCAACTAATGAATGGTAAAAATGAAAAGACAAGAAGAATATGATACAACAACAAATAAAGAAAATCGGAGAATAATACCTTGAATAGAATGGACAACCTGTATCAGGTTTAACACAAATTTCATTCTCGAGACAAAAGGACTTCTTTGCCCGTGACTTGAAAGCAGGAAGACTAGGCGGCATTTTTCACACACTCGGGCAATATATCCCAAAAATAAGGACCGTAATCTTAAGCTTTATCGGGTGGCCCCTGTTCACATATGTACACTTTTTGTAATAAATTATCTCTCTCTCTCTAATGACGAATTACAAAAGATGCCCGAGTTGTACTTCTAAACTCATGAGTTAAATATCCGCATTTCTTGTATTATAATAATGACGATCTCTATTATAAATAAAGAGATTTTCAAAAGCTGGGGTAAGCAGCTGATTCAGATATTTATACGAGAAAATTGTAACTTGATAGTCACAGTCTGAGCCGTGACTTTCCAGAATTTGTCGTCCAAATTCTCCGCGTCTGGATGGATTTGGGGTTGTCGTGAAAGCAGCACACATTCTGAACGTCGTTGCTACAGCCCCGGGAAAAATTATCTGCCATTTCAGTTAAACTTCAAATATCAGCATGTTTCGTATGTTCATCCTTACAGATATTCTGAAACTCTCTTTTTCTTTTTAATTCTATTTTTGCTCAAATCGTGTTACTCTGTTGGACAAAATGTTTCGTCCCTAAAGTCCTGGCTCATGGCTCATATGACAGCGACCCACAGGAGAGGGTGGGTTTATATGAGACAGAAGATGAAGGTTAGTACGTCCAGGCCTTAATAGGGATTTTAAGCGATTATTCTGCTAGTGAGCCGGATAGTGGCAGCGAGTTCACGTCCGGGCCGCATATTTTAGTTCGTACAGTATAAGGTTTAAAGGACCGTTCGTACCTATAATGCCAATGCAACCTACTTCCAAATTGTAGTGATTAATTCTCAAGCCCGGAGACCCAAATTTCATACGTTACATTCTGAAGTCTCAAACGACACCACACTAATCTTTGCACTTGCTATGATTCACGATTTTCCATGCGTATTATGCTCCCGGCGAGTATTCACGTTTCGTGCTTCGAATGCGTAAACCGTAAACTTTGGTAGTACTCATTTGCCACTTCTGTAGGGAATTTTTGTTTAGTGAAACAGCCACCCTAGCCTACTGTAGAAACTTGAAAATGACTACTGTTGTGACCGGGATATTTCCACCTCAAAATACAACCTTATCCAACACCATCTTTTTCATCTGAGGCGAAGCAGGTGCCATCTAGTGCCGGGCTCTTTGGGAGGCTAGCAAGAACTCTGCAACCAGGTCCTTACCTGTAAATAGAAAAATGAAGTATAAACAAAGAGGCATATAATTATGAAGACGATAAAGCAAGATGTATCGTTAATAGTTGGGGAAAAGGACCTAGTTTCGTATGTGGCCAAATGTCCTTGTTTTTTTTTCCAGCCCAAAATCACAGGTTGCTTCAGAAAAATTGGAAACACTGGAGTTTTTTTTTTTATTTTAGACTGTTTAATCAGAGTAAAATCGAGAAGAAAGACTGGTGCAGTTTCTCAGTAGCTACCTTTCGGAGAGTAGAGGAAAATAAGTTGAACTAAAGTTGGAAGTAATTTTTTTTTCAGTTGACAAGTTGCATTTTCAGTGGGAATGTGATTGTAACAAGGCTTGTCTTTGCAAGTGCAAAGATTAGTGTGGTTTCGTTTGAGACTTCAGAATGTAACGTATGAAATTTGGGTCTCCGGGTTTGAGAATTAATCACTACAATTTGGAAGTAGGTTGCATTGGCGTTACAGGTACGAAGGGTCTTTTAAACCTTATACGAACTAAAATATGCGGTCCGAACGTGAATTCTCTGCCACTATCCGGCTACTCCGGCTTCAGTGGGAATGTGATTGTAAGACCCAGGCTGGTTGGCTAGGAAAGTAACATTTTCTTTCAGTTTTTGAAAAAATAATTCTACAACATTTTTCTTTTGCTGTATTATTTTTTAGTCTTTTTTGTTTTTCTTTCTGAAAGTGATCAGCTGCTACTTTTCAGTAGTTGAGGAAAAGTGCTCAACGAACTTCTGCTGAGGTTGATATGATAAATATTCCTTCAGCCTCCCGATGAAAATGTGTAGCCTGCGTAGTAGTACGGTAGTAGTACGAAAACGTTGCATGTAATACTATGTAATAGCAAAGAATACTATAATTTAATGTGCCTCAGACTGGTCCAATCTTATGTAGTAGTATCCAGTAGCATCTTGTCTTGCCATAGTAGCATCCGGTCTTGCTAGGAGTAGTATATAGTAGTATGCAGTAACACGGTAGCCTTGAAGTAGAAGCATCATTAGTACTGCATGCTACTTTTTCGTACTACTTCATAGTACTATTTTGAGAAAATTTTTCATCGGGCTAAACTGACAGCGAGTCGTATTCGATAGTGCAAAACGGATACATCAGCTGAATTTTATTAGAGCTATATTGCCGATCTTCTTTGAAAGGGTCCTCTTCAGACTAAAACACGTCAAGTCAAGTTTTTTCCCACAAGTTTGTTTTTCCAACTTGAGCGGTTTTGAGCCTGAAGAGGACCTTTGCCAAGAAGGGGCGAAATACAGCTCTTATAAAATTCAGCTGACGTATCCGTCTTGCACTATCAAACATGAGGTTGGTTTGGTTTCGCATCATGATATCTGGAGGCCGACAAGAAATCGTACCAACCTCCACAAAATTCATTGTCTTGATATAACTACCTGTGGGACAAAGAAAGGTATACATTACATACCTGTTCGAGAAAAGTTATAAATATACATATAAATTAAAGGTTAATTTCCGACGTCAAGGTTGATATCGGAAAATAACACTGGCACCGTCATTGAAAACAACCTATCCGAGCCGAAGGTGAAGTATGTCATGAAAAATATCTAGCGAGCGCAGCGAGGTTGATTTTTTAAATGACCATAGAGGTTGCTATTCCGATATCAGCCTAGATATGTGTTAAACCTTGTAACTTTGTCGAACAGAAGCATTACCAATAATTACCGATCTACAAAACCTCTGGAGGTTAATATGACTTCATATCATCCTCTCCGCAGGCTGATATGACTAAAGTTCAATGGGCGGATCAAACAATCATGATGTGATATTACCAGCCCCTAGAATACAATGTTACACCATAAATCAGCAGATTCCTAGACAACTTATTTTATCCATTCGCTGTTATTAGATACTCGGGATTGTTTGTATTGTTGACAAATAATCATATTAACGGTCAAGGTGCGATTTTCCGCAAAAACATTTACTTAAAAACCAGAAAATACAGTCGGTAAACTTGACCTATCAGTCAGTAAAAATACCTTGCCCCTTAAGATACATTTTTGCTGGTGATGCCTCTGCTGGTAATATTAGGCTTTCGGCAGACAAAAACGAGCGAGGCGAGATTTTGAAGCTACAGACTAAATCAATTTTGGTTCCTTCGTGTACCCCTTGCAAGGGTCTCTCATACCCCTTGGGGTACGCGTATCACCGTTTGGGAACCACTGCTCTATGTCAATGGTTCCCACCGTTTTCCGTACAGCGGACCCCCAATCAAGGTTCGAAAAGAATGCATATCCCCTTTTCCAGAATCTTATCCATTCGCTGTTATTAGATGCTCGGGATTGTTTGTATTGTTGACAAATAATAATATTAACGGTCAAGGCCGTATCCAGGGGGGGGGGGGGTTAGGGGGTTGAAACCCCCTCAGAAACATAGAAAAATAATCATTTGTATAGGCTTTTCCATCTGATTTATGTCTTTTTTTGTACTTTTCTGTCCGACCCAAGGGGCAACCCCCCCCGAAAGGCAACCCCCCCCCCCCGAAAAAAAATCCTGGATACGGGCCTGTTAACGGTGGTAACTGAGAATTCCTTGTAAGCTCTAGAATGGGCTTCAAGTAAGTCGGCTATATAAAACAAAACTTTCTTTCGGCACTACAAGCAACAGAAGATTCATCAGATATCACCAGAGCAATTTGCCAGCTACAGAGACGGTTTATTTTAGCAGCCATGGCACTCTCATCAGTCAGCTCTACAAAATGACTGATTTTCGTTCATGGCTGAGAGTTTTTGAATTTCCACGTCCTGCAATACCATACTCTGTAACCGTCTCCGTCGATACGCCTAAGAAGTAATGACAAGCGATAACAAGAAAACGGCGTATCTTTGAAGCGTTCTCTAGTGGAAGTCAGAAATGTGTATGTGTGCAGCATTTTATAAAAATGAAAGCATAGTTAGTGCCCATAGTGCTTTAGATCAGTTCACTTAGAGACGACCTCCATGTTTCAGTGGTGTCCCGATCACTGTGTGTCCGTGCTAATATCCTTATTAAAAGTTATCTAGTTGTGATTCTTCAGCTAAAACTTTCCTTTTCTGTATTGTTTGTCACTAACCCACTCTAAATCTGTGAAATGCGAGAATACTTTTCGGGGTCTTTCTAACAATTCATTCCGGTGGCTACATGGTCTACCTTGGAACTGTAGTGCTTCCGGAATGTTTGTTGGTAAGGGTCTTCCTTCTTTTGGGGAACTCAGGAGTCGGTCTATCTTCTCTCTTCAGATCCTGATTCTTCGGTTTAGCAATCCACTCCTTGTGATTCTCTCGGGCCCAAACATGCGGCTATCGTTACCTATGTGGATGGCATGGACCCGTGAACTGTGATGTTGGGTAGTTTATTGTTTTTATATTTTTGCCCACACCCATTGTTAGTTGTTAATATTTATTGTTAGTTGTTTAGTATGGCCCAAGTTGGCCGTTTTATTAGATTAAATAAATAAATTAGAATAAACTAGACCTACGTTGCCCGGGCAACGTGAAGTGTTGCGGCAACCTTTGTCCGGCTTCGCCGGCTAAAGTGTTGCGAGAGCAACACTTTGGTTTTGTTTCTTCGCTGTCGGTTAAATGCTGAAATTGTCAACTTATCGAAGCTTTTAAAACGGTATGTTCTAAAAAGAATAATCACATAATCAAAAGCTGTTCTTTAGCGTTGTAAAACCAACAACAAAACAATATCGGACGAAGGCTATTTGTAACGTTTCAGGATTAAAATACCATAGATGACACTATTAATTATTACAAAACTACCTTATTGTTTTACATTACCGTATCGTTTGTACCCGTTGCGTAAACAGTTAATCCTAGGTTATAGCGATAGACCATCGATACAAACTTTCTTACTGTCATATTTACAGAAATCGAATACAATGTGCACCAATTTCCAAAAATTTCTAGCCCCTCGTGAACCGATCTTACTTACAAGTCCGTCTCCCGTGATTGACAATAAATTCACCGGAAACAAATAATGGATGCACCAGCTATCAAAAGTTGCAAACCCCTCATCGCTGAAGATGATTATAGCATAAAAGCCGATTATTACTTACAAGTCCCATGCATGTCTTACAATTGGGAACAAAATTGTTCTTACCATCGAATACACCTGAGACAAATAACAGGTATACCAACTAGCAAAAGCTGCAAACTCCTCGTTGCCGAAGATGATTCTGAGCTAACAGTCGACTGTTGCTTACAGTCGAATGTTGCTTACAAGTCCCTTACATGTCTCACAACTGGTATCGCCTATTTTTGGTTTCAGTGTGTACCTTACTCCTGAAGTTGTCAACCCCTTGAAACTTTCAAACTGGCTTATCTCATGAAGGATTTTTGTTCAGAAAATTTGATGGCATATATTTTGATCAGCTCTTCAAGGGCTATCGATTGCCCTAACCACAACAAAAGCATATCGGAAAAAGGGACTAAATTGACTTTGCAGTCAGTTGAACTTTATCCTTTTCAATCGTAGACATCGTGACGGATGAAAACTTGGAATAATATCCTATATAATCTAGTTGGTATTATAAAGCTATCCGTAACTTTTTAGGATTAAAATACCATAGATGACACTATTAATTATTACGAAACTACCTTGTTTTACATTACAGTATCGTTTGTACCCGTTGCGTTAACAGTAAATCCTAGGTTACAGCGATAGACCAACGATACAAACTTTCTTACCGTCAGATTTATATAAATCGAATACAATGTGCAACAATTTGCACTAATTTCTAGCCCCTCGTGCACCGATTCTACTGACAAGTCCCTTTCCCGTGATAGACATCAAGTTCACCGGATAAAAATAATGGGTATACCGACTAGCAAAAGTTGCAAACCCCTCATCGCTGAAGATTTGTGTAGCATAACAGCCGATTATTACTTACAAGTCCCTTGCATGTTTTACATTTGGGAACCAAATTGTTCATCAAATGACATGTACGCCAACTAGCGAGAGCTGCAAACCCCTCATTGCCGAAGATGATTATGAGCTAACAGTTGCCTGTCGCGTACAAATCCCCTAAATGTCTCACAACTGGTATCGCCTATTTTTGGTTTCAGTGTGTACCTTACTACTGAAGTTGTCAACCCCTTGAAACTTTCAAACTGGTGAATCTCATAAAGGAATTTTTTTTACCAAAAAATGGATGTCATATACTTTGATCAGCTCATCAGCGGCTATCGATTGCCGTCGAAGTTGAACTTTATCCTTTTCAATCGTAGATATCGTGACGGATGAAAACTTGGAACAATATCTTATATAATCTAGTTGATATTATAAAGCTATCCGTAACTTTTCAGGATTAAAATACCATAGATGACACTATTAATTATTACAAAATTACCTTATTGTTTTACATTACCGTATCGTTTGTACCCGTTGCGTAAACAGTTAATCCTAGGTTATAGCGATAGACCATCGATACAAACTTTCTTACTGTCATATTTACAGAAATCGAATACAATGTGCACCAATTTTCAAAAATTTCTAGCCTCTCGTGAACCGATTCTTGCTTACAAGTCCGTCTCCCGTGATTGACATCAAATTCACCGGAAACAAATAATGGATATACCAGCTATCAAAAGTTGCAAGCCCCTCGTCGCTGAAGATGATTATAGCATAAGCTTTTTAAACGGGATGTTCTAAAAAAAATAATCATATGATCAAAAGGTATTCTTCAGCGTTGTAAAAACAACAACAAAATAATATAGGAAGAAGGGACTAAACTAACATTGCAGTCAGTTGTACTTTATCCTTTTCAATCGTAGACATCGTGACGGATGAAAACTTGGAACAATATCTTATATAATCTAGTTGGTAATAGAAAGCTATCCGTAACTTTTCAGGATTAAAATACTATAGATGACCCTATTAATTATTATGAAACTACCTCATTGCTTTACATTTTCGTTTGTATCCGTTGTGTAAACAGTTAATCCTCGGTTACATTGATAGACCATCGACACAAACTTTCTTACCGTCAGATTTATAGAAATCGAATACAATGTGCACCCATTTGCAAAAATTCCTAGCCCCTCGTGAACCGATTCCTACTTACAAGTCCCTCTCCCGTGATATACATTAAGTTAACCGGAAACAAATAATGGGTACACCAGGTAGCAAAAGCTGCAAACCCATCATCGCAGAAGATGATTGTAGCATAACAGCCGATTATTACTTACAAGTCCCTTGCATATCTTACCATTGGGAACCAAATTGTTCTTACCATCGAATACACCGGAAACAAATAACAGGTATACCAACAAGCAAAAGCTGCAAACCCCTCATTACCGAAGATGATTATGGGCTAACAGTCGACTGTTGCTTAAAAGTCCCCTATATGTATCATAACTGGTATCGCCTATTTTTGGTTTCAATGTACCTTACTATGAAGTTGTCAACCCCTTTGAAATTTTCAAACTGGTGTATCTCATGAAGGAATTTTTGTACCAAAAAATGGATGGCATATACTTTGATCGGCTCATCAATGGCTATCGATTGCCGTCGAATAAAAATTCTACCTGTCTTAGTTCAAAAGTTGACTTTTTTGCCGTAGGCCAACTTTCTAACGTCACGACTTAGAAAGGAGCAAAGGATAAGCTCTAGTTTCTTTAGCAATGAGAGAACTTTTAAAGTTTAAGAGGCACATCTGATACCGTTACTCTACCACAAACCAAAGTGCAAAAAAAAAAATTTATAAACTCAGCTGAAATCGTCGCAGACATGGACAGAAACAATAGATGGCAGCACTTTCGGACCCGTGGGAAAAAGCCACTTTTTTGTCTCTGTAGATTTTTCTATTTATCACTCAAAGAAGATATGTTGGCTGTGGGGCCGGGTAACTGCCGCATATATTTAACACTTATAGATTTTAGTCCATCTTCAATTTGAAACTGGTGCCTGCCTGCTTGCGTGCTAGAACGGAGCTTTCCACTCGAAAGCAGAAACATGGTTTGATGAAACGAAAGGTTCGCTACACAACTTCAGATAGTCCTCTCTGACATAGGCTATACAACTCCACTTCACTTCGCAAACCGTAGGCTCTGGCTCGATGACAAGCAAAAACCATCCTTATTGGCCCCAGGCAAGAGTTCTACGGAGCTTTCCAAAATGTAATGTCATATTCATCAATCCGGCCTAAGGTCCACACTTTCCGTAAAAACCGCACAGGACGCACAGGTTAGACCCTTCTCAGTTACCAGGAATAAAATGAAATCGGAGTTATAGGAAAAAAAAAAAAATGCCGAAGATGATTATGAGGTAACAGTCGACTGTCGTGTACAATTCCCCTACATGTCTCACAACTGGTATCGCCTATTTTCGGTTTCAGTGTGTACCTTACTACTGAAGTTGTCAACCCCTTGAAACTTTCAAACTGGTGTATTTCATGATGGAATTTTTGTGCCAAAAAATGGATGACATATACTTTGATCAGCTCATCAGCGGCTATCGATTGCCGTCGAAAACAAAATTCTACCTGTCTTAGTTCAAAAGTTGACTTTTTTGCCGTAGGCCAACTTTCTAACGTCACCACTTAGAAAGGAGCAAAGGATAAGCTCTAGTTTCTTTAGCAATGAGAGAACTTCTAAAGTTTAAGAGTTCATCTGATACCATTTCTCTACCGCAAACCCAAGTGCAAAAAAACGAATGATAAACTCAGCTGAAATCGCGTACACAAATGTATAGTTGCGTAAACAGTTAATCCTAGGTTACAGCGATAGACCATCGATACAAACTTTCTACCGTCAGGTTTATAGAAATCGAATACAATGTGCACCAATTTACAAAAGTTCTAGCCCCTCGTGAACCGATTCTTACTTACAAGTCTCTCTCCCGTGATAGACATCAAGTTCACCGGATAAAAATAATGGGTACACTAGCGAGCAGAAGTTGTAAACCCCTCATCCCTGAAGATGATTGTAGCATACAATGTGCACCCAATTGCAAAAATTCCTAGCCACTCGTGAACCGATTCTTACTTACAAGTCCTTCTCCCGTGATATACATTAACCCTTAAACGAAAACAAACAATGGGTACACCAGCTAGCAAAAGTTGCAAACCCATCATCGCAGAAGATGATTGTAGCATAACAGCCGATTATTACTTGCAAGTCCCTTGCATATCTTACCATTGGGAACCAAATTGTTCTTACCATCGAATACACCGGAAACAAATAACAGGTACACCAACTAGCAAAAGCGGCAAACCCCTCATTACCAAAGATGATTATGAGCCAACAGTCGACTGTTGCTTAAAAGTCCCCTACATGTCTCATAACAGGTATCGCCTATTTTTGTTTTCGTGTACCTTACTATGAAGTTGTCAACCCCTTTGAAATTTTCAAACTGGTGTATCTCATGAAGGAATTTTTGTACCAAAAAATGGATGACATATACTTTGATCAGCTCATCAATGGCTATCGATTGCCGTCGAAAAAAAAATTCTACCTGTCTTAGTTCAAAAGTTGACTTTTTTGCCGTAGGCCAACTTTCTAACGTCACGACTTAGAAAGGAGCAAAGGATAAGCTCTAGTTTCTTTAGCAATGAGAGAACTTTTAAAGTTTAAGGGGCACATCTGATACCGTTACTCTACCGCAAACCCAAGTGCAAAATTTTTTTTTTTATAAACTCAGCTGGAATCGTCGCAGACATGGACAGAAACAATAGATGGCAGCACTTTCGGACCCGTGGGAAAAAGCCACTTTTTTGTCTCTGTAGATTTTTCTATTTATCACTCAAAGAAGATATGTTGGCTGTGGGGCCGGGTAACTGCCGCATATATTTAACACTTATAGATTTTAGTCCATCTTCAATTTGAAACTGGTGCCTGCCTGCTAGCGTGCTAGAACGGAGCTTTCCACTCGAAAGCAGAAACATGGTTTGATGAAACGAAAGGTTCGCTACACAACTTGAGATGGTCCTCTCCGACATAGGCTATACAACTCCACTTCACTTCGCAAACCGTAGGCTCTGGCTCGATGACAAGCAAAAACCATCCTTATTGGCCCCAGGCAAGAGTTCTACGGAGCTTTCCAAAATGTAATGTCATATTCATCAATCCGGCCTAAGGTCCACACTTTCCGTAAAAACCGCACAGGTTAGACCCTTCCCAGTTACCAGGAATAAAATGAAATCGGAGTCATAGGAAAAAAAAAAAAAAAAAAAAAAAAAAAAACAGGACAAAACCAAAGTGTTGCTCTCGCAACACAATAAAATCATCCTCTCATATCTACTGCTAACTTTGTGAAGGTTATTGGAAGATAACTGACCATCATGGGATGATATACATTGCCTATCTGTTCGAGAAAAGTTATATGTAGATATCAGTCAATTCCAGAGCGAAAAAGAGAGTTGCCCAATCGCTAGCACCGGCTTTTCTCGGTCAGCGCATCAAAAAGTGAAATACAGATGAAATAATGATCTCGATTTGCTGACAAAGCTTTTGCCGACCACTATCTTGATTTCCCGGCGAGGCTATTGTCGGTACCAGAAACGGAAGCCGCACCGACAAACACTACCGATTCCATTAATCAATCAATCAATCAAGTTTAATCCGAATAGCTAAAAGCTAGAAAAGGAATACAAATTTACAAAATACACAGACACACAAGAAACAAATTAACTAATACACTTACAAGAAATTACCAGAAATAGATGATGGAATGAAACTACGTAAAAATTGGGTAGAAGAATTAGCGGGATATGGGGAAAACTTTTTGCCAGTATTCCTCTCGGACCGACGCACGGAAGACGGGAGGGGAGGGGGGAATAGATAGGTCATCTGGGGACAACACGTTATCTTAGCTCCAAATTTGTTTGAAAGAGTATTTCTACGATTCGCTGACAAGAAGCTTCTTCATTTATAAACAGAGCTTTTCCGGGACCAGAAACGGAATGAAGAAAGTACATATGATTATTTGAATTCTCTACGATTATTTATTGTGTAGGCTATGTACAATGATTATTTACAATTATTCACTCGAGAAACTGCGGAAGCTTTCACTAATCAAACATCACTCGTTATTCAAACATCAATTCAAACATCACTCATTATTCAAAGATCACTAATTTTCTTTTCAAATCACTAAGTTCAGCCACTTCCAACAACACCCCTTGAGCCCAAGCTGACTGGGAAACATATATTCAAAGAATGCATTAAGCGGATACCTCAGCTACGATGCTTTGGCAGCGATATTTCAGCCCTTCTTGGCACGGGTCCTGATCAGACGGTCAAACGCCAGGTACAACGTTGGGGAAGAAACAAACCTGCAATAAAAAAAATAGATGGAGATTAAAGTGTCAACGAAACTCACAATGTCTGTTTCTTGGCCTTCCCACGCTGTGAAACCATCATTGACGTAACGCTCATAGGAACTTGGAACGTTACGATGCTAAAAGCGATTTTTTCAATCTTCTTCAGTGTTAAGTCAACAAATCCTTGCGAAATGGAACTCCCCATCGCTGCTCCTTCACGTTGACAGTAGGATTGACCCGTTAAATGAAATAGGTATATTCCCAGACAAGCTCAACGCTTGCTGGTTCGATTCTTCCATTCCCTAACGCTGTCACTGACGTTCGACATCCTGCCAAGGACCCTTGCCAAAAAGGGCCGAAATATGGCTGCCAAAGAATCGTAGCTAACATATCGTTTCATGCAATGTTTGAATACTAACAAACACTCTTATACGACTGGCCTACTCTATTTATCCTTCGCATAACATCTTAGAGATTACAGATCACAGGTTCTCTTTTCTAACTTTGAGCAAGGACCCTTGCCAAGAAGGGCCGAAATATCGCATACAAAGAATCGTAGCTGACGTATCCGTTATCCATTGTTTGGATACTAACACACACTCTTTTACGATTGGCCTGCTCTATTTATCCCTGGCATAACATCTTAGAGATCACAGGTTCCCTTTTCTAGCTTTGAGCCTGAGGAGGACCCTGGCCAAGAAGGGCCAAAATATCGCAGCCAAAGCATCGTAGCTGACGGATCCGTTTTATCCATTGTTTGGATACCAACACACACTCTTGGCGGGCCGAAAGGGTGGGCTGAAAGGGCCGAATATCGGTGCCAAAGCATCAACTCAATTCAATTCAACTCAATTTATTTCAAAAATTCGCTCACGGACGAAGCCAAACATTGAATTTCTTCCGTCATGTATAACTTAACATTTAAAAACAACCACAACTAATGTTATTAACAGCTGACGCTGCTAGCTCACGTATCCGTTTTACCCATTGTTTGAATACCAACAAACACTCTAATACGACTGACTTACTCTAGTTATGCGCCGCATAACTTCTTCAAGGCCACACATCACAGGTTCACTTTTCTAGCTTTAAGCCTGAGGAGGACCTTGCTAAGAAGGTCCGAAATATTGCTTCAACAAATTAAGCTGAAATTCAGCAAAATTTCAGAACCTTGAGTCACTCGCAAACGGTCAGGGCCCTTTCTATTTCCACTAGAACAGTTAAAGAGCGTGTTCCACCTTTCCAACAACAGAAACTATTACTTACCATTTCGCCCAAACCTCGTGAAAAATTTCTACGCTGACGGTTCCAACCTTCTCAAAATAGCAACCAATAGTAACTATTTGATTACCCTCGGGAGCGTAATTAGCGGGGTAACTGCGATCTCTGTGACGTGATTGGTCCGATCAGCCCATAGCATGATATTTTGCCAAAAATACAAAATTATGTTCCAGCCTTGACGCCAAGAAGCTAGGATCCGTGACGTCATGTGTAGTATCAGTCCAAGAAGGAGTATAGAAAGAAGGACACTCAGTGTGTTCCAACATTTCTAACAATAGTAACTATCAGTGACTATTTTCTCGTGAAAAGTTACTACACTGACCGTTCCAACCTTCTCGAAATAGTAACTAATAGTAACTATTTGCTTCTACGTCCTTCATAAAATCTGATATAATAACAATCACACGTGAGATCTGGGGATAAGTTATCTCACGGGTGAATAAGCAATTAGGCTTTCGCTTCATATCGAGTCGCGCATTAGCCGCGTTGAAAAGTCAGCCAGCACTCAGCACTAAAGTCAGAGGCCAGAAATGACAAACTTGATGACGCTTGACAGAACAGAGTTGGGTAAAGCAAAAAGAGGGGAATTGTCATTTTAAACAGTTTTAAACATGGTTAGGCCTAAGAGGAATAGAAAATAGCAAAACAAACCTGGATAAACGTACACAAAGAAGTAACGTGTCATTGTTTTCTTTACGATAGTGCACCTAGCGGCCAAAAAAGAACTAATCTGAGAGGAATTTTACGAGGGGCGTATCACGCTCGGGGCGTAGTAAGCATGGTAACCAAGGATATCTGAAACGTGATTGGCCGGATCAGTCCGTGGAGGGATATTTTGCTGAAAATAAAAAAATGCGTTCCAGCCTGGACGGCAAGAAGCGATAATTCGTGACATCATGCGTAGTAACTATGGTTAGTAGGGTGGAATATGCTCAGTTTTTGCGAAAGTTCACACTTATATCTAGATAAGGTCCAACATTATTAAAGGTCAAATGAAAAGGTGAAGGTATGAGCATCAGCCTAGACAGGCCTGAGATGTGATGCTGACCTCCGATGCTGCCCTCATCCAGGAAGTGCAATGGGCGGGTGGGCAGTAGCCATCCTGGTGCTCCCCAGATTTTTACATGTACCCCTTTGAAGCTGGGTGGACTTTAGCTTACCTTAGGATAACGCCACAAACCCGCGCCCCAAACCAAACGGTAGGCACCACCGAGAATCGAACCTGCCACCCTTTGGTTACGAGTTCGGCTTGCTATCCATTCGGGCACGGGCGGAATAAACTAAAGGTCAAAAGAAAAGCTTGAAAACATTTCGAGGCCCGGTCAATTCATTGCCTCAAGCAACCTCTAAACCGCTGCACAATTTGGTTCTGTTACTAACGTTTACGGCAGAGGCATGTCTTACTTACGTTTACATTTTTGCATTACGTTATTATTATTTGTTGTGTGTGATACGAATGAATGAATGTATTCCCAAAAAAAGCCCTATGCCCTTTTTTTCTTTATTTACTCCACTATCTTAAATCTGTACAGTGGGTCATAAATAAATTTTATATTATTATCTCAGTGTCACGAAGAAAAATCAGCCACCCCTTCCCTCTGTACGTCACCCTCTTTCTTTAAGTATGCCACTTGTTGGCACCCATATCAGACATTTTCCAGATTTATTTGCCCTGCGCCCCTCGGGGGATGGGGGAGTTCCCTGGGAATCAACAAGTTGCTGGGAAGGATTTAAAGTCAGTGACGGACCGGTAGCTGAACTGCTCAGAAGAGCAATTGGCTTTTGGTAATATGAGAAGAAAAAAGTGAAAGTACAGATCGCATAGCCCAGAACAGGTAGGCCAGTTCAGGATATACTAGCTGCCTTCGTTGCACCCAGAGTAAAAGAACACTAGTGAGTAGTGCCAAGACTTGAAAAAACTGCAGTTCGAATAACAGCGATACTAGCACCACTAGCGATAGAGAACGTCTCTACTGAAACTCATTCAGTCGTTCACCAGTGCTGGCTCCGATAACTTAAAATACTGAACAGAGCAAAAAAATTAAACATCTCCCGTTGCTGCCTTGGTGTGTGCAGACCACACCATTGCTTTACTAGAAATGTCTAACTCGTAAGTTTGTCTCGCTTTAAATGCCGCAATTGTAGTGGGCGGCGCTACGAGTATGACCCGTTTCCAATGCACGGAAAGCATAGGTCTGGGCGCTACTCCCTATTCTTATTTTGCTCTGGTTTCACCCCGGTCTGTCTCTGGTTTTCCTCACCGGTGTTCGGTTCTTGTCCTACTCTGTCAGTGGTTCCCAACCTTTTCGATACCGCGTACCCCTAATGAAGGTTCAAAAAGATTGCGTACACCCTTTTCCAGAAAGTGAAAAAGACGATAAATGATAAGGCATACACTTGTAGAAATACATACAAAATCAATGAGGCAATCAGTAGTAAGTAAGTAAGTAAGTAATTTATTTTTGACCCGCCATTTTCAGAAAGCGGAGTAAATGTAGAAGATAAATAAAACACATAAACATGCACAAAAAGACACTTAATTTCAATCGCCTGCCAGGAAGCAGTGTAGAAGGTCGTGCGCTGGTTGGGTTCTGTTGTCAATGATTTTTGATAGCGACGAAGAAACATCCAAAAGGGTAACACTTGCATCTTGAATGTTGAACCTCTCCGTCAAAGTATGGCTATGGCATAATTTCGACAAGTGGAACAGGTGCTTTGCATATTTAAAATAAAACAATCTCATCTTTTTGATCTTCTTTCGCAGAACATGAGTGACACCAGAACGAAATAATATAGAAGGAGCGCAGAAGGTGTTGTACAATTTTCCCAAAGCTTTACGATTGTAAGGCCGCTTTATGGCTAAAATGTTGTCGAATCTCGGCTCGACGTCATTAACGGCAATATTTTGTACAGTCAGTCTGTTTCTGTGTTTGGTTTTGATGTTTTACGTGCTTTCATAAACTGCATCGCACACATTTTTCGTTGGATCAGTTCGCAACCTGAATGACTATGTCAATTGCAATGTCTTTGATTCTTCTTGGAATAATACTGGTTGACACAGGAACAGACTTTACGGCAGTAGGCTAGTTGTTTTGGAATCAACATTATTTCACTGACTTTCGCTAGGGATTGTAATGAGAGGTGTCACGCATAGCATAGGTTGACAACATCCCTTCCCTTAAAAAGGTTGCGCGAAGCGCCGCGATTTTTCGTAAAAGCAGTTATGTAAAAAAAAAACAAAAAAAAAAACAGTCGTTAAAAATAACCTGTCGGTCAGTAAAAATACTTTGCCCCTTAAGACACATTAGACACATTTAAGACACACTTAAGACACATCCTTTGACGCAGTGAGTGCGAAGAGGTCGAACAAATGTTGTGTTGTTTTTGTCTCCAGGACAAAACCCCCTTTTTGGTTTGGTTGCAAAAAAATAAAGAGGGATGGTATTTTTGTAAATATTAAGTTTTCAAAGAATGAAAATTTTAAGGAAAGGAGATATTAAGGAAGGAAAACAAAGAGAAGGTTTTAAATATGTGTTGAAATGGTAAAATGAGAAATAAGGGTTAAAAGATGGAATAAGAAAGAATATTAAAAAAAGATAATTAAATTGTAGAGATAGAGGAAAGTGTAGGTGACGCTAAATATATAGGTCGGTCATTGAAAAAAAAGAAAAAAGAAATTAAAATATCAGATGTTAGGACCGTTGGCGTCACCGAGGGAAGTGGAAGCGTAGTCACCTGGCCAAATCATATTGGACAGGAAGAACGGAAAAGATGCTACGCGGCAATTTAAAAAAAAGAATAAAAAAAGACACATTTTGGTTGGTGATACTCTGTTGGTAATATTAGGATTTCGGTAATCATAAATGAGTGAGACCGGATTTTGACGATACAGACTTATATCAATTTTGATTCTTTTGCTTACCCCTTTCAAGGGTCTCGCGTACCCCTTGGGGTATGCGTACCACCGGTAGAGAACCACTGCTCTATATCACCAAGTCCAAAACACACCAGTGATCCGCGGGAAGAACTAGAAAATGTCGCCCGAACGACTCAAACTCAACAACTCAGATCCTGTGTCAACCAATCACGGCGCTCGTTTGGGGACAGCTGTGGTAACGCTTCCAGCTCTTCCTCTAGTCACTCGGCGATTTTGCATCTGCAAGTAGAGTTAGTCATCATGAGTGTTGCGCGTTTTTCGTGTCCGCAACGGTGAACACTAGCACCAGGCGCTGGTTAGTCCGAAAACGGGTTAGAAGATCGGGGAGCAGTCACCGGTGAATACAAAAACGCGTTATAAGATAAGTAAATGATGAGTGAAATATTTTCGGATGAGTAAAGAGATTATAATTGCGAGTCAATTCGCGATTTCATAACTAATGGTGGGTTTACACACAGCGTAAAATCCGAGCGTATTTTGAAATCCGAGCGTATATTAGGCACAATTTGAGCTTGAAAACATTTTTAGCAATACGGACGTATTTGAGAAATCGGTCCGTTTTGTATCCAAATACGTCCTCATTGCTAGAAATCTTTTTAAGCTCAAAACGTGCGTGGGGGTTGTGACGGATTTTTTGGGCGAATTGACGGATTTTTTGGGTCTTGTGACGGGTAGGCGAACTGTCGGAAAAAGTGGGGGTTGTGACGGATTTTTTGGGTCTTATGACGGGTGGGAGAATCGACGGGTGGGCGAATCGACCGTTGGCCGAATCGACGGGTGAGCGAATCGACGGATTTTAGAAGTGGGTGAATCGACGCTTCACGAAACCGAGGTTGGACGAATCGACGGTAGGCGAATTGACGGGTGGGTGAATCGACGGTTGGGTGAATCAACGGTTGGGCGAATCAGCGGTTGGGTGAATCATCGGGTGGGTGAATCGACGGATATTGTGGGTCTTCTGACGGTTAGGCGAACTGTCGGAAAAAGTGGGGGATGTGACGTATATTTTGGGCATAATGACGGTTGGGCGAATCGACGGGTGGGCGAATAGACGGGTCCCCAGAGCACCAAGACCTGTTCTTTTCAGGCATCGAAAACGGTCCTTACTCGTAGCCGCGAACGAGCGCGAACCGCGAACGAGACAAATTTGCGGGCTTTCGAAATTCTAGGAGGCGCTGCTGCACGACTGGTTGAGTTCTAGTAGGGACGTTACCTATCGGTAGTGGTGCTTGTGTCGCTGCTATTCAAGTATGGTATAACTATTTTCAAGTCTTGACACTACTCCCTGGTGTTATTTTGCCCTGGCTAGTTGCTAATCTGATGGCATTCAACCCTGTACTTCCGGATTGGCCGCTAGATGATCCCAGAGTTGTACCGAGTCCTGCTTTGAACTTTCGACAAGAACTCGGACATGATGTGGACTTATTTTCTACCCACGCTAGTTCACAGCTTGCCCACATCAGGAAACTATCTTGAATTTAGAAGTCACTACTTTGCATCCGCAGTTCCAATTTAATGCTGATTATTTTCGAGTTAGAGGGGGGGGGGGGGCTCTAGGCTTCTGTCATTCGTATGTTTTTTCTTTTCTTACTTTTCATTCTCGCCGTAATTTTCCTATGTACAATAATAATCATGATTTGGTCCTAATCTTTTTTCAGGACTAGCTTTGTAACCTAGCACTATAAACTGCGATTTGTAAAACATGCAATGTGCCTTATTTTGTTTTGAGTGAAACATCATCAACTTTCTGTATGTCCTTTTTGACGCGGTACGTGGTCTGCGGTAAATCAAAGAAACTTGTAACGTGGGAGGAATATCCCCTATTGATAATGCCTGGGTAAAAAAGTATAGTTGCCTCTTGTCTGTATCATTTTTAACTTTAAGCCTATCCTATATGATTATTTACTCTTCTATAGCATTTACGCCGTAAGGGAGTGCGTAATAAACAATCCTTCATTGGAAGACGCTTGTGAACAACTACGAACAACAAATCATGGGCTCTTGATGAAACTCACTTTACGATGTTTTGGAGTTATTTAGGACCCTTTAAAAGCTACAACCTACCAGGGATACGGATGATTAGGGAATAGAATTTCCGAGATTCAATCAGAGAAGTGAATCCTAGAAAATGGTGGAGGCACTTCCCAGACAAAGTGATTAATTGAACAAGCTAACAACATCTGGTACAGAAAGCGAGAGAACAAATTAGGTGATCGGCCCAAGGGAAGATCTATAACTGTTTCAAATTCGATGGATAGATTTTTGGTTAGTTGATTTCCAAGTTTTTGATAGTGCAAAACTGATACGTCAGCAGAATTTTATTGGAGCCATATTTCGACCCTTCTTGGCAAGGGTCCTTTTCAGACTCAAAACCGCTGAAGTCGGAAAAAAACAACTTGTGGGGAAAAAATCCGTTTGTCTGTTTTGTTTTCTAACTTGAGCGGTTCTGAGCTTGAAGAGGACCCTTGCCAAGAAAAATACAGCTCCAATAAAATTCAGCTGACGTATCCGTTTTTCACTATCAAATATGATTCGCAATCAGCTTGGGCTGAAGGAACATTTATGGTTTCCAAGCTTCAGATATCGTAATATCGGATATCGGAGTACAGACAATGAAAAGGAACAAAAAACTGAACTTAGCACTAAAAAACACTAAATTTCACTAAAGAAGAATGGACACGCCGTGATATGCGGAAGCTGAGATGGGACGTTGTAGAGACTTTTTTTTATTTAGGGCCAAAAGTTTCAGTGACATGTACGGCAGCTTGTAACGCGAAATCAGGTGCATGCTTTTGTACCAAGGGTTATATGACAAAAAATAAGTTGGCATTTTAGTTAAACTTTAAGCTACGAGCAAAAACAGGCCGATAAGATTTCGCACAAGAAAAAACACATCTGAAATCTCTTGATGACTAACTCAGTACCGATGAAGAGTGCCCAGCGAAGACCAAGAAATGTGACGACAAGATACGTTGTTGATTGGTTTACACAGGATTTGAATCAATTTTGAGGGTTCGTTTGGGTAAAGTTTTTCTTGTTCTTCCCAAGGCTCACTGACGTGTTTCGGACATGAGAGTATTCGCGCTACTACGTAAAGATAGGTGCCCACAGATCGCGATTTTTTTTTTCCGCCACCGAATTGGCCTTATGACAGTTCAGTGCTCCAAGTGGACTAGTTTCTGTTAGTCCTCCATTGTCTCATAACCAACACTAAAATCACTTGTGTAGACATAGTAAAAAGTCGACTCCCAGCCGGATTTCCCACTCTTTCATCATTAAGTTGAAAAAATTTCAACTTTTCCATGTGGAAGTGATGATGGTGCCGCAAATCCGGGCAGGAATTCCGGCCCCGGAGCTCCAGATCCTCGTCGTGTGTTCGCACTACTACCTGGGACACAGATGACAGACTTCCAGTCACTAACCTGTGGATCTATTTGACCATGTTTGATCCAAGTGATGATGGTGAGGAATGGGGGGGATTAACAGAAATTAGTCCGCTTGGAAGCGCTGAACGGGAATATGGTCAATTATGTTCTTTCGTGCCGCTCAGCGAATTTGTTTAGTATACTACATTGGTAGCGAATACGTGGACGAATTCGCCAGGACTGATAAATACACATCGATACGATACGTAGGACTAGAACGACAATAGGGTGAAAAGTCAACTTTATGGTTATATACCCTATATCTGGTTATATACTCTACTTTGGCCAGGTTGATTGTGATTTCGCGAAATAATTCGACTTGGACTTTGGATGTTTTTGCCTAGCGAAGTGAGTTTTCTCCGCTAGCGACGTCGAATTCGCCTAGGCGAACCCGAATTCGCGTTCTGTGGGCACGTATCTTAAGACATGCACGCGGTGCATCAGAATTTCCGACTGTGGAAATCCGACTTCGTGTGGACCTGCCTTTAACCTGGTTAACCTTACTACAAATCATAAGACTTGAAATATAACAGGTCAAGTAAAGCATATTAAAGGGTTGCAATATAATTCTGCTCCAGATCCTGAAAAGGGCATGAATAGACACGTACGATCCCATAATCGTGGAATTCCAGACGTCTTCCTTTGCGCTTCCCACTCAATTTGCATCTCTACGAGAAAGTCGAATGGAGGAAAATTAATATTTTTCTTATTTATAATGCGTCTCCTAGCAGACGTGATTCTTTCGGTGTCGGATCTGAAAGAAATACATCTGACATTTATTGTACAAGGACTTTCTTGTAAATACTGAAGCAACCGCATGCTATACGTCCTGCTGTGAAGGTGGATTGTGACAGCGGTAACTTAAAGACCTTATCCAAACATTCTATTTACCTTCTCTTACTGATCGGAAGCCACCAGTTTATTTACATTTGAACTTGATTGCTCGGTTGCTGTTTTGGCTCGAGAAAAAACCCACGCAGAACGTCTTCTTTTCCAGGTGACGAAATTTTCCACGTTTGATTAGCAAAGAATTGTAAGACTTAATTGATTATTTGTTTTATGTCTTCAGGAGTACTCGTTTTTCTGGTTTTCACGTTTTTTTTATTTATTTGTATTAATATACAGTTGGTGCATTAGATGGAAGTTATCATTTTGATCCTTGGTTCCCTACGTGCCATAAAGCTGTCCTGGATAATCGGCTGAGGTTTAGTCAAGACCGAATTATTTCAAACCTAAGTTTTTTTTGTTTTTTTGTTTAATTTGCCCATTGTTTGACGGTGTCTTCTGTGGTTTTGAACATTCATAGTGGCAGTAGGGATGGTTATCATTGTGTGTGTGGTAGAAAGACTAACTTTTGCGGTCCGCTTTAAATTGGATTTACGATTTTTGATGTTCTTGATGATGAATATTCTATTTCGCAATTAAGCCTTGCGGCATTTCATAGCTACAAATTTACAATTCTTAAACATTTAAGGATCGCTGCAGGTTACTTCTGCACACAATCTAAAGGGGAAATAAAAGACCTAGTCGAAATTAACCGAAATAAGACACAAGACCATTTTTGTCACTTTTGTCAACAAATCAGAAATCAGCTACTGATTTTCAATGTAAAAATAAAAATTAAGAGTCTAAGCGTTTAGTTCTTTTTATGTCGGTCGCCAAGGTCATCCACCGGCTTTGGTGATTGGCACGGGGTTATCCACTCTCCTGCAGCTGCTGTACACCCTTTCCCGATACCGTTGCTGTACACTGAAAGAGAGTGCCCCTCCCCCTAGGTGATTGGTCGGATTACCCTGGCCTGTAAACAGAAGAAACCTATCGACATACAAACCTAGGCTTGCAACGCAAATATTAAAAAGCCTGCAGCAAGGCTTGAGTAGGCTTTACGAGCATCCTAGGTTTAAACTCGGACGGCGTGCGAAAATGTGATCGTAAAATTCCTAAAGCTGTCCCATAAAACTTTGTGGAGTCCTTTTCGGCAGTAAGCAAGACTTAACCTAACTTTTCCATGAAGTTCAGAAGGTGACATAGAAGACCTGAACAGCAAAATTTAAAGTTGATTTTAAAATGTTGAATTAGAAACTAAAGACATGCGTTTGATGGATGATATGGTCGAATACAAATATGCAGATTTTTTTTTAGTCATAATTTACCACACAAAAATTTCGAAAAGTTAACAACATCAAGTTCTCGCCTGAGTAGCGACAAACTTTACAAAGTATGTGAAGTTGTTTTTTTAAGAATTATTTGTAATACAAAACTCGTCGATTGACCTTTAGTATACGGTAAGTCGTCAGAGAACCTGACATAAATGTCCCCAGACACGGATAATGGGTCAAACGCTTCGCTGGGCTTGCAAATTATTGCTATCACTCACTTTATAAGGCAAACACAAAGTCTGTTCAATCTACCTCTTTTTATGTGCACTTTCACTCCCGTTTTGCACCGTAAGCTTGCTCTACCATCTGACGCGGAGTGCCAAACTAATTTTACTTTCTGCCAATCAGAAGCGAGTACCCAGTGTAGCAGTGTCTTAAACGACAAGGCTTGTCAAATAAGGCCCACAGGAAGTGATCGTACTTGCCAAACCGAGGAAACCCTACCCGAAACTTCCCCCTCTAATATTTCTGCTTGTGTCAAAGAAATCCAGAACCTATTACACGAAATCTCGGTTCAGAAGAACGAAATTCTGGTCTTGTCAACTAAACTTGATGACATCACCAGCCAAACAAGCGTCGAGATGTCCAACCTGAAGAAGACCATTGTTGACAGAGACCATAAAATTGTTCTACTTGAACATGAGAACAAACTGATTGCCAAGGCTTTGTGTGATAAGAAGCGGTGTTTCACTTCCGATGCGCCGCTGGCAATGTCAGCTATCTCTCCTGTTAGTCAAGTACAGGAACAAGCTGGTGGTAACAAGCTTCATCAGAAAGCAAATACAGTTTGCAGATTCTTCGCAGAGAGCTATTGCAAATTCGGGAAGAAGTGCCGTTTCTTGCATATCTGCCAGCAGTTTATCGCTGGAAATTGTAAAAATGAGAAGTGTAATTTTGACCATGTAAAGTTATGTGTAGATCTCGCGTGTTTTAAAAGTTGTTGTAAATTTGCTCACGCTCCAAAGATTAGTTTAGCAGGTTCACTGAAAACCACTCGCAAGTCATTCTTCGCTCCCTCCCTAAGCACCCATCAGGTCATTTCGAGACGTCAATCTACCGACGGTTTTTTATTGAATGTGCAAGAAAACACGTCACGATGGAAACTTGCGCTGTCACAAGAAGCACCAGTTCACCCATCTCCCCTCCATACAGTAACTCTCGATTTCTTTTCGAGAGTACCCCCGCCACCCCTCCCCCCCAGATTTCTTCCGATGTTAGCTCGAGGATTGTTTCGGCTCCCGTTTCTCTAAGGTCGAGCAATGTCCCACTTTCAAATAGATTTTCAGTCCTTTGTCCCCAATTAAATAATAATATAGTCCAACCAACAGATACTCCTTCCCCTATATGTAATACCCATGATAAGGAAATGTTTTCCCCAAGTTCTAAAAACCTCCCCCCACTTCCTGAACGTCCAAATAGGAATTTTGTTGTTAACCCCCTTGCCTATCCTCATTTAGGGTGTAAAACCCTTAAAAAGAAAGCGTTTTCACGTGAATTTAATGATAAACGGTACGTGTTTCCGTCTTTCCTCTATTGTAACGCAGAAAGTCTGAATTTGGAAAAATTGACGGAGCTTGAGACTACGGCCCAAATGCTCAACTCTTCCGTTATTTGTATAACTGAAGTTCACAGGCAGGATTTAAATTTACTGAAAATGTCCAACTTCCTTTCTTTTGTTAAATTAAGGCCTGATGATCATTCTTTAGGAAAAAAGGGGGGAGGGGTCATGACTTTTGTTCATGATAGTTTACGACCTCAACTTTTGAATATTCCGTCTCTTAATGAATATGATGAAATTATATGGGTTAAAATACAACCAAAGCGACTCCCTAGACCTTTCTCTGCGGTAGCGATGTGTGTTTTCTATTATTCACCTGGCCAACCCGCTGCTGCAAGAAAGGCTTTTTGGGAAAAGCTGCAGGAATCGGCAGATTATATCCAGAAAACACATCCTTTTTTTGGCATAGCCATGCTAGGAGATGCCAATGAACTAAGTTGTAAATCTCTGGCCAGGTCACTTAACCTCAAGAATGTTGTTGATTTTCCAACAACCAAAGGTGGTACGTCTCTGGATGTAATAATGACGAATTTCTGCTCTTACTATCAAAACCCAAGTAAAATCGCACCGCTTGGTGGTAGCTATCATTTTATGTTGCAGTGGACCCCCTTTGAGAAAGTTAAAGTCAATTACTCAGTAACCGAAATAACCTCAAGACCAATCACTGATCGGGGACTTTTGCAGTTTGGGGACTGGATAACGAAAGAAAATTGGGCCGGAGTCTCAACTGCTGAAGACTTGGATTCACAGGTGCAGAATTTTCACAGCAAACTAAATGAAAAGTTTGTTGAATGTTTTCCGGAAAAAAAGACGAAAGTGTGTTCAACTGATAAACCATACGTAAATTCAGAGATTAAACAAATGATTAAACATAAACTGCACTTAATTGGAAAAGGAAAGGAAGAAGAAGCAAAGAAATTAAGAAACAAAATTAAATGGAAAATTAAACAGGCGCAGGAAAATTATTATAAAAAGGAAGTAGATAACCTCCTTGAATCCAAGCCTTCACAGTTCTTCGGTAAAGTTAAACATCTGACTGGTAGAGGCCCGCAACCAGTTGATTTCATGAAGGAGGAGCCATCAGAGAAAACAGCGAACGACCTAAACTCTCATTTTGCTTCTATTGTACAGTCGTACCCACCGCTGCCTCCTGAAAAGCCACCTTCGTTTTCAGCTGAAGCACCATCCCAAAACTCACAAGAAGATTCAAATGTAAATTCTAATTTAATGCCTGAAATTTCAATATCAGAAATTAGAAAGAAACTCTCCTCGTTAAAGAAAACATCAGTGGCACCCTTTGATGTTCCAGTAGCCATTGCTAAAGCTTTTGCGAAAGAATTAGCGTTTCCTCTTCATATCATTTACAATAATATCACCAAAACTGGATATTTCCCCAAAAAGTGGAAAATTGGCTTCATCACTCCCATTCCGAAAAAGGGAGCAGCTAATGATTTCTCTGGTGTAAGGCCGATCACTGTTACATCAATTTTTAGCCGAATTTACGAGAGCTTTGTTGCTTCTTGGCTAAAAAAATATCTCTCGGAAGTCATCGATAAGAGGCAATTTGGTAACATCCCGAAGTGTTCAACTGTTCACTACCTCGTTAGTTTACTTGATTTTATTTTTAAAAATTTAGATGAACCCGGGAAATGGATAAATCTAATTGCAATAGATTTTAAAAAAGCTTTCGATCTTGTAGATCACAAGATTTTGCTGGAAAAAATGGCAGAGAAAAATATTCCTGAATATCTTATTAATATCGTAAAAAGCTTTCTAACAAACAGAGAACAAATCGTAAAATATAAAAATAATTTTTCTTCTTCTTTACCGATTTTTTGCGGTGTCCCGCAAGGAACAGTGATCGGTCCTTTATGCTTCCTCCTCATGATCAATGAAATAGCTGTCGGGCTGGAAGAAAGATGGAAGTATGTAGATGATCTTTCCCTAGCAGAGGTAGTATTTGGAGCGTGTAAAAGTCAAACTTTCAATTATATTGAACAAGTTACCTCTGAAGCAGCAAAATTAAATATGGTGGTAAATAAAGATAAATCTTCAGTAATGACATTTTCATTTCTCAAGAAAAGCCTACCTGAATTCGAACCACCTATAGACCCAAACCTCCTCTGTAACAGCACTACCCTGCTTGGGGTAGTGATCTCTTCTGATCTAACTTGGCATGAAAACACAAGATTGATTGTAAAAAAGGCAAATGGTGCTATCCAAATGCTGAAGACTCTAAAGAAATTCCGGGTTCCTAAGGATAAACTAAAATTAATTTTCTGCATGTTCATCCGCCCACTAGTAGAATATGCATGTCCTGTTTGGCATTTCGCTCTTACAAAAGAAGAAAGTGATAAAATTGAACGGGTTCAGAAGAGGTCGCTACAAATCATCTACGGAGGTTCCCCACTGCCTTACTCTTTTTATCTAAAAGAATACAAACTTGACCCCCTTTTTGCCCGTCGAGAGAAACTGTGCCTAAAATTTGGCTCAACCCTCCTCCTCCACCCCATCTACAAGAACTTCCTCCCGCCCCCCTTTGTCCCCCTCAGATCCCGACTCCCCAGAGAGGCGGCTGTGAAAGTTCCAAAACTGACACCGGTTTACTCCAGGTCACAGCGTTATTCTCGAAGCTTTGTGCCGAGTTTTGTTCGTACTTTTAACAATTCGTAACTTGTGCGTTTTATCCTATTCTTTTTGTTTTTCTCGTTGACAAATCTTTCTTGTTTTAACTGTTTGACTAAAAGATACCATATTTGGGCTATGCCTATGAGAGACTGTATCTTGTTTACATTAAATGATTTGATTTGATTTGATTTGATGTTATGGCATGCATTTTGGGTCAAAATTGTTAAAAATGTTGCCGAGAATACTCGAAATGTCGCCGAGAATCCATGAAATGTAGCCGAGAATGCTGTTTTTGTCGCCGAGATTTTTTGTGTGTATCCGAGACTGCAATGTTTGTTGCCGAGAATGAAAACTTTGTAGCCGAGATTTTCACTGAAAAACGTGTCGCCGAGAAATACGGATATGCGTTCGAAACCAAAAATCTAGTTCCCGAGATGGAACAAAGTGTCGCCGAGATTGCTAGAAATGTCGCCGAGATTTCGCGTAATGTCGCCGAGATTTCGCGTAATGTCGCCGAGATTTCGCGTAATGTCGCCGAGAATGCATGAAAGGTCGCCGAGATTTCTTTGAAAATAACATGCAAGTGAAAAAAGTGTCGCCGAGAATTGGAAAAAAAAATACAGCTTAGAACGAAAAATCTGATTTTTGAGATGGGAACAAATGTAGCCGACTTGGTGGTTGGTGAGGTCCTCCTTAGTGTTCTATTTGTAAGTCCGGAACAAGTGTGATTCTTCGTTGCAGTACACGGTCACTACCATTGTAAGTGCTATATTTGCTATCGCACTCTTGTTGGTATTAGTCTACTCAATAAACAATGTGAATGTGAACAACAGTTGCTCAAAAGTAAGATCCACAAAGAAGTTTCAAAGGAAAGGATATGGCTCAGAGGCAGGGGCGTTGCGAAAGGGGGGAGGGTGCAACATTCGCTAACTTATTCGGTATAATTGCCAGGATTCGGTAGTTACCACGAACATGAAGAGGTCGAGTGAAGAACTGGTAGCAGACAAAAGGACTGATCTATGATTTCATCGATATTCCTTACTTTTATTTGTATCCTAAAAACAAGCTCTTATCAGAAATGTCTCGAAAATTCTGCCTGCGGCGCTTTTCATAATATTCATTATTTTCCGGAAAGGTGCGTCATTTAGCTAGGTTTTAAACCAGTTTTAGGGATCGCGATTTTTCGAAACCCTAAAAGCTAGAACCTGCATGGAAATAGCTGAATTTGGCAGGAAAAAACGAACTTAAAAAATCTCGCCTGCGGCGCTCACTTTGTGTGATCACGGCTAGTAATGACTAGTCATACAGTAGCTGCTGCTGCCGGGATGTCGCTCTATCCGGTTTCTGGAAATTCTTAGGATCCTGGTGTTTTGGCTCTGCACCCAACTACGAAAATTCACTTGCGACGCCCCTGCTCACAGGTGCTAAGAAAGCTAGAGTAAGTATAGTCGTTGAAAGAAATATATAACTGAAACGCATTTATTTTACGGATATATCATCAAATAATGTGTTACCACCTTAAATTTTTTGAAATAATGACTTTAGCACAAAAACCTGGTTCTGGGGAGCTTGACTTTGACATGGACGACTGATTTTCTCTTCCATTTAAGTCATCCACCAATAGCCTTGTATACTGGTTAGGGCTAAGGTTCAAGCATAGCAAGTATGATAGTTTGGTTCTTGCAATAGCCTTGTCACATGGTTATGGTTAAGGTTCAAGTCTCCAAACATCGTTTGTATGGTAGTTTTGGTTCATCTTAAAAGGAAATGTCAGGTAAGCAGCAGTTCATAGTATCTCCATGACTGGAAGTGCAAGCCCATCTCAGAACCATGCTTGTTCATGGTTTCACATTCAAATCCAAGATCAGAGCTTCTGAGAACTTAACACGTCAGCAGGGCCAGGAATTGGCTCAACCTCACTACTTCCGAACTGTAGTTTCAATGACTTATTAGGACTGTGATTGTTCAACTCAACTTCAGAGACAAGAAGTGGTTTATCTGATAGGTGGAAATAAACAGGAAATTTCAGTCCGGTGATGCAGCTTTTCCACCTCGAAATTCCGGCTTCCTCACTACTACAGATCCCCAGAAGCTGGGGAATATATCCTTTGCATACACGCTCCATGTACTGATTGTCAATTAGTATACTTTTTCCAAATTTTGGCTATCACCCCTTGACTTCATATTTCAGGAAGTGCTCAAAACTGTTCAAAACTGGAGCTTGAGTACTAGTCAGCTGCTCCTGTTGGCTATGGGCACGAATGATCACTGCATGGGCTTTGCCTATTCTTTCTTGCAGACCTTTAATAGCCGATTTCCCACACTGACTTCCATTATCGACAACTGCATCTAACACTTCGGAATCCATCTTCGAATTTCCGATCATAATGGCCGAGGCAGTTATGTTTCTTGATCAATGACTGTGCGCTGGAAAGGAGATCAAGTTGGGCACACATAGCACTCATCAGAAGAAACAATGGTATTCTCAAGTGTTAGGTTAATTGTGAATGTATTTGTGGTAAAACAATTAAAGATTCTTCCTTAAATATCGGATTTTGTGAATTTCTTCTCTGAAAATCAGATATTTAAGGAAGAATCTTTAATTCTTTTCCCACAAACTCATTTGACAGCTTGAGAGGCTTGAGCCTGAAAAGGACCCTTGCCAAGAAGGGCTGAAGTATCGCTCTTATGAAAATGTAGCTGACTTATCGGTTTGCACCGTACAAGATGATTCGCAATCAGCATGGGCTGGAGGACTATCTACAACCTTCTTTATACTCTTGATGACTATCTCTCTATGCCGATTCAGAATCTCTGGGTACCTGCGGAAAAAATGAAGAAATGGTGCCAAAGTTGCGCTGACTCAGGATTTGAGTCGTTGAGTTTGATACGTTACGGACACGTTTACTCCTTCTTCCTGAGAATCAGTGGCGTGTTCTGAACTTAGTCATATAGAGTATTATCCCACAACTAAAAGTTCTCCTGCTCTGGAAAGTGAACTGTTTGCTAATTCAGTCTCAGGCAAGGAGTTTTTAGCAAACTCTTTGCTTCAAAGACAATCTAGATCTGTCATGGAAGAAAAGCAAAAACGGCTCCATAGAGTGGTGCCAGAGAGCCAATGTCTGCAGATACTTACATACAATTCTCAGAAAAAGAGCCATTGACAGTCAAAGGTATTTCAGTCAATTCTGACTCAAACTATACTAAAACATGAGCTACTTGAACCACTGAAAGAACTTTAGAGAGGCTGCAATGGCCTTGAACTTCTGACTTTCTGTGGCATATGATGTCCTCCTTAGGGAAACGTAAATACCTCACTAATCCAGTGGGCTGATCCCCCCCCCCCCAAATGACACCTCTGATTCTAGGATTCTGAATCTCTGATTCAAGCAACTCTGGGCCTCAGTCTAACCTGAGTCTAACAATCCCCTGAGCCTAATCTAACCTCATAAATTTTGTAGCAGGCACACTGAAAAACAACAAAATAGGTTCGGACAGTAGGGGGTCAAGAGAACATAGGTTACCTATCCTGCTTTGTAAATGACATCTCGTTTTATCCATGAAATTCAATCCAAGGCCTTTGGAAGACTCTGAGACCCCTCAGTGTGCACACCTTTCGTGGATTTTGAATCCTGGCAATACCTGAAAAGTGAAACCTGGAGGTACTGAAATCCCTAACGATGTAAGAACAAAGGCTAGCAAAATTCAAGAGAAATCCAGGAGAAATCTCAAAAGAATTCAGACAAAAATTAGTGACATTTTCTTTCTTTATCTCTTCTTATTCTTGACACTAAAAGCGTAATCTTCAATCGAAAAGATTATTTTTCTTTTCACTTTCGGTGGTCTGATTATATTGTCAATAGGATGAACGTCAAAAGTCCCAGCAGACGATTCCAACATAAATTTCCCTTGTCTTTTGAAAAAACTTTAAAGTTCATATTTAAATTGGGTAGTGGGAGTGCTGGGGTCCGGGTCCGCCCAGGGTCTACCCGAAAATCCTCCTCCCCCCTGGCAACAAAAATCCGTCCGCCCTCCCTGAATGCAAATATATAGGAAAGTAAATATATTATGACAGCGAGTTAATGTAAACTCTATAAAAACAGTCGCCCCAGCGACCCCCCCCCCCCCCCCCCGGCGGTACGAAAAAACCTCGGGTACCGAACCACCCCGACCAAACCCTCCCCCCAATTTATTTCTATGAAAAGTATTTCATAGATAAGGAAGGCCACCATGACGTATTTACATTAACTCGTGTGTCTGTATAGAGTTTACATTAACTCGCAGAATATATTTAGTTTC
Organism: Branchinecta lynchi; assembly: GCA_023053575.1. Classification (NCBI taxonomy): domain Eukaryota; kingdom Metazoa; phylum Arthropoda; class Branchiopoda; order Anostraca; family Branchinectidae; genus Branchinecta; species Branchinecta lynchi. Next base: position 9,512,086 of record JAKZAP010000015.1, read on the forward strand.
CTATATATTTGCATTCAGGGAGGGCGGACGGATTTTTGTTGCCAGGGGGGAGAAAGATTTTCGGGTAGACCCCAGGGTGGACCCAGTGCACCCGGACCCCACCAGTCCCACTACCAAAACATGAACTTTAAATTTTTTTTCAAAAGACAAGCGAAATTTATATTGGAATCTTCTGCTGGGACTTGTAATTGTGTTCATCCTATTGAAAATATAATTAGACCACCGAAAATGAAAAGAAAAACAATCTTTTACATTGAAGATTATGCTTTTAGTGTCAAGATTAAGAAGAGATAAAGAAAGAAAATTTCATTAATTTTTTTCTGGCTTCTTTTGAGATTTCTCTTGAATTTTGCTAGCCTTTGTTCTTACATCGTTAGGGATTTCAGTACCTCCAGCTTGCCAGGATTCAATATTGCCAGGATTCAAAATCCACGAAAGGTGTGCACACTGAGGGGTCTCAGAGTCTTCCAAAGGCTTGGATTGAATTTCATGGATAAAACGAGATGTCATTTACAAAGCAGGGTAGGTAACCTATGTTCTCTTGACCCCCTACTGTCCTGCTACTGTCCGAACCTATGTTGTTGTTTTTCAGTGTGCCTGCTACAAAGTTTATGAGGCTGAGAGATTAGGCTCAGCGGATTGTTATCAGGATTGTTAGACTCAGGTTAGACTGAGGCCCAGAGTTGCTTGAATCAGAGATTCAGAATTCTAGAATCAGAGGCGTCATTTGGGGGATCAGACCACTGGCTTTTGGGGGGTTCTGGAGCACCCCAGGCAAAACAGAATATCATTCAGAAAATTTAGCCTGAATTTGCAGCGGGCAAAAATTTTGCAGCTGTTAATTGTCATCAGTTATAACAAACTACTGTGGGGGCTTCACTCGTAGCAAATTCCTATTATTATGGATGACCTATAAACCTTTACCTTAAACTTGTAAGAATTGTTGTTACTTTTTCTTGCAATTCACACAGTTTTGCGCATTTATTTGGCCCTGTTGTTTCTTGTCTATTGTTTCTAACCAGTATAATCCTCCAGGTTAGCAAAATATCTGCTAGTCTTATATTTGAGATACTTTTTGGGATCCCAAAACGTAAGCGTATGGATACCTATGACATCGCTAAAGTTGTCCGTCCGTCTGTCCGTCTGCCCATCTGTGAGCACGATAAATCTCGAAGGGAATGAGATATTTTAATGAAACTTGGTGTGAGGATTCTTGGGTCGTCGGACCAGTCAAGTTCCTAGATGGGCTTTGTAGCCCTACATTTAGGGGTGGGGGAGGGGGTTCAAATTAAGGGGCAAACAAAATATTTTGAAAGAGATAATTTGAAAGTCGATTATGACGTAAGAAGACATGCTGAACACGATGGGGAAAACCATTTTGTCATCGGACAAGTAGTTCGCCCGGAATCTTGCCCAAACCGGAAAGTTTGTTAAAATTAAAAGTTTTATTTTGAGTTGATTAGATGTTCGATTTAGGGCAAGAAGACATGCTGAACACTTATGTGAAAAAATTTTCTACCTTGACATGTAGTTCCCCCCGAATCCGGTCAAAACCGGAAAATTGTTAGAAGCTTAAGTTTTATTTCTAGCTGATTAGATAACCGATTTAAGGGTAAGAAGAGATGCTGATTCCGTGTTTGCCAATCATAATTTACCCGGAAATTTAGTTTGACCGGAATCCGGCTGGAGTCGGAAAATTTGTTATAAGTTAAATTTTTATTTGAAGTTGATTAGATGTTCATTATTGGGGAAAGAAGATACCCTGAGTTCGTTTTTGAGCTTTCTTTTTTCGCTGGACAAGTAGTTCTGGAGTTCGGCAGAAACCAGGAAATTGGCAGAAGTGGCAGGAACTTTTTGTCAAAACAGATATGACTTATAGGGGTAAACACACATGCTGAATCCATATCTGAACTTGGTTTTCTCAGATGAGTAGCTATTTGGCCTTAATCTGTTTCTGAATTTTAATTGTAAAAATGTTCAAGGAGTCTGGCTAAGACAAGACGCAGTTGTCTGGATCAGATATTGAATTTTTGGGATCCCATCGAAACCTTTGGTCTTGTTCAACATGCCGAAACCCTTGGAAGGGCCCCTGCGTCTCAGTCCTGTACAGTGACTTTTGTCCCTCTAGATTTCCATGAAACGAGACCTCTGCCTAGAGTAATAAGATCATTCAGACAAAATAATCTAGAAAAACACTAAGAAGTAGGTGGTACAGGATTCAGGAAGTACGAGTGTCTAAATGGGTGCAGTGCTGTATTATTCATGGGCCTTCCTTCAGTGTCAACTTGATTTGCTAGATTAGTGAGGTATTTACGTTTCCCTAAAGAGGACATCATATGCCACAGAAAGTCAGAAGTTCAAGGCCATTGCAGCCTCTCTAAAGTTCTTTCAGTGGTTCAAGTAGCTCATGTTTTAGTATAGTTTGAGTCAGAATTGACTGATATACCTTTGACTGTCAATGGCTCTTTTTCTGAGAATTGTATGTAAGTATCTGCAGACATTGGCTCTCTGGCACCACGCTATGGAGCCGTTTTTGCTTTTCTTCCATGACAGATCTAGATTGTCTTTGAAGCAAAGAGTTTGCTAAAAACTCCTTGCCTGAGACTGAATTAGCAAACAGTTCACTTTCCAAAGCAGGAGGAAGTTCAGAACACGCCACTGATTCTCAGGAAGAAGGAGTAAACGTGTCCGTAACGTCTCAAACTCAACGACTCAAATCCTAAGTCAGCGCAGCTTTGGCACCATTTCTTCATTTCTTCCGCAGGTACCCAGAGATTCTGAATCGGCATAGAGAGATAGTCATCAAGAGTATAAAGAAGGTTGTAGATTGTCCTCCAGCCCATGCTGACTGCGAATCATCTTGTACGGTGCAAACCGATAAGTCAGCTACATTTTCATAAGAGCGATACTTCAGCCCTTCTTGGCAAGGGTCCTTTTCAGGCTCAAGCCTCTCAAGCTGGCAAATGAGTTTGTGGAAAAAGAATCTTTAATTGTTTTACCACAAATACATTCACAATTAACCTAACACTTGAGAATACCTTTGTTTCCTCTGATGAGTGCTATGTGTGCCCAACTTGATCTCCTTTCCAGGGCACAGTCATTGATCAAGAAACATAACTGCCTCGGCCATTATGATCGGAAATTCGAAGATGGATTCCGAAGTGTTAGATGCAGTTGTCGATAATAGAAGTCAGTGTAAGAAATCGGCTATTAAAGGTCCGCAAGAAGGAATAGGCAAAGCCCATGCAGTGATCATTCGTGCCCAAAGTCAACAGGATCAGCTGACTAGTACTCAAGCTCCTGTTTTGAACAGTATTGAGCACTTCCTGAAATATGAAGTCAAGGGGTGATAGCCAAAATTTGGAAAAAGTATATTAATTGACAATCACTACATGGAGTGTGTATGCAAAGGATATATTCCTCAGCTTCTAGGGATCTGTAGTAGTGAGGAAGCCGGAATTTCGAGGTGGAAAAGCTGCATCACCGGACTGAAATTTCCTGTTTATTTCCACCTATCAGATAAACCACTTCTTGTCTCTGAAGTTGAGTTGAACAATCACAGTCCTAATAAGTCATTGAAACTACAGTTCGGAAGTAGTGAGGTTGAGCCAATTCCTGGCCCTGCTGACGTGTTAAGTTCTCAGAAGCTCTGATCTTGGATTTGAATGTGAAACCATGAACAAGCATGGTTCTGAGATGGGCTTGCACTTCCAGTCATGGAGATACTATGAACTGCTGCTTACCTGACATTTCCTTTTAAGATGAACCAAAACTACCATACAAACGATGTTTGGAGACTTGAACCTTAACCATAACCATGTGACAAGGCTATTGCAAGAACCAAACTATCATACTTGCTATGCTTGAACCTTAGCCCTAACCAGTATACAAGGCTATTGGTGGATGACTTAAATGGAAGAGAAAATCAGTCGTCCATGTCAAAGTCAAGCTCCCCAGAACCAGGTTTTTGTGCTAAAGTCATTGTTCCAAAAAATTTTAAGGTGGTAACACATTTTTTGATGATATATCCGTAAATAAATGCGTTTCATTTTTATATTTCTTTCAACGACTATACTTACTCTAGCTTTCTTAGCACCTGTGAGCAGGGGCGTCGCAAGTGAATTTTTGTAGTTGGGTGCAGAGCCAAAACACCAGGATCCTAAGAATTTCCAGAAACCAGATAGAGCGACATCCCGGCAGCAGTCATTACTAGCCGTGATCACACAAAGCTCGTTTTTTCCTGCCAAATTCAGCTATTTCCATGCAGGTTCTAGCTTTTAGGGTTTCGAAAAATCGCGATCCCTAAAACTGGTTTAAAACCTAGCTAAATGACGCACCTTTCCGGAAAATAGTGAATATTATGAAAAGCGCCGCAGGCAGAATTTTCGAGACATTTCTGATAAGAGCTTGTTTTTAGGATACAAATAAAAGTAAGGAATATCGATGAAATCATAGATCAGTCCTTTTGTCTGCTACCAGTTCTTCACTCGACCTCTTCATGTTCGCGGTAACTACCGAATCCTGGCAATTATACCGAATAAGTTAGTGAATGTTGCACCGTCCCCCCTTTCGCAACGCCCCTGCCTCTGAGCCATATCCTTTCCTTTGAAACTTCTTTGTGGATCTTACTTTTGAGCAACTGTTGTTCACATTCACATTGTTTATTGAGTAGACTAATACCAACTAGAGTGCGATAGCAAATATAGCACTTACAATGGTAGTGAGTGTGTACTGCAACGAAGAATCACCCTCTCATGGACCGAATACGCGAAGCAAGGACGACCCAAAACCCAAGATTGTTCCCCCACCTACGAAATCTTCCGAAAGATACCTTAATTCATTCGTTCCGTATTTTACTAAACATTTTAACTGTTCGTGATCTATGTTCGTTTCTTCTTTATTGTTTGTTAGTTTGCGTCTTACTTGTATTTTATTTTTCCGGCCCAGATTACCTAGTGCTATTAGGGTTCTAAATAAAATTGATTGATTGATTGACTTGTTCCGGACTTACAAATAGAACACTAAGGAGGACCTCACCAACCACCAAGTCGGCTACATTTGTTCCCATCTCAAAAATCAGATTTATTTTTTTTTCCAATTCTCGGCGACACTTTTTTCACTTGCATGTTATTTTCAAAGAAATCTCGGCGACCTTTCTTGCATTCTCGGCGACATTACGCGAAATCTCGGCGACATTTCTAGCAATCTCGGCGACACTTTGTTCCATCTCGGGAACTAGATTTTTGGTTTCGAACGCATATCCGTATTTCTCGGCGACACGTTTTTCAGTGAAAATCTCGGCTACAAAGTTTTCATTCTCGGCAACAAACATTGCAGTCTCGGATACACACAAAAAATCTCGGCGACAAAAACAGCATTCTCGGCTACATTTCATGGATTCTCGGCGACATTTCGAGTATTCTCGGCAACATTTTTAACAATTTTGACCCAAAATGCATGCCATATTGATGTATTGATTCGTGTAACAACGTAGATGATAATGACTGAGAAGCGTATGCATCGAGGATATGCGAACTTCACAAGCAACATTTAAAAATCATAAACCCGTACCTGACACACTTTTGGAAATTAGCAATACTTGCACAGTGAAATTCGCAATTTTGTCGATGGTTGCTATCGGCTCTGTCCAGACTTGTCGCTCTACCAAGTGGAGGGTCGACACAAAATATTCGAAAAGTGTGATCGTCGTGGTAAATAAAAACCTGTAAAGCCAAGTGAAAGAAGGAGTCAGGGACAGAGGATAGATCTGTTGCCTACCAAGTATTACAAGACGAAACAAAAATTGAAGCTTCTCCTGCTTTTATATCGAGAGAGTTGTCGTTCGGTCTTAAAGTTTAACTGAAAAGCAAACTTATTTTTGTATCATTTAGTTGAATACACTCAGTTATTTGGTTTCCGCTAAGCTATTTTTTTATTTTACACTATCTGCTGTCGTAGTGAGGCTCAGGATATCCGTGGCTGTCCCCATAGTGCAAATTCTACTATGACGCGGAATATTTGAATCTAAACACAAACGCGGCTTTTCAGTGGGCCGTGATATGGTTGGTGAACACTGCTTGGCGCCTGAACAAAAACGATCATAAATATTTTTCGACAAGCATGCGACACAGGTAGTACCACAAATCTGACAGGGAAATTCCACTATCTAAAAATTGATCATTCGTGAAGAGCGGAGCAACGAAGTAATGCATTTTCATCGGGTCTTCAAGCCTCTTTAAGTGAATAAGTGAGGGGTAACAAGGCTGTCCCATCTCTGCCCTTTTCAGTTAAACTTCAAAGCTTTCGGCCAAGTTTCCGCTGATACCCAGCAAAATCAGCTCGGCAAAAAAGCTACCCATACGTGCAAAAGGAAACAATTGGCCATATTACAGTTAAGCGCTCCAAGTGGACTAGTTAGTAAAGTAGTAACATAGAGCGTGTTCCATCCTACTTACCGTAGTTACTACGCATGACGTCATGAATTCTGGTTTTTTGCCGTCAAGGCTGGAACGATTTTTCTATTTTCCAGCAGGATCTCACGCCAGGGCAAATCCGACCAATCACGTTACAGAGATGCGTAGTTACTACGCTCACTACGCTCCCGAGCATGGTAAGCAAATAGTAACTATTAGTTACTATTCCGACAAGGTTGGAACGGTCAGCGTAGTAACTTTTCGTGAGGATGGAACGGGAATAGTAACTAATAGTAACTATTGTTAGAAGGGTGGAACACGCTCATAGTAAAAAGTCGGATCTATAGGGTAGTGGGTCACTTTCACTTTCTGCTTCCGAGACGCATGCAAAACCTCCGCAGCCTGGGACACAGATGACAGGTTTTCCACTCACTAAAGTGGATCTATTTTACCATCTCTGATCCAAGTGCTGACGGCGAGGCAAAAGGGAGATGAACAGAAACTAATCCGCTTGGAAGCGCTGAACGGGAATATGGCCAATTGCGCTGGGTGGGGTTTCTCGCAATCCCATACTGGGGCTAAGGATACATTGTAAAAGGAAGAAGAAGTACGAGGGGTCCTTTACGACCTACTTCACAGTATTTTTTTTTTCAGCTTGTGTGGGACCGTGGAATGGGCATAGTGTCAGAATGGCTCGGTCAGTCCAGTTTTGGCCGATGGGTACACGAAGTCCGCCAATCGCGAAAGCTTGTGCTTGTCATTGTCGCAATTGCCCTTCTCTTGGACAACATGCTTCTTACAACCGTCGGTAAGCTTTACTGTAATTTTCCGTTGTTGCAGGACACGGCACAGTCTGTAGAAAGACCACTATTATATAATAAAATACTAATATATCGTTTCTTGACCAAAATAGCAAAGATAGCTAGCAAAGGTAAGTCAACCTAACACTTTCAATGGGATATATAATGGTCAATGACAAATGACAAATAATACCAGATAAACACGACTAAAAACTATTAAACGAACGCATCCGCTGGACAATTTGTTAATTTAGCTTTGTTTGAGTGGGTTTGAGTAGCCTATGCTTGTTGGGCCTGTTTTTATTTTGTTCAACATTCTCAGGCAAAACTGATCTGTGAAGTTAAGAATTTAGACATTTGTGGCCAAAACTTGTTGTTAAATGGTGCCTACGTACGTACACTGGGCCCAGGATAATCTTAATTGCTCTTTTCTGGATTAGCTCCAGTGTACTGGATTGCTCCTTAGTCAAACCGGGATGCCATACCTGGCAGCAGTATTCAAGACAAGTTCTGGCATAACAGTAGTAAATTAGGACTAAGTGTTTCACGGGAATCTTAAGTCTCCTCAGGACCGAGAAAGATTTCAGTAGATGCGACCCATTTCTAACAAGAGCTTCAATGTGAGTATTCCATTTAAGGTCACTCTGGATATACACACCATGTAATTTAACACAAGTTTTGTGTACACATTATGGTTTTCTCAGAAGGATGAATTTTGGTCTTTAGGATAAGTATACAGCCTACTTGTTGCAGGTTTCCAGCAAGGATTTATATTACCGTTGGATCCATGGAAGTCCCGACATCTTTCGACCAAATAGTACTCTCGATTAAGGGCTCGTCCTGTCTATAATGCCATTGCAACTTGCTTCCGTAATTGCATTCATTAAGCTGTCGGAATTTTTACGCGTCAGAATACAAAGTGTTATCAAGAACAAATAAACGGATAGAACCTCTGTCTTTGGTATCATGCAGCGACTGCATTCTCCGATAAAACTGACCGATTACTGCAGCTTTTTACCCGTCTACTCTACTTCCATTTTCGCTGTTGCCCATCGCAGAGAAAGAAAATGCAGGGGCGTACTTAGCGCGCTGACCCGCTCTTGAGCGTGTCCAAAGAACCAATCAGCTTTGTCTCCTACTTTTCACCAAGGTGGTTTCACAGCAATATAGCTAATTGTAGACGTACAAACCTCCTCCGCTCGTTCGCAGCGGAAAAGGCATGAAAAATACTCGATTCCGCATGTTCATAGTACAGAGATAGCGAGACGGAGGCTCTATCGGATTATTTCTTCGTATTATGCGAGGTGTTATGGTCGAGATCGCATGACTACTTTGACCACGTACAATCGTTTGCCGCGGACAAATTACGAAGTGAGCGACATTTGACAGGACCTCGAAATATTCCGTTTCTGCTAAAACTCTCAAAGGACCCGTCGTGTCTACAACGGCAATGTAACCTACTTCCATAACTGCATTCATTAATTCTTAAACCCGGAGACCCAAAATCCAGATGTTACCGCACTAATCTTTGCACTTGCCACGATTCACTCTTTCCATGCGCATTATGGTCACGACGAGTTTTCACGTTTCCTGCTAAAGAAGCGGAAAATCGTTTATCTGAATTTTGTCGAATTTTTGCTAGAAGTCCAGGTGTCTGGGAAAAGGCTTAAAACAGACAACGCCACGAATAATTTCTTAAAAGCAGAGCCTAGTCTCACAGTATTCAAACAGTTCTGAATATTGTAACTTAAACAGTGAATAGTGCGAGGTGTGCTTTATGTAGCTTTTTAACTTGTAATACAGAATTTTCAGCTCTTGGTAGATTATGACTCATTTTTCATTCAGTCTACAAAGGTTACGTAGTCCAATAATCAGTATACTTTTATTTCAGCCATGCATCATTAGAAAGCTCTCTCATCGCCTAGCTTACGACTAAGCAGATACAGTCAAACAGTCAAGACTTCATCTCACGTAATTTGTTTAGGGGGACGAAAACCCCCTCCTAAAGATAAATTTACTTCTAGTTCCCATCATTCCTGACTTCCTGTACACCATCCGCCATCGAAAGGACAACCTCACCACTCCCGAACCCAACGTCATCATTAACTGTCAACCTCCGCAACTATGCCCCCAAAATAGCCCCACTCCTTATACGTTTTGCAACCAGACGTTCGACTGGGAAGCGACTATAGCTACCACAGAGCTAAGTGACTATGACGTAGAGTATGACAAGAGGAACGCAGAGCTTCAGGATGAGAACGTCGAAGTCGGGATGCTCTTCGCGTCAAAAGCGGTTGTGCAACTTCTCGCAAACCCTTTTGTTGGGCCACTAACTCACAGGTAAAGTCTTCTCATTAGCCTAATCTATATGACTAAATCCAAAACACGACAGTGATCCCCAGGAAGAACGAGAAAACGTCTCACTAACGACTCAAACTCAACAACTCCAGTCCTGTGTCAACCAATCACGCGATCGTTGGGGACAGCTGTGGTGCCGCTTCCAGCTCTTCCGCTAGGTAGCCGGCAATTTTGCATCGGCAAGGGGAGTTAGTCATCAAGAGTATATGATTGCGTTCCCCCAACTTAACAATTGTTAACAATCGTTAACTTTACTTCGGGGCGCAGCTAACTGCAGTTTTAACGATCGTTAACTTTTCCCAGTTCTACAATTGTTAACTATTTTGTAACGATGCTCACCGACCATCGTTGCAAACTAGTTAACAATCGTTAAGCTCTGGAACGGAAATTGTAGGTGGGCGGAGCTTAAATTTCGAAATCAGAAACGCGGAAAGCAAAAAGTTAACAACTGTTAACAATTTATTAAATATCGTTAAGTTCCGGAACGCAACCTATATTTCGCTTTCTGGTAGATTTGTGTTTGCAGGTGACACGACAGGACTCCCAAGGGTTGTTCTCTTAATCTTTTCTAAAGCTTTTATTACTCTAACCCTCAGTTCTATAGCATATGTTCTACCACTGCGCGACAGAAAAAAGATTTTTGACAGGAATAAGAAGTATCCTAACGGGAAGTTTGCTTGGCCTCTTTGCGGTTGTGAAGAAGAAGATGTTGGTCATTTTTAATGCCGCTGTCGAGAAGTTTCGTAAACTCGTAGGTAGATCGGATTTACTCGTAGGTAAACTCGGATTTTCGGTAGAGATCTTCCAGTACTTTCCAGGTATTATGAAGTGCATTTCCGCCCAATCGATAAGCAAGGCTTGTAAGCTTGTGAATAGAGCACTAGGAGTTAAAAAGCTTTTTGTTGAAAGTTTTATGGATATTTACGAACATTGTGTAGTAATAATTTATATGTGTATATGGTCCTTCGCTTTTCCCCATATAATCATTCTTATTATGCTTTCTATGTGACTTAATAAGTGACTTAAGTAGAGGCCAATTTTTTAAGTCGAAAAAGTCGGAGCCTAGTTTGTCAATGAAGTAACTTGAAAATTGGTTGAAAAAAGTCAATAAGGATAAGATAGGAAATTAATACTTTCATTTCTTGACATTTAAGGCAAATAAGAGAAAACTGTTGTTGTAGAAAGGACCCCCCGGATCTATCATATACAGTGATTGCTTGGGCGTCAAAGCGGTGCTAAATCGCGCGGTGGGTTGGCCGGATCGATATTATCAATCGAAAGCCCTTTAGGGTTTTCAGTGTTAAGAAATGTCTATCTATCTAACTAATAAACTGATACCTTTTTCAAATGAATGAATGTTTGTGTTGCATTCTCAAATGACAAAGATTTCAAAGCCGAGCAGGTGAAAAAATAAAGAAAAAATAACTAAGAACCTGTGAAGAACAGTACGGCACGAGACAAAAGAGCTCGACACATTAATTGCGTTGTTGCAGATACCGTGGTATCTGTTACCACGGTAACTGGATCTGAAATTCATCGTTTTTGCAGTTATCGTGGTATCTGATACACGGTTGCCTCGACGGTTGCTATGCAAAACCGACTATTGCCGAAATTCTCCTTTTCGAAGTCATATCAAAAAGAAAAACTGATATCCAGTTACATCACTAAGTGCTAAACTTCTTTCTCAACAGTTTGACAAAATTTGATGAAAGTGAGATGACTTTCAGTTAACACGGTCGGACCGTGATATCTGAATATCAGATACCACGATAACTGGCTAGATACCACGGTAACTACAAAAACACCTTTTGACTGTGGCGTCAGACACCATGGCATCTGCAAACAGCTTTTCTGAATTTCTATTCACTTTAGGGTCGGCTACAGCATCCCGATGTTCATCGGCTTCATCATTATGTTCATCTCCACTGTCAGTAAGTCAGCGTGTTCTCTTTGGCTTACTTTTACTTGAAGTTAAAACGTCGTGTGTGTAACATACTTGCGCATTCATTCCGCTCGAAGACCCAGATTTCATATCACATTCTGAGCCCGCTAACGGCACCGTACTAACCTTTGCACTTGCCATGATTCACTATTTTCCATGCGCAGTATGCTCCAGATGAGTGTTCGCATATCATGCTATCGATGCGTCATACCGGTTTCTCTGAATTTTGCCGTGTTTTGCTATAAGTCAATGGACTCGGGAAAAGGCTTGACACAACCAAGGCCGTGGATAATTTGTTAAAAGTAGACCCTAGTTTTACAGTATGATAGTTCTGAATACTGGAAGCTAGTTATATATGTGCACACCATCTTAAGTTTGACCGGAGGAATTTGTTCTTTCCAAAATTTCCGGTTTACATCAAAACGCGGGTACAATTAACCTGGTAATATTCCAAACCAGTCTTCTGATCTCTGACCGGAACAAACACTTGGATAAAGACGTTTTGTAGGACGTGTTGGACCTAGCTGGATTGGTAAGAAAACGAAGAAGGACTCCGTAGGAATAACAGGATTTTAGCCAAAATTGTATTTAAATTGTATAGAAGGTTGTTTAATGTAATTGTGTTATGCACTTGCATTTCAGGGGATTTGTATTTCCCAAGCTATTTTCGCAACAAATTTTTTTTTTCCACACGAAGTACTTGTCCGGCGCAAAAACAAACTTGAGATATGGATTTAACATGTATCGCCTATAAAGACTTCTGCCTACATAAAATCTCTCTAAAAAAAAATCAGGAAAAAATTTACTTCTGCCAAATTTCCGGTTTTAGCCGGTTTAGAAAACTTGTCCGGCAAGAAAAAACGCTTGAAAAACGAATTGAGCATGTCTCCTTACCCTTTAATCGAAGCCTTAAGCAACTTCAGATAAAACTATCCGATTTTTGCCGGCGGATGAACTGCTTGTCCGGATTTCTCCCTATTCTTGTAATTCGATTTCTGTAGGTGAACTCGAAACACCCCAAGTTCCAAAAACAAGAGTTATCCCGAGCATAGACTCTGATCTGCCTCCCCCCCTCCCCAACCACAAGCAAGAGTTGAAACGACAAGCCCTTCCGCTCTTCTTAGAAATCCTTTGACTACGGCGGCCCATTTCCTATTCTGCATCGATCCTCAATCACTAACTATTGTCTGCTTTCGTCTACTTCTTTCATTCTTTTGCTTATTGTTTCCGGAGATTTCGGAGGCAAGCAGAGCTTAATTTGTGGAAAATATGACACGCCGGATTTAACAAACCGAGGGACCAGCGGGGCTTTCTTGAAATTTATTTCCAGCGGCTAGAAATAAACGGAAGTAATGTGTCGAATCTCGACTTTGTGGTTCAACTGTCGTGGTTTCTGGTTTCAGGTAAAGAGAAGTTACGGTTGTATTATAGCTCCAGGCAACAGATGTGGGTGAGAGCGGGGACTTCTTCCGATGTTTTCGGCAGTCGGTAAAAAGCGAGACCAAAGGTTTCGATAGGATTCCAAAAATCTAACATTTGGTTCAAACAAGTGGGTCATTTATTCGGCATTCAGTCTTCGTCAGGTTCCTTGAATATTTTTACTCTTAAAATAAAGTTCAAAAATGGGCTCAGCATATCTCCTTGCCCAGATACCGAATCTCTAATCGATCTAAGAAACAACTTTGAGCTTCAACCAAATTTCCAGTTTCAGCCGAAAAATGGGCTCAGCATATCTCCTTGCCCAGATACCGAATCTCTAATCGATCTAAGAAACAACTTTGAGCTTCAACCAAATTTCCAGTTTCAGCCGAATTCATGATGAACCATTTGTCGAGCAACAAAACTAAGTTAAAATATGGATTCAGCGGACCTCCTTACCCCTTCACTGAATATCTTATTAGCTCATAAGACATACATGTTTTTACCGTAAATTCAAAACCCTTCTCTGCCTCTAAATATAGGACTAAACCACCCACCTACGAACTCGACCTGTACTTTGCCAATGCATTCTCATACTAAGCTTGAACAACATATATCAACCCCTTCTAAGCTTCAACAACATGTACCAACCCCTTCGACCTTCGATTACACTAGCTCTCTCCAACATTAATAGATTATGTAATCATCCACGCGCAGAGCAATACTAGTGTGAAAAAAAGGGAGGGACTGCTATAGGCGAAAATTAGTCGACTCATTTTGTGTCCGGTTTTTGCCGGATTCCAGGTGAACTACTTGTCCGGTGAGAAAGTACCTTTCATATTCGGATTCAGCAAGTCTCCATACATCTAAATCAACTATCTCAATAGCTTTCAAAACATTTTTGTTTGCCTCTTAACTTGAAACCCCTCCCCCACCTCCTCAAATATAGGGCTACAGACCCCATCTTCGAACTTGACCTGTACTTTGACACAAAGGATCCTTCCACCAAGTTTCATCAAAATATCTCAATCCCCTCGAGAGTTATCGTGTGGACAGACGGACAGACAGACAAAGAGCTTTTGCGATGTCATAGGTATCCCTCCACTTACGTTTTGGGATCCAAACAACAGAGCCCGCTGATTTTTTCTTAAAAGCGACAATTTTTCTGAAAACCAACCGGTAAAATGATCAGTCAGTAGATAAATACCTTGACCCCCCCCCCCCCCGAACATTTTGGCTAGTAACACCTCTGGTTCACGGCAGCTCAAAGTTTGGAACTGTCAGAAAAGTTTTTGTTTTTATTAATCTCTAGTCTAGCGGGAATAAGTTCCATTGTTGGACTTTTCTAAGAAAACTGAAAGCACTATGCGACTATATATGTCGGATAATGAAAACTGCCTGTGTACGAATTTGAAACCCACAGGTGCACAGTGGAAAGAGTGTACTATACCCACTTTGAGAAGCCGGTTTCATAAAGAAATTTTCCAAGAATCTGGGATACTTTTCCCCTGATTTCGAATCACTGACTACCGAAAGCTATTTTCTTTTTCTTTTTTAGAAGCTTCTTTCAATCTAGTTAGCGAATAAATTGATTGATTTATTTATTAAAAGCGTTCTTAAACTTCAAAGAATGTCACATAACTTCTGCTACTATTCATTGATTGTGATCTGCTTATCTATCATGTAAGAAGTGAGGCAATAATTCCCAATTCGGCTATGTATACTGGAAACAACAGAGTCGGTTGGAAAGAAACAGGAATCAGTTAGAGAGGATGCAAAATGTCGTTAGAAACTCTTAAAGTACACCTCGCACTATTTACTGTTTATGTTCCAATATACGAAACTAACTGAATAATGTAAAACTGTGCGATTAACAAATTATACAAGGCTTCGACTGTTTTAAGCCTTTTTCCACACCCATGGACTTCTAGCAAACACTTGGCAAAATTCAGAATACAGGTTTTAAGCATCAGTAGCATTACAAGCGAACAGTCGTCGGCAGCATAATGCACTTGGAAATTAGTGAACTTGGGCAAGTTTGAAGATTAGTGAGGTGTCATTGACGAGTTTAGATTGCAAAACCAAATTTGGGTTACCGGGGTTAAGAATTAATGAAGTAGGTTGTAATAATGATTGTAGGTTAAGTAGGTTTCCTTGGTATTATAGATACCGCGGGTCTTTTAAAGCAGTGGTTCCCGACTGGTGGTACGTGTACCCCAAGGGGTACGTGAGACCTTGAAAGGGGTACGCGAAGGAACCTAAATTGATTTAGTCTGTAGCTTCAAAATCTCGCCTCACTCATTTTTGATTGCCGAAAGCCTAATATTACCAGCAGAGGCATCACCAGACGAAATGTATTTTAAGGGGCAAGGTATTTTTATTGACAGATAGGTCATTTTTCATTTTTTTTTTTTAAATAACTGCTGTTTACGAAAAATCACGGAGCTTCACGCCGACTCTTTTCTTTTTAATAGTCTGGTCGACCTTTGGGGGAGGATGGGTATTGTCAACCCGTGCGTGACTCCTCTGATTACAAGCCCTAGTGAAAGTCAGTGAAATAATGTTGGTTCAAAAACAGCTAGCCTACTGCCGTAAAATCTGTACTGTTAAATACTGTTTCAAGAAGAATCGAAGACATTACAGGTGATATTGTCATTCAGGTCGCGAATTAAGCTAACGAAAAAGCTTGCGATGCAGCTTGATGAAAGCACGGAGAACATCAAAACCCAACACAGAAACAGGCTGTAAAAAAATATATCGTTAATGACGTCGGGCCGAGATTTGACAAAATTTTTGCTACCAAGCAGCCTCTAGTGATTGCCTCATTGATATATTTTTACATTTATGGTAATAACTGTCGTCTTTTTCGCATTCTGAAAAAGGGGGTACGCAATCTTTCCGAACCTTGATTAGGGGTACGCGGTACGGAAAAGGTTGGGCAACACTGTTTTAAAGGACCCCTCGCACTATTTACTCTTCAACTTACAGTATTTAAAAATATTTATAAATTTATTTATATATAAATACTTAGAGGGTTTAGAATATACCGTACGAAATTGGGGTCTCCGGATTTAGAAATATATGGAGTGATTATGGAAGTCGGTTGCCTTGGCATTATAGGTACCTTGGGTCCTTTAAAGAACTACTGGAACTTTAGATAGTCCTTCAACCCATGCTGACTGCGAATCATCAAAACGGATAAGTGTGACGATAAGTCAGCTACATTTTATTAGAGTCAAGAAGGGCCGAAATACAGCTATAATAAAATGTAGCTGACTTATCCGTTTTGCACCGTCAAATATACTGGAGCTTCAATAAAGAACAAGCTTAGAATAAGCTTAAGTATTTAACAGTATTTTACGATGATTTCGGGAGCCTTCTTGAGATACAAATAGGTACGGATTTTTTGCAGTTATTGCATGGAAAACCTGCAGAAAATGAACACAAACACAAAAGTATCTACACCCCCGGGAAACAGCGATCCCTATCGGCTAGGGATACTCTAAGGAATCTCACCGAATCTTCTTCATATTAAGCTGCATCCAACCTTCATTGGCTCCCCTTGTATTCGCTCCATGCGTTTGTTTCTTTTAGTATTCGGATTTGTTTATTTATGACCCTCTTCTTGGGTACAGCGGAGTAATATAAAAGAAAGGTAATTGGAACTAGCGAAAACGTTTAAAATCATAATAGAATCATCCTACGGAGTTATCATACATTCTTTAAATGCACTTAAACCATAGTGATGACAAGGTTTGACGTAGCCTATCCGGACTTTACGGATTCTTGGTTGATGAACTTGCTAATAACGTCGTGCACTGGCACGGCTTTCTCGTTCATGCTCCTTCCTAATATGTCGTTGGTTATCCCCCAGTGGCAGACTATTTGCCGAGGACTAATCCATTCCATCATTTTTTCCGTTTTCAAACCCCTCCCCCTACCCCTCCAAGTCTTATTACTGTTGCATCCCGTGGTTACAGGTTTGTTTCCTTCCTCGAAGTTGAACAAGAAGACAGCGACGAGGACCCTTGCCAATAAGGGCCGAAATATCGCTGATGGAGAATCGTAGCTGACGTATCCGTTGAAAACATTGTTAGAATATATGTGTCAAAGTCAGCTTGGGCTCAAAGAATATTTAGCATCCCGTGATTCCGAGCAAAGTCTGCTTTGGCAAAACCATAAGTGAAGGAGCTTAAAAGGACACCTGAACAATGAAACCATACTTGAACACACCATGGAGAATGCATTTACAGACATGGACACGGAGAGCATTCTTCTCCTGAGCGTGACGTTTTCAAAATAGGGATGATTGTTTCCGAAGGTTTGCACATGCAGACTCCAAGACAAAAAGCGCAATTCGTTCAAATCTTGTACAGCGCTGGCCGGATCGTATTTGAATTTCTTCTAGATATACGTTTGGGCTTATCTGGTTAAAAAATATTCCAGAATAAGGGTTGTTTGGAGACATATGTTCATTTCTAAAATTGCTCAGTACTGAAATAAGGACAGATGCAAAATGGAGCAAAAATCATAGCTTGGAAACGGTATTTTGTATTTGGATTGGGTTTTCTGCAGGCAATGTTAACGAACGTCATACAGATAGGAATGATACTTGGTACTCTTCATTCAGGTGTACTTTAAAGAACGGACGGTATCATTCTCATGTGAAGAAACAAAAATCCGGGCCCAAAAATCCGGACATGTTTTCTGGGAAGATAGGACACTTTTACGTAAAGAGGGGCACAAACGAGTTTAAACGTGACTAATTAACCAACAGTCTTTGAGAATAGAATTCTAGGGACTCCAATCTTGGAGCCTCAAGGTCAGTCTGGCCGTCCACATGGGAAAAAGAGACGAAGTCAAAGACTAAACTGAACCTCGGGTTCAGATCCCACCGAGGAGTATTTTTATATTTCATTTCACTTTTTTCAGTGAAAAGAAATTACTTCCAAAGTAAAAATGCAGGCCCATGATTAGATTCAAAGTCAATTCCTCCCGATTGCCCTAGAACCGTCTCGCAAGGGGATTGGATCCAAGAAGCTTAAAGTATTTCATTCCAGTTATATTCCCATTTCCCTCTCGAAGCTAATAATGGTGTCCCTTGGGAACTTAAGGCTTCTTGAGAGAACTTTCTAGACTTTTCTAATTGATTTTTGTTTCAATTTTTAGTATTCGCCTTCGGCCGAGACTACAGCGTCCTCTTCATAGCCCGGGCCTTGCAAGGAATTGGGTCTTCGTGTTCCAGCGTCTCAGGTCAGTTACTTAGCCAATATATTAGTTGTGTTACCATGGTATCAGATACTATGGTAACTGAATCTGAATTTTCTTGTTCCTGCTGTTACGGTTGCCTGGTTTCCTTTCCAAAACTAAAAGGGACAAATTTGCTTTTCGCCCAACAGAAATACTTCTGTCCATTCAATTTCCAAGCTCCTTTTCTACCAATTTGACAAAAACTTAAGCTTTTTTGTTGGTGATAATGAAAGTGAGACGACTTTTCAGAGAGCACTGTCAGTTTTTTTACCGTCAGGACCGTGGTATCCGAACGCGGTATCTGAATAGCAGATGCCACTGTAACTGGCTAGTATGCTCGATACCTGAAAAAACAACTTTTGACCGAGATATCAGATACCACGGCAACTGAAATAAGACCAAAGGTTTTGATGGGATCCCAAACATTCAAATATTTGATCCAGACAATTGGGTCTTGTCTTCGCCAGATCCAGTCTTCAGCAGACTCCTTAAACATTTTTACTATTAAAATTCAGAAACAGATTAAGGCCAAATACCTATTGACCAGATATTGATTCAGCATATCTGTTAACCCCTATCAGTCATATCTCTTTTGACGAAAACCTCCTTTCCAGGTTTCGGCCGAATTCCGGAACTACTTGTCCGGCGAAAAGAGAAAGCTCAAAAATGAACTCAGCGTATCTGCTTTCCCCAGTACTGAACATCTATCAACTTCAAATAAAAATTTTACTTATAACAAATTTTCCGGCTCCAGCCGTATTCCGGTCAAACTATATGTCCGGGTAAAAATGATTGTCATACACGGATTCAGCATCTCTTCTTACCCCTTAATCGGATATCTAATCAACTACAAATAAAACTTTAACATTTAACAATTTTCCAGTTTTGGCCGGATTCCGGTTTTGTCCGGATTCCGGGCGAACTAATTTTCCGGGAAGAAATTTGTTTTCACATAAATGTTCAGCATGTCTTCTTGCCCCTAAATCGAACGTATAATCAACTTCAAATAAAAATTTTACTTTTAACAAACTTTCCGGCTTCGGCCGGATTCCGCTGGATTCGTTTCTGAATTTTCTTTTTTTGCCGGACTAGTAGTTCGCTCGGAGTTCGGGCGAAACCGGAAAATTGGCAGAAGTAAAGCAGGAAGTTTCGGTTAGTATCGTCAAATTAGATATGGCTTATAGGAGTATATCTCAACTTGGTTTTCTCTGATGATTAGCATGGCGAAGACTGGACCTGGCAAAGACAAGACCCAATTGTCTAGATCAAATAATAGATTTTTGGGATCCCATCGACACCTTTGGTCTTGTTTCTAGTCGTCTTGACGAACGGAATCCTTTCACGTCAACTAGACTTCCTTTCTACTCCACCGGATTTCTTGTCCGTGTAAACGATACATAATACAAGGAAATGCAGGCTTCTGTTGAAATTCAAAATCTACACGATTTACAAGTCTTGACGAATTTCAGGTTATCGTACAAGCAGCGCGATTTCTGTCTGTCTTTACTAGAACCCCGAGTGAAAAATTACAAATTACAAAATTTACAAATAATTACAAATAATTACCTGCATCCAAGTATCTGATGTAAAAATAAGCTTCCTATTCAGTTAAACTTCAAAGTGTTCTGCGAACATAACATTTAAAATGATCATAATATCAATCTTATTTGTTCTGGCACCGGAACATTTAGGCCTATGGCCCTTTTAGGTGTTCAAATCAGTTGCGAAACATAACTGTTGAAGCGGTCAGCTTAACAACTGTAACAGTTGCTTTGACTGACTATCACCGAATAACTGAAACCATCGACTGAATAGTCGTGATGACTAACTCTTCTTGCCGATCCAAAATGCCGGAAGCGATATCTCCCAAACCTCGCCAGGACTGGTTAACACAAGACTGAGTTTTTTTGTGTGTTTGTTTTTTTTGGCCCCATAGTATCTTTTCCGTTCTTCCTGTCCAATATTGGCCAGGTGACTACGCTTCCAGTTTCCCTCGGTGACGCCAACGGTCCTAGCATCTTATTTTTTTTTATTTTTTAATGATTCATTCATTTATTACATAACATAACATAAACACAATACGCTAAACAAGACCCCCTGAAGCTATCTGAAGACCGACCTATATATTTAGCGTCACTGACTGAGAGACTGAAGACTGAGTTGTCGAGTTTGAGTCGTTAGTGCGACATTTTCTCGTTCTTCTCGAGGATCACTGGCACGTTTTGGACTGAAGTAGCGTTGCAGCAACTTATTATTAGTTACTATCGTTTTATTCAGGCCCGTATCCAGGAATTTATGGGGGGGGGGGGGGGGGCATTTGCCTTTCGGGCGGGGGTTTTGCCTGCCGATTGGACACAAAAGTACAAAAAATACATAAATCAGAGGAAAAAGCCTATAAAAATGAGTATTTTTGTATGTTTCGGGGGGGGGGGGGGGGGGGGGCGGTTCAACCCCCCCCCCTGGATACGGCCTTGGTTATATTCTTGTCATTATTGCCGTTCCAGAGCCCGCCGTAAGGAGTAAATTGGCTCCTCCCACTTATTATTGTCGTTCCACGACTGTTATGATTGTTACAATTTACTTATGATGGTCGCGCAACGCTACCTTAGTCATATAGAGTATTCCTTGGACACCTAAGTTGCGTTTTTTTTTATTCACTTTTGTTTCGTCAAAGTTTGTAGTTTGACTGTTGTTTTGTCTTACTTGCGTTTTATTGAGTTCTTGTTTTCGAAAAGTCAAACTACACCAAACTACGTCGGCGAGGTAGTTTGTAGTTTGAGCTCTGTAGTTTCAGTTTCGAAACTACAGCAAATGGAATGGACATATAAAACGGCTTTTAAGCGAAACTACGCCGAAGTTACATCCAAAAAAACGCAACTCTAAACTCACAACTTGCCTGACGTGCCTTTTTGTTCTACTGCAGCTACTGTTGCCTACATTAAATTGGGCATAATAGTATGCAGAGCGGTGTGAAGCATTAAAGAGTTCTATTTGCCCTCTTCAAGCACTGGGGGCAATAAGATGCGAAAAGGCGAAGTGTAAGAGCACTTTCCTCTTCGTAAAAGTCGCATATTTTCCCCATAAAGCGGCCTCAGGCGAAAAGGGAAATTGTCAGAAGGTTAAGAGGGGATTAAAAAGAAGGTTTCTTCTCTACCAAATCTTGCAGGGGTGGTTTACCTTTATTGATCACGACTGTTGACAAAATATTTTGTGAGTTTGGGTAAGGTTGATTTGTAACATGTGGTCGTTATTCTTTATTCGTTTTTAGTAGAGTGTTCCTTCGAATAAATAATATTCATAACTTGACCAGTCCTCGACACAAGACGACGACATTCCTTGTACTTGTTAGATCCTAGGGCTGGGAAAATATTTTCAAAGTTTCTTATATAGCGTTGAAATTCGAAATTCCTTTTTGGTCTTGTGTCATCAGGTTAGGGATATCAATGTGGAGTTGATCCACTCCCCCCTCCCGTTGACGGGTAAGTGGCCCCAATTTGCCCATGAGTAAAGTTTTTGACCCGTGACTAGAATCAAAGTCTAAGATGGTATTATCTAGGATATTTAGGTCTAGATATGCAATTTGATGCCCCCCCCCCCCTACTTAGCCCCCACCCTCCCGTTCATGGGTAACTGTGCCCAGGTTTCCCGCGAGTTAAGTTTGTCTGTGACATGCCTCCAGTACAACTCTTGTATACTTGTGGATATATATGTATAGATGCAGACTATGGTGTAACAGCAACAAATAAGACCACGCGGCGTACTGTAATTCTTAATGACCAGTTGGAAACTGGACTGTTTTGTCATATGATCGATGATATGCCGTTCTTAATGAAGTTGTGTATCAGGCAATAAAACGATTTGGGTTTTATTACACATTTTACCTTGCTAATCGAAAAGAGGTTAAAGTGTCGTACCGTTCTTGCAAGAGTTTGAAGATCTTCTTTGGATTTCTAAATGCGGTTTGTTTGCATTAAAAGCTTTTAAGACTGGATGATTTCAAATTAGATTATTATATTTTTGGGTTATTGGTGATGTGAAATGTCTTGGATCTAACGTAGTTTGTGTATAAGATGTGATAGACATTTTACTTTCAGACTCCACGTCTGAGCGCTTGCGCACTTGTTATCAATCTTCTAGTCCTCGATTTTACAGCACAACTTACTAGAAATGATCACTTCATGAGGAAATGTGGCGGAAATATTGTTTTTCGAAAACAACATAACTTTCCACATGAAGTTAGCTATTTTCTTGTTCGTCGATTCTACCCAGCCTTCCTGTTCTCCGACGCGGTGGCGCGACGCAAGATATTTGAAAACTAAACCTGCAGTGATTAAAAAGTGGCAAAACCAAGCAAAACAGAACAATTCCAAAACAGACCTACACTGTCAGAAGTTTCGTAACATATTGCGCGTAACACTTTCAAGAATAACGCCTTTTCACTTATAAATAAAGTGTTATGAGTTAAAGTGTTAAGTTTAGACTATTTCGTGCCTAGATCTCCAACAACACCTTCAATATGTAAAAATACTGCACTGTCAGAAGTTACATAACGACAACAGAAGGATGCGCGGTTTCAACAGATAAAACTTTGGGATCTGTTATGTTTCTTTCGTTCCCGTTGATACTTTTACCAGTTGAAGCTGTTGTTGGAGAGACGAAATAGTGTAAACTTAATTGGTCATAACACTTTATTTCTAAGTGAAAAGGTGCTACTCTTGAAAGTGTTATACGCTATCTGTTATGAAACTTCTGACAGAGTAGTGGTGTACCATGCCTTCCAAATCGAAAACAAAACTTGGAAGCTTTTCATGTTATATGTGTCCTTCTTGGGTTGTGTGACCCAAAAAATAGCGAAAAAGTTGTAAGCAAAACAATGGCGAAAGATGGGGATTTCACAGGCTTATAATTCAAGAAGGGTTCTAGAGACAATATAAAAGGCAGAATAAGAAAGTGGGGTCCTTTAACGTAGTAACTACAGATTAATTTAGATAGAAACAAAGTTAATTCAGATAAAAACGCCGTTTTTTGCTGACTGCCATACTCCGATTTACTAGTTTCGAGACATATAAGGGGTGTTTCATTTTTCTTATCTATTTGTTGTTATTATATACTCCGGATTATTTGTATTGTTGACAAATATTATAATAACGGTGTTAACTGAGAATTCCTTATTTCTGGAATCAGCTGCAGCTAGGTCGTTTATTTTAGCAGCAATGGCACTCTCGTCCCTCAGCTCTACAAAAAGATTGATTATCGTACATGGCCGAGAGTTTTTGAATTTCCGCGCCTTGCAGTACCATGCTGTAAATCGTCTCCTCGTTATGCCGAAGAGTCAATGACAAGCGATAACAAGAAAAAGGGCTTATTTTTGAAGCACTATCTAGTGGAAGTCAGAAATGTGTATGTGTGAAGCATGTTATAAAAATTAAAACATATTTAGTGCTCATTGTGCTTTAAAACCGGTTATCTGAATTTAGCTGCGTTCTTGCTACAAATGAATGGGCCTGAGAAAAGGCTTATAACACCCAAAAATGAGCCATGACGGCGAGCGTGAAGTCCTTCTGCAACTCGCGAGCAAGAAAAAAGTGCACTGGGCACAACAATCACTCATGAAAACATTATTACAGAGATGAAATTTTGTTTCTGGTGAAATAAATTTACAAACATCTTTTCCTTGAATGCGCACAAGAGAGGATAGGCTTGTGTCAATCAGAAGTTGAAAATTGGATTAGGACCAGCATGTCCACTGACTTCGATAGACAAGTGAGCAATACACATTTGTAAGACGTAGGTTTTCTTTGTCGATTCAGCCAAGTGCTACACTGCTTATCTCCGAAGTAAATGTTTGTCTTTGCTACATGGAACTTGCCTGGAAAGACCTTCTTGGATAATTAAAACGAAACACTTCAAAATTCTCTAATCTTGCTGGTCTTTCAGGGAACTGTTTCCTGGAACGACCCTTCTTCCACGACCGTCTTTGACTTCTATGTCGTGATGTTGAGAGAACATGCAAGGAAAGCGCGATAAGAACAAGACCAAAGGTTGCGAAGGGATCCCAAAACTTAATACTTTTAAACTTCCTTATACAGACAACAATCGGGTCTGACAGACTTCCAGAATCCTTAAAACTTGCAATGCAAACTTGCAGAACTCTTGTCGAGATCCATTAGGTCATTAGAGGTAATACTTTTAACTGAAAAGAAATTTGATAATTAGGTTCATTCGTAGGATTCCGCCAATGATTCTGTCCATCGAAGGCGAGAACAAAACGTTTTCCGATTCGTCGTATTCATTTCACGTTTAAGTCCCTGAATTATTAAGCTCTTCTTGTCCTCAACTATGGCAGAAAGAGTGAGTCGTTGAGAAAAATAAAAGCAGAGATGGATTCAACATGCGTTCTTCGGAATGGGCCGGATTCAAGGTGAACTGCTTGTGGGTGAATCGGACTCAGTCTGTCTCCTTGCCTCCGTATCGAATCTCTAATCAACCTCAGGTAAAACTTTCCGGATTCCGGGTGGACTATTTTCGGGTGCGATGATCTATAGATATGGATTTAGCGTCTCTTTACCAAAATATCGAACCTCTAATCAACTTCGGATAAAACTCTGGCTGTAAACAATTTTCCGCTTTTGGCCGAATTCCGGACGAGCCGTCTGGCGGACTAGAAAATAAATTTCATATATGGACTCAGCGGGTCTCTCCCCTAAGTCGACTATTTTATTTGCTTTTAATAATATTCGTTTCGCCCATTAATCCCCCCCCCCCCCACCTTTGCCCATCTATGGACTTGTCCTGGACTATGAAGAAAGCCCATATATGAACTTGACCTTTACTTTGGTCCTAAAAATCCCTTTACCACGTTTGAACACAATATATCAAGTCTTTCCAGAGTTATCGTGCTAAAAGATGGACGGACAGAAGGATGGACAGAGGGACAAGTTTTACGAACTCATAGGTATCCCTCCATTTACGTTTTGGGGTTCAAAAACTGCAGACTTCAAACTGTTAGGCTTTTTTACCCTATAGGGTTTGAGATTTTCATCGAAATCAGCAAGCGGTTGGAAGAAATGTCTTATAGACAGAAACAAAGGTATCGAATATACTCTACATATAATTTTTGTTCCTCCTCAATGGGGAAAAAGGTAATAAAATGAAAAAATGAGAATTAGACTACACATTTTTTTTAGAAGAAGAGATATGACACCCTGCATCTTTTCTTCCAGACCATTTTTCTTCGAACCGAAGATCTAACCCGATTCCAGAAAAAAGCTCACCGCAGAAAAAATCTGCACTCTACGCAGGACAATCTTTTATATACGGACAATACTTACATACTATATACGACAATACTGACTTAGAGCACGAAAGTCTACACACATTCCCGCTCTGATCCCATAAAGCCTTTTAACCTTGTTTCAGTTACAAATGTAATAATTATATTGAGTGGATTCCCGATCACACCTCATGTATACAAAACGAAACAGTTAAACGTACAAAATACCAAGACATTCTTAGTTCCAAAATACTTGTACATTGATGGGGTTATGAGGGTGGTGGACTAAGCTAGGTCTTGAGATGGGCCCCTTGGTCCTGGTGACTAGCGTGACGCACTGTCGTCAGACAGGCGGACCTGATTCTGCTCCTTCTCACCAAATCAGCGAAATGGGGGGAAGGAATATCCTTTTCTACTCAGCCTAAGGCTCAAACTCATGTTCCTCTTTCTCTCTCCCTCTCAAAGCATGTAAAAATCAATTCTTGTGTAAGTTAACTCAGTATTATCTGAGCCAAAACATGATTACCGTCACCAGACCAAAGATATTCAAAATGTCGAACCGTCGTAAGTTGCAGGTTGTTCCACGCTTACCGTCTGACTACCTAGATGGCGTCAGCGTTCCAAGCCGCAAGTTCTTTGTACTTAGGTTGGGGCTAACGAAATAAGAAACAAGACCAAAGGTTTCGATGGGATCCCGAAAATTCAATATCTGATCCAGACAACTGGGTCTTGTCTTAGCCAGATCCAGTCATCGCCAGACTCCTTGAACATTTTTGTACAATTAAAATTCAGAAACAGATTAAGGCCAAATAGCTAATCATCTGAGAAAACCAAGTTCAGATATGGATTCAGCATGTGTGTTTACCCCTATAAGTGATATCTGTTTTGACGAAAACTTCCTGCCACTTCTGCCAATTTCCCGGTTTCGGCCGAACTCCAGAACAACTTGTCCGGCGAAAAAAGAGAGCTCAAAAATGAACTCAGGGTATCTTCTTTCCCCAATAATGAACATCTAATCAACTTCAAATAAAAATTTTACTTTTAACAAGCTTTCCGGTTCCGTTTGGATTCCGGTCAAACTACTTGTCCGATGACAAACTGGTTTTCACCATCGTGTTCAGCATGTCTTCTTACTCCATAATCGACTATCACATTAGCTGTTTCAAAATTTTTTGTTTGCCCCTTAATTTGAACACCCTCCCCCACCCCTAAATGTAGGGCTACAAAGCCCATCTACAAACTTGACTGGTCCAACGACCCAACGACCCAACGAATCCTCACACCAAGTTTCATCAAAATAAGTCATTCCCTTCGAGAGTTATCGTGCTTACTGACGGACGGACGGACAGACGGACAGACGGACAACTTTTGCGATGTCATAGGTATCCCTCCACTTACGTTTTGGGATCCCAAAAAGCTGTTGTGCCCAGCACAACTTTTGTCTTTCTTGCAGTTTGCAGAAGACATTAACCCCTCGCGCTCGCCGTCCTGACTTCTTATTGTGGAATGGTTTTGCAACCGCTGTTGGGACATAAATCTAACGAGGCCTTAAGCGGCAACATTCATCCTCTTAGTTTCAGACTTTCAGTGCTCTCTCCTCATGGTCATACATATTGATTATACCTTTCCGTGGTGCTTTTCAGATTATCCGGAATGACGTTTACCCATTACAACTGGTCCCCTTAACTCTGAAAGCTCTTGACATCGGTTAAGGAAGCCATACAATTGTCTTGTGTAAATGTGGCCGGAGGCGTTACTAGCCAAAATGTTAGGGGGGGGGGGGGAGACATGGGTTTATCGACTGGCTGGTCATTTTTACCGACTGTTTTTGTAGATAAAAACGACTATTATCGAGAAAAAACGACTGAGTTGACGAAAAATCGGCAGATTTTAAAAAAACTACTATTTTTAAGAGAAAATCAACATACGAGAAACCGACTGTTCTTAAAAAAAAATTGACTCTTTCCGAACAAAAAAATCTACTGTTTTTGCGAAAAATCGCGGAGTGTCATACCTATTTTTTACCGACTGGTCGACTTGACTCCTCTAGATTTGAACACTTAGCGAGGTTGTGAGGAAGTCCAAAGGGTCTCTGCACCAGCGAATTTTACACTCTTGAGATTTGAATGCCGCTGGTTCCCTCTTCAGCTGCCTTCTTGTGAGGAGGGCATCACTCAGGAAGAACAGAAAGCAGTTTGTTTAGTGTCTATTGTGTTTTTCTCTTTGTTTAGTTTAATATATGGCCTTTGGTTGATGTGGATTCAGTAATATTCTATCTGAACCGTTCTTATTGACCTTACTTTCAGTACAAAGGGAACCTCCAAGGACAGGGTAATTTCCCACTTCAACCTTTCAGAGTAATCTGGAAACTTCAAAGAAACCAGTTCATCTTCGTCCTTAAATTGCCAGTAGGGAATTTGATTGTCACTTTTCCTATAGGGTAAGGTAATGGCGCTACTGGAGCAATCTTGTAATAGAGGAAGCACGAGGACAACGGAACAGAACCAGGGGCGTCACTATGGGGGGGGGGGGTGACCCCCCCCCCACCCAAAGGTCCTGAGAAAGTACTTTCGTCGGGCGAAGCCCGGAGAAAGTTCAGTTGTTTGTTGGCGCGAAGCACCGACAAACACAGAAGAAATATAATTTTCTGTGCTTTTGTCAGGCGTCGGTCGACTCGTCGGCACATCGGGTTTTTTCTTATACGCAAGGAATGAAATCCTGCAATCGTTTGTCGGGCAAAACACTGAAGAGATCAAATTCTGCACGTTTCCGCCGTGCCTCGGTATTCTCGTCGGCACATCGGGGTTCTTTTTCTAGAATCTAGAAGAAATACATTTTTTATGCTTTTTTTGGGGTCGGTCGACTCGTCGGCACATCGGGTTCTAGTAAGAAATCAAATTTTGCAAACTTTGTCGGGCGCACCCGGGACGTTCCAGTCTCAAGGGGTTATTTTACACGTAAGAAATCAAATTCTGTACAGTCTAGTCGAGCAAAACACAGACAAAATCAAATGCTCGATTATTTTGTCGGGCGTACGTATTCTCGTAGGCACATCTTGTTATTTTTACACGATTTTTTTTTGTTATCAAATTGTGTAAACTTTTATCGGGCGCAAGCCGAAAATTCAAGTGTCGTCGGTACATCGGTGGTACGTCGATACATCGTACAAAGTAAAAAATAAAGTTCTTTATTGTCTTGTCGGGGAAAACACAGAAGAAATCGAATTCTGAATGCTTTTGTCCGGCATCTGTGTTCATGTCGGCACACCGGGTCTTTTTGTACGTGAGAAATCAAATTGTGCAAAGATTCGTCGGGCGCAAATTTTTCCGGAAAGATACAGATTTTAAAAAAATCGCCGACTTTGCTTAGTTCAACTTGTTCTGGGTACAGGGGTTGGAAGCTTTGATTTTAGCGAAAGTTGAAACGAAAAGCTGAATATGTGAGTTTAGATATATTTATTTACGTCAAAGGAACAATCTCAACAGACACATTACAGTTAGTTTTGCGAAAAATTTCGCCTGCGGCCCATTTTGTAGTATTCTCTATTTGGAAGAACGGTGTATCATTTATTTTTCGTTTTACGATAAAAATTGTTCGGGGTTTAAACACGTTAAAAGCTGGAAATTATATGGTACTACAGCAAATTTTTCCGGAAAAAAGGCAGATTTGAAAAATCTCGCATGCGGCGCTTCGTTTAACTTGTCTTGGTACAGTGGTCAGAAGCTTCGCTTTTTAGAAAAGCTAAAATGAAAAGCCCAATATGTTAAATTTAATATACGAAATTATACCAAAGGAATAATCTCAACTGATGCATTACAGTTAGTTTATACAAAAATTTGGCCTGCGGCGCATTTAATAGTATTCTTTATTTGGAAGAACGTGTTTCATTTAGTTGGCGTTTTAAGATTGAAATTCATGGGTGTCTGAAACACGTTAAAGCTAGAACTTGAATGGTAGGTATAGCTAAATGTTTCTGGAAAAAAGGCACATTTAAAAAATTTCGCCTGCGGCGCTTAGTTTAACTTGTTCTTCGTACAGTCGTTGGAAGCTTCGCTTTTTAGCGATAGCTAAAATGAAAAGCCAACTTTAATATACGAAATTACCTCAAAAGTATAATCTGCCTGGTGGGAAATGTACGCCGTTGCCGCGAAGCGACAACGGCGTGTTTTGTCGGCACATTTTTGAGTCCGTCGGCATAACGGGACGTCCCCCCCACCCTCCAAAGGTAAAAGGCAAGTGACGCCCCTGAACAGAACACTATATCTTGTCCCCTTGGTCGTTTTATTTGTCTGAGACAAAAGCTCTCATCTAGTTTGATATTTTATTTCGGTTTACTTATTTTTTTCGCCCTACATTCGTACGTTCCTAACTGTAGCAAGAATTGACCACATCTTTAGGAACAACATCTGAGAAGTTGCTTCCCGTATGGAAATAATTCAAGTTGTATTTATGGGACATTTTTCCAATCGTAAGGATTGTAAACAATTGTTTGTTTACGATTGGAAACAGTTTTTTACGATTGGAAACACTTCTTACAAATTGCTTCCAATTGTTTGCGATTATAAACAGTTGGTAACAATTGTATTTTTACAACTGGAAACAATCGGTTTTAATCGCAAACATTCAATCGTTAACAACTGTTTCCAATCATAAATAATTCGAATCGTAAAAAAACAATTCTTTACAATCGTTTCTAATTGTTTTCAATTGCTTACGACTGGAAAAATGTCCCATAATACAATGACTTGAATTCCATACGGTTTCCTTCAGTACTGTTAAACTGAACCCTTCGAAATCGTTAAATTCGGCTTTCAATTTCAATGTCCAAAACAGCATCAGTGCACTTGCTTTGATGTCTTCAAATCTTCTCGCCTCTCAACCAAACATCGTGCCATGACTGTCATCCTGCACTACCCCGTCCTGCCATTCTTAGCTGGCACAATTCCAAAAGTTATTGATATGTCAAAATTCTTTTATACTGAGTTTAAAGATTGTAAGCATTTTTGGTTATTTTGTTATGTTCGGTATTCTCATTCGTGCGTTTTCCTTTTTTTGTTAGTGTTACTCTATATCTGATGAGCGAGTTATATTTTTACGGTGCAAAATGGATAAGTCAGCTACATTTTATTAGAGCTATATTTTGGCCCTTCTTGGCAAGGGTCCTCTTCGGGCTCAAGCTGGAAAGTAACTTGTGGAAAAACAATTAAAGATTCTTCCTTAAATATCTGATTTTGTGAACTTCTTCTCTGAAAATTGGTTGGAGTTCAAGCTGGTGCTGTGATTTAATTCTGGACACAGCTGCTGTTCGATTGGTTAGTTATAAATAAATAAAACACAAACTAATGATCCTCACTTTGTCTTTGTTGTAGGCATGGGAATGTTGGCGCAATGCTATCCCGATGACAAGGAACGAGGTAATGCCATGGGATTTGCTCTTGGCGGATTGGCTCTGGGTGTTCTCATTGGTCCTCCGTTTGGTGGCATTATGTACCAGTTCGTCGGAAAGACCGCTCCGTTTCTCATTCTTGCGATGCTTGCCCTCGGCGATGGCTGTGAGTATCTTTTCTTTCTCAGTTTGTTTCTTCTCTACTTTGTAGAGAAGAATCCCGGCGAATAGGATTTCTCCTAAAGTACTCCTTCATGGGTTTAGATTTCCAGTCAAATCTCCACCGTTTGCCTGACCACTCCTTGTCGAATTGTTTTTCGCAATTATTTGTTCTTTCGGCAGGTCATAGTGGAGTGAGTAAGTAAGTGTTTTATTTATAACCCGCCATTTTGAAAAGTGGAGTAAATGAAAGAAAATAAATAAAACACATAAAGACACAGAAAAAGACACTTAGGAAGCAGTGGATAACGTCGTGCGCTGGTTGGGCCCTGTTCTCCATGATTTTACATAGAGACGAGGAAACATCCAGAAGGGTAACACTTGACACAATTCTGAACTTCTCCGTCAATGTAGGGTTATCGTAATTTCGACAACTGGAGCAGCTGCTTTGCATATTTAAAATAACACGATCTCATCTTTTTAATCTCCTTCTTTCGCAGAACATGAGTGACACCAAAACGAAATAGTGAGTTTCAGAGATTGATGGATCTGTCTATGCTAGCCGCCTGTGCTAGTACCGGCCTCTTCACCAGCTTTTTTCAATGACCCTTGGTGTTTCTTCCTGTGTTTGGAACAAGTGTGCTGGGTGGCATGCTGTTGCTCAAATTTTGTATGTTTCTTCAAATGTTTTATTCTTCGTTTCACACCTAGCAGACTTCCAAAACTACTGGAGCGCAAAAATACCCCTGGAAAGCTAAGCGAGTTTTAGGTGGAGTCACCAAAGCAGCCGGCGCAGAAACTAGCAGAGCTTCCCAGATCGCCAGAATCACCCTCTATAGGCGTATTTTTGCCGTTCCCCGAGGACTCCACTTGAGGAGTCCCCGTGTTTTTGTTTGACCCGGGGACTCACTCCCCGTATTCTGGCGAGTCCCCACGGACGAGGAATGCTCCGATTATCATCACCATCATAAAAAAGGACTCCTTTTTAGATTCGGAGGAGATCAATTTTTGCTGGTGTTGGTGCAATGTAAAATTTATTGGAAACAATCAATAAAACCAAAATTAAAGTGGATCCAGACAAATTTCGTAAACAGCATATTTTTTTTCGAACAAAATCCATTTTGGAAGCATTCCCCGTGTTCTCGCTGTTTCTTTACCAGGAGTCCGCGTGGAGTGACTCCCTCTATTCTCGCCGTTCCCTTCGATTCCCCGAGGAGTCCTCGGAAAACGGCGAGAATACGCCTTGATGACATGGAAGGGCGGTTAGGGTCGGGCGCGCAGGGACTTCATTTCTTGCCAGGATTTACGGCAACAGTAACCATCATCAGCTCCATACAGAGAAGTTAAGATTTTTCAACTTTTCCGGCCAGAAAATCATGATCCTGTGTTCGCACGTTTACCTGTGTATCACCAGGGACCCATACATCTCCTGTAATGACTCGCCATTCAGGGGCTTGTCAATAAGAGATTTCTGATGAGCTCTTGACCGAGCGACAGATAGTTCGAGAAATACCCACGGGGATAAAATATCGGACTATCCAGATAGACAAAAATTTTCGCAGCTGTTTTGCTGAACTAGGAATATTTCTCCTCAATGGAAGAGTATCCTGGATATTTTGTCCTAGCTTAGGTACCTGGTGGCATGCTGAATAGTCTTGAATAGTCTTGAAATTTTGTCTATTTGAGCAAGAATGTCAATTCGACCAAGCAGAATTTTCGGAAACTAGCTGAGACTCGGGCAACATAGCAACATAGAAGCATAGGAAATGACAAGCCCCCTGAATGGCGGGTCATTACAGGAAATTTTGTGGTCCCTGGTATCACCTTTATCCATACCCCTCGTTTTACTTTTTGAGCAGACTCTTTTAACGGTGTAGCTTCGGAGCTTATAGTTCCCTGGAAGCAATTAAGAAGGAGAAAGCAATCACGATTCTGTGTTCGCACTTTTACCTGTGTATCACCTGTACCCATACCCATCTTTTTGCTTAAAGATTCCAGAAGAAACTTTTGACGGTGTAGCTTCCAAGCTTTTAGTTCCCTCAAAGCAATGAAGAAGGAGAAAGCAATCGCGATCCTCTGTTCGCACTTTTACCTGTTTATCACCTGTATCCATACCCATCTTTTTGCTTAAAGATTCCAGAAGAAACTTTTGACGGTGTAGCTTCCAAGCTTTTAGTTCCCTCAAAGCAATGAAGAAAGAGAAAGCAATCGCGATCCTCTGTTCGCACTTTTACCTGTTTATCACCTTTATCCATACCTATCGTTTTACTGTTCGAGAAGATTCTTTTTACGGTGTAGCTTCCAAGCTTTTAGCTCCCTGAAAGCAATGAAGAAGGAGAAAGTAAGATCAAAAGAATCTTTAAACGAACAAGTTGCATTTAGAAAAAGAAACTACTTTCCCCACTATGAAAAGGAGGAAGCCGGGAAAATGTCTTCACTTTCGTTTTGCACGAAAGATCTTTACACAAACGGTTAGACAAACGACACGAATTTCGATCATTTCTATTGTATGAATGCAGGATGGATTTTACACAAAATTCATGTAAGAAATGTCAATTCTTCTGTGTTCCTTTAGATCAATAACACATAGTCTAAATATTAGCTCCTAAACACGCTTCCACGTACATTCAATACATACGAGTCTTATTACAGACATCAAGGGTAAAGTAGTTAAAGGACACGTGAACAATGAAACCATACTTGAACACACCATGGAGAATTCATTTACAGACATGGACACGGAGAGCTTTCTTCTCCTGAGCGAGACGTTTTCAAAAGAGGGATGATTGTTTCCGGAGGTTTGCACATGCAGACTCCAAGACAAAAAGCGCAATTCATTCGAATCTTGGATAGCGCTGGCCGGATCGTATTGAAATTTCTTCTAGATATACGTTTGGGCTTATCTGGTTATCAAATGTTCCAGAAGAAGGGGATTGGACACATTTGTTCATTTCTAAAATTGCTCGGTACTGAAAGAAGGACAGATGCAAAATGGAACAAAAATCATAACTTGGAGACGGTATTTCGTATTTGAATTGGGTTTTCTGCAGGCAATGTTAACGGACGTCATACAGATAGGGATGATACTTGGTACTCTTCATTCAGGTGTCCTTTAATGGTTAATCAGCAGATGTCCTAAAATAATGTAATCATACACAAATTAATTAATGATAACGAAGTATATAGTTCAGTGCAATGTTGATACATTATATTTCTATTTATTTTTGCCCGCCTACAAAAGGGAAAAAGCGGAGTACAGACAGAAAAAGAAAAGGAAAGAAGAAACTAAAGAAAATAGATACACGCACTAAATATAAAACTAAAACATATACCACGAGCTGAGTTAGCATATGGTTTGCGCAAGCATTTAGAGCTCTTGCTCGAGCACTTGTTTCAGTTCTACACTGTCAGAAGTTTCATAAAAGATAGCGTATAACACTTTCAAGAACAACACCTTTTCACTTAGAAATAAAGTGTTATGACCAATTAAGTTTACACTGTTTCGTGCCTAGATCTCTAACACACCTTCCATTGGTAAAAATACTAACGGGAACGAAATAAACATAACAGATAACATCCTAAAGTGTTATCTGTTGAAACCGCGCATCTTTCTGTTGTTGTTATGTAACTTCTGACAGTGTAGTATTTGTACCTATTGAAGGTGATGTTGGAGATCTAGGCACCAAATAGTATAAACTTTATTGGTCTTAACACTTTATTTCTAAGTGAAAGGGTGTTATTCTTGAAAATGTTATGCGCGATCTGTTGTAAAACTTTGACAGTGCGAATGAGTGAATGAATGACTGTATTTAAAGCCATCAGGCCGTATACATACATACACAACAACAAACAACTACCAAACAAAATCATGGAACGCTCAACTTTCGAATAATAAGACCTTTCCGGACAAAATTTCCAACTGCTACTATATTTACTTTCGACGTCGACTTCAAGAATTCCAAGAAGGGGCTCACAACCACCATCCTCAAGAAAACTCCCTCTTACCTCGCTTAGACCCTGACACCTGAAAAGAAATGGTCCAGCCCATCAAAACACCGCAGACAGGGACAAGTATACCGCATTTCCGGGTAACACCTTTTTTTCCAAACACTATAAAGAGGGAGACGGTTTGCTCGCACCTGCATCCACGACCGCAGGGATTCTTTTGGAATCCCTAATTTTAAATAAAACTCTTCACCATCTTTTTCTTTCACCTTATATTAAGAACTTAAACTTTCCGACTGGCTAAGGTTCCACCATTTCTGGATTTCTTGATCTTCCAGCCTTAATTGGATCTCTGACAGGAAAACTTTGTATTTTTGGAGGATGTATTTTTTTGGTCGGGTTTATTATTTTGTATTTTGCTGATAACTCCGTGTTTGAACTTCGGAGAGGGACGCATACTTGTAGTACGTGGTGCGTATTTTTCTTTGGTCTGTTATTTTTTAAATTCCCAAAGTGGCGAAACATAAAGTACGTAGGGTGTAATTACCGCATTAAATAGACGGGCAAGAACAAACCGGTGACACTGTGCTTACATTTTACCGAGCGACCGCAGCCGGCGCAAATCGCTTTACAAACATTGTCAACTAGCGTTGTCCTCATAGACCGAATATTTGATCTGTAGACTATTCCGAGGTACTTAAAGTTTAACTGAACAGGCAACTTATTTTTACATCCTAGATTCAAATACATTGAATTATTACAACACCTATTGGGGATTTTCATTCTGTCCACAGTAGTCTTCAGTAGGGACGTTGGGAATGTAGACGCTTTCCCATGGTGAGTTCATCCACAATTCGCCCGCGAAAATCACTAAACTATCACTACACAAGACACCTCAATAGCTAGCACTAGCTTTGGCACTGCAGACTGCAGACACTTCTTTGTTTATTTGATACACAATTTATTTACTCGTTTGCTGCTGGTATTGTTGCCAAATGTTCCAGGCACCATAGAGATATCACAAAAACGGGAAGAGCGGCAAGCACAATTGGATAATCGATTATTTGGAAATATCAGAAAAACAAACTAACGCTTTTTCATCGGGTTTTCAAGATTATTTAAGCGAACAAGTGATGGGTAACTAGACTGTCGTATCCTAGCCCTTTTCGGTTAAACTTTAACAGAGTCCGTCTGGCGGACTCTGTGGTTTCCGATGTATAATCTGCCTTGCCCTTGCGTAACTTTATTGAAAACAATAAACTAATTTAAGTCACGTTCACATTCAGACCGATCTTACTGTAACCGTGAACTATCGATGTTAGATCATTCTGTAGGATCAGGAGGAGGTCGTCCGCCTAAGAAATGAAACCAGGTGCGTAATTTCGTCAAAATCCTGGGGGGGAGGGGGCAAAGTTGGAGCCGATTTCCCATGTCAGGTGAAAATGAGCAGTTTTATTTCAAGAAAAAAAATGTAATAAAAACAAAGAAACAAAGAGATATTTTACTAATCGACAAGGCGAAATGACGCTTCTTCAAATTCGCGAGACTGTCCACTGCGCAATTGACGTCAAGCTTCTTCGCTTTTTCAGGTTGGGTATCTTCGGTTGGGTTGGATATCTTGGTTTTGCATCTTCGATGCAGACTAAACGTTTTTAACCCTGAATAGCGCATGCATATCGCTATAAGAGTTTCAAGGCTTCCGCGTTCTAATCTTACCATAGAGACAAAGGTATACTAAAGAAAACCAATCTGTTTATGTGGTTGCTTGAATTCTGTATGCCTACCTTAGTTTCGTCGAGAGTTTCGAAGACGCTAAATTTCAGTTGGGGGAGGGGAGTTGCCCCCCCCCCCCTCCCTGCCAAATAGCAAATTAAGCCCCTGAATAAAACTAAGATCTGCCCCATCCAGGATGAAAGTTCCTCTTATTGATTTTTATGATTGAAAGAAGAAAATAGTCTTTTATATTTGTTTTATTTCTTATTTTATGGTTACTATGGCTAACAGTAGTAATTACAGTTATGTTGTTCAATGATAAAGTGTTTGATGTATCAAACACACAAAGGTCGGTAGCATATAATGTAGTCTACTGGTTGGTGACTACGATCTTCAGAACCGCTTGCAGGGGAGGCCCGAATCACCCGGGGGGGGGGGGGAGACCCCTCACTTTAACGACTTCTGGTTCACAAATATGCGACCCGAATATAACGGCAAAAGGCGCCCATCCCCCGCCAACAAATAAGTGAACCAGTATAAAACTAACTGCAATGCATCAGCTGTAACGATTCCTGTAGTGAAAATTCCTATATATAAATTCACACCTTAAGCTTATCATTCAGCTTTCGCTAAGGATCCAAGCTCCCAATTTTTAATCTGCCTTTTCCTGGCAGAATTTAACCGCCTACCATACAAATTGTAGCTTTCAGTGTGTTTCAAATCCCAAGAATTCCAAGCCTAAACACCAAATAAATGACACACTTCTTCTAAATAGAGAATAGGAGCAGAGCCTGTTTTTGCGGTTCTAAAGAAGAGTAACGAATACCTATGAAAACAAAACTCTGTCGTCGAAAACAGTAGTGGCCATCCTGAAAAAAAGTAGGCACAAAGTAGATTTGTTCTGAATTTACAGCAAAGAAATGCTTAAAAGACACGCTTACTTACAAACAAAACTAGGAATACAAGTTAGCCGGTGAATCTGTCTGATGGTGGGTTTAAAAAAAAAAATCCCTATTGACGGACGCAACAAACTTTTGGTCTTGTTTTAGTTATGAAAGTACAGTATGTGTACCGTTTTATCTGTCCATTCGACATACAGGAGGCTACTTTTATAACCAAAACAAAAGGATGTCAAAATACAATGAACCTACAACCGAAAAGAACCCAACTCAAAACTGGTTTACGGAGTTGTATTCCTTATCTGCAAAAACAAAACCCAATTTATTAAGAAAAACAAACTTTCGATTTTCTCCGAGGTACTCAATACAGGGAAAGGATTATATCTGCCTTAATACTCTATAATATGACCAAGTCCAAAACGCCATCTTGGAAAACGCCTCACTAACGACTCAAATCAACAACTCCTATCCTATGTCAAACAATCACAGCGATCTTCAGGAGCAGTTGTGATACACGAGGTGATACCGCCTCTGGCTCTTCCGCTATGTACCCGGCGATTTTGCATGGGCAAGGAGAGTTAGTCATCAAGAGTATCTTCGCAACCTTACCACCAACTTAGGTCCGAGCCTCAAGACACAAGGGACGATGCTCTGCACAGCAAGTGAAGAACGAGAAGTCCTCTATCTTACGACAAAAGAGATCGTTTTCGAGTTGAGGGCGTTTCTTGATCTGTTCATCTGAGAGACTGTGGGATTTTACGAAGGCTTCCCAGATGTGCTTTAGAACTAGCGTGGTAGTCGAACATTTACCTCCCGACCTGAATGAGCTATTCCAGCATCTTCAGAACCCTACCGGGCCTGAGAAACGAAGTCTTAGTGCATGTCGAAATCTTCCTTCTCCTTCTCAAACGTTGTGTCCACCTCAACCTCGCTTTCTATTTTTTTACACTCCTGAGCCTCGTTTTTGTTGCAATAGCGCTGCCGCATCGCTGCTGCAGCACTTCTTTGCTTTTGCATAATATGCGTCTTTGGATTCACTTTCATCTTGGTTGAAGCGGCAGCGCTGCAGCATCTTGCAGGGAAGCACGGACTTGGTCGGGGAGCAAGTCCGTGATTCTCGAGAAGCGCTGCCCTCTTCCTCGGAAGCGCTGCAGTGCAAAAACGGATGTAGAAAGAATCAGTCCAGAATCGGTCGAGAAGTAGACCTGCAGCTTGCAACAAAAACGAGGCTCTGGATAGGCTACACTTGCTTCGGAAGAGTCTCGTGGGGCTCCTGTCATTTGAATTCTTATGGCTTTTCCATTGTTTTTAAAATCTTCGCGCCTTCTCGTCCATAAGTAGTCAAAGCTTGATGCACAGTCCATGCGTAACCTCCTCTCTCGCTTTTGGTTTTGTTATGTTATCCAGTCAGACTTCACTTAAACAACTAACCTATAGTAATTTTGACAGGCTAGATCAGAAAGACCTAAGTGAGACAGAAGCAATTTATATGCGAACAAAACAGGTTTGAAACAAGACGAGTTGCTACTAGTTCAGATCCTTTTTTCGAGACCAAGAATCATGTCTCCGACCTAACGCGGTAACGAAACTTGGCCTAAACGACTCGGCTTGGCTTTGACTGGGACGGATTTATGACTGAAGCTGAGTAGTGCCAAAATTGACAACTTTTAAAAGGACTCGGATTGTCTTTGACTTACATGAGCGCCACGTACCTTGGTGAGGCCAAAATAAACGACTGATACGACTTGGCAAAAGGCAACGCGGGGGGGGGGGGGGCAACCATCCCCTCTTGGGGCCACCCCTGATCACTTGTTTTCTAAAATGTCTTATTATGAGTAGATTCTTTTCAGAATTAGTTTCAATTCATAGTTTCAGTTCACTTTATCTTACAGTACTACAACTGCTCGTCTTACAACCCGGTATCTCGAAAATTGAGGAAAAGGCCCCCTCCTTGAAGTCTCTTTTGATGGACCCCTACATCCTAGTAGCCGCTGGTAAGAGTTGGTGTTTTTCCGTAGCATGTTTGTGTCCCACACAGTTGGGAGAGTTTGACACGTAAACAGAACTGTGTG
The DNA here is from genome assembly GCA_023053575.1 of Branchinecta lynchi. Lineage (NCBI taxonomy): Eukaryota > Metazoa > Arthropoda > Branchiopoda > Anostraca > Branchinectidae > Branchinecta > Branchinecta lynchi. The sequence goes on from JAKZAP010000015.1 coordinate 9,551,715, forward strand.
CCACACACACTCAACCCACAAGTTTCACAAGTTTTATTTCCTCTTTCTCCCCCACTTTTTTTTCCACAGGCCCATTCGGGCTTTCCTGCAGTCAGAGGTATCAGCTACATGTTTAAAGGATGGTAAGAGGGTTACAAAAGATGTGTTCATGTAGTTTAGCATTTAAAAGTTGGTTTGTATAATAAAGAGTATATTAAACTAAACTTTTTTCTTTTTACTGAACAAACCCCACAGTTTAAACTCGCAGAACGGCGTTTTGTCAGGGTATTTTGGGCGGTAACGTCAAATGCCTTAAAAAGTCCAGGTAAAACTGCAGTAAAGTGAAAATAGCTGGAGAAAATTCGATTCAGTTCAGTTCATTTATTCATACCCACTAAGATCTGGCGAGTAGAAAAAATATATAGGTCTACAACTGATCAGTAACTAGACCAAAAACTTTAAAAAAAAATCTACATTCAGTTCAGTTATAAAAGTTACAATAGCATAAATGAATATATACCTGAAACTTTAACCAAAGAACAATCATCAGTCAATCAATTTAACGCATTAGAAAAAGGCTGCTTTAAGTTACAATTCAAAACATCCATGTTTTTTTTAGACCATAATTTTCCATCATACAAGAACTAGATTGAACTTTAGAAAACTGGAAAACTAAAGAACTAGATTGAAATTTAGAAAACTGGTATAAGAATTTTCCAAAATAAAAAAAGTAGTTTTAATACGAGATAAATTTAAACATTAAAAAAGATGATTTTTCAAAGAAAGGAAATATCCTGCTGTTACTCGGTTCCTGATCGCTACTTTTTCTGAGAGGAGTTTACTGTTCTAAAAAATAAGCCATACTCATAGAGGTGATTTCTCGTTACTATGTGTTGGAGTCAAAGTCTGGAACGCGTTGACAAGCTGTATGACAGAATCCTTAACCACTTTTCGAAAAAAAAATGAAAAAAAAAATCCTTGTCAAGTCACGAGAGCAGCTGTGTTTGTTTTTCGTCGTTTCCTGTATTTGCGATTTTTGTCATCTCGTCCGACAGGAAAGGGTTACAAGCAGTGATTTTTTTGTATCGAGAAGTGTTGTTCTTCTAGGACTTCCCGAACTGCCGTCTAGAGCCTTTGGCATGTTGGTAGTTTGGAGATTCCCTATTTGGTTTTCATTTTTCAAACAAATTCAGTCACAAATACAAAACAAGAGCTAGAACCTCATATGACACTTGCAAGGCTGGTTCAGAGGCTGAAAGTAGGAAGTTGCCGCTTCGTCGATTAAATTTATTCTGATCATTTTGTCAGCAAAACCCTTGAGATAAGAATGATCATGGGCCCTTGGATTGTTAAAAGGATTTTACTTTTACAAGCTTGTCTGTGATGATGCGCACTTAAGGGTGCTAGAAATTCATCTGTGACCAAAACTCCTGACGTAAAAACGAAAATAGACCCTTGAGGATCATTGACATGTAGCCTACCGGTTGGTCAAATTTTCTTTCTTTCTACTTTCCGGTTAAGATGTACACTTTAAGGGTGCTACAAATTTGTTTTTAAGCAAAATCCATGTGGCTCGAATGACCTTGGAACGAAAGGTATCGTTTGCTCGAAAGCACTGTTTCGACTTTGCGGTTAAGATGCGCACTTCAAGTGAGCTAGAAATTCATTTGTTAGCAAAACCACTGAGGCAGAAATGATGAAAGGCTCATTGGGATCATGGAAACGTATAGTTTTCTTAAAAGTATTCATTTACTTTAAGATTAGTAAAGAATGCTGGGATTTGGGAAATGATATTTTCAAAGCCAATCTTGTCGAATTTCTAATTTTCCACCCAAGTTTCATCGTCGTAGCAAATCTGGAAGTACCTTAACTCGCGGTACCGAAATTTCAGACCTTCCCGCCCCCCCCCCCCCCCTCTTGTAACTCCCAGTGCCCGGATCCAATTCGGTTCTATAAATGATTTATTTAGAGCATTTGTTTGTTATTCCCACGAAGTTCCATTCCGGTCTATTTCCCCCCCCCCACCTCCGGCAGTTGTCGGATCCGGTAAGTAGATGAAAAGAAAATCAGAGATATCTCCTCTGTTCAGTTGTTAAATTTCTCTGGAATCCGATCACCCGTTCCAAAATTACGCATGACTCAACATTCCGGATTCCCCTTCCCTTTACTTCCGCCACGATGGTGAGATCAAGAAAATCATTATTTCCAAGTCAGTTTGTTCGGGTCCCTGATATGCCTGCCAAGTTTCGCGGTGAAAATCCCCAAAACCACCCCATCACCGGGATCCTAGGACCCCCCCCCCCCCAAAGTGTCCGGACCCAGTCCGATTGTAGAAACGATCTATCTAGAGCAGATGCTTGTCCTTCCCAGCAAGTTCAACTCCGATCCGAAACTAACCGAACTAAAATCTGAGACATGTCTCCTACTCAGTTATTAAGTTTCATTCGAAGCCGATTATCCGTTCAGAAGTTACGCACGACTTACTATTCCGAATTCCCCCTCCCTCTATCCCCCCCCCCCGTTCCAGATGGTCAGATCAGGAAACTTGGCCCGCCTGCCAAGTTTCATCGTCCTAGTATATCTGGAAGGACCCTAACTCGCAATCACCGGACCGACAGACAGACAGACCGACCGACGATGATGTGTATATATGGCACGTGGCCGAAAGGCAAGTGCCAAAAAAACTGAACAAAAAACGAACAACATAACTAAACCCAAAACATAAATCACCTTCTTTCTTAGGAGCCATCACCTTCGGCAACATGGGTATCGCAATGCTCGAACCCAGTCTCCCCATCTGGATGATGAATACGATGCATGCGCCGAAGTGGCAACTTGGAGCAGCGTTTCTTCCTGCCTCGATATCATACCTGATCGGAACCAACATCTTTGGACCCTTGGGGCACCGTATGGGTCGGTGGTTGGCCAGTATGATTGGATTCATAATCATTGGTGTCTGTTTAATATGTGTAAGTATCAACTAAAGTACAACTTTTACTAGAAATAACCTTTTAATTATGAATCGCTTCAAAAATATTTAATAATTAATCTTTAAAATATTTAAAAAAATTTGTAAAAAATTTAATAAAATTTTTCAATAAAGATAGTATTTTTCCAGTACTTGCCCTGTGTTTTTTAGCGAATTACTTATTGGCGGAATACAAAAATCGATTAAGAATAAATAGATCTATAGTATCAGTCCTCACCTTGTCGAAACAACCAAGTATCACCACCTTGTCTACCTTGTTCTTAACATTCCTGAGACTAGAAAGTCACGTTCAAACTTAAAGGTCTTTTGTTAAATAACATTTTTGGTCGCCGGTCACAGTTTATTTGTCCTTCAGACTGTGACCGACGAACTTCGTAAGCTAGCAAGTCGGAAGTTTGTCAAAAACGTTGATGAAACGGTGAGCGGTCACGGGTCGCCTGAGTCCCCAAAAGACTAATTACGGGAATGGTGAACTTCGTCGGCATTTGAATACGGAAATGAATCAACCGGCTAAGTGAACGGCGAAAAAAACTTCGATCAAAAACGCAACTATTGTCTTTATCGTACCATATTTTACTCCATCTTAACATTTTCCAGATTCCATTTGCAACTCGCATAGAGCACTTGATTGCCCCCAACGCCGGGCTAGGCTTTGCAATCGGCATGGTCGATAGCTCAATGATGCCAGAGCTTGGCTTTCTTGTTGACATCAGGCACACGAACGTCTATGGCACTGTTTATGCCATCGGGGATGTCGCGTTCTGCTTAGGATTTGCTATAGGTAAGTGAGCGGTGCTCGACACTTTTCTTTAACCTCTCGGGGATACCTTATCTCTGTAAGGTCCCTTTGGGTCGAGTACGCGACAGACGGTCGAAGTGAGGCTAGTGACCCCGGTAAGGTCTACTTGGCCTTGGTTTCCGTAGTTGAAGGCTCAGTGAAGAGTCGTCAACGAGAGTAGCGTCGAGCTCGAAGCTGGCGTGGAGACGGTAACGTAGAATATGGTAGCGTGTGACGTGTAGTCGCTGCGTGTGTGGGTTAACAGTCTACCCACTTTCTGAGGCCTAAATATACCTCACGATCTCTCCAGACGCAAGAGTTAATTTACTTTTCAAATCCTTATAAAGGTGGGTGAAAGAATGATAACGAATTTAGAGATTCCATTAACAGTGTAAAGAGATGGTGGTGACGGTCTGAAGGGCCGGTGTACTTAGCCTTGTTGCTCTGATGATAAATATATAAAAGAAAACTTACGTCAATATTCTCCTCTAATTCGTATTCGGGGTGCTGTACACGGATGAACGGTTGGATCAGAACTCCCCTAATAGTTCTTTTTCCAGATCTCACTTTCTTTCTTTCGACTCAATCAGATTGGCTTAAAAATAGTCCTTTCCCCGATCTGATCATCGTGGGGGGATCGGAGGAACGGGGAATCCGGAATCTAGTGACATGTTTAACTTTAGAACGGGTGATTAGACGTGCATGAAACTTGACGACTGTCAAGAGAAAGCATCTCAGATGTTCGGTTTCAAGTCCAGGCCAGATCTTATAACTGGGGGGGGGGGGGGGGTGAGAGCTGGAGGGGGGCACCGGAAATCTCGTGAAATGCTTAAAGTCGAGGGATTATGATGGGACTTGGTTCGAAGAACATGCGTAAACCCTAGATATATTATTGACAAAACAGGACCGGATCGTGTCACAGTGGGGGGAATACGAGAGGGTTTCTCGGAATTCCGGTGATCACGAGTTAAGGTACTTCCAGATGTGCTAAGACGATGAAACTTAGCACGCATATTAGGGACACGATCAGATTGACTTCGAAACAGTCCCTAAACCGACTCGTTCACTGTGGAAGAAAAATGGGGATGGGGAATCCGAGAAATAGTGACATTCATAACTTTGGAACGGGTGATCGTATGTGAAGGAAACTTGTCAAGACTCAAACACAAGTTCAGATTCAAGTCTGGAACGGATCTGATAACTGGCGGGGGGGAGCTGGAGGCGAGCACCGGATATCTCGTGCAACATTTACAACCGATGGATCGGGATAGAAGTGGAACTTGATGGGGACAATAAGCATACACCCTAGCTAGATACATTAGTTGCGTTTTTGATCCGAATTCTCCTTGCGATTCTCCTCCGAATTCTCCTGTTTCGCGTTTCTGGACTATTCAGATGAAGTGAATTTTCCTTTTCTTGCGTTTTGTCAGAATCGAAAACGGGGAAAGCCTCGCGATTCTGCAGAATCGAGAAGTTGCTCCGATGGCGAATTCTCGATTCTCCTCTCACCGTTCTCCTCCCCCGTTCTCCTCCCTGATTGGTCAACAGAGTGCCTGATTGTGTCAACTCAATGTGCATAAACACGTTGCGGACGAGCAGAAAAATTAGTGTTTTTGTCAAAAGCGAGAATGGAGAAGTTAGAGGAGAAAAAACGGTAATTTGTACGAGAATCGAGAATTCAGGAGCGAGTCGGAACGGAGAATTCGGCTCAAAAACGCAACTATTATTGACAGCGCAGGACCGGACCGGGACATTGTTGGTGGAGCTGGAGGGGGTATCCCGGAATAACGTAGATCACCTGGGGTACTTCCAGATTATCTATGACGAGGAAACTTTGCCGTCGCATCTGGGACCGGACCATATTGACTTGGAAAAGGTCACTTCCCGATCATCGTGGAGGATGGAGGGATACAGAATCCGGAATTTAGTGGCATGAATAATTTCGTATACCCTATCGGATGTGAACAGAACTTGACAAGTGGCAAGAGCTTATGTCTCGGATCTTCCGTTTCAAGTCGGACTAATTCCTATAACGATGTGCGGAGCTCAAATGCGGCCACCGGAAATCTTGTGAAAACCCTTCCAACTACTTTGGTCAGATCCAGTTGGGGCCCAGACTTATCACAGCTAGAGTATTTGCTTCTGCCATCGATTGATTTATACGCGAATCGTAACCAGAGTACGGCAAAACTATTATTCTGAAACAGTTGTCAATGAGTGGAATTACAATTTTAGATTTACTAGATCAAGCCCGTCTTCTGACGAAAGGCATATCGGCAGGGAGATCCAGCCTTGACAACTGCCAACCATATCTGAAAAACATGGTAACTGTTCTTACAAGTGCCAGATGAGCTTTTAGCCCTTGTTGACCTGTGTAATAATAGCTGACCTTGTTATTCATTGAAACATCATTCGGCTTTTTATTTGTGAACCGAAACAATAACTTTCACTAACTTCAATGCTACATAATCAGTTTCTTGTGGTCTGGTCTTTGGTAGTATAGTCAACCACAGAGCTTCGTTGACAAACACAAGCAAACACAAACACAAAGCGAATTTTAACAAAAAATAGTCGATTTAAAGTTGGGATATAATATTTCTGACATGGAGACAGATAATTTTTTTTAAACCGTATGAAATGTTTATATAGAATAAAGATTGATTGGTTTGATCCATGAAGTTCAATCAGTAATCATTTTTGTAACAAAGCACCCTGAACCCGAAATAATAATAATAATAGCTGTATTTAAAAGCCCAGGGGCCATATACATAAAACAGCCACAACTTACAATATCACGCATACAGCAGTTGGACAGATTATACAGAGTTTCGATAGTAGCCTAATGTTAATCATGTGGAGAGCGTTAGTTTACAATAGGTTAATTTTGAGTGGGTAATATTGTCGTAGTCTCTTTGTTTTTTACTTTACTGTAGTGTTTTCTTCTCCCTTTCTCTATCTTTCGATCTATGACTTCTGTTTTTTGACTGGTAAGAAATACAAGTGAAATGTGCGAAAGGGGTCGATCTTTTGCAGCCAAGACTTACCTTGTACCACTTCTGAGAGATACAGTAATGATCACATCCAATTGTTTTGCAGGCCCTGCACTAAGTGGCACTCTAATCAAAACTGTCGGCTTTGGATGGATGCTGTTCGGCATTGCTATTGTTAACTTTATGTATGCGCCACTCCTTTACTTCCTACGAAGTCCTCCAGTCAAAAGCGGAGAATATCAGGTACGTTTGTCCGGGGTTTATTTACAACAGCTACGTTCTTTGTCACGGGAGTTCTCACCTGTGTTCTCCGGTAATTCTTATAAGGCGTTTTTGAATCCACCGGTGACTACTCACCAGTCTTATAACCCGTTTCTGAACTAACCGGCATCCTGTCTTATTCACCGGTGTGGACTAACCATACCCTGCTCGGGAGCCCGGCTTTACCGAGAAGTTAGCAATTTTTTTTCAATTGACGGGGTTTCGCGCAAAACCCAGAATTTAGGCGGTTTTTCCACTGACCGGTGAGTCACCGGTGAACCTAAAAACGCCAAGAATACCGGTGAAAAACACCCAGAGACAGGCCGGAGTGCAACGAACGCAGCTAACAACTAACCAAACCTGAACGACTTCGCTACCGTCTCTCAAAGTTTAACCACTCAGGGCTGAGACACGACAGTCTATTTAGTCGTTACTTATTCACTCAAAAATGCATGAAAAGCCGACGAAAATGTGTTGCTTCATTGCAGTTTTGGTAAAAAAAAGTATTTATGTCGAGGAAGCACTGAAACCTTCTACCGCCTGTGGCGCCACAGCCAAGATATGCAACAATGCACAAAAACAAGTTTGTGCTTTGCAAAGCGTCAGCGTCTTCCGATACAGGCGCTAGTTGAGTACTTGAGTACTTGTACATTACATGAACATGTAGGCATAGACAGAGAGTGACAAATCGCCAATTAACATGACTTTGTAATAATAGTATGTTTATTTATTTATATGTGTAGCTGTCCGTATGTCTGTGAAGATATTAGCTGCGCTTTTGCAGATACTGCCACGGTAATTGAATCTGCAATTAGCCGTGTTTGCAGTTATCATAGTGTGTGATACACGGTTGCTCTGCAAAAACGACTATTGCTGAAATTTCAGTTTTCGAAGTCATCCCAAAAGAAAAACTGATATCCAGTTACGTCACTAAATGCTAAACTTCTTTCTTACCGATCTGACAACATTTTATGAAAGTGAGATGACTGTTCAGATACCACGCAGTTACCAACGTCGGACCGTGGTATCTGAATATCAGATACCACGATAACTGGTCAGATACCACGGTCAAAAGATGTTGTTGCAGTTATCGTGGTATCTGGTCAGTTATCGTGGTATCAGATATGCAGATACCACGGTCCGACCGTGGTAACTGGTCGTGGTATCTGCAAAGTCATCTCACTTTCATCAAATTTTGTCAGATTGGTGAAAAAGAACTTTACCACTTAGTGATGTGACTAAATATCAGTTTTTCTTTTCAGATGACTTCGAAAAGCTCAATTTCGGCAATTGTCGTTATGGCATGCATTTTGGGTCAAAATTGTTAAAAATGTTGCCGAGAATACTCGAAATGTCGCCGAGAATCCATGAAATGTAGCCGAGAATGCTGTTTTTGTCGCCGAGATTTTTTGTGTGTATCCGAGACTGCAATGTTTGTTGCCGAGAATGAAAACTTTGTAGCCGAGATTTTCACTGAAAAACGTGTCGCCGAGAAATACGGATATGCGTTCGAAACCAAAAATCTAGTTCCCGAGATGGAACAAAGTGTCGCCGAGATTGCTAGAAATGTCGCCAAGATTTCGCGTAATGTCGCCGAGATTTCGCGTAATGTCGCCGAGAATGCATGAAAGGTCGCCGAGATTTCTTTGAAAATAACATGCAAGTGAAAAAAGTGTCGCCGAGAATTGGAAAAAAAAATACAGCTTAGAACGAAAAATCTGATTTTTGAGATGGGAACAAATGTAGCCGACTTGGTGGTTGGTGAGGTCCTCCTTAGTGTTCTATTTGTAAGTCCGGAACAAGTGTGATTCTTCGTTGCGGTACACGCTCACTACCATTGTAAGTGCTATATTTGCTATCGCACTCTTGTTGGTATTAGTCTACTCAATAAACAATGTGAATGTGAACAACAGTTGCTCAAAAGTAAGATCCACAAAAAAGTTTCAAAGGAAAGGATATGGCTCAGAGGCAGGGGCGTTGCGAAAGGGGGGAGGGTGCAACATTCGCTAACTTATTCGGTATAATTGCCAGGATTCGGTAGTTACCACGAACATGAAGAGGTCGAGTGAAGAACTGGTAGCAGACAAAAGGACTGATCTATGATTTCATCGATATTCCTTACTTTTATTTGTATCCTAAAAACAAGCTCTTATCAGAAATGTCTCGAAAATTCTGCCTGCGGCGCTTTTCATAATATTCACTATTTTCCGGAAAGGTGCGTCATTTAGCTAGGTTTTAAACCAGTTTTAGGGATCGCGATTTTTCGAAACCCTAAAAGCTAGAACCTGCATGGAAATAGCTGAATTTGGCAGGAAAAAACGAACTTAAAAAATCTCGCCTGCGGCGCTCACTTTGTGTGATCACGACTAGTAATGACTAGTCATACAGTAGCTGCTGCTGCCGGGATGTCACTCTATCCGGTTTCTGGAAAATCTTAGGATCCTGGTGTTTGGGTCTGCACCCAACTACGAAAATTCACTTGCGACGCCCCTGCTCATAGTTGCTAAGAAAGCTAGAGTAAGTATAGTCGTTGAAAGAAATATATAACTGAAACGCATTTATTTTACGGATATATCATCAAATAATGTGTTACCACCTTAAAATTTTTGAAATTATGACTTTAGCACAAAAACCTGGTTCTGGGGAGCTTGACTTTGACATGGACGACTGGTTTTCTCTTCCATTTAAGTCATCCACCAATAGCCTTGTATACTGGTTAGGGCTAAGGTTCAAGCATAGCAAGTATGATAGTTTGGTTCTTGCAATAGCCTTGTCACATGGTTATGGTTAAGGTTCAAGTCTCCAAACATCGTTTGTATGGTAGTTTTGGTTCATCTTAAAAGGAAATGTCAGGTAAGCAGCAATTCATAGTATCTCCATGACTGGAAGTGCAAGCCCATCTCAGAACCATGCTTGTTCATGGTTTCACATTCAAATCCAAGATCAGAGCTTCTGAGAACTTAACACGTCAGCAGGGCCAGGAATTGGCTCAACCTCACTACTTCCGAACTGTAGTTTCAATGACTTATTAGGACTGTGATTGTTCAACTCAACTTCAGAGACAAGAAGTGATTTATCTGATAGGTGGAAATAAACAGGAAATTTCAGTCCGGTGATGCAGCTTTTCCACCTCGAAATTCCGGCTTCCTCACTACTACAGATCCCCAGAAGCTGAGGAATATATCCTTTGCATACACGCTCCATGTAGTGATTGTCAATTAATATACTTTTTCCAAATTTTGGCTATCACCCCTTGACTTCATATTTCAGGAAGTGCTCAATACTGTTCAAAACAGGAGCTTGAGTACTAGTCAGCTGATCCTGTTGGCTTTGGGCACGAATGATCACTGCATGGGCTTTGCCTATTCCTTCTTGCGGACCTTTAATAGCCGATTTCCCACACTGACTTCCATTATCGACAACTGCATCTAACACTTCGGAATCCATCTTCGAATTTCCGATCATAATGGCCGAGGCAGTTATGTTTCTTGATCAATGACTGTGCCCTGGAAAGGAGATCAAGTTGGGCACACATAGCACTCATCAGAAGAAACGATGGTATTCTCAAGTGTTAGGTTAATTGTGAATGTATTTGTGGTAAAACAATTAAAGATTCTTCCTTAAATATCTGATTTTGTGAATTTCTTCTCTGAAAATCAGATATTTAAGGAAGAATCTTTAATTCTTTTTCCACAAACTCATTTGCCAGCTTGAGAGGCTTGAGCCTGAAAAGGACCCTTGCCAAGAAGGGCTGAAGTATCGCTCTTATGAAAATGTAGCTGACTTATCGGTTTGCACCGTACAAGATAATTCGCAATCAGCATGGGCTGGAGGACTATCTACAACCTTCTTTATACTCTTGATGACTATCTCTCTATGCCGATTCAGAATCTCTGGGTACCTGCGGAAGAAATGAAGAAATGGTGCCAAAGTTGCGCTGAATCAGGATTTGAGTCGTTGAGTTTGAGACGTTACGGACACGTTTACTCCTTCTTCCTGAGAATCAGTGGCGTGTTCTGAACTTAGTCATATAGAGTATTATCCCACAACTAAAAGTTCTCCTGCTTTGGAAAGTGAACTGTTTGCTAATTCAGTCTCAGGCAAGGATTTTTTAGCAAACTCTTTGCTTCAAAGACAATCTAGATCTGTCATGGAAGAAAAGCAAAAACGGCTCCATAGAGTGGTACCAGAGAGCCAATGTCTGCAGATACTTACATACAATTCTCAGAAAAAGAGCCATTGACAGTCAAAGGTATTTCAGTCAATTCTGACTCAAACTATACTAAAACATGAGCTACTTGAACCACTGAAAGAACTTTAGAGAGGCCTTGAGAGCCTTGAACTTCTGACTTTCTGTGGCATATGATGTCCTCCTTAGGGAAACGTAAATACCTCACTAATCCAGTGGGCTGATCCCCCCCCCCAAATGACACCTCTGATTCTAGGATTCTCAATCTCTGATTCAAGCAACTCTGGGCCTCAGTCTAACCTGAGTCTAACAATCCCCTGAGCCTAATCTAACCTCATAAACTTTGTAGCAGGCACACTGAAAAACAACAAAATAGGTTCGGACAGTAGGGGGTCAAGAGAACATAGGTTACCTATCCTGCTTTGTAAATGACATCTCGTTTTATCCATGAAATTCAATCCAAGGCCTTTGGAAGACTCTGAGACCCCTCAGTGTGCACACCTTTCGTGGATTTTGAATCCTGGCAATACCTGAAAAGTGAAACCTGGAGGTACTGAAATCCCTAACGATGTAAGAACAAAGGCTAGCAAAATTCAAGAGAAATCCAGGAGAAATCTCAAAAGAATTCAGACAAAAATTAGTGACATTTTCTTTCTTTATCTCTTCTTATTCTTGACACTAAAAGCGTAATCTTCAATCTAAAAGATTATTTTTCTTTTCACTTTCGGTGGTCTGATTATATTGTCAATAGGATGAACGTCAAAAGTCCCAGCAGACGATTCCAACATAAATTTCCCTTGTCTTTTGAAAAAACTTTAAAGTTCATATTTAAATTGGGTAGTGGGAGTGCTGGGGTCCGGGTCCGCCCAGGGGTCTACCCGAAAATCCTCCTCCCCCCTGGCAACAAAAATCCGTCCGCCCTCCCTGAATGCAAATATATAGGAAAGTAAATATATTATGACAGCGAGTTAATGTAAACTCTATAAAAACAGTCGCCCCAGCGACCCCCCCCCCCGGCGGTACGAAAAAACCTCGGGTACCGAACCACCCCGACCAAACCCTCCCCCCAATTTATTTCTATGAAAAGTATTTCATAGATAAGGAAGGCCACCATGACGTATTTACATTAACTCGTGTGTCTGTATAGAGTTTACATTAACTTGCTGTCAGAATATATTTAGTTTCCTATATATTTGCATTCAGGGAGGGCGGACGGATTTTTGTTGCCAGGGGGGAGAAAGATTTTCGGGTAGACCCCAGGGTGGACCCAGTGCACCCGGACCCCACCAGTCCCACTACCAAAACATGAACTTTAAATTTTTTTTCAAAAGACAAGCGAAATTTATATTGGATCTGCTGGGACTTGTAATTGTGTTCATCCTATTGAAAATATAATTAGACCACCGAAAATGAAAAGAAAAACAATCTTTTACATTGAAGATTATGCTTTTAGTGTCGAGATTAAGAAGAGATAAAGAAAGAAAATTTCATTAATTTTTTTCTGGCTTCTTTTGAGATTTCTCTTGAATTTTGCTAGCCTTTGTTCTTCCATCGTTAGGGATTTCAGTACCTCCAGCTTTCAGGTATTGCCAGGATTCAAAATCCACGAAAGGTGTGCACACTGAGGGGTCTCAGAGTCTTCCAAAGGCTTGGATTGAATTTCATGGATAAAACGAGATGTCATTTACAAAGCAGGGTAGGTAACCTATGTTCTCTTGACCCCCTACTGTCCGAACCTATGTTGTTGTTTTTCAGTGTGCCTGCTACAAAGTTTATGAGGCTGAGAGATTAGGCTCAGCGGATTGTTAGACTCAGGTTAGACTGAGGCCCAGAGTTGCTTGAATCAGAGATTCAGAATTCTAGAATCAGAGGCGTCATTTGGGGAGGGGGATCAGACCACTGGCTTTTGGGGGGTTCTGGAGCACCCCAGGCAAAACAGAATAACATTCAGAAAATTTAGCCTGAATTTGAAGCGGGCAAAAATTTTGCAGCTGTTAATTGTCATCAGTTATAACAAACTACTGTGGGGGCTTCACTCGTAGCAAATTCCTATTATTATGGATGACCCATAAACCTTTGCCTTAAACTTGTAAGAATTGTTGTTACTTTTTCTTGCAATTCACACAGTTTTGCGCATTTATTTGGCCCTGTTGTTTCTTGTCTATTGTTTCTAACCAGTATAATCCTCCAGGTTAGCAAAATATCTGCTAGTCTTATATTTGAGATACTTTTTGGGATCCCAAAACGTAAGCGGATGGATACCTATGACATCGCAAAAGTTGTCCGTCCGTCCGTCCGTCTGCCCATCTGTGAGCACAATAAATCTCGAAGGGAATGAGATATTTTAATGAAACTTGGTGTGAGGATTCTTGGGTCGTCGGACCAGTCAAGTTCGTAGATGGGCTTTGTAGCCCTACATTTAGGGGTGGGGGAGGGGGTTCAAATTAAGGGGCAAACAAAATATTTTGAAACAGATAATTTGAAAGTCGATTATGACGTAAGAAGACATGCTGAACATGATGGTGAAAACCATTTTGTCATCGGACAAGTAGTTCGCCCGGAATCCGGCCAAAACCGGAAAGTTTGTTAAAATTAAAAGTTTTATTTTGAGTTGATTAGATGTTCGATTTAGGGCAAGAAGACAAGCTGAACACTTATGTGAAAAAATTTTCTACCTTGACATGTAGTTCCCCCCGAATCCGGTCAAAACCGGAAAATTGTTAGAAGCTTAAGTTTTATTTCTAGCTGATTAGATAACCGATTTAAGGGTAAGAAGAGATGCTGATTCCGTGTTTGCCAATCATAATTTACCCGGAAATTTAGTTTGACCGGAATCCGGCTGGAGTCGGAAAATTTGTTATAAGTTAAATTTTTATTTGAAGTTGATTAGATGTTCATTATTGGGGAAAGAAGATACCCTGAGTTCGTTTTTGAGCTTTCTTTTTTCGCTGGACAAGTAGTTATGGAGTTCGGCAGAAACCAGGAAATTGGCAGAAGTGGCAGGAACTTTTTGTCAAAACAGATATGACTTATAGGGGTAAACACACATGCTGAATCCATATCTGAACTTGGTTTTCTCAGATGAGTAGCTATTTGGCCTTAATCTGTTTCTGAATTTTAATTGTAAAAATGTTCAAGGAGTCTGGCTAAGACAAGACGCAGTTGTCTGGATCAGATATTGAATTTTTGGGATCCCATCGAAACCTTTGGTCTTGTTCAACATGCCGAAACCCTTGGAAGGGCCCCTGCGTCTCAGTCCTGTACAGTGACTTTTGTCCGTCTAGATTTCCATGAAACGAGACCTCTGCCTAGAGTAATAAGATCATTCAGACAAAATAATCTAGAAAAACACTAAGAAGTAGGTGGTACAGGATTCAGGAAGTACGAGTGTCTAAATGGGTGCAGTGCTGTATTATTCATGGGCCTTCCTTCAGTGTCAACTTGATTTGCTAGATTAGTGAGGTATTTACGTTTCCCTAAAGAGGACATCATATGCCACAGAAAGTCAGAAGTTCAAGGCCATTGCAGCCTCTCTAAAGTTCTTTCAGTGGTTCAAGTAGCTCATGTTTTAGTATAGTTTGAGTCAGAATTGACTGATATACCTTTGACTGTCAATGGCTCTTTTTCTGAGAATTGTATGTAAGTATCTGCAGACATTGGCTCTCTGGCACCACGCTATGGAGCCGTTTTTGCTTTTCTTCCATGACAGATCTAGATTGTCTTTGAAGCAAAGAGTTTGCTAAAAACTCCTTGCCTGAGACTGAATTAGCAAACAGTTCACTTTCCAAAGCAGGAGAACTTTTAGTTGTGGGATAATACTCTATATGACTAAGTTCAGAACACGCCACTGATTCTCAGGAAGAAGGAGTAAACGTGTCCGTAACGTCTCAAACTCAACGACTCAAATCCTAAGTCAGCGCAGCTTTGGCACCATTTCTTCATTTCTTCCGCAGGTACCCAGAGATTCTGAATCGGCATAGAGAGATAGTCATCAAGAGTATAAAGAAGGTTGTAGATTGTCCTCCAGCCCATGCTGACTGCGAATCATCTTGTACGGTGCAAACTGATAAGTCAGCTACATTTTCATAAGAGCGATACTTCAGCCCTTCTTGGCAAGGGTCCTTTTCAGGCTCAAGCCTCTCAAGCTGGCAAATGAGTTTGTGGAAAAAGAATCTTTAATTGTTTTACCACAAATACATTCACAATTAACCTAACACTTGAGAATACCATTGTTTCTTCTGATGAGTGCTATGTGTGCCCAACTTGATCTCCTTTCCAGGGCACAGTCATTGATCAAGAAACATAACTGCCTCGGCCATTATGATCGGAAATTCGAAGATGGATTCCGAAGTGTTAGATGCAGTTGTCGATAATGGAAGTTAGTGTGGGAAATCGGCTATTAAAGGTCCGCAAGAAGGAATAGGCAAAGCCCATGCAGTGATCATTCGTGCCCAAAGCCAACAGGATCAGCTGACTAGTACTCAAGCTCCTGTTTTGAACAGTATTGAGCACTTCCTGAAATATGAAGTCAAGGGGTGATAGCCAAAATTTGGAAAAAGTATATTAATTGACAATCACTACATGGAGCGTGTATGCAAAGGATATATTCCTCAGCTTCTGGGGATCTGTAGTAGTGAGGAAGCCGGAATTTCGAGGTGGAAAAGCTGCATCACCGGACTGAAATTTCCTGTTTATTTCCACCTATCAGATAAACCACTTCTTGTCTCTGAAGTTGAGTTGAACAATCACAGTCCTAATAAGACATTGAAACTACAGTTCGGAAGTAGTGAGGTTGAGCCAATTCCTGGCCCTGCTGACGTGTTAAGTTCTCAGAAGCTCTGATCTTGGATTTGAATGTGAAACCATGAACAAGCATGGTTCTGAAATGGGCTTGCACTTCCAGTCATGGAGATACTATGAACTGCTGCTTACCTGACATTTCCTTTTAAGATGAACCAAAACTACCATACAAACGATGTTTGGAGACTTGAACCTTAACCATAACCATGTGACAAGGCTATTTCTAGAACCAAACTATCATACTTGCTATGTTTGAACCTTAGCCCTAACCAGTATACAAGGCTATTGGTGGATGACTTAAATGGAAGAAAAAATCAGTCGTCCATGTCAAAGTCAAGCTCCCCAGAACCAGGTTTTTGTGCTAAAGTCATTGTTCCAAAAAATTTTAAGGTGGTAATACATTTTTTGATGATATATCCGTAAATAAATGCGTTTCATTTTTATATTTCTTTCAACGACTATACTTACTCTAGCTTTCTTAGCACCTGTGAGCAGGGGCGTCGCAAGTGAATTTTTGTAGTTGGGTGCAGAGCCAAAACACCAGGATCATAAGAATTTCCAGAAACCGGATAGAGCGACATCCCGGCAGCAGCAGCTACTGTATGACTAGTCATTACTAGCCGTGATCGCACAAAGTGAGTGCCGCAGGCGAGATTTTTTAAGTTCGTCTTTTCCTGCCAAATTCAGCTATTTCCATGCAGGTTCTAGCTTTTAGGGTTTCGAAAAATCGCGATCCCTAAAACTGGTTTAAAACCTAGCTAAATGACGCACCTTTCCGGAAAATAGTGAATATTATGAAAAGCGCCGCAGGCGGAATTTTCGAGACATTTCTGATAAGAGCTTGTTTTTAGGATACAAATAAAAGTAAGGAATATCGATGAAATCATAGATCAGTCCTTTTGTCTGCTACCAGTTCTTCACTCGACCTCTTCATGTTCGTGGTAACTACCGAATCCTGGCAATTATACCGAATAAGTTAGCGAATGTTGCACCCTCCCCCCTTTCGCAACGCCCCTGCCTCTGAGCCATATCCTTTCCTTTGAAACTTCTTTGTGGATCTTACTTTTGAGCAACTGTTGTTCACATTCACATTGTTTATTGAGTAGACTAATACCAACTAGAGTGCGATAGCAAATATAGCACTTACAATGGTAGTGAGTGTGTACTGCAACGAAGAATCACCCTCTCATGGACCGAATACGCGAAGCAAGGACGACCCAAAACCCAAGATTGTTCCCCCACCTACGAAATCTTCCGAAAGATACCTTAATTCATTCGTTCCGTATTTTACTAAACATTTTAACTGTTCGTGATCTATGTTCGTTTCTTCTTTATTGTTTGTTAGTTTGCGTCTTACTTGTATTTTATTTTTCCGGCCCATGTTAGCCTAGTGCTATTAGGGTTCTAAATAAAATTGATTGATTGATTGACTTGTTCCGGACTTACAAATAGAACACTAAGGAGGACCTCACCAACCACCAAGTCGGCTACATTTGTTCCCATCTCAAAAATCAGATTTTTCGTTATAAGCTTTATTTTTTTTCCAATTCTCGGCGACACTTTTTTCACTTGCATGTTATTTTCAAAGAAATCTCGGCGACCTTTCATGCATTCTCGGCGACATTACGCGAAATCTCGGCGACATTTCTAGCAATCTCGGCGACACTTTGTTTCATCTCGGGAACTAGATTTTTGGTTTCGAACGCATATCCGTATTTCTCGGCGACACGTTTTTCAGTGAAAATCTCGGCTACAAAGTTGTCATTCTCGGCAACAAACATTGCAGTCTCGGATACACACAAAAAATCTCGGCGACAAAAACAGCATTCTCGGCTACATTTCATGGATTCTCGGCGACATTTCGAGTATTCTCGGCAACATTTTTAACAATTTTGACCCAAAATGCATGCCATATGTCGTTTTGCAGAGCAACCATATATCAGATATCACGATAACTGCAAAAACGACAAGTGAAGATCCAGTTACCGTGGTAACAGATACCATGGTATCTGTAAAAACGCAACTAATGCCACCCAATAATTCAGTGCATTCAAATATAGGATGTAACAAGAGCTGTAAGCTCATATGGCACTTGCATGGGTTAAGATGTTTTGATTGATCAAAAGCAAGTTTCGACATTGCGGTTGAGATACGCACTCTAAGGGAGCTAGAACTTCAGTTGTAAGCAAAACCCTTGAGGAAAAGATGATAATGGGCTTTATTATCATTATCATTTTTTGATAATGATAATATAGGCATCATGAAAATGCATATAATGCTTAAAAGTGTTTTTTTTTACTTTGCGGTCAAGATTGGTACTTTAAGGAATAATCGGATTTGGGAAGTAGCAATTCTAAGTAAATGTTGTTGAATCTTTCATCGTCGTAGCACATCTACAAGTACCCTAACTCGAAAAATTGTGACAAAATGCCCTCAACTTTCACGTTTCCAGCGCCCTCCCATTTCTCCGCATATGGTCGTATCGGGAAACTGATTATTTCCAAGTTAGTTTGGTCGGGTCCATGATATCCCTGCCAAGTTTGATTGTCCTAGCACATCTGGAAGTACCCTAACTCGAAAAAGTATGACAAAAACTCGGACAGACAGACGGAATTGTGATCGGTATATGGCACTTCAGGCAGAGGCTGCAAGTGCCATAATAATAAGCAGGCTCATCAGCTAAACTTTAAAAACCGTTCAAGAGAAAATTTTTTATGAGAGTTTCTAGCTGCGTTTATTTCACGCGTTGACTTCGGAGAAGACTCTCGTGAGCAAAAGTATCTATATACAGTGACGATTCCCCGGGAAACTTCTTGCGGACATTCTACAGTTTAGTCTAATTTATTTCCGTTCTTTCGCGAAAGCGGTTGCTATGGGGAACAACAAAGTTTCATGTGTGAAATATTTGCCTGTATTGCCACCTGTCCCACGAGAGAGGGTAGGAATGTGGTAAGTAGAATCTTTAAAGCACACCCCGCACTACATAATGTTTGTGTTCCACATTCGAAACTATCTAAATACTGTAAAACTAAGCTCTGTTTTTAAAAAATTATCCACGACGTTAGCTGTTTTAAGACTTTTCCCAGACCCCTTGACTTCTAGGAAAAACTCGACAAGATCGATATAAGCGGTTTTATGCAGAAGTAGCATTATACGGGAACATTCGTCGGGAGCCTGATGCGCTTAGTTAATCGTGAATCACGGCAAGGGCAAAGATTAGTGTGGTGTCGTTAGTGGGTATAGAATCTAACATATGAAATATAGGTCTTCAGGCTTAAGAATTAATGAATGTAACCCGGAAGTAGGTTGCATTGGCACAATAGGTATCGCGTAGTATCTTTTCTGTTCTTCCAGTCCAATATGAATTGGCCAGGTGACTACGCTTCCACTTAAACTCGGTGACACCAACGGTCTTCTTAATCTGTGACCGGCCAATCTATTTAGCGTCACCTACACTTTCCTTCATCTCTACGTTTATTTTCTTAATTTCGTATTTTTATTTTGTTTTCTTCGACGGTACGACGGATCCTTTAAGAACATGTTGTATTCCTGACAGTAATTAATTCTACGTCAGTAGTATTTCCAACCATTCTTGTCCCTGAGTTTCTTCACTTCATAAGTGTATCCTATCTCCTCCATTAGCGATACACTGATTACCACGCTTGCCATCTTTGTTCTCTTTATGTGACGTATAAGGTGTCCGATAATTGTTGCCGAGGAGCTTATTCGCCCATAGACCAGCTATGCAGATTTTGCCATGATTGACATCCAAGGCAAGGGACGTGGAAAAAGTCTTAAAACAGCCGAAGCCCGGTGAAAAATGTAAATGCAAAATTTAAATCTGGTTAGAAATAGCTTATTCACTTAAAAAGGCTTGAAAACCGGAGTCCTATAGTGCTTCTCTATTCCCAAATAACGATCTTTTCTTTGCTTGTAAACTTGTAGTAGCTCTTTCTAATTTTAATATTTAGGATGACAACAACACCGAATTGCCCGCTGTCAATAAACAGAAGTTGCGTTTTTGATCGAAGTTTGAAGTCACCTTCAACCTCAAAGGTCTCTGCTTAAATACCGTTTTTGGTTGCCGGTCAGAGTTCCTTCGTCCTTCAAACTCTGACCGTCGAACTTCGTGCGCTAGCAAGTTCGAAGTTTGCTTGAATCGTCGAAGAAACGTCGACCTGGCAAGGATCGCCGGAGTCGTAAAAGCACTAATTAAGCACACGGTGAACTTCGACAGCGTTAAAAAACGGAAAGTAAGCAACCTGGTAAGGGAACGGCGAACAAAACTTCGATCAAAAATGCAACTAGACTTGCTGGACTTCAGACTTATTTTGAAGCCAGGCATATACAGCGTCTTTGATTTTCTGTCGTTAACGATTTAACAAAAGGAAAAAAACACGTCCTCGATGAATCTCAAATTCCGCGGTCTACCTGTGAATTTGATTTTGTCGGAAGGTCGCCTAGAATCTGAGCGTCACTACGAGAGCCTATTGAGAAAATAAATAAAATCCCTGAACAGTGAGTCAAAATAATTAAAGTGTATTCAAACACAAGATTAAAAATTTATGTGGATTTTTAACTAAAATTTAACTTTGACAGTGAGCCTCCAGGTCTAAGACAATCAAATAATACCAGAGTCGGACGTATCCGTATTAACACATCAGTCCAAGTTCCTCCTTGAACGTTTCCTTTTGTTTTTCAGAGTTTGATGATGGGAGAGAAGTCGACCATCAAGTATTCGGAGTACAAGAACGAAGATGGGTATGAAGAGGTCTACCCCTAGAACAGGCTCTGCTGAAGCCTAAGAAAAGGTAGCCAAAAGACGTCCAAAACTGCTGAAATGAAAAAAAAATTTATAAGTCCACCCTAACTTCTGCTTATGGCTGGGCAGCTGGGCTGGTGGACAGTGTAAACGACTTTGGATTAGAAAAGCTAAAAATCGTCATGTCTACTTTTTCGTAAATGACCTCTTATCCATGCACACTTTAGTGATAGATAAAGCACATACTGTTGTTAAATGATTAAACATATCGTGTTGGCTTTTATTGTTCGTTGTTTAATGTATACATTTGATTAGCTACTTGTAAGATCTGTGAAAATTCTGTTCGGTGTTTTAGAGTCTATATTTGTAATAAATGCTGCCTTACCAAATATGTAGAACTTTACAAGTAGTAATTGAAAGACAAAAGTGCTCCTCAACCAGGATTTGAACCGAGGATCTTTGAGAGTTTATGTGCCAGCGCTCTACCACCGAGCAAGAGAGAACTGAGCTAAAGAGGGGCTTGTCACAGAACCCCACTTTTATTTTCAAATCCCGTTCCTTTGTGTGAGGACGAGGACGTTACATATTAAAAAATTATGTACACACAAATAGCCGAAATACAGTCGAAAAAACATCTGCTAATTTTTTTTTTGTCTCATGATATTGGAGACGTCAGCCGGAAATCGTGTGACACTCTCAGAGTGTAGCGATCGGGAAACTTGGTGGGAAAAACAAGCACAAGTTCTAGATGGACCGGATTCAGGCACTGTGGGGGGAGCTGGAGGGGGCTCCGGAGTTCCGGCGATCCGTAGTTAATGTACCAGGTGGGCTAGGACGATAAGACTGGGCAGGCATATCAGGGCCCCGACCTGATTAACTTGGAAACAGTCACTTGCCCGATCCGACCATCGTGAGGGGAGGGGGAGACGGCGGAATCCGGAAACTAGTGGTATGCATAACTTTCTAACGGGTTAGCGGGTTAAAATAAAACTTGATATCTTGAAAAACCTCATGTCTCAGATATCCCATATCAAGTCTGGACCAGATCCGATGAACTGGGAGGGGGGGGGGGGGAGTCCGAGGGGAGAACTGTAAATCTTCTGACACGCATAGAGTGGAGCGATCCGGATTAAACTTGGTGGGAAGTACAAGCAACAGTCCTAGGTGCATCAGTGACACAGTCGGACCGGATCCGGGTACCAAGAGGGGGGGGGGGGGGGCTGTTGGGAATTGTCGGGAATTCTGGTGATCGTGAGTTAAGGTACTTACAGATTTGCTAGGCCGATAAAACTTTGCTGTAGCATTAGAAACTTGAAATCATTGGGTTAGACGTCGTCACTTCTCCGATCCCACCATCCCTTAAAGAGCTCATCTTTCACGATCGCCATGAGCACACGATCCTTTTCGCCTCAAGGGTTTTGCTTAAAAATTACTTTTTAGCACTGGTAAAGTTTGCATCTTAACTGAAAAGGGAAAAATTTTGTCATCACCAGGGGCCTCACTATGGGGGGGGGGGGGGAGGGGGGGACTCCCCCCCCCAAAGGTCCTAAGAAAGTATTTTCGCCGGGCTTTAAGAAGAAATAAAATTTTGTATGCTTTTTGTCAGGCATCGGTCGACTCGTCGGCACATCGGGTGTTTTTATATGTAAGAAATAAAATCCTGCAAAGGTTTGTCGGGCAAAACACTGAAGAAATCGAATTCTGCATGCTTTTGTCGTGCCTCGATATTCTCGTCGGCACATCGGGTTCTTTTTATACAGAAAGAATCCAGAAGAAATAAAAAAAAAATAAGTTTTTGTCAGGCATCGGTCGACTCGTCGGCAAATCGAGTTCTTTTTTTACGCAAGAAATGAAATCCTGCAAACATTTGTCAGGCAAATCGAATTCTGCATGCTTTTGTCGTGCCTCGGTTCGTCGGCAAATCCTGTTCTTTTTATACATAAAAAATCCAGAAAAAATTATTTTTTATGCTTTTGTCGGGTGTCTTTCGACTCGTCTGCAGATAGGGTTCTGCTTATATGCTAGAAATCAAATTTTGCAAACTTTGTCGGGCGCACCCGGGAAGTTTAAGTTTCATCGGCACAAGGAGTTATTTTTACACGTATGAAATAAAGTTCTGTACAGTCTAGTCGAGCAAAACACAGAACAAATCAATGCTCGATGGTTTTGTCGGGCGTCGGTATTCTCGTCGGCACATCGGGTTCTTTTTACACACACAAAAAATCAAATTCTGTAACTTTTTATCGGGCGCATGCCGAAAGTTCAAGTCTCGTCGGTACATCGGCTTCTATTTACGCGTAAAAAATAAAGTTCTTTACAATCTTGTCGGGCAAACCACAGAAGAAGTCGAATTCTGAATGCTTTTGTCGGGCGTCAGTATTCTTTTCCGCACACCGGGTCTTTTATACGTAAGAAATCAAATTCTGCAAACATTTGTCGGTCACAAATTTTTCCAGAAAAAATACAGATTTAAAAAAATTTCACTTAAAAAAAATCACCGGCGTTGCTTAGTTCAACTTGTTCTGGGTACAGTCGTTGGAAGCTTCGCTTCTTAGCAAAAGGTGAAACGAAAAAGTCTAAATAAACGGTGTATCATTTAGTTTTCCTTTAAGGATAGAAATTCTTGGGGTTTGTAACACGTTAAAAGCCGGAAATTGTATGGTACTATAGCTGAATTTTCCGGAAAAAAAAAAGATGAAAAAAATCTCGCCTGCGGCGCTTGGTTTAACTTGCCCTGCTACAGTCGTAGGAAGCTTCGCTTTTCAGCGAAAGTTAAAATGAAAATCCGAATATGTGAACTTTAAAATACGAAATTATACCTAAGGAATAACCTCAATTGATGAGTTACAGTTATTTTACACAAAATTTGGCCTGCGGCGCATTTTGTAGTATTCTTTATTTAGAAGAACAGTGTTTCATTTAGCTTGAAATTCGCTGAAACACGTTAAAAGCTAGAACTTCTATGGTAGGTACAGCTAAATTTTCCCGGAAAAAAGGCAGATTAGAAAAAAATCGCCTGCGGCGCTTAGTTTAACTCGTTTTTGGTACAGTCGTTGGAAGCTTCGCTTTTTAGCAAAGCTAAAATGAAAAGCCAAATATGTAACCTTTAAAATACGAAATTACAATAAAGGAATAATCTCAACTTAACCTAATAAAACCATTAATGTGCCAACCTCTAAAGACTTCGAGTGAGGGACAAATAGCCTCTAACAAACGAACTTCTATCGGCAGAGTGGATTGAAAGAATCCCTAACAAAACCGTTAATGTGCAAAACCTTTAACGACTTCGAGAGAGGGACATACCTGTGATCGCCAGTTGGGATAGTTCTAGCTATTCTAGAGACGATGAACTTTAGGCGTGTTAATGACTTTTGGACCCGAGAGAATGCCCTAAGAAAACTTGTGTTCCTGGATCCGACCGTCTTCGGGGAGTTGAGTGAACAGGAATCCAGGAATCAATGGCTTCCGTAGGTTGCGAACGGGTGTTCCGATTCATTTACTACATTTTTGAAAGGTACAGTGGAATTTTGTATTCTTCTCACTTTCTTTATACTACTTCGTTTTGTATTTGCGTCATCAAAAATCATTCAGTTATTAGCAGCCTAAGTAATAAAGTAAGTAATTTGTTTGTTCTCGCCATTTTGGAAAAAAACTAAACATACAGAAAATACGACTTTTCAATCTTCGTCAGGAAGCAGTGGCTAACGTCATAATAATGCGGTATGGGCCAAGTTGTCTATGATTTTGGTAGGAACTAGGAAACTTCCAAAAGGGTAACGATGGCTTCTTGAACTTGGAACGATCTTGCACGTGTGGCTATAAGATATACACGTCGTTCCGGGGTATTGGCACTGTCAAGTCAGTTGGTAGATTTGTGTGACGCTGTGATTCTGAAATTTCCGTACCTACATCCGGAATCTCTTCGTCTACCGAAGCTCCCTGTACCTTCTATGATCTTTTCAAAACTTACAACAAAGATCAATCGAGTTGAACAGTTAGTGAAGGTCGTCTCAAGTAAGCTCAATTCTTGTGACTTTCATTTACAAAGCTGGAATAAATTTCTCTGTGCGACAACCATACCACTATCATCGTCTCGAAAGTTCTCGATTCTCTTTCTGATCCACTCAAACGAAAAGAGCTGATAGACAACTTGACGCACATGAAGCGCTGATGTCTGTTCGTCCTGTATGCGACAAGGGAGTTGCTAACGATTCCTTCTCGTCTGTTGCAAGTCTCGTAAGCGGCTCCTCCACTAGAGTAGCCTATCGAACACAAATTTCGTTGGTCTATTGAAAGGGATGCCCTTCGACGACGATCTGTCAAGTTTTACTCAGTTCCTCTGCATTATAGATGTCAAGCACCTTCGATTCTAGGACGATTGCTCAGAACAATTGGTCACAGGAAAATTTGTCACAGACAATTCGTCACATGGACAGTTAGGACGATTCTTCAAATGACAATTGGTCACACGGACTAACCGTCACAGGACAATTCTTCATGTTTTAGAAAATTTTCTATTTCAAAGATAGTTTGGATGAAATAAAAATGCCACCCCTTCACAAGAGGTTGTTTGAATCAATATTTGAACCATTATTTTAATGCTTGCTCTAATCTCCGATATTTAATCATCAGTCAAGGTGTTATTAGTTAAATATGGAACACGCAAAGACTGGGAGAGGTCGTGAAAAACTACATTATTAAGGATTCTCATATACAAAACACAAATTCAAGCAGACGGCAATGTTGTCGAGAAGTATTCTTCTTTCAGGGACTCTGCTCTCACCATGAGAATGCTGACAGCGTTGGCTTTTCTCCCAATGGTGGATATCCCATCAGCGTTCGACCGCTATGTTCAAATCTTTCCATCTGAAGTATATCCAATCCTCGACTACTTTGAAGACACTTACATAGAAAGCACGTCAGAGGCCATCAGGGCAAGCAGAAAATGCTCTCTTTCCTATCCCTGTCTGAAACGTCTTTGAGCGCGTAGCAGGAGACTTTCCTGGGACTAACAACAATTTGTAGGATGGCATTCAGCATTCAACAAACATGTTGGAGAAGCTCCCAAACAATAAGAGAAACACTCAAACAAACAGTACACTGAACTAAAACAATCAAGTTGAACGGGCTCCAGGTGGAACCTGGGTCACCGCAGAGACCGCTCCCATCCCATCCACACAAGCAGAGACAACCTCTAAAGCGGGGCATATGTAGCCCGCACAAGACAGTGGCTTAGACCAGTGGTTCCCAACCGGTGGTACGCGTACCCCAAGGGGTACGCGAGACCCTTGCAAGGGGTACGCGAAGGAACCAAAATGGGTTTAGTCTGTAGCTTCATAATTCACTCATTTTTGATTGCCGGAAGCCTAATATTACTAGCAGAGGAATCACCAGCCAAAATGTATCTTAAGGGGCAAAGTATTTTTACTGCCCAATAGGTCATTTTACCTACTTTTTTTTTTTTTTTAAGTAACTACTTTTAAGAAAAATCCTGGCGCTTCGCACCGACTCTTTTTTTTTAATCGTCTGGCCGACCTTTTTGGGGTGTGGGGGGGCAACCCGTACGTGACGCCTCTGATTACAAGCCCTAGGGAAAGACAGTGAAATGACGTTGATTCAAAAACAGCTAGCCTGCTGCCGTAGCCTACAATCTGTTCATGTGTCAAACAACATTGCTTCAAGAAGAATCGAAGACATTGCAAGTGATATTGTCATTCAGGTTGCGAATGAAGCTAACGAAGAAGTTTGTGATGCAGCCTTATGAAATGCACGGAGAACATCGAAACCAAACCCAGACACAGGCTGACTGTAAAAAATATGCGACTAATGACGTCGAGCCGAGATTTGATAAAGTTTTTGCTACAAGGCAGCCTCTAGTGATTGCCTCATTGATTTTGTTTTTATTTTTACACATGTATGCCTTATCATTTATGATAATAACTATCGTCTTTTTCACGTTCTGAAAAAGGGGGTACGCAATCTTTTCGAACCTTGATTAGAGGTACGCGGTACGGAAAAGGTTGGGAACCACTGGATTAGACGACCTGAGAATCCTGTTCTGCAAAGAAAGAATGTTTCTCCTCCTTAGTTCTGGAAAAGAAGGAAGTATTGAGAAGATTCTGTTTGTATGTGGTGTATTTTCGCTAATTCTGTTTTCCCGTTTTCTTTCGTATTCCACTGTTTTCGTCTTGTTCGACTTGTGAGTTAAAATTAAGTTATCATTATTATCATTACTATAGCATAATTTCAGCAAATGGAGCAGGTGCTTCGCGTTTTATGATAGCAAGATTGCTTCTTCGATATTTTTCGTGCAGTCGTTGCAAGCTTCTTCAAAGAAAATACTTCATCAATACACTTGATGACTATCTCTCCCTTCCGATGCAGAATCTCCGGTTACCTGCGGAAGAACGGGAGAAACGGTGTCCTACTCCTTCTTCCTGAGAATCACTGGCGTGTTTTGGACTTAGTCATACAGAGAATTTGAACAATAAATATCTGATGCTTGATGGCCATCTAGTGTTAAAAATTGCTTTAATCAAACAGGTTTAAAGATGAAAAACACAGATAGCGCGCACAGCTGTGCTGCCAGAGGTGCTCCGGGCAGCAATAAAAAGGGTCTAAACGTTGTAATTCCATACAAGCGAGATGTCGCACCCATTTGATCTATTTTATCTCAGAAAACTAAATTTGTTAACCTCTTGCTATCGGTGAGCATATATATAGAGCCGAGCGAGGCGCCAGTCGCGTTTACATTTATAAAACGTCATAGGGACAATCAAATTCTATGTTGGGTCCTCAATCACAAGACGTCACGAAGTACGTCACGACTGTATGGAATTCCGATATAATGAAGTTGACACAATAAAAAGCCGCCCGTTGTCTCTCCGTAATATGTGTTACTGCCTCATTGGTCTGCCATGTTGATTTCCTGGTCCCGAATTTTATTTTTCTCCGTTTTTTCCTGTCATTTTTCTTCTTCCCCCAGGCTGCCACTCGAGTGCAGTTCTGGGGTGCATACGTCAGCTGAATATTGAATATTTAGCATTATTTCGGCCCTTCTTGGCAAAGGTCTTCTTCAGGCTCAAGCCGCTGAAGCTGGAGAAACGAACTCGTGGGAAACACCAGTTTCGTTTTCCCAACTTGAGCGGCTTTGAGCCTGAAGAGGACCCTTGCTCCAACATAGCTCCAATAAAATGCAGCTGACGTACCCGTTTTGCACTAGCAGTCAGCTTGGGCTGAAGGAATATTTATTTCTGGTGAATCTTAAGGCGTTTTTCCGTACTCCCGCAAACAGGTTGTGGGTCGATTGTGGCTCGAAAAGAGCAATTCTGCGGCCTAGTTTGTTTCCGCGACCAACAAGATTTTCGTGGCTCGCTTTGTGGCTCGCATTTGACAAACAACTGCCGAGGTGCGTTTTTTAGCGGAGAATTCAAAGTTTTAGCAGCCAAAAAAAGTTAAAACAATAATATCAAAAACTTTCTCAAGTGTGTAGACATAGATCCCTTTTTCGCGAAATGGTAAGGACGAAAGCCTGGAGTTCTATTTATTGAGATTTTCACATGATTTTTATTTATATATTCAGACATTTGCAATTACCGCCCCAAAAATTGACAAAATGGCGATTCCGAGAGTTTCAGCTTGTGGCTCGACTGTGTGGCACACAGTTGTGTTTCCGCAAAAAACACTCAGAAGTGTGTGGCCCACAATTGTATAACGGAAAAGCCTCTGGTAATAAGACCGTTTTACGGTCAGGAATTGGGAAGAAAAGACACTGAAAACGTAAAATAATCGAGATGAAAAAATCCATCTCCGCCATTTGGAACGTAACTTTAGACCAATGACAGACCACAGTCACTGACTTTTGCTTGTTTTGTTACCGATGAGTGAAATGGTGGTATTGTATCTTGAATTCCTCTGTTCCAACTATAAGAGGGTGAATCGTAAGGAATGGGTATAGCCAAATTAACGAACCAAGTTACGTACAAAATATGTGACTGTATGTGGCCCGGGCATTATCTTCCGCGATTCGGTTAACGTGCCCCAGGTAGCGCCATCTCTGCTAACTTGTCTTCGTCGATCTGTCAAGATTGGCTAGCGCAAGTTGTCTTTCCAGCTGGCGCGAGAGGGTCTATCCAGTTAACGCTGAAGATCCAGCGAACTTGTTCTCGAATGCAAAAATCCTCTTGTCTGTTGCTGGTTTAATTTCCAGCATTCACAACTATGTATATATAAAACTAATTTTTATTTTTGTTTCCTAAAAAAATATTTTATTATTTAGTTAGCGTCACATAGACCATCCTCTTGTCTCTGTTTTTCGTTTGTATACGGTATTTACCCTTTTTTACCCGAATTATCCCTTAACTTTAAAATTTCAAATAATTAAAAAGTAACAACAAAAATGAACTCTTTTTCCAGCAACTAATTTCGGGAGAATGCCAAGTGGGAAACCACCAAAACATATATCTCAACAGCAAAAACTATAACTGCCGCGTGAAGTCCATACAGTCTAAGAAGCCCTTTTTGCGGTGGCTTACTTTTAAATCAAACTCGAAATCAAAAACAAAAACTAACTTTTCAAACCACAGATTTCGCTTCATTCCGACCTCCCCCCCCCAAAAAAAAGAAAGAAATTGCCACTCTTGAATTTGCGAGCCTCCTCGGCTACAGTTCAAAATGCCTGTGGCAATATTTAGCGTCTAATCGCCCATCAGCCTCCAAAAGCCTATAGATGGCAGTCTGAGAAAATTTTTGGGGATAGTACTGTTGAGATTCATTCAGTTTTTGTTCTTTCGTGATTTTTTTTTTTCAAGTCTTTTGTATCGTTGATCTTTTAAGGGTATTTAAACCCTTAGTCATTTGTATTGTTGATGTTTTGAGGGTATTTAGTTCCTTACACGTTAGCCTCTGAGCATTGAAGAGTTGTTGAAGAGACCCGTTATTTTTTTCTCTAAATTACAGTACACTCCGATTTCGGAGTCGGATGACACCCCGATGATGACACGGATGATACTCCGATGTCGGATTACACTCCGATTTCGGATGCGATTTTCCTTCTTCGCTCTCTACTTCGGTCCGAGTATTCTGTCCAGTACTTCTTCTCCCGTATAAAAAATCTGGTAAAGATTTATAAAATCACGAGGTTACCGGTAGACAAGGAGAATCGGCAGAAAAATCAGCCAAAATTTCGCTGAAGCAGGGGAATGTTTTAAAAACAAGTAAAATCCAATTCCCTCAGTTAAAGGACACCTCAATGAAAAGTACCAAGTATCATCCCTATCTGTATGACTTCCGTTAACATTGCCTGCAGAAATCCAGATACGAATTAGTGTTTCCAAGCTTTGATTTTTGCTCCATTTTGGATCTGTCCTTATTTCAGTACCGAACAATTTTAGAAACGAACAAATGTCTCCGATCAACCCTACTTCTGGAATATTTTTTAACCAGTTAAGCCCAAACGTATACCTAGAAGAAATTCCAACATATCCGGCCTGCGCTGTACAAGATTTGAATTAATTGCGCTTTTTGTCTTGAGTCTGCATTTGCACCTCCAGAAACGAACATCCCTATTTTGAAAAGGTCACGCTCGGGAGAAGAATACTCTCCGTGGCCATGCCTGTAAATGCATTCTCCATGGTGTGTTCAAGTATGGTTTCATTGTTCAGGTGTCCTTTAAAACAAGAGTTGCACTTTTGCAGATACCATGGTATATGTTACCACGGTAACTGGATCTGCAATTAGTAATTTTTGCAGTTACCGTGGTATCTGATACTACGGTTGCTCATAAAAACAATAATTGCCGTATTTGTGCTTGTAGAAATCATCCAAAAAGAAATACTGATATCCACTGACTTCTAGAGTGACATAACTTCTTTCTCACCAATTTGACGAAAAAATTAGACTCCTGTATTAGTGATGATGAAATTGAGATGAATTTTTCAGGTACTACGGTACCTTGCCAGATACCGCGGTAACTGCACAAACGCCTTTTGACCATGATATCAGATACCACGGTAACTGCGAAAACGACTTTAGACGATGTTATTAGATACTATGGAATCTGTAACAAGAGATGAAAGCTCCTATTGCACTTGTAAGAACAGTTAGCATGTTTGTCAGATACGGTTTGCAGTTGTCAAGGCTGCATCTCTCTCCCGATATTCATTTCATCAGAAAATCGGCTTGATGTACTAAATCTGAAATGGTTTTTGCACTCACTGATAACTGTTTCTCCCGCAACGATGATCGGATCCGGGGAGGGACTATTTTTAAGCCAATCTGAAGGAGTCCCTAACATGCCTGCCAAGTTTCATGGTCATAGCACATTTGGAAATACCCCAGGTCGTAATGACCAGAATTGTGGAAAACCCTCTCAAACTCCCCCAACTGTGACAAGATCCTGTCCATTTTGTCAGTATTGTCTTGTATTGTCTTTACGGCTTATGCTTGTTCTTTCCTCCAAGTCCCATCCCGATCTCTCGACTCTAAGCGTTTCGCGAGATTTCTTGCACCCCCCCCCCCCCCCCAGTTATTGGATTCGTTTCGAACTTGAGATTGATAATCTGAGACACTTGTTCTTGACACTTGTCAAGTTTCATTTACGTCCGGTCACCCGTTCTAAAGTTATGCATGTCACTAGATGCTGGATTCCGAATCCCTCCACTCCCCCCAACATCACCGTATCGGGGAAGGAACTATTTCCAAGTCGACCTAGGAGAGTACCTAATATGTCTGCGAAATTTCATGGTCCTGGTACATCTGGAAGTACCCTAACTCGTGATCTCCGCAGAAGTCCAGGAAACCCCCTCCGACACCCTCCACTGCGACACGAGCCGGTCCTATTTTGTCAATGAAGTATCTAGGGTTAATGCTCGTTCTTCCCTTCAAGTTCCATCCCCATTCCTCGACACTAAGTTTATCAAAAGATTTCCGGTCCCCCCTCTACCTCCACCTCCAGTTATCGGATTCGGGCCAGATTTGAAATTGAAAATCTGAGACACTTGTTCTTCACACTTGTCAAGTTTCATGCATGTCCGATTACCAGTTCCAAAGTTATGTATGGTTCTAGTCTCCGGACTCCCCATCCCTCCATTCCCCCCGCGATGGCTGGATCGGGGAAGTGATTATTTCCAAGTTAACCTGGTCGATTCCCTCATGTGCCTTCCAAGTTTTATTGTCCTAGCTTATGTGGAGGCGTTTCAAGAGATTTTCGGTGCCCCCCTCCAGCCCCCCCCCCCCTGGTCCGGATTTGAAAATGAATAACCGAAACACTTGTCAAGTTTCACGCATGTCCGATTACCCTTTCCAAAGTTATGCATGATAATAGTTTCCGGATTTCCCATCCCTCCACTCCCCCCACTATGATCAGATCTGGAAAGTTATTATTTCCAAGTTAATCTGGTCGGTTCCCTGATATGCTAGCTGCCAAGTTTCATTGTCCTAGCTTATGTGGAAGCGTCTCGTGAGATTTGTTTAGTTTAAGTTTAGTTAGCATCAGAGCGAAATAGCTCTAGTTATTTTGCTCTTCTTAGCTTTTAGCATTCATTCTGACCGCTTGGTCTTACTTTAATCTTTAAACCGTACCTACTCCCGCATTCGCTTCTAAATACATCAAATCGTAGCGCCGGGGTAGAGCACTGGACCTACGCCACAGAGGTCGTTGGGTCGATTCAACATTTGGGCAGCGCTAATTTGCTCCCCTTTTCCTTCCGTTGTTCATAGTTTCCGGAGTCCCGGACCCGGGGGAAGTCGGATTGGGGAAGTGATCATTGTAAGTTAATCTGGTCTGGTCCCTGATATGCCTGCGAAGTTTCATCGTTCTAGCTTGTGTGGAAGTGCCCGAACTAGAAAAATCTGGACCGACGGACGGACAGAAATTGCGATCGCTATATGGCACTTGGCCGGAGGGCAAGTGTTATGAAAATGCGACTAAGGACTTGAGAAGCGTCTTGGGAAATTGCTACAGTTACAGAAAAAAAAAAAAACACTTACACAGATATACGCGGAATTGCAGCAATTACAAAACAAAAACACAGTTACACAGAAATACGCGTTGTTGCTAGGTCCATAATTCAGATATTTTTAACTTTTAGCGCACTTTGAGATATTAAGGACCAAACTGATGATGACTGCTACTGCATACTACAATGAAGCCATTTTTCGAAAGCCATATATATAAAACGTAATGTCAATTCTGAACGATAAGTTTATTAATTATACAACTGTTGTTTTAATGGCACTTGCCCTTCGGCCAAGTGCCATGTGTTGATTGTAATTTCTGTCCGTTAGTCGGTCTGTCGGATCCCGGTTTTGCTAGTTCGGGCACTTCCAGATAAACTACGACGATGAAACTTGGCAGGCTATCAGGGACATAACCAGATTAAATTAGAAATGGTCGTTTAGATAGATAGATAGATAGATAAATCTTTTTATTCGCCAAAAACTTATCGTGGCTAACGCCAAATTTGTTTGGTATAGTCAGTTAATATGTAAGCGTACTTCAACAGTCATAAATAACATTAAAAATTAATAACATCTCAATTTACCTCGTTAAACAACTTCACAAAAGACGGAACAAAACTCTTTTCGAACCTCTGGAGGTTACATTTAGTTGGCTGCAATTTTTCAACCGCAGTAGCTACCTTGCGAGGGAGCCTTCTCGCTAGCTTTTTAGAAGGAAAAATATTTTTATGGACTGGGTGGTTCAGGGATTTTACACCAAACTCCATGCAGAGTTTCAGTCTTCGATCGTGCAGAGAAGTGATTTTAACTCCGATCCGACGATCTGGAGGGCAGTGGGGGGAGGAGGAGTCCGGAAAAATTAGGAAAAAATGAGATATTTTTAGCTTACGAACGGGTGATCGGATCTTAATAAAACTTGACATATGGAAGGAACTCGTGTCTCGGATGTTCCACTTTAAATCCAGACGGGATCCGGTGACACTGGGGGGAGTTGGAGGTGAAAACCGGAAATCTTGAGAAACGCTTAGAGAGGAGGGATCGGGATGAAACTTGGTGGGAAGAACAAGCACAAGTCCTAGATAAGTCATTGACATAACCTGAACGGATCCGCTCACTTTGGGGCAGTTGGGGAAGGGGGGTCTGAATTTCTAGTGGTCCCGCGAGTTCGGTGCTTCCTGATGTGCTAGGACGTTGAAAATTGGCAGGCGTTTCAAGGACCCGACCAGATTGAATAAGAAATAGTCATTCTCCCGAATCGACCATCTGGGGGGGGGGCGAGTGGAGGGAGGGGGAAACCAAAAGTTGAGGTATTTCTAACTTGTGAACGGGTGGTTAGATCTTGATGAAAGTTAATATTTAGGATGACCTAGTGTCTCGGACGTCCCACTTTAAATCTGGACCGGTTCCGATGACACTGGGGGGAGCTGGAGAGGGAACCGGAATTCTTGAGAAACGCTTCGAGTGGAGGGATCGGGATGAAACTTGGTGGGAAGAACAAGCACAAGTCCTCGAGAAGTCATGGACATAACCAGGCCGGATCTGGGCACTGTGGGGGAGTTGGGGGGGGGGGGGGGGTCCGGATTTCTAGCGAACCCGCGATTTCGGCATACTTCCTGATGTGCTAGGACGATGAAACTTGGCAGGTATGTCAGGGATCCGAACAGATTGACTTGAGAATAGTCGTTTCCCTGATTCGACCAACGTGGGGGGAGTGAATGGATGCGTAGTCTGGTGGCATGCTTAACTTTGAACGGATGATCGGATTTGAATGAAACTTGTCATGTGGAAAGAGCTATGGCAGATGTCAGTGTTAAGTCCTGGTCGGGTCCGATACCTGTGGTGGATGGGGGGGAGGGGTCGGGAAACTCAAGAAACACTTACAGCAGAGGTATTGCAGACCATCCAGAACTGCTAAGAATTGAGTGAAACTAAATACCCTGTTTCTCTTTCTGAACCGCATTTTTGGATGGCGGGTGTATTTTGTGACGTTCTCATCTACTTTCTTGTACCGCCTACTCGTAACAAGTGCAATATGAGCTCATAGCTCTTGTTTCTTATAAATATTTGAAGTGAGTTAAGTATAAACAAATTGAGTTCTGGTTCTTTATTTTTTTTTCTGATTCCTCGAGTCTGAGAGAAATAAATAAAAAAGAGGTGTCCTTTCTTCCCGTCTCTCTGCCGTTTACGGCTTTCCCCTTCCGTAAACGGGAACTGGAGATGTAAAAAGACTTATCTATAGTAGTCTACTCTTTCTTTACCAGATACGGTAGAGCTTAAAGTTTAACTGAACGGCTTATTTTTAAATCTGGTACTCGAATTCACCGAATTATTTTGACTCATCTAAGAGACTTTGTCTAAAAAATTTATCGGGGCTTTAGTAATAAAAAAGAATAGAATATAATAAATAATTTAGTAATAAAATAACAAAATAAAAAGCCCGTGGGCCATTTCTTCAAAAACTTTATAAATAAATTCACTCACTTATGGAACCACCGCAACCCTCAAGTAACGTCCAAGCTTATTCACATTAACA
The DNA here is from genome assembly GCA_023053575.1 of Branchinecta lynchi. Classification (NCBI taxonomy): domain Eukaryota; kingdom Metazoa; phylum Arthropoda; class Branchiopoda; order Anostraca; family Branchinectidae; genus Branchinecta; species Branchinecta lynchi. Next base: position 9,586,954 of record JAKZAP010000015.1, read on the forward strand.
AAACATTCATCCTTCATCATCCTTACCATCCATTCTTCATGATATACTCTCTCACCAAATACCTCCTTTCCCAATTCATTCCATTCCACACAATCACACATCAAATGAACTATCATCCTCATAACCACACATAGGAGAGAAGTAAGGACCAATTCTCTCTTTTGCTTTACCAATACAGCTTACACATAGAGGTACCGCAATACAAGCACATAGAGGTCCCGCAAATCCGAAAGAATTAAGTTCATTCGATAAAATTGACTATTTGTGGATAGTGGACAATCGAAGTAACGCATTCTTATCGGGTTTTCAGGCCTGTGTAACTGAATAACTGTTGTGTAACTAGACTGTCGGTCAGACATTCCAGTCAATCTTGAATCGGTTTGGTGGGAAACCCTTCTAAGGTTTGTCTTTTCGACCTGCGTCACCTTATTATCATTTTTTTTTTAATTGATTATAATCTTTCTTGTGGCTTAAACTTCCTTATTCATCAGTGGCGAGTCTATGCAAAACATCAAAGATGGGAAATGGAAGAAAATATATACTCTCGAGACGTCACATTCCCTCGATCTGTTTTCCACACTTTCAACCACATCTCACGTTTGTTATTAAGTTTTTGTAAAGTATTAATCTTGTCTTCAGTCTGGATGTCACCTATCTATCATAACATCCGCCAAAATGTCCGACAATTTTTTTGTTGAAAAAAGTGACGCATTCCCGACGTGACTGATAGTTTTGCACATTCCCAAAGGTTCCGTGGGATCCCAAAGGTTCATTTATTCTGTGTTTTACTTCAGTCGTTCCTGTCCAGGAATGCTAGTCTACCAGGAAATTCTACCTGAGGCAAGAGCTAAAGCATTTCTTCATTCTGCACATCCTTTAACCTTCTAATTAGTTTGTCTTGGGAACTTTTTCTCTCCTGGAAGCTGAACCTGAAGAAAAATGTGTTCCTGTGTAGTTGTATGATAGTTGAACGAAAAAAGGGCGTGTATTGATACGTAATAGTAAAGAATACTATCATTTAATGTACCTCAGACTGGTCCAATCTTAAGCAATAGTATCCAGTATCATCCTGTCTTGGTAAAAGTAGCACGCAGTAGGATGCAGTGACACCGTAGGCTTGAAATAGAAGCATGTGGTAGGATACGCTATGTTGTCTGTCTGCAAGAATCACTGGTAAATTATGGTAAGCCTGGTAAGCTGTGAGTCTACACTTATCAGTTAAGCAACAAAATTCCAGTAGATTCCCTGAGCAAGATTCTGGTTGATTCCTTGGAGTAAAGTTCGGTAAGTTTCTTGAGAAAGACTTCGGTAAGTTCCTTGAGAAAGACTTCGGTAGATTCCTTGAGAAAGACTTCGGTAGATTCCTTGAGAAAGACTTTGGTAGATTCCTTGAGAAAGACTTTGGTAGATTCCTTGAGAAAGACTTTGGTAGATTCCTTGAGAAAGACTTTGGTAGATTCCTTGAGAAAGTACTTCGGTAGATTCCTTGAGAAAGACTTTGGTAGATTCCTTGAGAAAGACTTTAGTAGATTCCTTGAGAAAGACTTTGGTAGATTCCTTGAGAAAGACTTCGGTAGATTCCTTGAGAAAGACTTCGGTAGATTCCTTGAGAAAGACTTTGGTAGATTCCTTGAGAAAGACTTTGGTAGATTCCTTGAGAAAGACTGTGGTAGATTCCTTGAGAAAGACTTTGGTAGATTCCTTGAGAAAGACTTTGGTAGATTCCTTGAGAAAGACTTCGGTAGATTCCTTGAGAAAGACTTCGGTAGATTCCTTGAGAAAGACTTTGGTAGATTCCTTGAGAAAGACTGTGGTAGATTCCTTGAGAAAGACTTTGGTAGATTCCTTGAGAAAGACTTTGGTAGATTCCTTGAGAAAGACTTTGGTAGATTCCTTGAGAAAGACTTCGGTAGATTCCTTGAGAAAGACTTCGGTAGATTCCCTGAGCAAAATTTAGGTAGACCTCCTAAGAAAAATTCCGGTAGATTCTTTGAGCAAAATTCCGGTAGATTCTTTGAGCAAAATTCTGGTCGATTCCCTTAGCAAAACTCCGGTAGATTCCAAAATTCTAGTAGATTCCGTGCGACAAAATCCGGTAGATCCCCTGATCCAGCCTCCAGTGAATTCCCTGAGACAAGTTTGCGGTAGATTCCTTGAGCAAAATTCCGGAAGATTCCCTGAGCAAAATTGCGGTAGATTCAAAAATTCTAGTAGATTCCGTGGGGCAAAGTCCGGTACTTCCCCTGATCCAGTCTCAGGTAAATTCTCTGAGACAAGTTCCGGTAGATTAATTGATCAAGAGATGCCCTGGGCAAAATTCCGGTAGATTCCCTTAACAAAATTCCAGTAGATTCCCGGAGAAAAAGTTCGGTAGATTCCCTGAGCAAAACTCCGGTAAATTTCCTGATCAAAATTCCGGTAGATTCCCGGAGCAAAATTCTGGTACATTCTCTGAGCAAAATTCCGGTTGATTCCCTGAGCAAAATTTCGGAAGATTCCCTGAGCAAAATTGCGGTAGATTAAAAAATTCTAGTAGATTCCGTGGGGCAAAGTCCGGTACTTCCCCTGATCCAGTCTCAGGTAAATTCTCTGAGACAAGTTCCGGTAGATTCATTGATCAAGATTTCGGTAGATGCCCTGAGCAAAATTCCGGTAGATTCCCTTAACAAAATTCCAGTAGATTCCCGGAGGAAAATTTCGGTAGATTCCCTGAGCAAAACTCCTGTAAATTTCCTGAGCAAAATTCCGGTAGATTCCCGGAGCAAAATTCTGGTAGATTCTCTGAGCAAATTCTGGTAGATTCCCTGAGAAAAATTCCGGAAGATTCCCTGAGCAAAATTGCGGTAGATTCAAAAATTCTAGTAGATTCCGTGGGGCAAAGTCCGGTACTTCCCCTGATCCAGTCTCAGGTAAATTCTCTGAGACAAGTTCCGGTAGATTCATTGATCAAGATTTCGGTCGATGCCCTGAGCAAAATTCCGGTAGATTCCCTTAACAAAATTCCAGTAGATTCCACGAGGAAAATTTCGGTAGATTCCCTGAGCAAAACTCCGGTAGATTTCCTGAGCAAAATTCCGGTAGATTCTCGGAACAAAATTCCGGTAGATTCCCTGAGCAAAATTCCGGTAGATTCCAAAATTCTAGTAGATTCAAAAATTCTAGTAGATTCCATGGGGCAAAGTCTGGTAGATACCCTGATCCAGCCTCCAGTAAATTCCCTGCCACAAGTTCCGGCAGATTCCTTGAGCAAAATCCCGGTAGGTTCCCTGAGCAATTATCCGGTAGACTCCATAAAAATAATCAAGTTCAGATGAATTTGGCCCTTTTGCCGCGCCAGTCAAAATTTACCAGATTTTTTTTTTCACGGACCCCCCCCCCCCTCGGGCCGCCCCTGGTCCTGGTACATCTGGAAGTACCCTAACTCGTGATCACCGGAAATCCAGGAAACCCCCTCCGACACCCTCGACTACGACACCATCGGGTCCTGTTTTGTCAATAAAGTGTCTAGAGTTAATGATCTTTCTTCCCTTCAAGTTCCATCCTGATGCCTCGACCCTAAGTGTTTCACAAGTTTTCGGGTCCCTCCTCTACCCCCCCACCCCCAGTTTCCGGATTTGGGCCAGATTTGAAATTGAAAATCTGAGACACTTGTTCTTGACATATGTCAAGTTTCATGCATGTCCGACTACCCTTTCCAGAGTTATGCATGTTATTAGTTAACGGATTTCCTATCCCTCCACTCCCCCACGATGACCGGATCTGGGAAGTGACTAGTAAGTAAGTAAGTAATTTATTTATAACCCGCCGTTTTCAGAAAGCGGAGTAAATGAAGAAAGTAAATAAAACACATAAACATACACAAAAAGACACTTAATTTCAATCGTCGGCCAGGAAGCAGTGTAGAAGGTCGTGCGCTCGTTGGGTTCTGTTGTCAATGATAACTATTTCCAAGTTAATCTGGTTTTGTAGTCCCAATCTGGAACAGTATCTAAATATAATTCAGCTACTTTGACCTCATTTGGCCCAGAGTACAAAATGGAGACAGAAGTAGCTTACTCCCTTGGGAAAAGGCAGAACACAATCAGATAGTTGTTTAGTTTAGCATTTGTTTTAACCACTTGTCGGTTTACTTTGATCCTTAAACTGTACCTGTCCCTGCATTCGGCTCTAAACACAAGCAAGAACGGCGGTACATGCTAGTGGGCGAGGCTTCCACCAAAGAGGACGTTGGATCGATCCAATATCTGGACATTGCCTTTTTGCTCCCCTTTTGCTACACTTGTTCCTAGTTTCCGGACTCCCGGATCCGGGGAAAGTCGAATCGGCGAAGTGATTATTTGTACGTCAATCTGGTCGGGTCCCTGATATGCCTGCCAAGTTTCATCGTCCTAGCTTATGCAGAAGTGCCCAAACTAGGAAAACCTGCACAGACCGATAGAACGACAGACAGATAGATAGACAGGAATCACGATCTCTATATCGATCTCTAAAGCAAACTTCGTCAGTCTTATGGTCAAACTGTTTCAACCCAGTTTCATCTAAATCGAAGTCTATTAGCAAAGTTATATAATAGTGTTGCGCTACCCCATAGTTTACATATAGCTCCATTTTCTGAAAGATTAAATGGTACACACCGAATAAGAATTAAATGGATAATTCGCAAAATATCTTCTTCGTCTTCCTCCTTGGACGCGCAGTACTTACATGACCAAGAAATACGGTGTCGTTGACCCGATTCCAAAGCTCGATGTGCTATGTCAACGAGTAAAATGCAGTAAGAGCGGCCATGAGTGGTAAGAGATTGTTTTTTGACATTTTGTGATTTATAAGTGTGATTGTTCCCTCTGTGACTTGCCCTTTGTTTTTCTTTGTTGTGTGATCTTTTTCTGTGTTTTTCTACTTTCTTTATTTTTTATACTCCATCATTTTCTCTTTCCTGTACGAAGGGTGACAAATAAACATTACATTACATTACATTATATGGCTCTTGAGTATGCTCGAGTGCCACAACAACACTTTGACTTGACGACCACGTGACTTTCTCGAAAAATTGCAATATTTCGGGAGATATTTTGAGAACAGGCAGACTTAGCCTACAGACAAATTAATGATGGCATAGACACCCCTCGCTTTACATTTGGTATCCGATGCAAGCAAAACCGGTAGCCTGACTACATTCCGACCTTCCTTCTTGTATTATTTTGATCAGTTTTCTCTCCCAGAGGTTGATGATTCCACCCTATATTGAGTATTCCAAGCTCGTCTGCGTTCTCATCTGTGTTGTTTTCTGTCCCGAAAGTTTAATATCCCACCTGTTTTGAGTACATCAAGCAAGCTTTGACTATATAGCTGAAGAGTCCAGAGTTCATTTTCATGAAAACACATCTTGGGAATTAATGTGATAACATATTGACGTACATACAAACTAATGGTTGCACACCTTTTCATTTGTTGAAGCACAGACACTTTTCATCTGTTAGGACCATTGGGCAAGGGCGGTAGCCTTCTTACATTTCCACGTTATTTCTTGTATTATTTTGATATTGTCTGCTCTCCCGCAAGTTTAAGATCCCACCATGTCTTGAGTTTACCAAGCAAGCTTTGACCAGAGTTCATTTTCAGAAAAAACACAATATTTCGGGAACTAATGTTGCAATATAGACAGACGGACAGACGAACTAATGGTATCAGAGATACCCTTACTTTTCACTTATATCGCAATCAAACAAGAGCGATGACCTGCTGACATTCCTACGTTACTTCTTGTATTGTTTTGATAATAGTTGCGTTTTGATCGAAGTTTGGTTCGGTTGCTTAATTTCCGTTTTCAAACGCCGTCTAAGTTCACCGTTTGCTTAATTAGTGTTTTTACGATTCCGGCGATCCCTGCCCGGTTGACGTTTCTTCGACGATCCAAGCAAACTTCGAACTTGTTAGCTCACGAAGTTCGACGCTCAGAGTTTGAAGGACGAAGAAACTGTGACCGGTGAACTTCAAACTTCTATAAAAAACGCAACTAAGATTTCGGGAACCAATGTAGCAGGAGACAGACGGACAGACTAACTAATGGTAGCAGAGATACCCTTACTTTTCATTTGAAATCACAATGAAACAAGAGAGATGACCTGCTGACATTCCGACATTACTTCTTGTATTGTTTTGATAATAGTTGCGTTTTTGATCGAAGTTTGGTTCGCCGTTCGCTTAGCCGGTTGCTTAATTTGCGTTTTTGAACGCCGTCGAATTTCACCGTTTGCTTATTTGGTGTTATGATGACTCGGGCGATCCTTTCCCGGTCGAAGTTCTTCGCCGATTCAAGCAAACTTCGAACTTGCTAGCTCACGAGGTTCGACGGTCAGACTGGTCAGAGTTTGAAGGACAAAGAACTGTGACCGCATTTGAAACGTGACCGCATTTAAGTAGAGACCTTTGAGTCTGAAGGTAACCAAACTTCGATCAAAACGTAACTAATGTTTTCTGAACCGTACGTTTAGATCCCACCCTGTATTGAGTATACCACGCAAGCTTTGACTCAATACAATTTGTTTGTTGGAGGCTTCGTGCCTTCAGCATATTTGTTTTTTTAGTTTTCTTAGTGTATATAAATGAGTTGTTATGTAGCAGCCCCAGTTGGCTATATTTTGAAATAAAAAAAAAAAAAAAAAAATGAAAAGTCCATTTTCATGAAAACCACAATATTTTGAGAATCAGTGTGATGACAGACAGACGTACAGACGAACTTATGGTGTCATATACGCCTTTACTTTTCATTTGGTATCCCAATGAAACAAGAGCGGTAACCTGCTTGAATTCCGACGTTACTTCTTGTAAGCGTATGGAGAAATAGACAATAATGCAAGCGGTCCGGTATGACTGAACGATACACGACGTCTGATCCAAAAAACGAAGCGACTTCACAGCGTTTCTGCAGTCTGACGGATTGCAGACTTCGCAGTTGGATTTGAACGCCGTGCAAAAACGCGTCTCCATTTTTGTCGCACTCGCATATCATACATCCTGGAGCTAACGATCGTGTTTTTACAGACGTTCGCGAAACCCGACTAGCCCATCTGTTATCCGAAGCAGGGTATTTCCATAAAATTGAGTAACGAGACTTCTAAAAAAAAAAAGCGAGCGGGGAAAGAGAGTCGCTGATTTCAAAATGCGATTAAGAAGAACCAACTTTGCGAAATAATGGTTGGTCCTACCTCATAGGATAATTGAAGAGGAAACAGACATGGCTTAACCAAGTTTTCAAGCTGTTTCAAGTTCATTAATTTGTACGATACAAACAAACTATTATAACATACACTGTCAGAAGTTTGATGACAGATAGCACATGTCAGCGCATCTTTGTGTTCGACGTCAGAAGAATATATATATGCTATATACTGTGTCCTACCCGATTAAAATTTGTCTCAAAAGAGTACTATGAAGTAGTACGAAAAAGTAGCATGCAGTACTAACGATGCTACTTCATGCTTCTACCTCAAGGCTACCGTGTTACTGCATACTACTGTATGCTACTATTAAAAAGACTGTGTGCTACTATGGCAAGACGGGATGCTAGGATACTAGTACATAAGATTGGACCTGTCTGAGGCCCATTAAATGATAGTATTCTTTGCGATTACATAGTATTACATGCAACTATTTTTTCATCGGGTGCCTTATAGCAAACCTGCAGGGGAAACAGACAAGGCTTAACCAAATTTCCAAGTTGTTTCAGCTTTAAAGGACCCCTCTTGCCTACTCTGTCTTTTATACTATACTTAGCTCCCATATGGAATTATAAGCTTCTAAAATCCCCACCTTTCTTCATTGTTTTGTTTCGTAACTACGAATTTTTAGCGCTTTTTCGGCCTTTCCGAGTTTCCCGTTACCCAACGAAAAGTTTGCCGGAATCTTCAACTTCCGCTGACAATCTTCTGTTCATTACTTCTTTAGTTTGCTTAGTTTTCCCATTTTTTTTTTACCAAGGCACGTCCAGTTTTCAAATATTTTGCGCCCAGCCGCCGCGTCGGAGAGCAGGAAGGCTGGATGTAGTTGACAAGCGCTAACAAGAGAATCGCTAGTTCTAGGTGGAAAGTAATGGTATTTCCACAAATATTTTTTTCTGATTCATTTCATAGGGAAAAGATCATTTCTAGTAAGAGTTGTGCTTTAACAATTTTTATGATACAAACAAACTATTAAAGGTTAACTTCCGACATCAAGGTTAATATCGGATTATAGCAACGAGACGGCGGTTGAAAATAACCTGTCCGAGCCGCAGGCGAGGCGCAGGTTATGAAAATATTTGCCGAGCGCAGCGAGGCTCATATTTTAAATGGCCTTCGAGTCTTCTTCGAACATAAGTTTTGTCTTCTTTGGTAGTACTTCTTAGCTACTTTCGTAGGAATTTTTGTTTATTGAAACGGCAATCCCAAAATACTGTAGAAATGTGAAAATGACTAATGTTGTGACCTGGGCATTTCTGTTTATAAACGATACAATCCAAATGTCACAGGTTCCATCAGAAAAAGCAGCATCACTGGAGTTTTTATCAATAGACTGTTTAATCAGAGCAAAAACAAGAAAAAGGCTGTTGTAATTGCTCAATAGCTGTCTTTTGGGAGGTCGAGGAAAATAAGTAGAACCTGCAGTAGTTGAGGAAAAGTGCTCGATGAAATTCTGCGAAGGTTGATACGGCTTCGTATCATCCTCTCTGGAGGCTGATACGATATCGTATCAGCCTGGCTGTGCGATATGTGAAGATATACATCACATACCTGTTCGAGAAAAGTTATTCTAGCATAAATTGTCAGGTGTTGGGACAGATACCACATGTCACCGTATCATTGCGTTGGATGTCATGAGAATATATTTTGAACATATTGTTTCCTACCTCAAAGCAAACTTGAAGAGAAAATAGACTTGGCTGAACCAAATTTTCAAGCTGTTTCAAGTTTAATAATTTGTATGGTACAAAAAACTGTTATTGCATACACAGTCAGAATGTTGATGAACGAAAACACATGTTAGCGCATCCTTGTGTAAGATGTCATGAGAATATATTTGTTATGATCCTATTAAATGTTATTTTTTCTGAGCATAACACTTAAAATGGTCATAACAGAAGTTCTGTCTCGAATACATCTCGAACGTTCTCGAAACACAACACTTAATTTCATCTAAGATTATTCTCATAACATTAACACAAGGATGCGCAAACATGTGTTATCTGTTATGACCTTCTTACAGTGCAGATTACATAACACGCAGACTGCAGACTACAAGCCCTTCTTATATAATAGACATGTAGTTACTACTTTGGATTGAACCCAACATATCCTTAATAGCCTAAGTAGTAATAAAGTTACTAAAATAATAAATAAAGTAATATATTTTAATAAAGTAATAAATAAAAAAGAAAAAGAACGAATAAATTTTTTTTTAAAATAAACAAAAAATGGAAACCATGCAGCCGTTTCATCATCAGACAAACAAGATGCAAATAAAATAAAATCTTCCTCGACGGTAGACTTTGAAGAAATGTTCCTTCATCCGCACCTTGAACTTGGATTGACTTGTCACAGTCTGGATCTCACCAGGAATCGAATTCCAAACTGTGGGATCAAAAATTAAAAGTTAAAAGCATATCTAAAATTTACTTTAAATTGCATTTACAAGCAAGTAGGACGTGATGTCTCGATGAACAGCTTGCAGTTGAGAGTGGTGACTACTTTAGATCATGAACTTAAGTTCCCTGACATCCTAAAGACTCGTAATCAGGCCGGTCTGTTTCCGAAAAGGGCATTTAGTAACGAAAATTTGAATGTGAAAACTAGATTTTATTATAGGGTCACTTGTCTTTTAAGCAGCGTTCGTCCTTTAAACAAATTGTTGATACTAATGAAATGAAGAATCTCTGGAATGAGAATGGATAGAAATACTACTGAAGTAGAATTAATTACTATCGTAAATACGACGTGTCCCTTAAAGCACAATGGACACTTCTAATGCTTTACTTTGTATTAAATGCTTCACAAATAAACATTTCCAACTTTAATTAGAAGGCGCTACGAAAATCGGCCGTTGTCTCGTTATCCCTTGTCTTTACCTCTCTGGCATTTCGGCGATCCAAATCTTAGGAGCTGGGATATCGTGGCAAGAAATTCAAAAACTCCCAGCAATGCTTGATAGAAAAGGATATATTTGAGATGTCATCAAAGACAAGCCTCAGTTGCAGTTTACCTGATTGTTCTACTGTTTCATCAGAAGTTCTATGGCATAAAGTGCCTATTAAAAGTTTCACATATCGCACAGCCAGGCTGATACGATATCGTATCAGCCTCCAGAGAGGATGATACGAAGCCGTATCAACCTTCGCAGAATTTCATCGAGCACTTTTCCTCAACTACTGCAGGTTCAACTTATTTTCCTCGACCTCCCAAAAGACAGCTATTGAGCAATTACAACAGCCTTTTTCTTGTTTTTGCTCTGATTAAACAGTCTATTGATAAAAACTCCAGTGATGCTGCTTTTTCTGATGGAACCTGTGACATTTGGATTGTATCGTTTATAAACAGAAATGCCCAGGTCACAACATTAGTCATTTTCACATTTCTACAGTATTTTGGGATTGCCGTTTCAATAAACAAAAATTCCTACGAAAGTAGCTAAGAAGTACTACCAAAGAAGACAAAACTTATGTTCGAAGAAGACTCGAAGGCCATTTAAAATAATAATAATAATAATAATAACACTTTTTATTTCAGCGTAAGCCATATAAACAACACAAAAAAATTAAAATATAACAAGCGAGTACAAACTATCTACATCATGGTGGCTCAGGGTCGAGCAAATGACTCCATATCGGAAGATTGAAGAATAGTGGGTTTGCAGCGAACTCCACTAAATCATTCCGCGACTCCATTAGACGACAAAAAAACGATGTTTTCAACTTCCTCTCAATTTCAATAAATGTGCAACAATGGTTCGACACAAACGCTTGGCTGATGCTAGCTCGGAATTGTAGCTTTGCTAACCGACGGAAAACACGCTTATAACAAGCTTCTAGGTTCAAACGTGATCTTTTCGTATGGTTATACACCAGGGGTAACGCGAAAAATGAGTAGCAGTACGTCCTAAACAAATGCACTTTAACAGCAAGATTCACGTCATTAAATTTCCAAATTAGGACGTTCCCCCGCTTACATAGGCTATGGGTAAGTTCTAAAATATGGCAATCATCCCGCATCTTATTACTAATCCAAAAACCTAAATACTTAAACTCTGAAACGTAATCCAATGTACGCATAGAAAGCACCACCGGAAGACGGGGAAGATCACATCCGCTAGGAAGCAGAGCCATTGCTACGGTCTTTTTAACATTGAAAATGATATCAAAACTAGTTGCATAATGATCACAAACAGCAAGAAGACGGTTCAGTCCATGTACCGAAGGCGAGAGAATTACCAGGTCGTCAGCAAAGAAAATATGGTTAAAGCACTTGCCACCGATGAAACACCCAATATCAGCAATTTTCAGCTGTTCGGACAGACGGTCAACATAAACGGCATACAACAAAGGAGATAAAACCCCACCCTGGCGTAAACCATTCACCAGTGAAAATGAAGAACTAGAAGCGTCCCCCCACTTCACAAAAAACTTCTGATTCCTAAACCAAAAAGCTAGTAAACGAATATACTGTGCAGGAATACCTCTTCTAGCTAAAATTTCAAGAATTTTACTGTGATTCACACGGTCTCGCTGCGCTCGGCAAATATTTTCATAACATGCGCCTCGCCTGCGGCTCGGACAGGTTATTTTCAATCCTTGTTCCTTGTTTCAATGTTCCTTCATCCGCACCTTGAACTTGGATTGACTTGTCACCGTCTGGATCTCACCAGGAATCGAATTCCAAACTGTGGGATCAAAAATTAAAAGTTAAAAGCATATCTAAAATTTACTTTAAATTGCATTTACAAGCAAGTAGGACGTGATGTCTCGATGAACAGCTTGCAGTTGAGAGTGGTGACTACTTTAGATCATGAACTTAAGTTCCCTGACATCCTAAAGACTCGTAATCAGGCCGGTCTGTTTCCGAAAAGGGCATTTAGTAACGAAAATGTGAATGTGAAAACTAGATTTTATTATAGGGTCACTTGTCTTTTAAGCAGCGTTCGTCCTTTAAACAAATTGTTGATACTAATGAAATGAAGAATCTCTGGAATGAGAATGGATAGAAATACTACTGAAGTAGAATTAATTACTATCGTAAATACGACGTGTCCCTTAAAGCACAATGGACACTTCTAATGCTTTACTTTGTATTAAATGCTTCACAAATAAACATTTCCAACTTTAATTAGAAGGCGCTACGAAAATCGGCCGTTGTCTCGTTATCCCTTGTCTTTACCTCTCTGGCATTTCGGCGATCCAAATCTTAGGAGCTGGGATATCGTGGCAAGAAATTCAAAAACTCCCAGCAATGCTTGATAGAAAAGGATATATTTGAGATGTCATCAAAGACAAGCCTCAGTTGCAGTTTACCTGATTGTTCTACTGTTTCATCAGAAGTTCTATGGCATAAAGTGCCTATTAAAAGTTTTTTTTGTGGAATAGTGTCCTGAAGCTTGATTAATTTGCTTTATAAAATGTACCAGCATATGCAATAAGCTCATAAAAAATATCACAGCTACAAAAATCATTCAAAAACAAATAAACTATTAAAATCTGAATTATAAAAGCTGATTTATACATAAAACAAAGATCTACTAAGTATTATAAGAAACATCACTTTTATCTTTGTCCAAGCTAGTAAATTGAGCATGTACTGGCTCAAAAAATTACGCCTTGAAATATCACAGAGAGGAAACTGTTGAAAATGATGCTGATCTAGGGGGTAAGCATTTTTCATAGGTTGTTACAGAGTGGGATTGGGATAGTTTGATGTGCCCATTGTGCTTTAAGAACTTTCAGCAGAAACTGCATAATTTGAGGCCTTATTTAATGTCATTCGCTTCGTAATTTGTTCGCTGCAAATGATTGTACGTGGTCAAAGTAGCTATGTGATTACGACCATAATACTTTGTATTCAGACGGGTACAAATCCCGATAAAGGCCTTCACGATTGACTAAGATAAGAAGCTACGAGAGTTTTTTTTTTTTTTTATCACAGTGTTATCTCCCGATTCCCTTATTCGAATGAATCAAAGTAACCGTTCCTTCCCCTACCTCTCTGTATGTTACACAGTAGGGTACCTCGAAAGGGTTCGGCTCTCCCACTGAGGAGAGGGCCAGGTTACCTGATATTATTCCGACTTGAAATTTTTGTAGTCTGTGATTTATCACAGTTAAATTAACCAGAAGAACGTGTATTCAAGAATATTTTTATGATACATCGGGCTGATTTACAAGTCTCTTGTGCATAGAGATTTTCGAAAGCATTCTAGCTATGTCGCAGTGGGGCCCCATGGCGAGTTAATAGTAGGCACTTAGAGATACGAAACGCCTTATGTAAATTCAGCATTTGTCAGATTCGCTTATGATTAGGGACTGGTATTATTCAAGTGATAATCTTGTGTATTTATCTGTTTTCCTATCTCAGTCCTGTTAAACGTAAGCTCAGTTTATGCGGACCTAAAGTGCTCGTAAATTAGACATTTCGGAACAGTAACGGACTGATTTAGGGTTTCTCGGGAGAATACAATTAACTCATTAAAAGAATATTGCTCGACAGCAATTGTTATTACTGTTCGTTTTTAAAGTCGCTATTCTTCCAATAGCCGAACGCAGAGATTTAGACAGAGAAATTGCTGCGCCGAAAAACCAGGGAGGACAGGACCCATGTTCTTCTGTTTTTCTTCTTCTTCTTCCTTAATTCAGGATCCCTGTTCTGAAGCGGGATCCTTGTTTTGACCCCTGTTGTGATGCAGGACCCCTGTTCTATAGCAGGCAGGGGCATCGCTAAGGAGGGGTGTGGGCAGGGGCGTCGCAAGTGCATTTTCGGTGGGGGGGGGTGCAGAGCAAAAATTTTACCGAATCTTTCAAAAATTTTACCGAATCCTAGAACCAAGAATTCGAGCTTTAAATTATGGAACAGAAACGATTACGTAGGAAGAGTAACAATAAAAGGCAGCATGAACGATGATAAGCCAACTATTAGGCGGCGTTTTGGCGAAGCCCACATCGAGATCATATTGCCGGGCATGATTGCAGTAACAGCTACTATCTGTTATAGCCAATAGCAAATTAAACGAGCGCCGCAGGCGAAAATTTTCAAAATCTATTTTTTTTGAAGGCTAAAATTGAACTGCTTCTCTTACAAATTTACTATCATTTACCGTTGATGTAATACCGAGCCTCTAAGAAGTTCCGGAAACCGTATGGAGCGACGTTCCGGCAGCATCAGCAACTTTAGTCTAGTCAATATACTACCTATGTTTACATAAAGTGAGCGCCGCAGGCGAATTTTTTTTTTTTTTTCCTGCCAAATTTAATTTCCACCCAAATTCTAGCTTTTAATGTTTCGAAATCTCAATACTAAAACTGGCTTAAAACCCCCGTCAAATGACGAGCCCTTCCACAAAATAGGGAATATTACGAAAAATGCTGCAGGCGGAATTTTTGAAATATTTATGATTAGATACTCTTTTTGGGATCCAAAATAAAAGTAAGGACTATCGATGATATCATAGATCATCACTTTTGTCTGCGGCCAGTGCTTCCCTCGACTTCTTCTAAGTTTAGAGGTTCGTGGTAACTTCCGACTCCTGGCAATTAGAACGAATAAGTTACCGAATCCCAGTTATTATACCGAATAAGTTTAGACCGATAGCGTGTTCGGGATTCTGTATAACCACCGTATCCCGGTTATTATACCGAATTGTTTCGGTATCGAAAGACTACCGAACAATATTCATATTCGGTATACTTTTGTCGAAACTGGGACAAAGTCAGGATTCGTGGTTAACTTCCTGAAATTATACTGAATGAATTACCGAATCCCAATCATGATACCGAATAATTTCAAACCAATAGCTTATTCGGGAGTCTGTGTAACTGCGGAATCTCCATAAATATACCGAATAGTTCCGGCATCGAAAAATTACCAAATGATTTCAGTAAATTCTCTCACCAAATTCGTGATAACTACCGAATACTGGCAATTATACCGAATCCCGATCATTATACCGAAGAGATTTGTACAGATAGCCTATTTAGGATCCTGTATAACTACCGAATCCCCGTAAATCGAAAAAAATACCGAGCAATTTTAGTAAAAATTTGGGCCTCCGGCCCAAAATTTTACCGAATCTCAAAAAGGTGGGGGGGTGCTGCACCCCCCGCACCCCCCCCTTGCGACGCCCCTGGGTGTGGGGGGTGGTACCTCCCCCCCCTCGAAGAAATAAAAAAGCTAAAACGGGCGCTCGCAGAGCGCCCGACCACGAAAATTCAGCTCATCTGGGCGGTCACCCAGAAAAGCTAAATGGGGGGCTGGCAGTGCGCCAGGAAAAGTCAGTAACGCTAGTTATTAAGGCTTCGGCTGTTCTGGGTTCTCGAGCGTCATTCTCGCAATCGCATGTCTTGAGAGGCAGGCTATTTCTAGTCGTTCAGATACGAAGAGGTTTTTTATTCACATTTTATGAGAATGAGAAGTATGAGTGTTAGATCTAAGATTCCATGTCCGACAGATGACAAATCTTGAATTTCGCCCTGCAGCACACAGTTTTAACCTAAGTTTTAGCACGATCTGTTGTCTACTAGTATCTCTCGATTCAAGTAAAAATCAGGCTGATTTTGCTTGTGGCGTACCTGTCCAATAATTTGTTAGTTTCATGTAAGGATCCTTTGTATTTTAGTAGAAAAGCATTTAATGATAAGAGTTTTTCTCCAGTCCGACGTTAAACAATGGCTTCGCTTCGTGATTAATGAGTGATGGGTCTGATTATTGCAACACGTCATTTGATCTTTATTTTGTGTTTGAACTCTAAATTCAGAACAAGTCAACTCCATTTCAGTTTTTAGTGGAGTGTTCCTTGGAACAATCCACTATTGCGAGCACTGTAGCAGCTTTCAGTTTTCGGTTTTCGGTTTTCACCATATTTTGTGGAGCTCATAACTCGTGAACGAGTGCAAGTATCAAGTTGAAACTTGGTACACTTGTGGGTATTGGGGTCTAGTTGTGCCTTTTGAGGGTCACACCCCCACACCAACCCAGTTCAGGAGCAAATAGGCCCAGATTGCCCAGTGAATAATGTTCATAACTTGACAAGAACTGGACATGGGAAGATGAAATTTCTTGGACATGTAGATCCAAGGGCTGGAAATTGCTTTTAAAGTTTTACCTCCCCCACCCACCCCGTTCATGGGCAACTAGGACCAGATTGCCCAGGAATTAAGTTCGTTACCCGTGACAGGAATCAACAGGTTTCAAGTTGAAACTTGGTAGGATTGTGAACCTCGGGGCCACTTTTTACTTTTTGCGGGTCCCAAACCCCACCCCCACTTGGCTCAGGGGCAATTGGGCCGAGATTGCCCCTTTTTTTATGTTTTTAACTTACATTAACTAGAGATAAGGCGATGGAATTCCTATGTGCTTTTGGATCATGTTGGTTGGGGAGAGTTGAACCACCCCCACCCTCCCCGTTGTGGGCCCCAAGTGGGCCCAAATTGCTCATGAAAAAGTTTTTGACCTGTGAATGGAATCAAACTCTAAGCTGGTATACTTGAGGAACAAAAGGTGTAAATACGCATTTTGATGGGTCTCGACCCCCCCCCCCCCTTCCTCCAAATCATGGGCAGCTGGGCCAAGATTTCCCATGAGTTAAGTTCGTCAGTGACAGGTCTCAAGTCCAACTCTTGTATATTTGTGGAGATATATCTATGGATGAGGATTTGGTGTAATAGCAACAAATAAGACGACGCGACGTTCTTTAATCTTTAACGAACAGTGTGGGAAGTGTGGGAAACTTGACTGTTTTGTCATTATGATCGATGATAGGCCGTTCTTTATGAATTGTCACAAAGGGGGCATTAGGCTGCTACGATTTGGTTTATTGCACTTGTTATGATCTTGCTAATGGAAAAGGGTAAAAGGGTGGGATGGCAGCGGACCATTCGGTGTCCCAACGAACGCTATTCGTGCAAGATCTTCAGCATTTCTTTGGATTTATACTGGCGGTTTCTTTAAATTTAAAGCTTTTAAGGTGGGATGATTACAAATTAGGTTATTTCAATGATATATGCTTGGTTCTAAAGCTGTCTGTGTGAAAAATGTGATAAATATTTTACTTTTACACTCCACGTCTGAGCGCTTGCGCACTTGTTTTTACAGTGTAGGTACATCCATGCGGGTATGGCCCGTCATGAAAGGTTTTTGAGGTGGTAGTCAATGCGTAGTTCTTTTTGTCTAAGTAAGTAAGTAAGTAAGTAATTTATTTATAACCCGCCGTTTTCAGAAAGCGGAGTAAATGAAGAAAATAAATAAAACACATAAACATACACAAAAAGACACTTAATTTCAATCGTCGGCCAGGAAGCAGTGTAGAAGGTCGTGCGCTGGTCTGTTGTTCAGTTTTAGTGGAGTGTTCCTTGGAACAATCCAGTATTGCGAGCGCTGTGGCAGCTTTGAGTTTTCGGTTTCCGGTTTTCACCGTATTTTGTGGAGCGCATAACTCGTGAAGCAGTCCAAGTATCAAGTTCAAACTTGGTACACTTGTTGCTTTTGGGGTCTAGTTGTGCCTTTTAGGGGTCCCACCCCCCTCCCCAAGCCGGTTCAGGGGAAAATGGGCCCAGATTGCCCAGTAAATAAAGTTCATAACTTGACCAGAACTGAACATAGGACAATGAAATTCCTTGGACGTGTAGATCCTAGGACTGGGAAATTACTTTTCCCCCACCCACCCGGTCATGGGCAACTGCGCCCTGATTGCCCAGGAGTAAAGTTGGTTACCCTTGCTAGGAATCAACAGGTATCAAGTTGAAACTTGGTAGGATTGTGAGCATTGGGGTCTCTTTTTACTTGTTGCGGGTCCCAAACCACACCCCCACTTGCTTCAGGCGCAATTGGGCCCAGATTGCCCATATTTTAATGATTTTGATTTGACAATAACTGGAGATAAGGCAATGAAATTCCTTTGTGCTTTTGGATCATAGGGACCTGGGAGAGTTGAACTACCCCCACCCTCCCCGTTCATGTGGCCCAAAATTGCCCATGAAAAAAGTGTTTGACCCGTGACTGTAATCAAACTCTAAGCTGGTATACTTGTGGTGTAAATACGCATTTTGATGTGTCCCGACCCCCCCCCCCCCCCGCCGTTCATGGGCAACTGGGCCAAGATTTCCCATGAGTTAAGTTGAGTTAAACTGGACTGGAATTGTGAAAAAGGGGGCATTAGTCTGCTACGAATTGGTTTATTGCACTTGTTATTATCTTGCTAATGGAAAATAGGTTTAAAGGGTGGGACTAGCAGGCAGACCCAAAGACGGGCAGACCATTCAGTGTTCGAACAAACGTTATTCGTGCAAGATCTTCAACATTTCTTTGGATTTATGCTGGCGGTTTGTTTACATTTATAGCTTTTAAAGGGGGGTGATTACAAGGTTGTTTCAATTCTTGTTTGGTTATTGGGGAAGAGAAATGTCTTGGTTCTAAAGCTGTTTGTATATAAATGTGATAAACATTTTACTTTTACACTCCACGTCTGAGCGCTTGCGCACTTGTTTTTCTGGATTATCAGTACTTCTGTTTTGGAAAGGCTCGAACTGAAGCACATTATCCAACTTCCAGCTAAATGTCTCACATTTTCCTGGAATAGTCATGAACAAAGACAGACGGGCAGATCCAGCTAAGTGGCCCTTGCCTTCATTTGGGACCCGGAAAGGCGGTCTGATCATACAGGATTCCACAGAATTTGCCTGCGGCGCCTTTCATAGTAGGCTCTGTTTAATGGAAAGCCGCGTCAGTTCAGTAGTAGAGTTTTGCCCCCAAAAAGTCATGAGCTACTTCAAAAATTTCGCCTGCGGAACTCATTTTCGTTCTGCCTGATATACAGTTTTGCGGATATAGTGCTGTGTTTCTTGGCTATTGTTTTTAAATGGTATGACTCTTGGGCCTTCCGGACATCTGCCAGTCGTATATTTTAATATACTCACCTCCTAGGCCCAATCCCTTCAAACCGCTTCTGAGCTCGGAGATACAACTAGGTCCTTACTACGCTTCTAATCTTCAGTCTTCAACGCTAGCAGGTATCGCGAGTTTTATTATCAGATATTAGACGAAAAGTTGAGTTTTGGCTAGCGACGCCCCTGATAGCAGGAGCCCTGTTTTGACTGACAAGGTGCAATTGAAGGGCAGGATCCCTGTTTTGATGAAGACGGGACCCCTGTTGTGAGGCAGGACCATGTTCTGAAGCAGGAACCCTGTTTTGAGTAAGGCAGGAGCCCTGTGACTGCATAGCTAGGGGGAATGGAAGGGCTGGAGCCCTGTTTTAGTAACGAACAAGGCTCCAACCAGTAAGACTTACTATCGACGAACTACTTTGTCCTACTTTGGACTTGGACTGAAAATTTCAATCAGCGAGCCCGGCTCCTACACCAATGTTCAATCCATCAATGAAGCCGGCTCCGACTTCGGACTTCCAACAAACCCGGCTCTCCTTCACCATCAAGACTTTGCTTCCAGATTGCCGACATCCGTTTCGAGATGGATCGGGAAGGAAAAGCCAGACCAAAATCCTCGGGGGTGCGGTATATCGAATTCCGGAACCTGGAAGCTGTCATAGAGGCAACAACATTGAATCACACAATAAATATTCAGATGGATGGGGTAGGAGAAAAATGAAGTGTGATAGACAGCTGTGATTCAGAGGCAAAAGACATCTAGGAAACATCGAGGAAATGCTGAAGAATAGCAAAATTTGCTATCATCATTTTCATGACAATCCGGAAGGGTTGGTTTGACTGTGAGGAAATACCAGATGTGCCAGAGCCTTGCTAAATACTTCGTCTGATCTTCTACTGTTCTTCCTCAGAAACTGTCAAGGTAAAAATAGATGAATCCCACTGTACGGGCATACCACGGTTTTCAGGGGTCAAGAGATTGCCCAGCACGGCCAAAACAACGACTAGAGGCATTGTCATCTTTGAGTGTACATCTGCATACTGTTTTGAGAAAGGCCTGTCTTATCAATTAAGTTTTTTCCACTTCAATTCATTTTAATCTCAACATTCTTTAAACGAAACAACAAACATAACGCTTCCAAGAAGGGCATAACCGTATCCTGAGCGGGAGGGCACAACTTTTACTCACTTATTACAGACGATGACAAACATTTCTTTACCCCCTCCCCCCACCCAACCCAACCCTCATTCACTGATAATAATAATGAAACCTTCACCTTAAATAAATTCCAAACAAATTTTCCACATGGAGATTAGTCCAAGTTCCTGCAGTTGACTGGACAGCTTTTAAAGCACACCTCGCAGTAATTACCGTTTCTGTATGTATGTAATTACTTTTTATGTTTCGATGTTGAAAGTTATCTGAATACTGTAAAACTAAGCTCTGCTTTTAACAAATTGTCCACGACTTTGGCTGTTTTAAGACTTCTCCCAGACCCATTAACTTCCAGCAAAAACTCAGCTAGATTAAGATAACCGGTTTGACGCATCAGTAACATGATACGAGAACACTCGCCGGGACCACAACGCACATGGGAAACCGTGAATCATGGCAAGTGAAACATGGCAAAGATTAGTATGGTGTCGTGGCGGGTTTAGAATTTTAGCAGATGAAATTTAGTTTAAGAATCAATGACTGCAATTGAGAAGTAGGTTATATTGACATTGTAGCACTGTCAGAAGTTATAACACTTTCAAGAATAACACCTTCACTTAGAAATAAAGTGTTATGACCAATTAAGTTTACACTATTTCGTGCCTAGATCTCCAACAACATCTTCAATTGGTAAAAATACTAACGGGAACGAAAGAAACATAACAGATAACACCCCAAAGTGTTATCCGTTGAAACCGCGCATCTCTGTTGTCGTTATGTAACTTCTGACAGTGTAGTATTTTTACCTATTGAAGGTTTTGTTGGAGATTTAGGCACGAAATAGTATGAACTTAATTGGTCATAACACTTTATTTCTAAGTGAAAAGGTGTTATTCTTGAAAGTGTTATGCGCAGTCTGTTATGAAACTTCTGACAGCGAGGTACAACGAGTCCTTTAAGTTGGAAGAACGCGACAACTAGTGTTGTAATAAGTGGTGTTTTCGTCAATTGAGTAGAGAGTGATGACTTGCCATCAGCTCTTTGGTTTGGGGGATGGAGAGGGGGATTGAGCCTTGTGTTGCCTGAGTTTTGGCAATGGTTGTTGGCGTACCCCGTATTATAAACAAGAAAGGTCAGGAGCTCTCACGCAGGCTTGGCATACGCTTATCTGCTGGGCGATCGAGTCTCGCCGAGCAGCTGTGGGAAATTAATGGAACCATGAGGCTCTGATTAATTTTCAGTAAAAGTAAACGAGGACAAAATCGGCGTTGTGACCCAGGACGAAGCATTTGTCTCGTATAATGGATTAACAACTCGTTGTTGCCGGTAGGGTAGACCGTAGGGGTAACGGTCCAGGGGAAGAATTCAACGTTGGCGAATTATGCGTGGTATGAACTCTCCGTTTGAACAACACAGGTTTACTGAAATGATTTGCTTATACAGGATTCAAGTTTATACGAGATTCAGATGATACCGTCTAACCGGTAGGAAAACAAGCCGAGGGGTTGCTCTCTCTCCGCCACCGGTGTACACCTCGGCACAGCACTGGTGTGGCACCGGCACGGCACCTCGGTGCGGCACAAGCCGAGAGGTTGCTTTTTAAGCTCTCTGCCACCGGAGATTTTTTTTTGTTTTTATTCTTCTCTCTCAGTGTTCTTTATTTTTATTTGCATAAGTGTTTACTGGTTATTGAAAGTAAGCATTTATTTTGACAGCCGTCAAAGGCTGTTATAATGGCTGTTTTGTGTAACATAAATTATTCAACTTTACAGGAATAGCTTGGAAAACATAGACGTACAACGAGCCCTTCATCAAGTGAAGAGAAGACGAACGAGAACAATTCGGAGTCAGCCTTTGTAAAATAGCTGACATTTTTTTCCAGAAGCTGAACATTCAGTATCAAACCACGTACATTGATACTGTAACCGGGTACAAATTAAGGAATGGCCCTATTCGGTTAAACTTTAAGATTGTTACTTTTTCATTTGTTCACAACACATCCAATTTCACATTCGTCAACTAGATCGACCAACTTCATCGTGCTAAAATTCTTTCCCCGTTTGCTGAGGTAACACGGATTGTCTTAGCCAGCTTGAACGCTTTCCATACTAATGGTAAGACATGTTTCAATTCACGAAAGACTTCGAATATATCCTCAAACTTTTGTTTGTTACGAGGCTCTCTTTGCGACTTGTCGAGATCATGTCGGAAAGAGGCTAACTCGTTTTTTAACTCTTCTCCGCTTATCACTGAAAAAAGTCGAGAAAGTTGTCGAAACTGGAGCAGACGTTACCGTGGTATTATTACTGGTACAGTATTGGTAGGTGGAAATTATCAGTAAGCTACCCAATTCTTGAAAGCTACAGAAATTTAGGAGACTACCAGAATCCCCGGTGAAGATTCCAGTTGTCTGTCTGCACGAACCACTGTGGTAAGTTGTATTTCGGTACCATCCTGTTCAGCTATGAGTCTACGCTTATCTGGTAGCCTAAGCAGCAACATTCCGGTAGATTCCCTGAACTAAACTCTGGTATATTCCGTGGGTCAAAGTCCGACATCCGGTAGGTCCGGTAAATTCCATGATACAAGTTCCGATACCGCGCGAAGTGCCGGTAGATACCTTGAGCAAGATTCCGGTAGGTTCCCCGAGCAATAATCCGGTAGACTCCCTAAAAATCATAAAGTTCAGGTGCGTTTGACAAATTTTAACTGGCGCGGCTTCGCCGCACCAGTCAAAATCTACCGGAATATGCCTCACAGACCTTGGGGGGGGGGGGCAACATCCCTCGGGACGCCCTTGTGTATGTACAGTGGTAACCACCAAGTAAGCAAACCCTTGGACCTGAATTGAAAAGTTCCAGCCAGAAATAAATCCAAAAAAAAACAGTTTCGTGGAAAGGACTTTGGCAGCCCATTCCGTCTACGAAACTTGGGAGAGGGGCCAATTTGTGTGTCAAAGACTGAACATAATTCCTTCTTGTTGCTAATACATATTGCACGAGCATAACCTTTTTATTCCGAGCTAGCATCTGATAAAACAATACTAAATGGTATACCCCTTTTAACTCTGAGCTATTCAACGAGCCTGCGATGCTGTCAATGTATCAGCGATCGCAGAACCGATGCTTCGCCGTCTGACGTCCATCACAAACTGACAACAATTACGACTGCGCTGATGCCGGATCTAGTTTTCCATTAGTGTGTGACGTAGTGTTAGAAAAACAACATTAAAAATGCGAAGTTGCTTCATACTTCCCTCCCAGAAATTTCGGTAGTTGGATGTAAGAGTGTGAGAGGTGGAGTTAGTTGGCAATCCTGGTGATGCGTCTTTGCAGGTTTGACGAGTTGCCGAGACAAGTAGTAGGCGTCAATTAAAACGTCACTAAAGCAAATGATGCTAACGATCAGCTGATGTTTTATGCTCTTTGACAGTACAAAACAGATACGTCAAAGCGTAACGTTTTAGCGGCTGGAGACTGAAGAGACCCTTGCCAAGAAAGACCGAAATATAGCTATGATAAAATTCAACTGATGTATCGGTTTTGCACTGTTAAATATAAGTAAGTAAGTAAGTAAGTAATTTATTTATGACCCGCCATTTTGAAAAGGCGGAGTAAATGAAGAAAATAAAGAAAATATAAAACACATAAACACACAGAAAAAGACCCTTAATTTTCAATCTTCGGTCAGGAAGCAGTGGACGACGTCATGCGCTGGTTGGTCCCTGTTGTCCATGATTTTTAAAGCGATGAGGAAACATCCAAAAGGGTAACACTTGCATCTTGAATTTTGAATTCTCCGTCAATGTATGGTTATGACATAAGTTGCGTTTTTGCTGATACCATGGTATCTGTTACCACGGTAACTGGATCTGCAATTAGTCGTTTTTGCAGTTATCGTGGTATCTGATACACGGTGCTCTGCAAAAACGACTATTGCCGAAATTGCACTTTTCGAAGTCATCCCAAAAGAAAAACAGATATCCAGTTACATCGCCAAGTGCTAAACTTGTTTCTCATCAATCTGACAAAATTTGACGAAAGTGAGATGACTTTTCAGATACCACGGTCGGACCGTAGTATCTGAATATCTGATACCACGATAACTGCAAAAACGACTTTAGACCATGGTAACAGATACCATGGTATCAGCGAAAACGCAAATATAATTTCGACAAGTGGAGCAGGTGCTTCGCATATTTAAAATAACATGGTCTCATCTTTTTAATCTCCTTCTTTCGCAGAACATGAGTGACACCAGAACGAAATAGTATAGAAGGAGCGCAGAAGGTGCTGTACAAATTTCCCAAAGCTTTACGATTATAGCGCCCCCGGTTGATATGATTCGCAGTCAGCTTGGGCTGAAGGAATATTTATTTTATCCTCCTTGACAAGGGTCCTCTTCAGGCAGGTGTTGCGCAAAGATGGAATGTCTTACGACGGACTTTCACCGTGACAAATAAAACCAGAAGTAAATGTTGAGCTAGTTTAGAAGTCTAAGACTCCAATGTTGGAGCCTTGTAGTCAAACCAGGGCCAGAATGGCGTGGCGTCATGGAGAAAACCAAAGTAGGCAGAGCAGTGGCCTTGTAAGTCGAAGGTCCTGGGTTCAAATCCCGGCCAAGGAGCATTTTATCTTTCAGTTCACTATTTAAAAGCTCTTCAGGTCATTGTTAGAACTATGGGCCTGCTATCCTGTTATCATTTTTATAGCTACAACCTAAAAGGGTGTAAGGGGTAAAACTCAGTGCTTCCACTTGCTCATCTTCAAAATCCTGCCGCGAACCCCAAAAATCTTGAAAAATCCTGCTCGGAAAGCCAAAAATCCTGTCGTAAAAAAAAAAAAAAATAATCCATAGCCTAGTAGTTGATCTTTAAGACTATAGTTGGAGGATTCGAACAAGCGCAGATAGATTTATCTTCTGTATCGTTTGGAGGGCAAGGCGTCACGTCAAATACTGTGACTACCATTAAAGAGGGAGTTACTAGGATGTACCGAGAAAAGGCAGAGCGTCAACGATTGCTGTACCAAGGACAAATTATCGTAAGCGCCGCATGCAAAAAATTTTAAATGCGCTTTTTCTGTCAAAACTGAACTTAAATTCTAGCTTTTAATGTGGTTTCATCCCCTAAGAATTCCAAGCCTTCAATGCCAACTAAATGACTCGCCCTTCTTCTAAATAAGACTATATCCTACAAAATACGCAGGCAAAATTTTGTGGAAACACTGAAGGTGTCTTTTCGCGATTCGAAACGAAGACACAATCAGAAGCATAGCTTTCAAGTTATTGGTAAAAGTTGGACCATCGAATGTAGCCATATAGAGTGTAGCTAAAATAGAGCTTCCATTTTCCGTAAGATACCTAATTCTCATTGCAGTCTGTTAAAAATATCAGAAAATCCTGAAAAAGTCCGGAAATCCTGATAAATCCTGGACTCTCAAAAATCCTGAAAAAAATCCTGCCGGTAGCCAAAAATCCTGAATTTCAGGATAAATCCTGCAAAGTGGAAGCATTGGTCGAACTATCGCTGAAATACAGCTTCCGCTTGCGTATATGCTTATCATATTCAGACGTAATTGGCAGCAACGGTCAGTCCTACACAAATCCTCAATTTTGGGCACAGTGCCCCAAGATCTGGGCATGTTCCATCGTCTGGGCACGTATGTTCATGCGTTGGGGTACCATTTGTATCTTCTACTGCATATAGTCTACCCTTAACCATATATTCACACAATGTTACAACGGATACTTCAGCTACGATTCTTCATCAGTGATGTTTCGGCAGTTCTTTGCAAAGGTCATCGTCAGGCTGTCAATCTTCTGGACTTCTGGGTCAACGTTAGGGAATGAAACAAACCTGTAATAAATAACTGAAGCTTCTACCGACTATAAATATCTTCTTCGGGCAAATTACGTTCAAATACCACTGTAAGGAAAAAACTAGTCCTGAGATTTAGCTTTTGACACGGCCGCTGTTTTTGCTGCATGATTGGGGCGATGACAAGGAAGGTTTTTTTCTGTATTTTGATCAACTTCAAAGTCAGCTTGGGCTCAAAGAATATTTATCCATATATGGTTAAAGGTAGGCTCAAGGACTTAACAATTTAATTATTTCCATGTATTCCTTCCCCCAAGATGACTAGAAATCTTTGTCTAGGAAAAGACCAGGTACCAAATCAGTACCAAAGATAGCTATGCCACTCTGCTATGTCGGCAGAACAGAGACAAGATTCAAAAGAGGACTTGCAGAGCATAGCGCAGAACGTGAACAAGAAATTGGCGACACCCTTGACAACCGTGACCGCTGAAACTGTATACACTTTCAAATCATTACTAGGACTAGCAGAACATCTTTTTGAAAACTATTCCCTTGCTACATGCACCGATTCTATCAAACTATTCGAGAAGCCGTGTAAAATAGAACAAGTGAGCAACGCGCTCAAACATGGAGTGTGAAAGTAACACCTTTATACCATAGTATGCAAACAGCATTACAACCAAGGTACTTCCCGTCTCCAATAAACAAACGAGTATTGAGATAACGTAATTTCAAATCATACCAATGTAAAAGCCTTGAATGTAAACAAACCGCATGTAGAAATCCATATCGAAGGTCTTGCAAGAACGGTTTCAGTTTCAATACTGAATGTCTTTCCCGCCAGTTCGACCCTTTAAACCTCTTTTCAGTTAGCAAGGTAATAACAAATGTACCAAATCATAGCAGCCTAATACCCCATTCGTCACAACCGATTAAGAACGGCATATCGTCGATCACATGACATAACCGTCACAGTTTCCAACTTTCCATGAAGAATTGAAGTACGTCGGCAATTTGGGCCCACTTGCCCATGGACCTGGAGGGGCGAGGGGTCAACTTCACATATACATTCCCAACCCTAAGATCTAAAAGCACAAGGAACTTCATCATCCTATCTTCGGTTATTTTCAAGTTAAAAACACTATAAACTGGGCAATCTGGGCCCAATTGCCCCTGAACAAAGGTTTGGGACCCCTAAAAAGCAAAAAGAGACCCCAACACACAGAAGCCTACCAATTTTTAACCTTAATGGGATTAGAACACCCATAGAGCACAACTAGACCCCAGTACCCACAAGTGTCCCAAGCTCCACAAAATACGGTGAAAACCGAAAGCCGAAAGCTGCTACAGCGCTCGCAATAGAGGAATGTTCCAAGGAACACTCCACTAAAAATTACCAAAGCATAAGCCGAGACACAGGCGAGTATTCACTGCCGGGAACAGGGAATGGTCTTGTAAGCAGGGGCTTCACGACCGGGGGGAGGGGGGGGGAGGAACGCCCCCTACCCAATATTGTCGGTCGGTCGGAAAAAATAACCGAGTTGGCGCGAAGCGCCACGATTTTTCGTCAAAACATTTGATTTTTTACATTAAAACAGTCGATTTGTCTGAAAATCAACTCGGAAAAACAACCGGTAAAAAGTAACAGCCAGTCGGTACCTTGCCCCCCCCCCCCCAACAAAAAAGAACATTTTGGCTAGTAACACCTCAGTTTGTAAGTGAAAGAAAATTCGAACGCAAAGCCCCCCCAGATAAAAACTTAAGAAAAGTATAGAAAAAACATGTCAACGATCCAATCGAGGAACAAAAACAGACACCAACTTTCACCTCCAGCAGTTCCTGAGAAGTAACTGCCCAAAATAGAACATCTACAGTTACCAGTGTCGAACTTCAGTCTAGGCAAACTAGGCGGCTTCCTAGGGCCCCAACCTCAGAACCTGGTGGCACCCAATTGCCCTTGCGATTTGTCTCCAAGGATCCATCGCTCTGGCTAATAACCAGGGCCAAGTGTTACCGAGCAACGACGGCCCGTGGGCTTCACGTATGGGGGGGGCGCCCCCCCCCCCCCCCAATGTTGTCGGTGTCTTTTTTCGCGATTTTCCGCAAAAACTGTCGACTTTTTTCTTAAAAACAGTCAGATTTCTTGAAAACAGTCAGTTTTCTGAAAAACAGTATATTTTTCGTCAAAACAGTCGGTTTTTCGTAAAAGTGGTCGTTTTTTCGTCAAAACGGTCGTTTTTTCTGAAAAAGAGTACTTTTTCTGCAAAAATAGTCGTTAAAAAATGACCAGCCAGTCGGTAAGTGCCTTTTCCCCCAAAACACATTTTGGCTATAGTAACGGCTCTGCGACGGCCGCACGAAAACAAATACTGATTATGTTATCATCTCGAAAATTCGCCGTCATTGCAGAACGTGCAGGCCAGCGAAGCTTGGAAACACTGACCACAGACTTTTCTGCGCTAAAGTTCAGCTTCGCCTGAAAGTCCAGAGGCCAAAAACGAGGCAAAGGTTACATAGGTCTTGAAAGTGAAGGACGAGGTATGCCCTCGAGGTATCGAACCGATTCGAGCTACTCCACACACTCACGAACAGCGAAGATGCCTGGAGTACTTCAAGTCTCAAACGAATGAAGCAGAACAACTAGTTTTAGGCAAGAAGAGCAGCCACGAGAAAGCTTCGATTTCAGAAGAACTTCGCAGGTCATAGAACTGAGGTGGAAGTCTGGTGATATGGCGTCTTACAGGAAGCTAAATGGTTTCCGCAATAAACTCATCCACCGAGACCGAGTGAAGTTCGTTCAAAACAAAGCTGACGACATTGAGGAAGCGGTAAGGAAGAAAGACATATGCAGCCTGTTCAAGCATCTTATAGATCTCACAGAAAGCAAGGCTTCTACAGTGGTAACCGTCGTTTCAAGAGATGGAATTCCTCTTTTGGATGAAAGATCATGCCTTTCTCTCTGCAAGGATCATGAATGAATGTATGAATGAATGTATTCCCAAAAAAAAAAAAAAAAAAAAAAAAAAAAAGCCCCATGGGCCATGGTGGGACAAAATATAAAAAATAAACAAGCACTCCAACTGCAATCGCACCTGATCAGCAACTACTCCCCCTGTAGCAGCCGACGAAAGACTTCGCCGGTCCACCCCCCAGCCACAGAAGTTGGCGACGAAGGCAGGCTGTGCCAATTACCGGGGAATAACCCTTCTATCAGTACCTGGCAAACTCTTCTCAATGGTACTACTGGATCGTTGCCGAAACATTATCCGCCGAATCCGGAGACCAGAACAAGCCGGTTTTATGTCACAGCGATCGAGCATAGAGGAAATATTCACAGTCCGTCAAGTAGTCGAGAAACCAGAAAGTTTTGACAGAAAGCATTCATCGCCTTTGTCGACTTCCAAGCGGCTTTCGATTCAGTCGACCAGGATGCCCTGTGGAACATCTTGAAGTCCATCGGCGTGCCAGATAAGTACTGCAGACTTTTCGGAGCACTAGATCACGAGACAGAGAGCTCAAGTAAATGGTCGACCAAGCCCATTCTTCCGAATCTCGACAGGGGTTCGTCAAGGTAGTGCTGTGGCGTCCGGACTGTTCATCGTCATAATAGATCACCTCGTGGCGAAGACCACGGCTTGGATTTGGACTCAAACATGGCGACCGCGTCCTCTCGAACGCCGACTTTGCCGACGACCTGGCACTTTGGCGGAATCCATGGACCAACTGAGGCCGGCTACATCCAAGATTATTGTCATAGATTCACCCTCTGGCAACGCCATTCCTCCTGTGGAACTGGGCCAAAATAACTATTGTCGATGTGGTTCAGCAGTTCACGTACTTGGGCTCTGTCATTGGTGCAGATGGCTCGCTTCTACCTGAAGTACAAGCAAACAAAGCCAAGGTATCTGCTGCCCTGGGGAGTTTAAATCGTCACCTCTAGCGGAAACCAAGTATTAGTCGGAAAACGAAGCTGCGAATCTTCAACGCCCTGGTTGGTTCTGTAATAATTTATGAAACAGAGACCTGGCCGGCTACAATCACAGCTCTCAAGACCGTAGACATTTTCCAGACGAAAAGCCTGATAGAAGGCCTGAGATGGTTCGACTTCATCAGCAACGAGAAGTTCCAGCAGACAACGCAGCAGACACTATTCTCCGTCCAAATCGCGCAGCGTACCTACGATGGTACGATCACCTCCTCAGAATGCCATCACACCTACCTGCGAAAGTCGTGCTGGACTTCAACCCCGCAAAAGTCGGCTGGAAACGACCGGCGCGGCAGACCGAAACACCGATGGTCCAATAGTTTTTCCAAATACTTGAAGCTGGCAAACATCAACGTCGACGATGCTCCAGCGCTAGCTGCTGACCGCACCAGTTGGAGGAAGCTGACATCACTCTCTCGCTGAGTGACTCCCGTAGGAGACATAACTCAAAGTAAGTCAAAGTCAAGTAGGTGTTACCAAAAACAAAAAACCAATAGAACCTCCGTCTTTGATCCCAAGCAGCGACTAATGATACCCCGACAAAACTGATCTAAGCTAGAGGTACTCGCCGAGCTTTGAGTTGATGCCCGTCTACTTCCCTCTTTGCCGCTGCCCGTACCAGGGGGAAAAGTAAAGCAGGCATGTTGACCCGATTTGCAGCGCGTCACATGTCACGTCACAATGGTAGACAACCAATCGGCTTTTACTCTCAAAATTTCTTCTCCGGGGCTTTCTTGAGATATAGCTCTTGCTAGAGGTAACGAATCCATGATGAATGAATGAGTGAATGAATGAATAAATTTATTCCCAATCATTTATTCCGCGTAGCTCCTACCCTCTGCTTGTTTGCATCAGGCACTATATCGGGAATCTATTCGACTCCGCATGTTCATATTACAGAGATAGGGAGACGGAGGTCCTGGTGCTTTTTTTGTTCTTTGTGTTACTCAAAAGAGCACGGCGTTGTAGGTTTCTAAGGCTCAAGACTCCTTGCTCTGCCACTGCTTTGGGTTCCCGAGTAGGTTTCTTGACAGTAAAGAACTGGAATGAGTAGCTGATCCCTCATAATAGCTAGCGATAGATCAGAGGGTCCTTTACTGTTTTCAAAATCGGTACAAGCCTGCCAGAGGGTAAACTGAAAGACGCTGGTAGTTTTCTTATGTAATGATAGGTTTCTGATCTCCTACCACCAGAGGCGTCACGACTGGGGAGAGGGACGCCCCCCCCCCCAATACTGTCGGCCAGTCGGTAAAAGATAACCGAGTCGGCCACGATTTTTCGTCAAAATAGTTGATTTTTTTCATGAAAACAGTCGGTTTTTCTGAAAATAGGTCGATTTTTCGTCAAGATTGTCGGTTTTTTTCAAACCAGTCTATTTTTCTGAAAATCAGTGTATTTTTTTCAAAAATAGTCGTTTTTCTGCAGAAAAAGTCGGTAAAAAATACCAGCCAGTCGGTAAATGCCTCTTCCAACATTTTGGCTAGTAACGCCTCTGCCTATCACTTCTGGAAATTATTGGTAATGCTTTAGACGCCTAAAACCATGCTGGCATCCTTCTACTCACTTGGTACGACAATAGACACCTTTATTTCACGTCGAATATATCTTTAAAATATCTCGGGCACCAAAATACCGACTGCTTTCTAGGCATTTTCTCATCAAAGCTTCACCTAGGCGTAGGCTCATCAAGGCCTGCCTCATTTTTTTAGTCAATTTTATTGTTTATTTTGTTTTGTTCCATTTTAACCTTTACTCTATTCATAAAGATTCACATTTAAAACCGAATAAAACATTTAACTTTTTGACCGTTCCAAATAAAAGAAGTCAAATTTTCTTGTGCTCGGTCGGAAATATTCCACCACTAATTAAAAGAACATATCTATCGCACTACCTGTTTCAAAATGACCTTCCATCCTTAAGCAGGTATCTCTCTTACAGTGGTTGTATAAAAATACTTAAATAAAAGATCTTCAGAAATGAACCAAACTCAACCTGAACACACTCGATTTAGAGTCTACTTTCCTTACAAAACCTAGCAAGGAGATTCTAAATATAAGCAGTTCTAACAGAGTCATGAATGTCCAAAGCAAATTCTGGACTCCGGATCATCATCTAGATGACTCTTCAGAAACCATCTTAAATTGTAAATTCTACCAATACACTGTAAAAAGTTTCTCTGAGTAAGGCTTACACCTAACTGCAGTATTTGCTACTGGGATTAATCCTATCTCCACTGGGATAAGATTAATCCGAATCAGAGATAACCGTATCTCAGTAGAAACAAGAATAATCCCAGTAGCAAATCCTGCTAGATTTTTTTTTGTACAGTGTAGTTAAATTTTCAGTTTATTGGGTCCGTTGTAGGCTATGTATTTGTGTTCATCTTCTTGCCATTTTTTTCTTATTTTCTTGTACTTTGCCTGCAATTTGGCAGATAATAAATTTAGTTCATCCTACAGATTCATAATTTCAATTCCTTGGTTTTTGGGATCCCAAAACGTAAGCGGAGGGATACCTATGACATCGCCAAAGTTGTCCGTCTGTCTGTCCGTCTGTCCGCACGATAACTCTCGAAGGGATTGAGATATTTTGATGAAATTTGGGGGGAGGATTGGGTCAAAGTACAGATCAAGTTAGAAGATGGGCTCTGTAGTCCTATATTTGAGGGTAGGGGAGGGGTTTCAAATTAAGGGGCAAACAAAATATTCTTTGAAAGCTATTGAGATAGTTGATATAGGGCTAAGGAGAGATGGAATTTCGAGTATGAAATTTATTTTTTCGCCGGACAAATAGTTCACCCGGAATCCAGCGAAAACCCGAAACTTTGTGAAAATTAAAAGTTTAATATGAAGTTGATTAGAGGCTAGATTTAGGGGAAGACGAGCTGAGTCCGAATATGAAATTTTTTTTCTCGCCGGACAATAAGTTCGGCCGGAATCCGGCCAAAACCGGAGAATTTATTAAAAGTAAGTTTTATTTAAATTTGATAAGATGTTCGACTTGCTGGTAAGAAGACATGCTGAATTCGCATATGACAATCATTTTCTCACCGGATGTATAGATCGCTCGGTATCCGGCTGAAACCGGAAAATTTGTTAAAACTAAAAGTTTAATCTGAAGTTGATTAGAGGTTGGATGTAGGTAAGGAGACATGCTGAATTCGTTTTAAGCTTTAGTTTTTTGCCAGACAAGTAGTTTGTCCGGAATCCGGCCGAACCCGGAAGTTGGGAGAAGTAAGGAAGGAAGGAGATACGACGTATGCTATAGGATAAACCGTATGCTGAATCCATATCTGAAGATTTGACAGCGCAAAACAGGTCTGAACTTATTGGAATTCAGCTGGGGTATCCGGTTTGCACTGTCAAATACGAACTTCGTCTTCTCCGATTATTACCATTGGCCTTAACCTGTTTGTAAATGTTAAAAGTAAAAATGTTCAAGAAGTCCGTTTAAGACCGAGTATCTACAAGAGCGAATTGTCGGGAGCAAATATTAAAATTTTGGGATCCCATCAAAACCTTTGGTATTGTTTCTTCAGGCCGCAAATTTGGCTGCTAAAATGTCATAGAAAAAAAATTAAGAGAACTTTATTCTCTTTTTTACTCCATTTTTGTATGGCACTTGCCTTCCGGCCATGTGCCATATACCGATGACTTTTCCGTCAGTCGGTCTGTCTGTCTGTCGGTTCGGTGATCGCGAGTTAGGGTAATAGGATGTGCTAGGATGATGAAACTTGCTAGGCCTATCAGGGACCCGAGCAAACTGATTTAGAAATAGTCCGCCGATTCGACCATCGTGGGGGGAGTGGAGAAAGGAGGATTTCGGAATATTGAGGCATGCGTAACTTTCGAACGGGTGATCGGATCTAAATGAACCTTGATATGTGGGAAGAATACGTGCCTCACCTGTCCCATTTGTAAGTCCTGACCGAATCCGATAACTGTGAGGGAAGTCGGAGGGGGGGGGGGGGGGGGTACCGGAAATATCGTGACACGCTTAGAGTCGAGGAATGGGGATGAAACTTGGTGGGAAGAACAAGCACATATCCTTGATACATTGTTCACATAACCGGATCGGATCCGGACACCTGCGAGGGGGGGGGGGTGAAGGCTGGATCCCAAATTACCGGTTATCACGGTTTAAGGTACTGCCAGATGTACTAGGAAGATGAAACTTGGCTGGCTTATCAAGGACCCCACCAGATCGACTTAAGAAAAGTGATTTCCTTGACCATCGGGGGGGGGGGGGGGGAATCTGGGATCTCGAGGCAAGCGTAACTTTCAAACATGGCTCGGACACAAACGAAACTTGAAGTTGGAAAGAGCTCGTGTCAGGGACGAACCATTTCATGTCCGACCTTATCTGATAACTCTGGGGGGGGGGATTGGAAATCTCGGAACAGGCTTCGAGTGTAGGGGACGGGAAGAAGCTTGGTGAGAAGAAAAAGGGACAAGTTGTAGGTCAAATTTTGACGCACTGTGGGGTTTAGGAAGGGGTTTAGCTGAAATCCGGTGATCGCAAGTTAAGGAACTTACAGATGCACTTGGAAGATGAAATTCGGCTTGTGTTGGAGACGTGATCAGATTGATTTGGAAGCAGTCATTTTCTCGATCCGAGAATCTTCGGTGAGTGGAGGGAGTTGGAATCCGGACTACCTCAAGGGTTTTACTTACAAATGAATTTCCAACATACATAAAGCAACAATGTTACCGGAAAGTTGAGAAAAAATGCAAAAATAAATAATGCTTTCGAGCGAATGATATACTCTCGTTTCCCAAGGGCCGATGATCATTTGTGTTACAAATGATGGCCCATGAACATTTGCTTACAAAAAAGATTCCTAGCCTCCTTAAATTGCGCATTTTAACAGCAAAGTGCATACCAAACCATACATTTTCATTAATCCGGAAGGTACATAATCGTCTGTGCTTCAACACAGCAAGAATCTTAGCTGTTACCTTCTGCGTATGGTTGCAAGTGCCATATGAGCTTACAGCTCTTGTTTGTTTTCCCACAAGTTCGTTTTTCCAACGGTTTTCCGGTTTTGAGCCAAGAAGGGCCGAAATATAACTCTAATAAAATTCAGCTTACTTATCCGTTTTGAAATATCAAATATTGTTTGTTTTTCTTAATGGGTTACAAAAAAGTAAATAAATAAGTAAACATCCGTCTCTGATGAAGTCCGCAAAACCGCCCATAATCACTCTGAGCAACAGCCTAGTGCTACTTATTTTTTTAATGTCTGTTCCTCAACGAAAGGCATAAATCTAAAGAGCGGTATCTAACAAGTCAATGTCTATGGGTAATTTGGGGTTACCAGTACGGTTCACACCTCCATTACTACCTAATGGTAATTGCTTAAGTAATTGTTGCGGAAATGACTGAACGGCGTAACTGCTTCTTTTTTCCATCTTCGCACCACCTCGGTTTTGAATTATGGACCCACCACCCAAGGAGAATTCTGAAAAAAATACTGATTGTACCTTTCGTAATCGCAGACAATGGCACTTTTTGGCTTTAGGGCCAGTGCGACTAGTGGTGACCTGCTGTGTGTCGCGTTTGGATTTAAATCATTTCTAGATCAACTGATAAGTATCTTATCGTCATGGTGAACCTTTGCTCCCTTCCAATCCAGCAGAGGTGTGGTTATTTGAACGTCCCCTAACTTTGAACTAGAAGAGAGAAATATTAAATCCCATGCCAAGCAAACTTTTAGTGCAAAATGTTTATATCGTGTCTTGTTCCTCATAATATCAGCTGGATTTCGAAATATTTGCTCTTTATTTTTGTCTGTTTTTTCTTTCAACTTTTTCATTTAGTTTTAGTTTAATACTCTTTGAAATACAAATTATATAATATATGATATAAAACAACTTTTACAAAATAAACATTGCTGAGAGGCGCGTCACCAAGAAGACGGTGTCAAGCCAATAATGGAAGAAGAAGCATGTTTAAAAGTCAACACTAAATAAAAAGGTTGGTATTTCAACATAGGCTACTGTTTGTGAAAAAAGAAAGCCAAAGCAGCTACCTGTTAGCCGGAGCAAAATAACACTTGGAAGCAGCGCCAAGATTTGGAAAAAGGGACACACACACACAGTTGAGTAGCAGAGACGTTAGCACCAATAGCGATAGAGTACGTCCCTGATGAAATTCAATCAGTCTTGTACTGAGCTGCCTCAAATAACTTCAGATTTGAACACTGCAAAAAAAGATACAACCTCCCCTGTTTCCTCGATGTGTGCAGACCGCGCCTTGGCCGTACTAGAAGTTTCTACCCGCCAGTTCCTCTCGCTTTGAATGTCCCGATCGGAGGGGCGGAGGTTCGAGTCAGGCATGATGCATGGGAAGCATAGGTCTTGGCCGGAGCAAAATAGCACTAGGGACTAGCGTCAAGACCTATGCTTTCCATGCTTTGCAAACGGGTCATACTCGTACCGCCCGCCCATTACGCTTGCGGCATTTACAGCGAGACAAACTTGCGGTCTTAGAAATTTCTAGTTAAGAAAAAGTGCGGTCAGGAAATAGCAGGTATATAATGAAGGCTATATAATTTTTTTGCAATGTTCAGAACATGAAGTAATCGGAGCCAGCTTGGGTGAACGACTGAATGAGTTCTATTGCTAGTGGTGCTAGTATCGCTGCTATTAGAGTGTGTGTCAATCTTGTCAAGTCTTGGCGCTACTTCCTAGTGTTATTTTGCTCTGGTCTTGTCGATACTCCCTATAGTTGTTTCAAGTTTGGTAGTTTTCTTTTCCACTTCACTGGTTTGTTATCAAGAAACTAAGCCAAATAATTGAGAATTTAGAAAAGTGTTCAAATAAGCACATTTCTACTATATCTGGTTCGGA
Organism: Branchinecta lynchi; assembly: GCA_023053575.1. Classification (NCBI taxonomy): domain Eukaryota; kingdom Metazoa; phylum Arthropoda; class Branchiopoda; order Anostraca; family Branchinectidae; genus Branchinecta; species Branchinecta lynchi. The sequence continues at coordinate 9,623,875 of JAKZAP010000015.1, forward strand.
GCAGAATCAGATTCCCTAGCCCCTCTGAAGACATTCTGCCTCGGCTCACGAGGGAAATCACCAGCATCGAGAGTGACGAGGGCCAGGGGCTGAGCTGGTCATAATCTGGTGTACAAGAGAGTAGTTGGTAATTGTCTATTTCATTCACGAATCTGCTTGTCTATTTTCAATTCGAAGTACTTGAAATAAATAAAGCTAAATTATGTTTTGCTAATTAAATCAAATTTTATTTATGACCCGTCTAGGTAAAGACAGAATATGGTAAAAGATAAAAAAAAAAGAAGAAGGAAGAAACCATACACAAACAACAACCAAAATACTTAAAATTCATAAAATTAATAAAAATGCTAAGTGCTCGGGTCGGGTCTCTACGTCCGGCCTGCCAAACCCAAGTTTCAAAATCTTGATCACTGTCAAAAATTTACCAGAGAATTTGTGCGCAATGCCTTCACTTATCCCAAAAACAAGTCTATCAGGTACTTCGAATTAATACAAACCTATCTGTCACAAATGCCAGAGCTATAAGTAAGGATGTTATGAGTCAGCTAGTTTTCACACGATAGCCAAATTTTCTTAATTCACCATATTCCAATTCAGCACTTACAAGTGGACTATTTCCTTTTAAGGGTGGTTCCCAAAATCACCACGAACTTATTGCCCACCCTCACAATGCCCACGCTCAGAATACCCTAATCGTGGGACAACGGAGAACGAGATTATAACGGACAGGAAAAGGTAATTAGAACACAAAAATGCTTGTTGATTAGGTCAGAATTTTTGCCTGAAAGTAGGCGAAACTAAGATAAGAACTAGACCTACGTTGCCTGAGCAACGTGAAGTGTTGCGGCAACCTTTGTCCAGGCTTCGCCGACTAGGTTTTGTTTCTTCGCTGTAGGTTAATAGCTGAAGTTGTCAACTTATCGAAGCTTTTAAAACAATATGTTCTAAAAAGAATCATCACATGATCAAAAGCTATTGTTCAGCGTTGTAAAAACAACAACAAAAGAATATCGGAAGAAAGGACTAAATTGACTTTGCAGCCAGTTGAACTTTATCCTTTTCCATCGTCGACATCGTGACGGATGAAAACTTGGAACAATATCTTATATAATCTAGTTGGTATTATAAAGCTACCAGTAACTTTTCAGGATTAAAATACCATAGATGACACCATTAATTATTACAAAACTACCTCATTGTTTTACATTATCGTTCGTACCTGTTGCGTAAACAGTTAATCCTAGGTTACAGCGACAGACCATCGATACAAACTTCCTTACCGTCAGTTCATAGAAATCGAATACAATGTGAACCATTTTGCAAAAGTTCTAGCCCCTCCTAAACCGATTCTTACTTACAAGTCGGATCCCTCTCCCGTGATAGACATCAAGTTCACCGGATAAAAATAAAGGGTACACCAGCTGGCAAAAGTTGCAAACCCCTCGTCCCTGAAGATGATTGTAGCATAACAGCCGATTATTACTTACAAGTTCCTTGCATATCTTACAATTGGGAACCAAATTATTCTTACCATCGAATACACCGGAAACAAATAACAGGTACACCAACTAGAAAAGCTGAAAACCCCTTATTGCCGAAGATGAACATGAGCTAACAGTTGACTGTTGCATCCAAGTTCCCTACATGTCTCACAACTGGTATCGCCTATTTTTTGTTTCAGTGTGTACCTTATTGCTGAAGTTGTCAATCCCTTGAAACTTTCAAACTGGTTTTGTTCCTTCCTTGTCGGTTAATGCTGAAGTTGTCAACTTATTGAAGCTTTTAAAACGGGATGTTCTAAAAAAAAATAATCACATGATCAAAAGCTATTCTTCAGCGTTGTAAAAACAACAACAAAATAAAATTGGAAGAAGGGACTAAATTGACTTTGCAGTCAGTTGAACTTTATCCTTTTCAATCGTTGACATAGTGACGGATGAAAACTTGGAACAATATCTTATATAATCTAGTTGGTATTATAAAGCTATCCGTAACTTTTCAGGATTACAATACCATAGATGACACTATTAATTATTATGAAACTACCTCATTGTTTTACATTTTCGTTTGTATCTGTTGCGTAAAAAGTTAATCCTAGGGTACACCGATAGACCATCGACACAAACTTTCTTACCGTCAGTTTCATGGAAATCGAATACAATGTGCAACCATTTGCAAAAATGTCTAGCCCCTCGTGAACCGATTCCTACTTACAAGTCCCAGATGAGTGTAGCATAACAGCCGATTATTACTTAGAAGTCCCTTGCCTATCTTACAATTGGAAACAAATAACAGGTACACCAACTGCAAAAGCTGCAAACCCCTCATCGCCGAATATGATTGTGAGCTAAAAGTCGACTGTTGCTTACAAGTCCCCTACATGTCTCATAACTCGTATCGCCTATTTTTGGTTTCAGGGTGTACCTCACTACTGAAGTTGTCAACCCCTTGAAAATTTCTAACTGGCGTATCTCATGAAGGAATTTTTGTACAAAAAAATAGATGACATATACTTCAACCAGCTTATCAACAGCGATCGATTGCCGTCGAAAAAAAAAATCTACCTGTCTTAGTTCAAAAGTTGCCTTTTTTGCCGTAGGCCAACTTTCTAACGTCACCACTTAGAAAGGAACAAAGGATAAGCTCTAGTTTCTTTAGCAATGACAGAACTTTAAGAGTTTATGAAGCACATCTGATACAATTTCTCTGCCGCAAATCCAAGTGCAAAAAAACTAATGATAAACTCAGCTGAAATCGCGAAAAGAAATGGATAGAAACAATAGATGGCAGCACTTTCGGACCCGTGGGAAAAAGCCACTTTTTTGTTTCTGTAGATTTTTCTATTTATCACTCAAAGAAGATATGTTGGCTATGGGGCCGGGTAACTGCCGCATATATTTAACACTTATTGATTTTAGTCCATCTTCAATTTGAAACTGGTGCCTGCCTGCTTGCGTGCTAGAACGGAGCTTTCCACTCGAAACAGAAACATGATTTGATGAAACGAAAGGTTGGCTGCACAACTTCAGATAGTCCTCTCTGACATGGGCTGTATAACTCTACTCCAATTCACACACCGTAGGAGAGTTATACAGAGCTTTCCAAAATGTAATGTCATATTCATCAATCCGGCCTAAGGTCCACACTTTCCGTAAAAACCGCACAGGTTAGACCTTTACCAATTACCAGGAATAAAATGAAATCGGAGTTCTAGGGAAAAAAACAACAACAAAAAACGAGGACAAAACCAAAGTGTTGCTCTCGCAACACAATTCTTCCTAAATTAATTTTCAAGATATCTGTTTGCATAAGAAAAAGAAATTTATTCACAATTCGGCAGATTATTGTAGTATTACACTATAACTACTCCTTCAGTTGCTCACTTGCCCCTGATTCCAGTTTACTACGGACTGAACACAGAAAGTAATTCAATCGTGGGCATTCTGAACCGTGGGCATTTTAAGTCGTAGGCATTTTTAGTCGTAGGCATTTTGAGTCGTGGGTTTTTGAACAGTAGGCATTTTGAGCCGTGGATACCGTGAGACGTTGGGATTTACAATGGGTATTCTTAGTCGTTTACACTGTAACCGTGGGCATTATGACTAATACCCCATGTTAATCCCCATCAACACGTGTCACATTTTATTTATTTTCTTTTATTACTCCGCTTTTTCAAAATGGTGAGTCATGGTCACATTTTATTAACTTATTTCTTTTCTTTCATTTATTCCGCTTTCTCCAAATGGAGGGTCATATTCACATTTTACTCATTTATTTATTTTCTTTCATTTACTCCGCTTTTTCAAAATAGCGAGTCATAGTCACATTTTATTCATTTTATTTTATTTCTTTCATTTACTCCACTTTTTCAAAATTGCGGGTCATAGTCACATTTTATTCATTTTCTTTCATTTACTCCGCTTTTTCCAAATGGCGGTCAAAGTCACATTTTCTTTCATTTACTCCGCTTTTCAAAATGGCGGGTCATAGTCACATTTATTCATTTTCTTTTATTTACTCCGCTTTTTCAAAATGGCGGGTCATAGTCACATTTTTTTCATTTTCTTTCATTTACTCCGCTTTTTCCAAATGGCGGTCATAGTCACATTTATTCATTTTCTTTCATTTACTCCGCTTTTTCAAAATGGCGGGTCATAGTCACATTTATTCATTTTCTTTCATTGACTCCACTTTTTCAAAATGGCGGGTCATAGTCACATTTTATTCATTTTCTTTCATTTACTCCGCTTTTACCAAATGGCGGTCATAGTCACATTTATTCATTTTCTTTCATTTACTCCGCTTTTTCAAAATGGCGGGTCAAAGTCACATTTTATTCATTTTATTTATTTTCTTATTTACTCCGCTTGTTCAAAATGGCGGGTCATAGTCACGTTTTATTTATTTTCTTTCATTTACTCTGCTTTTTCAAAATGGGTTTGCACCTGTCTCAGTGGTAAGAGAAAGCTACCCCTACCTTAATGATCAAACTTTTTACTATGTCTATACAAGTGTTGATTATGAGGCTTTGGAGGACTAATAGATACTAGTCAGCTTGGGGCGCTTAACTAGGATAAAAGCCAGGCTTCACCTCCCAGGTGTCCTTGCCTTCCGTATAAGATAAGATAATATAGATAAGATTTGATTAAGAGCCAAAGTCCATGGCAAATACATGAAAAACAAACACAAACAGACAACAGCCTTCTATAAACACCTATCCCTATGGGCTAGGGCTACCCTGAGGAACTCGTTGACTGTTTAATACTTATAAAACAACTATTCCCCATGACCCTGCACATCCATTCTTCATCCACGTCTCTTCCACTTACTTGAAAATTTTCTAACCAAAGCATTCACACATGTTTCAAGGGGTGGTTTGAAAAATAACACGATCTTTGTGCCCACCCTCACAGTGCCCACGCCCAGAATGCCCAAGACTCAAAATACCCACACTTCAGGTGGAACAGCCGAAATCGTTCGAAATGCTGGTGGCTCAAAATGCCGACAGTTTCCAAATGCCGACAGTTTCCAAATTTCCAAATGCTGATGTCTGAAGCTGTCCACAGGGGTGGCTAAAATCACCCTGGGACAACGACCTACGAGAGTATAAGGGATACGATTGACCAGGGAAAAGGTTTTCAACGATTTTTTTTTATTTTGTTTTCAGAATGGTCCGAAAAGACCAGTAAGTTAAAGCTCTTGCAGAATCCTCAAGAAAGCACAGTGGTTTTGCGGCATCTAACCACGAGGCAATACATATGTTTCTTGTAAATATTTTACCAGTATTATATTATGACGGAGATTACGCCAGTTCAACGTACGATATCATTCTGATCCTCAGTCTACTCCTCCCGTTGCACACTCACCCCTAATTCAAGTTTACTACGGACTGAACACCTGAAAAATTCAGTCATGGGCATTATGAACAGCGGGCATTTTTAACCGTGGGCATTTTGAGTTGTTGGCATTTTTAGTCGACATTTTGAGTCGTGGGCATTGTGATCGTGGGCATTTTGAGTGTTAGCCGTTTGAAGTTCTTGTCCATACTCCCACTAACGGGACATGAGCAAGGACCGGACCGACCGTTAGCCCTCCCCAAGAGGCAGACTGTCCAAGCCGCAACTAATCAAATCCCTTCTTTCCTCCCTTTTCAATCCCGCTTTAAAATAAATTTCCTCCCCCAAATCTCTTTGATCTTTGCATAAAACCTTAAAGACCCAGACCCGTCCTTGGCCACTTGCCAATATTGACCCAAATAGTCAGCCCAAACTTTCATGGTTTTCATGAGATGACAGCTAATTTGCCATTCTTCATCATTTCTTAGATGTCCCCTTCGTATTTTCAAATATCTCTTGCATCTCGGCCACAACTGTCAATCACTTTCCCTTTTCCTCCTACATTTGCATATTTTACGTCTCTCGAATTGCCTCGGCATCTTCCAGACATCCGGAAGTCTGTGGTGTCCAACACCCAGGACTTCCAGACGTTTTTTGGCCTGGCTTCACATTCCAAATCCGTCTTGACGTAAACGGCTGTCTATGGAATCCGGAAGAAAAATTGCGGATCCCACAAAAAAGTACAAAAAGACAAAGATCAGAGGGAAAAGCCTATAGAATGAGTTTTTTGTATGTTTCGGGCAGGGTTTCAACACCCTAACCCCCCCCCCCCCCCTAGGTACGGTCTTGACTTACTCTGGATCAACCAGTCCAAGTCAGTAGTTCAAACCAGGAATCGGTAAGACCGTGGGGTCATCTATAGCGGCACTGTTCGTAACCACTTTATTGGGCACGCTAAAAATAGAAATTAACAAGAAAATTAGTTAGAAGAGCCCTTAGCTGTTAAACGAATATAAAGGTAAAAACTGCAAGTAAATATTTGATAGTTTTAATTTCTTTCAGTAATTTATTTTAGGTTTGCTTAAATGCCACCGCATGTTCAAGGCGAAAAGTTATGTCTCTTTAGCTAAACAGTGCCACCTACTAATTAATTGATGAGTGGACGAGATTGACTTACTTGTTGATGTGTAGGTTTTTTTCTGATTTTGAACTGTGGTGTTCTGATTTTGCAAACAGACATGGTGCAGTTGTGTCCATAATGGTCATTCCTACTGATTAGTAACGACATATCTAACGTTCTCAAATCAATTTCTTGTTATTACCGCTGTTTGTTCAAGTTACAAAAAAAAACAGTTATAGATCTGCTAATGTCTGTATTCTGGAAACTTGCTGAAGATCGAGACACTAAATGTTCCACGAAACCATTCAATAATAACAAAAAAAAAGGAAAAAAAATAGCAAAAAGTGTTTGCGTAATGTCGAAGGCTCTTTAACTGATGGGAGACGAAGAACTAGTTGAAGCTGAAGAAGCAAACGTTATGGCGGAATGAACCATTACATGCGGACCCTTGGTAAGTGAAGCGTTTACAGAAACTGGGAGTGTTCCACCACAACCATTCAATAATAAGAAAAAGAAGAAGAAAAAAACTAGCTAAAAAGTTGTTGTGTTAATGTCGAAGGGTCTTTAACGGATGGGAGTCAAAGAGCTAGTTGCAGTTGAAGAAGCAAACGTTGTTGAGAAATGAACCATTACATGTGAACCCGCGGTAAGTGAAGCGTTTCCAGAGTTGTTCCCAAATGTCACGGAAAGAATCATGAACATGATGATATATTTGTAATCCGTCAAAATAAGCAAACGGCACAACGGCATGCGTAACACATACAGAAACAACTAACCTAGAACTCACGAGTTCAGTCAAAGAGGTTTTCCGGTAGTTATCAGTATACGCTCGGATTTTACGCAGTGTATAAATGAACCAATACTCTTGATGGCTATCTCCTTGCCGATGTAAAATCTCCGGCCTCTCCGGGTAACTAGCGGAAGAAAGGCAGAAGTGGTGTCACAGCTGGCCCCAAACATCGCGGTCGTTGATCGACACAGGATTTGATTCGTTGAGTTTGAGTCATACATACACGCTTACTCCTTCTTCCTTAGAATCGCTGGCGTGTTTTAGACTTAGTCATATAGAGTATTGGCTAATGCTTCAGTTCGTCTCTCCACTGCGATTATTGGATCACTCAACTGACATGGACAAGACATTCTTGAGTTTCGTATGCGGGAGAGTTGGGTAATATGTGTTTGGCAAAACGGTAAAAGATGACCGGGTTTGGCTCATGTCGGAGATGTTTAGAAATAGTATCCAAGATATTATTGCTGTTAGCAGGATATAAGGTAGGGCGATTAAATTGTAGATTTCCCTCAGGACTGGACGGTTAAATCGTATCTTCTTCGTTACCAAAGACTTGCAATTCTTTATGTATATGATTCAGAGATGGTTCAACTTTGGTTGACCTTATTATTCGTTGGGGAGTTCGTTGGTTCGAGATCAAAGACTAACGCTTTGGTACTTCATCGACAAAGTCAGAGACAAGAAGACTGAAGTTTTGTTGGGATCCCAAGTATTTAATATTTGATCCAGATAGTTGGGTATTATAGAGATCCAGTCTTCGCCAGACTCCTTGAGCACTTTATTAATAAAATGTAGAAACAGATTAAGGGAAAATAGTAATCATCTGAGAAGACCAAGTTCATATATGGACTCAGCATGTGTGTACGTTTACCCCTATGGCCTGCGTCATATATACTTTGACGAAAGTTCCTGCCTTACTTCTGCCAAATTTCCGGTTTCGGCTGGATTCCGGGCGAACTACTTGTCTTGCAAAATATTGAAGTCCAAAAGCGGATTCATCGTATCTCCTTATCTAATCAACTTCAGATAAAACTTCACTTTTGACATATTTTCCGATTTTCAGCCGGATTCGCGGCGAACTATGTGTCCAGGTAGAAAATGATTGTCATACGCGAACTCAGCATGCCTTCCGGTTTTCCGGTTTTGGCCGGATTCCAGGTGATCTACTTGTCCGGCAAGAAAATAATTTTCATATTTAGAGTCAGCATGTTTCCCTATTCGTAAATCGAACTTCTAATCAACTTCAGATTAAACTTTTATTTTTGACAAATCTTCCGGATTTTGCCGGATTCCGGGTGGACTACCTGTCCGGTGACAAAAATAATTTTCATATTCGGATTCAGCATGTCTCTTACCCCTAAATCGAACATCTAATCAACTTCAGATAAGACTTTTACTTTGAACAAACTGGCCGGATTCCGGGCGAACTACTTGTCCTGCGAGAAAATGGTTTTCGTACTCGTGTTCAGCATGTCTTGTTACTCCTTAGTCGACTATCATATTATCTTTTAGAATACAAACATCGTCCCTTAATTTACCCCCCCCCCCCTAAATATGCAGCTACGGGGCTTATCTACGAAGTCGACCTTTCCCGTGAACCAAAGATTCCTCACACCAAGTATCATCAAAATATCTTATTCCCTTCGAGAGTTATCGTGCTGAATGAATGAATGAAGGGTTTATTAAAAAAAAATTAGAATCTTCAATGCCCAGAGTCGAACATGTAAAGGACTAATTACCCTAGAAACAAAATATCAACGACAACAAAAGCTTCAACTGACAGACGGACAATTTTTGCGAAATCACAGGCATCCCTCCACTTACGTTTTGGGATCCCAAAAAGTGACTAGGAGTGGCCAAGTTTTGGCCATATCCGTGTTGACATGTGTGAGACCGTCTTTGGCGAAGTATGCGAGAGAGGTACATTCTGAGAAGTCACTTGAAGAAACGAAGAAAACTTTAGTTAAACTTTAGCGATTATTTGGGAAGTCCAGTGTTTACTCCTGATTTGGAGTGTATCGACTAGCTCAGTGATTAAATGTGAGTAGGACAAACCAACCTTTGATTGATTCAGTGTGGAAACGCTCGGGATAGCCGCCCGTCGAAGCACGAGAGAAAATAAGTATTATAACTGAAGTGCCTTTAAGAAACGGTGAAACTTAAGATGAACTTCAGCGTTTCATCAACCAGGTCAGCAATAAAAGTGAGCAGGAGCGAGCAAGCTTTCGTCAAATCCAAACTGATATGCTTGCAACAGTATTCGTCGAAGCACGAGAGCATTCGAAGCAAAGTGGCTCGAAGTACTTAGGGTTGAACTTTAGCGTCTCCTGGACCAGGTCAGCGACAAGTTCTGAGTAGGAGCGACTAAGCTTTGGTCAAAACCGTGTTGAAATGATCGGGATAGTCTTGGTCAAATCACGAGAGCATTCTAGTTGACTTGGCTCGAGGAAACTTACGGCTGAACAGAGTTTCATCTATCAGGTCAGCGATAAAATGTGAGTAGAAGCGACTAAGCTTTGGTCAAAACCGTGTTGAAATGGTCGGGATAGTCTTGGTCAAGGCACGAGAGCATTCTAGTTGACTTGGCTCGAGGAAACTTAGGGTTGAACTTTCATCGACCAGGTCAGCGATAAAATGTGAGTAGAAGCGACCAAGCTTTGGTCAAAACCGTGTTGAAATGATCGGGATAGTCTTGGTCAAAGCACGAGAGCATTCTAGTTGACTTGGCTCGAGGAAACTTAGGGTTGAACTTTCATCGACCAGGTCAGCGATAAAATGTGAGTAGAAGCGACCAAGCTTTGGTCAAATCCGTGTTGAAATGCTTCGGGTACTCTTCGGCGAAGCATGAGAGTAGAGTGTAACCAAACCACAGTCTCCGTCATGCTGAGCGAGGTATTCAGAAATGCCCGCAGAACCGGTTTCAAAGACGGCTGAATTCTCAAGCCGAGTAGAGAACTGCAGGGGGTACATGGATAGTTGTTCGGCTGTAGCCAAAAGGTGTGTTGTGATGTAGACGCGGTGGATATTTTCTCGTTGCAACTTGAGACGGTTTTATTGTGGTACTGGATTACTCAACTAGGAAACTTTTGCTTTTTCCCAGGTAAGGTACGTTACTACCCTGGCTATTCGCAGCGAAAGAACTAATCGCCATCTGGAAAATCTCTAAATATTAGTCACGAGCAACGGGCCCACAATTTTCGAAGAGGACCTTCCTAAGTGAATACTTTGTAATGTTTACAGTACTGATGTACTAATTAATTCAGCTGTCGCTTGTTCTTTATCTATACATTACTCCTCAGTTTACGCAGCCGCAGCATAGTCTTAAGCTTACATAAGCTTTAATTCTTTATAAATTTATTTTATTCTTTATTTATACTTATTTCTATAAAAAAAAATTCTTATAATTCTCTGTATTTTATCTTGCTCCTATAGGGATTAGAATTTCCTTGCAGGACAATAGTTCAGACTTTCTGTGGTTTCACTTTTTCACCCCTGTAAACATACTTCTCACTGTTGGTGATTTGTTTTGTTACAATTGTGTGAAAGCACAATTAACGCACAAATCTATGATTTTTGGACAGGCTGTGGAAAACGTTGGGGTATAGCCCATACCCATAGTTTGGAATGTCTTATGCCAATTCAGGTTACCTCATGCCAAAGCTGGGTACCCTAACTGAATAAGATACTTTGTAGGTAATCATAATTCCTTTGTAGTTGGTTAGGGCAACCTGGGCAACCGCCGTTTGTCATAGGCTATTCCAAACTGTTCGAACATCCCAAAATTAGCGACCTTCCTAAAAAGCTTTGAATATAGACACTAACACATAGTAAGCATAGGATTATAAGTAAGTGTATTTATGATAAAGCCTTGACGGCCATGGTATATGAAAAAAAAAAGATAACATATTGTTACAATGAAAAATATTGAAATGAAGTCCGGGACAAACCTAGAGAGTGCTATCGGAATCATTCACAAACAGACGAACCTTCCCAAGTTGCTACTTATTTTGATATCATAAGTAATTCGATTCCACTAGCATACAAGGATATGTTTTACTATGAGACCAAGCTAGTGCTATCACTTACGGTCATTCTTTGTCGGTGAAATACTTCAGATGTTTTGTGACGGAAATCGGCGCAGCCCCTACTGTGCTTCCCGTATAGGATAATCATGGGTAAATAAGATCTTCTTGCCTTCCGAAACCCTGGCATAGCTACTACATCCTGCACTGAAAACTTGAAGGGTTCGAATTGCCTAGGGCTTCAAAAAGGTTCCATGTTTACTTAGTAGTAGTAGTAGAATAGATTTATTAACAAAACAAACGAGGTCTCATAAATAGCACAGCAAAATCACTGCTTGTGGGGATGTGTCATTAAGCAGCACATACAAAAAAATAAAACTGAAAAAGGAATAAGAGGGTGAAACCATGTACCAAAACACTCCACACAAGTAGATCTGCGCTTTATTTAGCCAAAATACTTTTTTATAATTCCGATTAAATTTACTATAGACAATTGATAAGTTTAATTCATTTCTTGTACCAAGAATATCAGGGAATCTTTTGTTCATGCCCATTAAGAAAATGTCGCATGAGATCCAAAAGTGTCTTGCATTCTACCTAGAAATAACCCTGTTCCTGTTTTTGATTCCAAAATGTTTGTCAGTCATTTTAGCGAGATTTCTTATGCAAATGGGAAGCTGACAGCTTTATTCTCTTTTTGAGCCATTGCTGACTTGGAAGTTGCGAGCAACTCTCAGACCTCAGGAGACACTTTCTTAATGGGTATACTATCAAGTTCCCCGATATTCTTGAAACAAAAAATAAAGCTAAGATACTTAAAATATGCCAATTCTTAAAAGTAAATAAAGATAGTTTTGAGTGATGTAAAGTGTATTGTAACTCATTTTGTACGGCAAATTGGCTAATAAATATATTCATTATATTCATTATGCCAAGTGCTATCGCGTTTGAGGGTTAAATTTGTTAGGGGTGGGCTGGTATCGATTCCCGGTATCCTGAAATCTACGATCCACAAATGCATCGTAGAAGTATGTAAATACGTTACTAAAGCGTTTAGACTCAAGAAAGGAAGTCTAGAAAAGTCTGTGTACCATAATAGCTCTTGAGGTGGAACAGTTTATCTGTGAAATGATACGTGTACTGAATCTTGTATGGCCTTTTGGCTTAATAAACAAAACGTTATTACATTATTCTTCAAACAATGAAAAAGCGGATACGTCGGCTACGATGCTTTGGCAGTGATATTTCAGTCCTCCTTGGCAAGGGTCCTCGTCAGGCTGTTGAACGTCATGGGTAAGGTTGGCGAGTGGAAGAAACGAGCCTGCAATCCACTGTCACCCCTTTGCTTATTCTTTAGCCTTGGCCATTTGCAAGAGCAATAAGAATCCGCAGAGACCAACTTGGTGATAATTCCAGTGAAGCCTTTTGACAACTGGGATATACAGCCGACACTCCGCAGCTTCGGCAGTAGCAAGCGAGTGATCTGCTGGTCCTTTCCGATTGGTCTTTTGCATGTCTCATTCCGTGATGTGTGCTGACGATTTCAAATCCCTGGGATGCTCGATGACCGTCCTGAAGTCTTACGATGTTTACGATGGTCTAGACCATCGTCGCTTATCTCGTGAGATCTCACCATCGCAGGCCCAACTGCCTCGCAGATGAGCTGTCAAGAATGACGAATTAATCGACGGTTTCTGTCGGTTTGCCGTGTCTATTCCTGCCAGCACTGAAGAAAAATAGGGTTGACAACGAGGCCCGTTTAGTTCCGCGGAGCTTGATTCGGTTTTGGTCGAAAGCTCGTGGACGGAGTCACATATTAATAGTTGCATTTTTGATCTGAATTCTCATTTCTCTGTTCTGGCTTCTCATTTCTCGTACAAATCACCGTTTTTGCTCTTCTCGCTTTGTACAAAAACACGATTTAGCCACCCGTTGGTACCAGTTAATACGTATTGAACATCCGCCCTTTGTTGACAAATGAGGATGGATTTTGGAAAATGAAAATCGAGATGTGATTCGCGATTCTGCAGAATCGTGAAGCTTTTCCCGCTCTCGTTATTGATAAAAACGGAAGAAAAGGAGAATTGGCTTTATCTCATAGTCAGAAAAGGTCAAATAGTTGACTTGTAAAGAGAATCGCGAGGAAAATGTGCACACAAAATTTAACTAGCATTTGGCCGGCGATGAAGAAATGCGTGTATCCACCCCCCCCCCCCCCCTTTCGATAAATGTTTCTCCGGATCTTTGATGAATTAACTGTTCATTTACCGGCATCATGCCACTACATCCGAGAGCCCCAGATTAGCATCGGCGACTTTAGCATCGGCGAAATAGAGTGTTTATGCATTTGTCTGTTTCAGCAGCTATTTGGGCTCGTTGTCTGCATTGGCCTGTGTTTCTGTTACCATTATTGGTCTCTGTGGTCTTCCAGTTGGCCTCAAGCCCACTCTGTGCTAAACTGGCTCTTTAAATGTTACTTAGACTAACTAAACTTGAACCACAAAGGGAAAACTTGTGACTGTACTTTTGACCCTTTGTACCCTGTCGATCCTGAGAAAATCCCAGAAACTTTACAGGCCGTCTTGTCTGACGTAGGGGGAGCCTTTGAAGGGTTGAGGTAAGGCCACGAATTCCAACAGAAGATTAAAAAATATATCTTACACTTGAAGGCGGAAGAACTGACGCAAAACTGACTATTTATTTTTGTTCACCCTTTTTAACCATTAAGGAAGAAAGAGCAGACCTACACTTTTATGTGTAAAAGTAAGTTTGAAGTTAAAAAGGAAAAACTAAGAAAAAGATAAGAAAGCTAAAAGTATTTGATAAAAAACAGTCAGCTCGCATGAAAAGTATTTGACGGTGCAAAACGGATAACTCAGCTGCATTTTATTAGAGCTATATTTCGGCCCTTCTTGGCAAGAAAGAGGACCGGCCATTTTTGGAAGAGGACCCATGCCAAGCAGGGCCAAAATGTAGCTGACTTAGGTCAAACATGATTCGCAGTTCGCTTGGGCTGAAGGAATATCTATCGCATGAAATAAAGTAAAATCTCGAAAAAAAAAATCTTGAACACGCTTCTTGAAAAAAAAGTACTCGTTTCATTGATATTTTAGAACAGTCCTGTGAGGTTTATGTGAGTGAGAAAAACTGACATTTTCTGTTTTTTTAATTTTTTGCGAAATTTTTTTTTTCTTTTGTTTCTGATATACAGCTGGATGCCACTTGCTAACATTGACGAAACTGGTATTTCCGCTGACCAATGAACATGTGAGGGTACAAACACATATTCTGCAGGCTGTCAGTTTGCATTCGGGCGTAAAGCCCATGTAGATCAGAAGTAAACATGTTCGGACTCGTTAAATGCTTTTACAACCGGGCACCTTGCCGTCGGTATGTAACTTTTCCTTAGTTATTGGCGTCGAGATCATAAAACGAAAGGCATGTAAGCACGAATATCACAAGGGCCTTCGCTCCCTTCGTAGATGACCGTGGATGTCAGGGAGCTATTACTGAAAAAAATAGGGAAGAGGATAATGAGCGTGTCCGAAAGTTCCGAAACGAACGAAAATGCTGAATTAACTCAGCATTTTATGCAGCATTTCGCTTTCGGACTTAAATTTTCGCTCAATTAATGCGGCATCGACAAATTCAGCAAGAATGCTAAATTTTATACTGAATTTTCAAGAAGAAGCTGGGGAGTACGGCGATTTCTCGGCGGCAAACAGAACAAATTCAAAAAGACAACTGATATTTGGCAAACATTAAAAATTCTAAGGCAGCTGGCGATCATGGCCAACGAAGAAAGGAAAGAAAAGAAGATAATAAGGTTGGATATCAGTAGCTGGTTTTTTTTTTCAGCTGTATACAGCTAATTCTTTTTTCTTCTTCTTTTTCCTGACTTAAATTTTGGTATTGAATTTTGGTATGAGAAGAAATAAAGGAAAGAAAAGGAAAAAGGAAAAGAAAATGCAGCATTAATATTTTCCAGCAGAATATCACGCATCGATGAATCCGACCAATCAAGTTACAAAAATACGTAGTTACCACGCCTTCGACGCTCCCGATCATGCTAAACAAATAGTTACTATTAGTTACTATTTCGAGAAGGCTGGAACGGCCAGCGTAATAACTTTTCGTTTGGTTGCCGCCGGAATAGTAACTAATAGTTACTATTGTTAGAAGGGTGGAACACACCTAATCCCTCTTAGCTGGAAAGAACGGGACCGAACAGTTGATACCAGAACCAAAATGCTGAAAAAGTCTACCCTTCAACGACCCAACCAAGCAGCAAAATCAGAAGCCGCGTCCAAAATCAAATCGAAGTATCAGCTTTGAGCTCCAAACGATTTTCACGAAGAAATTCACAAAATCAGGTATCCTACTTAAGCTAGAATCTTTAGTAGTTTTTCCACAACTTCATTTGAGTGGCTTGAGCCTGAAGAGGATCCTTGTCAAGACTGAACTGTATTGACTCATCGAAAGGATTATATATTTTTTCACTTGGGGCTCTAGTAATAACCTTCAGAATGTGCGCTGCTTGCACACCAAAGGCGTTTTTCGATGACAGTCCAGATTGACGATTCACAATCCGGATTCTCGAAAATACGTTTTCTCTGACAATCCAGATTATGACAAATCGTTTTCTGTGACAATCTGACAATCCGGATTCATGCTTGAATTGTCGATTCGAGAATTCTGCAAGGGAGCAAGATCATCGGATCGTCGTTTGTACAGTCTGGGATTGTCGATTCGCTGTTTCTCTGATGAATCAGTTATCTAGGATTACAATCCGGGATTGTTGCGGAAAAACGCCTCAACCTAAAATTCATCCAAACGCAGAGAATATGAATTTTATCAAAAGCCTGCATTTCCATGTATTCGTACGCTACACTGCAAAACGTGTCTCCGTATAAAGATTAAAGTTAACTGCAGTATTTGATACTCGGATTCATCTTATCTCTATTTGGTATTTATCTTATCTGCGTAGAGATAAGGCTAATCCGAGTAGCAAATACTGCAGCTAACTTTAATCTTCATACGGAAAAACTTTTTACAGTGTAAGCTCGGAAAAGTCACGGCTCAAGAAAGTTGGGAAGTGATGATGAAATATTTATATTTGTTAAATGTGCTAATCTTGAATGAATGAATAACATTATTGTGAATATCGCGAGGATAAATAAAACAATATATGCTACAAACATCGGCAATGGCTTACCGTTGCAGTTGCTGAATATTTCAAGCACCGAAGGACAAGCAAATTGAGTTACGACAATTTCATTCGATGAAATCGATTATCTGTTGTTGTTGTATTTTTTTTTTATTTACTTCTTTTCGTGTTGGTGGTTTCGCCCGGTGATTGTTCCCGATGAAAAATGTGTAGCCTGTGCAGTAGTATGGTAGTAGTACGAAAACGTTGTATGTAATACTATGTAATAGCAAAGAATACTATCATTTCATGTGCCTCAGACTGGTCCAGTCTTATGTAGTAGTATCCAGTAGCATCCTGTCTTGCCATAGTAGCACCCAGTCTTGCTAATAGTAGCATATAGTAGTATGCAGTAACACGGTAGCCTTGAAGTAGAAGAATGTAGTAGTATTGTTAGTACTGCATGCTACTTTTTCGTACTTCTTCATAGTACTGTTTTGAGATAAAGTTTTCATCGGGCTGTACTCAGCGTTGGGTCATTTTCGTTTCATTAAATTTTTTTATGGAAGGGTTTTTTGAACCATTCGATGTATTTCGTTTCTCCGGTTGAAACCCTGAAATAATTGTATATGTATATTGTGTTATTAATATTTTTGTATTAGCTACAGTTAAAAAAAAAAAAAAAAAAACTTGAACCTTGTGGATAGCAGAAAAACTTCAGCCGTTTTCGGTTAAACTTTAAAAACAACCAGCTTCCTGTGATTTCAGGTTCGGCCATGAAGAGGTCCTTTGCCAAGAAGGGCGGGAATATCGCTTGAACAAACATCTGCTGACTCAATCGTGTACTGCAAACAAATATGATTCGCAATCATATAGAGTATAGAGAATCATGAGCCTACGTGAACCTAATATTGCTTACCTTACTTATGTCTACATTTAGTCGTTCGACACCTACGAGAGACTATAATTCTGCACTCGTCATCAAACCCTTAATCGTGGTGACAGATGCCGAGGGAGTTGTGACTTGCAAATCCCTGTATACTAGTGTTAAGATCATCCGTTACAGTCAGCTTGAACTGGAACTTAAAAAAAGAGCGTTCTATTTTGTGTACTAAATTCGAATTTCGAGACAAGATAAATATCAAATTCAGATCAGCTGATTTGTCCCTTTACTGTGGTTGAATATGAATGAATGAATGAAAAAATTTATTTCCCATCAAAATTGGGCCGAAGGGACCTAGACAGAGTAACAAAACAGAAAAGAAGAGAAATAAAGAACAACACGCAATAAAACATTACAACACAACCAATGTAAGAGAATACGAACATTAGCCCGTAAATGAGTCGTATAAAACGTAGGATCTGTCTAATGAACTTTCAATCTTTTTTATTCTTGCCTAAATCGCAGTCACAGGATCGGCAAGATGGTACTTTGTACTGATTTTTGTAGTTCCTTCCCATGAGGGGAGGCTCAACAGATACTTGGTATACCGATAGTAGTAGTAGTAGCAGAACAGTTTTATTGAAAATAAACATTTTGTTTTCCATAGCACAACAAAAGCGGGGCTTGCGAGGCTGTGTTAACTTAGTATATACTTACTTCGATAGTAAAGATCTAATATTTTGACATTATGACTTAGAAACAGAAAATGCAATGGCAATGACACTACCCCACTATCTGTACCTAAGTCCTTTTTGGAGGATATTCCAAAAGGAAGACAAGAAAAAGTTGCGGTCTACATATTACAAATATGCGAAGTACCTCCTACGGCTTCCACCATGGACTAGTAACCGTTTTGTGACAAGTCGGTATGGGATTATCGACCCCGATGAAGCGATCATAGCCCAGATCGCCAGATACAACTTATTATTGCTCATCCTTGGGCAACTATTTTGAGGCGATAGTTTTGTCTTTTGAGATCCATTTTGTTCTTTGTTTTTCTTGCGTTAGTGCATTCTCTCGTAGTGTGTTTTTTGTTTTCTTTTCATCTTATACTCCATCTGTTTTCATTTGTTGGGAAATAACTGTATACAGACATACATAGTTCAAGTTCAATGGGTTTATTAATTATTCTCATCCTCGGAGGTGCGGGCTATGGCATGCATTTTGGGTCAAAATTGTTAAAAATGTTGCCGAGAATACTCGAAATGTCGCCGAGAATCCATGAAATGTAGCCGAGAATGCTGTTTTTGTCGCCGAGATTTTTTGTGTGTATCCGAGACTGCAATGTTTGTTGCCGAGAATGACAACTTTGTAGCCGAGATTTTCACTGAAAAACGTGTCGCCGAGAAATACGGATATGCGTTCGAAACCAAAAATCTAGTCCCCGAGATGGAACAAAGTGTCGCCGAGATTGCTAGAAATGTCGCCGAGATTTCGCGTAATGTCGCCGAGATTTCGCGTAATGTCGCCGAGAATGCATGAAAGGTCGCCGAGATTTCTTTGAAAATAACATGCAAGTGAAAAAAGTGTCGCCGAGAATTGGAAAAAAAAATACAGCTTAGAACGAAAAATCTGATTTTTGAGATGGGAACAAATGTAGCCGACTTGGTGGTTGGTGAGGTCCTCCTTAGTGTTCTATTTGTCAGTCCGGAACAAGTGTGATTCTTCGTTGCAGTACACGCTCACTACCACTGTAAGTGCTATATTTGCTATCGCACTCTAGTTGGTATTAGTCTACTCAATAAACAATGTGAATGTGAACAACAGTTGCTCAAAAGTAAGATCCACAAAGAAGTTTCAAAGGAAAGGATATGGCTCAGAGGCAGGGGCGTTGCGAAAGGGGGGAGGGTGCAACATTCGCTAACTTATTCGGTATAATTGCAAGGATTCGGTAGTTACCACGAACATGAAGAGGTCGAGTGAAGAACTGGTAGCAGACAAAAGGACTGATCTATGATTTCATCGATATTCCTTACTTTTATTTGTATCCTAAAAACAAGCTCTTATCAGAAATGTCTCGAAAATTCTGCCTGCGGCGCTTTTCATAATATTCACTATTTTCCGGAAAGGTGCGTCATTTAGCTAGGTTTTAAACCAGTTTTAGGGATCGCGATTTTTCGAAACCCTAAAAGCTAGAACCTGCATGGAAATAGCTGAATTTGGCAGGAAAAAACGAACTTAAAAAATCTCGCCTGCGGCACTCACTTTGTGTGATCACGGCTAGTAATGACTAGTCATACAGTAGCTGCTGCTGCCGGGATGTCACTCTATTCGGTTTCTGGAAGTTCTTAGGATCCTGGAGTTTTGGCTCTGCACCCAACTACGAAAATTCACTTGCGACGCCCCTGCTCCTACTGTGCTAAGAAAGCCAGAGTAAGTATATTCGTTGAAAGAAATATATAACTGAAACGCATTTATTTTACGGATATATCATCAAATAATGTGTTACCACCTTAAAATTTTTGAAATAATGACTTTAGCACAAAAACCTGGTTCTGGGGAGCTTGACTTTGACATGGACGACTGATTTTCTCTTCCATTTAAGTCATCCACCAATAGCCTTGTATACTGGTTAGGGCTAAGGTTCAAGCATAGCAAGTATGATAGTTTGGTTCTTGCAATAGCCTTGTCACATGGTTATGGTTAAGGTTCAAGTCTCCAAACATCGTTTGTATGGTAGTTTTGGTTCATCTTAAAAGGAAATGTCAGGTAAGCAGCAGTTCATAGTATCTCCATGACTGGAAGTGCAAGCCCATCTCAGAACCATGCTTGTTCATGGTTTCACATTCAAATCCAAGATCACAGCTTCTGAGAACTTAACACGTCAGCAGGGCCAGGAATTGGCTCAACCTCACTACTTCCGAACTGTAGTTTCAATGACTTATTAGGACTGTGATAGTTCAACTCAACTTCAGAGACAAGAAGTGGTTTATCTGATAGGTGGAAATAAACAGGAAATTTCAGTCCGGTGATGCAGCTTTTCCACCTCGAAATTCCGGCTTCCTCACTACTACAGATCCCCAGAAGCTGAGGAATATATCCTTTGCATACACGCTCCATGTACTGATTGTCAATTAGTATACTTTTTCCAAATTTTGGCTATCACCCCTTGACTTCATATTTCAGGAAGTGCTCAAAACTGTTCAAAACTGGAGCTTGAGTACTAGTCAGCTGCTCCTGTTGGCTATGGGCACGAATGATCACTGCATGGGCTTTGCCTATTCCTTCTTGCGGACCTTTAATAGCCGATTTCCCACACTGACTTCCATTATCGACAACTGCATCTAACACTTCGGAATCCATCTTCGAATTTCCGATCATAATGGCCGAGGCAGTTATGTTTCTTGATCAATGACTGTGCCCTGGAAAGGAGATCAAGTTGGGCACACATAGCACTCATCAGAAGAAACAATGGTATTCTCAAGTGTTAGGTTAATTGTGAATGTATTTGTGGTAAAACAATTAAAGATTCTTCCTTAAATATCTGATTTTGTGAATTTCTTCTCTGAAAATCAGATATTTAAGGAAGAATCTTTAATTCTTTTTCCACAAACTCATTTGCCAGCTTGAGAGGCTTGAGCCTGAAAAGGACCCTTGCCAAGAAGGGCTGAAGTATCGCTCTTATGAAAATGTAGCTGACTTATCGGTTTGCACCGTACAAGATGATTCGCAATAAGCATGGGCTGGAGGACTATCTACAACCTTCTTTATACTCTTGATGACTATCTCTCTATGCCGATTTAGAATCTCTGGGTACCTGCGGAAGAAATGAAGAAATGGTGCGAAAGTTGCGCTGACTCAGGATTTGAGTCGTTGGGTTTGAGACGTTACGGACACGTTTACTCCTTCTTCCTGAGAATCAGTGGCGTGTTCTGAACTTAGTCATATAGAGTATTATCCCACAACTAAAAGTTCTCCTGCTTTGTGAACTGTTTGCTAATTCAGTCTCAGGCAAGGAGTTTTTAGCAAACTCTTTGCTTCAAAGACAATCTAGATCTGTCATGGAAGAAAAGCAAAAACGGCTCCATAGAGTGGTGCCAGAGAGCCAATGTCTGCAGATACTTACATACAATTCTCAGAAAAAGAGCCATTGACAGTCAAAGGTATTTCAGTCAATTCTGACTCAAACTATACTAAAACATGAGCTACTTGAACCACTGAAAGAACTTTAGATAGGCTGCAATGGCCTTGAACTTCTGACTTTCTGTGGCATATGATGTCCTCCTTAGGGAAACGTAAATACCTCACTAATCCAGTGGGCTGATCCCCCCCCCCCAAATGACACTTCTGATTCTAGGATTCTGAATCTCTGATTCAAGCAACTCTTGGCCTCAGTCTAACCTGAGTCCAAACAATCCCCTGAGCCTAATCTAACCTCATAAACTTTGTAGCAGGCACACTGAAAAAAACAACAAAATAGGTTCGGACAGTAGGGGGTCAAGAGAACATAGGTTAGCTATCCTGCTTTGTAAATGACATCTCGTTTTATCCATGAAATTCAATCCAAGGCCTTTGGAAGACTCTGAGACCCCTCAGTGTGCACACCTTTCGTGGATTTTGAATCCTGGCAATCCCTGAAAAGTGAAACCTGGAGGTACTGAAATCCCTAACGATGTAAGAACAAAGGCTAGCAAAATTCAAGAGAAATCCAGGAGAAATCTCAAAAGAATTCAGACAAAAATTAGTGACATTTTCTTTCTTTATCTCTTCTTATTCTTGACAATAAAAGCGTAATCTTCAATCTAAAAGATTATTTTTCTTTTCATTTTCGGTGGTCTGATTATATTGTCAATAGGATGAACGTCAAAAGTCCCAGCAGACGATTCCAACATAAATTTCCCTTGTCTTTTGAAAAAACTTTAAAGTTCATATTTAAATTGGGTAGTGGGAGTGCTGGGGTCTGGGTCCGCCCAGAGGTCTACTCGAAAATCCTCCTCCCCCCTGGCAACAAAAATCCGTCCGCCCTCCCTGAATGCAAATATATAGGAAAGTAAATATATTATGACAGCGAGTTAATGTAAACTCTATAAAAACAGTCGCCCCAGCGACCCCCCCCCCGGCGAGACGAAAAAACCTCGGGTACCGAACCACCCCGACCAAACCCTCCCCCCAATTTATTTATATGAAAAGTATTTCATAGATAAGGAAGGCCACCATGACGTATTTACATTAACTCGTGTGTCTGTATAGAGTTTACATTAACTCGCTGTCAGAATATATTTAGTTTCCTATATATTTGCATTCAGGGAGGGCGGACGGATTTTAATTGCCAGGGGGGAGAAAGATTTTCGGGTAGACCCCAGGGTGGACCACCAGTCCCACTACCAAAACATGAACTTTAAATTTTTGTTCAAAAGACAAGCGAAATTTATATTGGAATCGTCTGCTGGGACTTGTAATTGTGTTCATCTTATTGAAAATATAATTAGACCACCGAAAATGAAAAGAAAAACAATCTTTTACATTGAAGATTATGCTTTTGGTGTCAAGATTAAGAAGAGATAAAGAAAGAAAATTTCATTAATTTTTTTCTGGCTTCTTTTGAGATTTCTCTTGAATTTTGCTAGCCTTTGTTCTTACATCGTTAGGGATTTCAGTACCTCCAGCTTTCAGGTATTGCCAGGATTCAAAATCCACGAAAGGTGTGCACACTGAGGGGTCTCAGAGTCTTCCAAAGGCTTGGATTGAATTTCATGGATAAAACGAGATGTCATTTACAAAGCAGGGTAGGTAACCTATGTTCTCTTGACCCCCTACTGTCCGAACCTATGTTGTTGTTTTTCAGTGTGCCTGCTACAAAGCTTATGAGGCTGAGAGATTAGGCTCAGCGGATTGTTAGACTCAGGTTAGACTGAGGCCCAGAGTTGCTTGAATTAGAGATTCAGAATTCTAGAATCAGAGGCGTCATTTGGGGGGGGGGGGATCAGACCAGTGGCTTTTGGGGGGTTCTGGAGCACCCCAGGCAAAACAGAATAACATTCAGAAAATTTAGCCTGAATTTGCAGCGGGCAAAAATTTTGCAGCTGTTAATTGTCATCAGTTATAACAAACTACTGTGGGGGCTTCACTCGTAGCAAATTCCTATTATTATGGATGACCTATAAACCTTTGCCTTAAACTTGTAAGAATTGTTGTTACTTTTTCTTGCAATTCACACAGTTTTGCGCATTTATTTGGCCCTGTTGTTTCTTGTCTATTGTTTCTAACCAGTATAATCCTCCAGGTTAGCAAAATATCTGCCAGTCTTATATTTGAGATACTTTTTGGGATCCCAAAACGTAAGCGGATGGATACCTATGACATCGCAAAAGTTGTCCGTCCGTCCGTCCGTCTGCCCATCTGTGAGCACGATAAATCTCGAAGGGAATGAGATATTTTAATGAAACTTGGTGTGAGGATTCTTGGGTCGTCGGACCAGTCAAGTTCGTAGATGGGCTTTGTAGCCCTACATTTAGGGGTGGGGGAGGGGGTTCAAATTAAGGGGCAAATAAAATATTTTGAAGCAGATAATTTGAAAGTCGATTATGACGTAAGAAGACATGCTGAACACGCTGGTGAAAACCATTTTGTCATCGGACAAGTAGTTCGCCCGGAATCTGGCCCAAACCGGAAAGTTTGTTAAAATTAAAAGTTTTATTTTGAGTTGATTAGATGTTCGATTTAGGGCAAGAAGACATGCTGAACACTTATGTGAAAAAATTTTCTACCTTGACATGTAGTTCCCCCCGAATCCGGTCAAAACCGGAAAATTGTTAGAAGCTTAAGTTTTATTTCTAGTTGATTAGATAACCGATTTAAGGGTAAGAAGAGATGCTGATTCCGTGTTTGACAATCATAATTTACCCGGAAATTTAGTTTGACTGGAATCCGGCTGGAGTCGGAAAATTTGTTATAAGTTAAATTTTTATTTGAAGTTGATTAGATGTTCATTATTTGGGAAAGAAGATACCCTGAGTTCGTTTTTGAGCTTTCTTTTTTCGCTGGACAAGTAGTGCTGGAGTTCGGCAGAAACCAGGAAACTGGCAGAAGTGGCAGGAACTTTTTGTCAAAATGGATATGACTTATAGGGGTAAACACACATGCTGAATCCATATCTGAACTTGGTTTTCTCAGATGAGTAGCTATTTGGCCTTTATCTGTTTCTGAATTTTAATTGTAAAAATGTTCAAGGAGTCTGGCTAAGACAAGACGCAGTTGTCTGGATCAGATATTGAATTTTTGGGATCCCATCGAAACCTTTGGTCTTGTTCAACATGCCGAAACCCTTGGAAAGGCCCCTGCGTCTCAGTCCTGTACAGTGACTTTTGTCCCTCTAGATTTCCATGAAACGAGACCTCTGCCTAGAGTAATAAGATCATTCAGACAAAATAATCTAGAAAAAAACTAAGAAGTAGGTGGTACAGGATTCAGGAAGTACGAGTGTCTAAATGGGTGCAGTGCTGTATTATTCATGGGCCTTCCTTCAGTGTCAACTTGATTTGCTAGATTAGTGAGGTATTTACGTTTCCCTAAAGAGGACATCATATGCCACAGAAAGTCAGAAGTTCAAGGCCATTGCAGCCTCTCTAAAGTTCTTTCAGTGGTTCAAGTAGCTCATGTATTAGTATAGTTTGAGTCAGAATCGACTGATATACCTTTGACTGTCAATGGCTCTTTTTCTGAGAATTGTATGTAAGTATCTGCAGACATTGGCTCTCTGGCACCACGCTATGGAGCCGTTTTTGCTTTTCTTCCATGACAGATCTAGATTGTCTTTGAAGCAAAGAGTTTGCTAAAAACTCCTTGCCTGAGACTGAATTAGCAAACAGTTCACTTTCCAAAGCAGGAGAACTTTTAGTTGTGGGATAATACTCTATATGACTAAGTTCAGAACACGCCACTGATTCTCAGGAAGAAGGAGTAAACGTGTCCGTAACGTCTCAAACTCAACGACTCAAATCCTGAGTCAGCGCAGCTTTGGCACCATTTCTTCCGCAGGTACCCAGAGATTCTGAATCGGCATAGAGAGATAGTCATCAAGAGTATAAAGAAGGTTGTAGATTGTCCTCCAGCCCATGCTGACTGCGAATCATCTTGTACGGTGCAAACCGATAAGTCAGCTACATTTTCATAAGAGCGATACTTCAGCCCTTCTTGGCAAGGGTCCTTTTCAGGCTCAAGCCTCTCAAGCTGGCAAATGAGTTTGTGGAAAAAGAATCTTTAATTGTTTTACCACAAATACAGTCACAATTAACCTAACACTTGAGAATACCATTGTTTCTTCTGATGAGTGCTATGTGTGCCCAACTTGATCTCCTTTCCAGGGCACAGTCATTGATCAAGAAACATAACTGCCTCGGCCATTATGATCGGAAATTCGAAGATGGATTCCGAAGTGTTAGATGCAGTTGTCGATAATGGAAGTCAGTGTGGGAAATCGGCTATTAAAGGTCCGCAAGAAGGAATAGGCAAAGCCCATGCAGTGATCATTCGTGCCCAAAGCCAACAGGATCAGCTGACTAGTACTCAAGCTCCTGTTTTGAACAGTATTGAGCACTTCCTGAAATATGAAGTCAAGGGGTGATAGCCAAAATTTGGAAAAAGGATATTAATTGACAATCAGTACATGGAGCGTGTATGCAAAGGATATATTCCTCAGCTTCTGGGGATCTGTAGTAGTGAGGAAGCCGGAATTTCGAGGTGGAAAAAGCTGCATCACCGGACTGAAATTTCCTGTTTATTTCCACCTATCAGATAAACCACTTCTTGTCTCTGAAGTTGAGTTGAACAATCACAGTCCTAATAAGTCATTGAAACTACAGTTCGGAAGTAGTGAGGTTGAGCCAATTCCTGGCCCTGCTGACGTGTTAAGTTCTCAGAAGCTCTGATCTTGGATTTGAATGTGAAACCATGAACAAGCATGGTTCTGAGATGGGCTTGCACTTCCAGTCATGGAGATACTATGAACTGCTGCTTACCTGACATTTCCTTTTAAGATGAACCAAAACTACCATACAAACGATGTTTGGAGACTTGAACCTTAACCATAACCATGTGACAAGGCTATTTCTAGAACCAAACTATCATACTTGCTATGCTTGAACCTTAGCCCTAACCAGTATACAAGGCTATTGGTGGATGACTTAAATGGAAGAGAAAATCAGTCGTCCATGTCAAAGTCAAGCTCCCCAGAACCAGGTTTTTGTGCTAAAGTCATTATTCCAAAAATTTTAAGGTGTTAACACATTTTTTGATGATATATCCGTAAAATAAATGCGTTTCATTTTTATATTTCTTTCAACGACTATACTTACTCTAGCTTTCTTAGCACCTGTGAGCAGGGGCGTCGCAAGTGAATTTTTGTAGTTGGGTGCAGAGCCAAAACACCAGGATCCTAAGAATTTCCAGAAACCGGATAGAGCGACATCCCGGCAGCAGCAGCTACTGTATGACTAGTCATTACTAGCCTTGATCGCACAAAGTGAGCGCCGCAGGCGAGATTTTTTAAGTTCATTTTTTCCTGCCAAATTCAGCTATTTCCATGCAGGTTCCAGCTTTTAGGGTTTCGAAAAATCGCGATCCCTAAAACTGGTTTAAACCTAGCTAAATGACGCACCTTTCCGGAAAATAGTGAATATTATGAAAAGCGCCGCAGGCAGAGTTTTCGAGACATTTCTGATAAGAGCTTGTTTTTAGGATACAAATAAAAGTAAGGAATATCGATGAAATCATAGACCAGTCCTTTTTCTCTGCTACCAGTTCTTCACTCGACCTCTTCATGTTCGTGGTAACTACCGAATCCTGGCAATTATACCGAATAAGTTAGCGAATGTTGCACCCTCCCCCCTTTCGCAACGCCCCTGCCTCTGAGCCATATCCTTTCCTTTGAGACTTCTTTGTGGATCTTACTTTTGAGCAACTGTTGTTCACATTCACATTGTTTATTGAGTAGACTAATACCAACTAGTGTGCGATAGCAAATATAGCACTTACAATGGTAGTGAGCGTGTACTGCAACGAAGAATCACACTTGTTCCGGACTTACAAATAGAACACTAAGGAGGACCTCACCAACCACCAAGTCGGCTACATTTGTTCCCATCTCAAAAATCCGATTTTTCGTTCTAAGCTGTATTTTTTTTTTCCAATTCTCGGTGACACTTTTTTCACTTGCATGTTATTTTCAAAGAAATCTCGGCGACCTTTCATGCATCCTCGGCGACATTACGCGAAATCTCGGCGACATTTCTAGCAATCTCGGCGACACTTTGTTCCATCTCGGGAACTAGATTTTTGGTTTCGAACGCATATCCGTATTTCTCGGCGACACGTTTTTCAGTGAAAATCTCGGCTACAAAGTTGTCATTCTCGGCAACAAACATTGCAGTCTCGGATACACACAAAAAATCTCGGCGACAAAAACAGCATTCTCGGCTACATTTCATGGATTCTCGGCGACATTTCGAGTATTCTCGGCAACATTTTTAACAATTTTGACCCAAAATGCATGCCATAGCGGGCTAAATCAGTTCATAGCGAATGCTCAGCGACGACGGTCGCAGCGCTTGGCTACTCTTAGCGAGTTTTTATCAAAGAGAATGATATAAAATGACGTTATAGTGAGAGTAAAATCGTGTAAATATGAGGAAAACACTCAGTCCATTGTGGACGCCGAGAACCGCAATCTTTACATTTCAGACATAATGCTCAGAGTGGTCAATGTTCCTACTCTCAGACACAACCTTGCCTCTCAAGAAACTAACCAATTACCTTCCTGCACCTTTCCCCAGGGGAAGCCACCCTATCATAAAAAAAGAAATTTTATTATTATTTTATTCTTAAAGTTTCACTGAAAAGCCAACTTATTTTTGTGTCATTTAACTGAATACACTAAATTATTCTGATTCTGCAAAGAGATTTTTTTTACTTTCCACTATCTACTCTAGTTACGACGCTCAGAATATCTACGGCCGTCCCCACAATGAAAATTCTACTATGATGCGGGAAATTTTAATCTAAACACAAACGCAGCTTTTCAGTGGACAGTGGTGAGATTGGTGAAGATTTCTTACTGCCTGAACAAAATAAAGTCATATATCTTCCTCAGAAGGCATATAAGCGCACGGAGGTACCGCAAATCACACGGAAATGAACTATTTGAAAATCGATTATTCGTGAATAGCCGAACAACGAAGTAACGCATTTTTAGCGGGTATTCAAGCCAAATTTAGTGAAAAAGTGACGGATAACTAGATTGTCCTATCCCAGAACTTTTCGGTTAAACTTTAAGCATATTTTTTTTTTTTTTTTTTTTTTTTTACCAGACCTTATTTAATTATTATTCTGTAATGCTAATAAAAAACGGTACATAAACGTTATGACTTGATATGACTTACAAATTCTTAAAAACACCAACAGCAAAAAATGACCAGGTTCATTCCAACTGCTCTCGTGAAGCACAGCCAAAACTAGCAAAAAGCTATTAAGCTCGTCTTGAAAAATGACCAGAACAACCACTACTCGTTTGCTGCATTGAATGTCGTCAATCAGCCCACAAACATAGAGACGACACTCTTGCATGCTGAAACTGATCGGAATTTGTGATAAAAACGGGAAACCATGTTGCTACCAAAATAAATATTCCAGTATCTCTACTTGTCATTCGACGGGCTATGCAAACTTGATGTTGAGATTCCAGAGGTAAAATGAAGTAGTAGATGTAGAGATTCGGTTATGTTTACTTTTTCATCTGCACTTTATTTATTTGTTTCATTCATTCATTCATTTATTTATTTCCTTCAAAGAATATATAATGAGGAGTATTAAAATAAATTAAAAAAACACTGTTACAAATAACTTTCATAAGAATAAATAACAATCGACGTACATTAAACAAAGCACTGTACTTACTTAACTATTAGCTTTTTAGCGAAAAACGGAAACAGATTCTTCAGAATCAGAATATTCTTAGCTTTAGCTACAAAATTATCAAATTTCTGCTGAATTGCCAGGGCAGGATCTTTAACTGAAAGTGAATTAATTAGAGGTGTATTTCTAGCAAATAAAGGGTATCCAAGCAAAAATTTATAGTATTTAAAATAGCACACACGGACACTAGCAATCATACCACGATTAAAACCATTCACCACCACCGCTGGAAAAATGACTATTGGTAAAACAGTTGACGGGTGTTTTTGTTTGTTTCTAGAGACGGGATTTAGAGAGTATAGTTTTTTGTTTTTTTTTGGTGTTTGACCAGGAACCGAGTAAGTGCATAATTTTGTTTATTTTTTCCTTTCTCTTTCTCCCTTTTATCTTATTTCTCTCTCTATTATAGTGTTATGTAGGGTAATTTATCAAAAGGGGTTTGTTGAACCTCTTAACAAGTGTAAACTCCTGGAGGGTTTTGTAGTTCCTAGTATTTTTTCCAATAAACCCCATATATAATCTAAAAAAAATAATCTAATGTAATATGCTTCCTTGGACACTTCTCAAATGTCGGCCGACCTTGGTCTTGTTTTTTGCCTTTAAAACAGTGCAGAGGGAATGATAAGTTAATAACTGTAATGAATAACTTCATTTATCTGTGACCCACTAAAGTTTCAAACAAAAACAAACAAAGAAGTAATCAGAAGAAAAAGAGAAAGAAAAAAGAATTGCAAAGCCAAGACAAGCTAAAAGCTCGACACCAATATAGGAATAAATAAAAATTAAAATAATCAAATGAGGCGATGGTGAGGTTTTAATAATAATATTGAAACGCAAAATAGGACATTGGCCTCTACAGTGTAAATACCTACTACGAGCTGCGTGCGTCAGATTCTCTTTAGCACAAGGAATGAAATAAAATTCGTATTATTTAGCCCGATTTTCATTTTTGTATGTTCTGTTTCTTCTGTTCGAATACTTCGGACGATTAGACGCTTTAATTTTACAACTGAGCAAACATAGGCAACACATTTAAGAAATATGGCTTTAATTTGAATCTATTTACTTTATATTATTGCTTGCACTCAGTATTGTGGGTGTATTTGTTGTCAGGTTTGAATGCAATAATATTATTAATATAATAATATTAATATTTTAATATTCTTCGGCGCCACTCAGCGGAAGAGGACGCTCAAGTGCGTCTACTCACCTGTACCATACCTCTGCTGTGCAGTGATGAACTAACATTCGACGGCATTCATATTCCAGAATCTTGAAAGGCGTTTTTCCGTGACACAGTTGTGGGCCACACACTTCATCAACAAACTCTTTACGGTGGCTCGGTATAACATTCAAATCTTCGTTGTCAAAATTTTTCTTTTCGATTGTTCAAGAAGTTTATAAATCAATCCGTAGCGCCTATGGGTGCATCGTCCCCAACCGAGGGCGCTATGATCGTAAAGCTTTGGGAAATTTGTACAGAACCTTCTGCGCTCCTTCTATACTATTTCGTTCTGGCGTCACTCGTGTTCTGCGAAAGAAGGAGATTAAAAAGATGAGATCATGTTATTCTAAATATGCAAAGCACCTGCTCCATTTGTCGAAATTATGTCATAACCATACATTGACGGAGAAGTTCAGAATTCAAGATGCAAGTGGTACCCTTTTGGATGTTTCCTCATCGCTTTCGAAAAGCATGGACAAACAGGGCCCAACCAGCGCACGACGTCATCCACTGCTTCCTGGCCGAATTAAAGTTGCGTTTTTTTGGACGTAGTTTCGGCGTAGTTTCGCTTAAAAGCCGTTTTATTTGTCCATTCCATTTGCTGTAGTTTCGAACCTGAAACTACGGAGCTCAAACTACAAACTACCTCGCCGACGTAGTTTGGTGTAGTTTGACTTTTCGGAAACAAGAACTCAATAAAACGCAAGTAAGACAAAACAAGAGCCAAACTACAAACTTTGACGAAACAAAAGTGAATCCAATAAAACGCAACTTAAGTGTCTTTTTCTGTGTGTTTATGTGTTTTGTTTTGATTATTTTCTTCATTTACTCCGCTTTTTCAAAATGGCGGGTCATAAATAAATTACTTATTCACTTACTTACTTCCGAGTGTTTTTCGCGGTAACAGGATTGTGTGCGACACAGTCGAGCCACAAGTTGAAACTCACAGAAATGCCGTTTTGTCCATTTTTTTGGCGGTAATTTAAAATGTCTGAGTATATAAATAAAGATCATGTAAAAATCCCAATAAACAGAACCCCGGGTTTTCGTCCTTACCCTTCCATGCAAAAAGGATCTTCAGTTTTATGTCTAAGTACTTGAGAAAGTTTTAAATATCATCACCTCGGCAGTTGTTTGTTGATTTTGAGCCACAAAGCGAGCACGAAAATCTTGTTGGCCGCGACAACACATTTATAGGCGGCACAAAAGGCCGCGGAACACGTTCTTTTCGAGCCACAACCGACCCACAACCTGTTTTTGGGAGCACGGAAAAACGCCTTAAGTGATACCATGTACACTTGATGATTTGAATCGTAAGGGAAATGAAATATTAATTATGAGCCAACGTTTGTTGTTGTAAGTGTCAGTGTAGCAGAAATGGACCTTAAAGGTTTACTAAGGGGCGTATTGTTCGAGTTTCTTACCACGGGTTTTAGACGGTTGATTTGCGGTGCCCTTCTCTGACGGCAGTGGTTCTTCAGTCTTCATCAGCATAATACATCACCTGTGAATAACTAGTCACGAAATATTTTTAAGTTATCGATGTCAACTAGTAAGCTGTTCCACCTTGTTTTGAATGTCGAGTTTCTATATTTATTTTTTTCAACTTATTTATTTTCTATTAGATTTGACGTTAAGCTTTTAGCTTGTCGCCATCATGCTTTAAAATTAACCCGAATAGGCTGAGAGCCGAACATCTAGTTACACTTCACTTATTTCCTCAAATAGGCCTGAAAGCCCGATAAAACTGTGTTACTTCTTTTTTCCTCTATTCACAGACATCGATTTCATGGAATGAATTTATTCTTTCGGAATTGTGGTACCTCGGGTGTACTTGTCGTTCTTTAAATTAAATATTCACTCAGCAAAAAAGGTAAGCCATCACCGAAAAATAACAGTCATGTATCAAAACGACATATCATCACTTCTCTACTATTTCATCCGTGAATTTTCTAGCTAAGCGTCGATATTCGGTTTCATCGAAGGAGCTTATTCTTTCGGATTTATGGTACTCTGTGCTCTTGTCCCTCTATGCTTAAAATATTCAGCAACTACAAAGGTAAGCCATTACAAAAATAACCAGTATAACACAAAGACAGATCATCATTTACCTACTTTTTGACTTTTTCGTCCGTGAATTTTCTAGCTTGGCGTCGATACTCGCTTTCATCAAATTAACTTATTCTTTCGGATTTGTGGTACCTCCGTGTATTTGTTCTTCTATGAATGAAATATTCATCAGCTACAAAGGTAAGCCATTACCGAAAAATAACAGTCATATATCAAAACGACATATCATCACTTTCCTACTATTTCATCCGTGAATTTTCTAGCTAATCGTCGATATTCGGTTTCGCCGAATGAACTTATTCTTTCGTATTTGTGGTAGTCTATGCGCTTGTCCCACTGTGCTTAAAATATTCAGCAACTACAAAGGTAAGCCATTACAAAAATAACCAGTAGAATAAAAAGACATATCATCACTTTCCACTTTTTCATCCGTGAATTTTCTAGCTT
The DNA here is from genome assembly GCA_023053575.1 of Branchinecta lynchi. Lineage (NCBI taxonomy): Eukaryota > Metazoa > Arthropoda > Branchiopoda > Anostraca > Branchinectidae > Branchinecta > Branchinecta lynchi. Next base: position 9,656,881 of record JAKZAP010000015.1, read on the forward strand.
AGCGTCGTAATCGGTTTCACCGAATGAACTTATTCTTTCGGATTTGTGGTACCTCTATGCGCTTATCTCTCTATGCTTAAAATATTCAGCAACTACAAATGTAAGCCATTACAAAAATAACCAGTAGAACAAAAAGACATATCATCTCTTTCCTACTCCGTTCAGAGGACTTAACTTCCAATTTTCCGATCTTAGCGTCCGTCACACATGGGAATGCAATCTTCTGTCGAATCACATATTCAAACAATGTTTGCAACGGATATATGTCAGCTAGGACCCTTGCCAAGAAGGGCCGAAATATCGTTGATGAAGAATCGTAGCTGAAGCATATCCGTTGCAAACATTGTTTGAATATACGTTTCAAAGTCAGCTTGGGCTCAAAGTGTATCTTCTGTTGAAATTCAGACGCATCTGGATGAATTTTGGGTTGTTGTGCAAGCAGCGTACATTCTGAACGCTATTACTAGAGCCCCAGGTGAAAAAAATACAAACTCCCTTAGATGATTCCAAATAATTCAGTGTATTCAAATATCACATGGAAAATTGAGCTGCCTTTTCAGTTAAACTTTAAAGATGTTGCCATGCGACAGAGGGATGTTTGAAGCCTAAAGTCTTTCGTCCTGACGGTGGGTATGATAAAGGGTGGGTTTGTCTGAAGAACAAGCTGGATACTGGATTAGATTCAGAAGTCTACCTCTGGCTTCTGACTTTTAATGACTTTGTGCAACAACGGAAGGTTCACGACCTTGATACTTTTACTTGATACTTATTTTATTAATGAACACAATTTAACTCTTTACTATTTACATCTACTGCACTAATGGAAAAACCTACGTTTTTGCTAGCGTGCAGTAATCAAGGTGAACCATTTTCTAAACACACCAACAAACAACATAATAAATAAGTAATAAAAAATAATAACAAACCTCAAAAAACAAAAAAAAAGCAGAACAAACTCCTTCACCTTATCACCTCCAAAATAAACATATACCTCCCAACAACCCTACTCCCACCCTACCACCTAAAACAACTAACTAAAAAGAACAAGTATAAAGACCAATTATCAGTTACGAGATGAGACTGATCGTCCAAAGAACCACGGAAGTTTAATGAAGCTCCTCCTTCAGAATATTTGGTTTTCAAAACCTTCAGTAATTTGATTGTTTGTTTTTTTCATTAAATTTACCATTTGTTCAAGAATAAAAGATGTGTCTCCAAAGCTCAATGAATGCTATCGAACCAGAAAAGACGAAGAAGAAGGTTAACTCTGGTGATTTTGTGTCTAACCCTAAGTAACAGTGTTGAATCGGGAAGCTTTGAAACGCAGATTTGAAAGTGTAACCAAGAAATTAATACCGTCTCGTATCCCAGGGGGGGGGGGGGCAAGTCGGATGATGTGACACCAACAGTGACGCTCCCGGTCTTGCACCCCCGTTCGACAAATACACCGCATACTAAGAGTATCTAGCTTCTATAAACGGTCGGTGCAGAAACAATAGGTTACAGCAAGGCTTTGGATGTTCAAATTTGTCCGTGAAGAAGGAAAATGCTTACATCAGAACCAGGTTCCTCTCTCTAAACACTTTAAGACGTGGGGCAGGACACCTGTTACAATTTTCTTCTACTTTTTTCGAGGGGTTCTCCGTGAGCCCCGACTGGGTTCAAGGTTCAAGGTTATCTTTACACAAACAAAAATCTATCACTATCACTTTCCGCTGCTGAGAGCAGAGCTCGAGCGCATACGAAAAAAAATAAAACCAAATTAACTTAAACATGAAGAATCATACCCAATAACATCCATCGACTAAATAATCATATAACTAACGGAAAGCAAGGCCAAGGGCAGTCACAATTAAACAAAAACAAATATAAAAATAATAAATAAAAGTAGACAAAAATGGGAATATCGATAGACTTTATATAAATAACAAAATGAGAAAACCGGAAAGTGAGAGTCACTTACTGAACTTCTGTAATTCTCGGTCAGCATTCTTCTAAGCCTTTAGAGCAGCTATTCCTACCGTTAAATCCATAATTAACTTGACACTCTCTCAGTGAAGAGGAACGAGATACCGAAGACAGAACCTGGATCTTTCGGTAACAACCCGAGGCATTACAGTAAGTGCAACGGGCACTTACTGTAAAGCCATTTTGAGAGTGAGTAACCGCTCCACTTCTTCCTTAAGATTTGACAGGCAGAACCCCTGTTCTGATGTAATTATTCTCCTTTTTGTTAATTGTTCTCCGTTGCGTTCAGAACATTAATTTCTATCGACTGGTTTCTCCTGTAATTATTCTCCTTTTTACTTGTTGGGTTCAGACTGGTTTCTCCCTTGTTATCCACGATATCATTCAACCTTGTTAATTACTATTTCGAAACTTCATTGATTCCAAAGTGTGCAAAAATCAGTTGTTAAAACCATAATGTCTGTCAATCCACACTAATAATTTTCTAGACACTAATTGCCCAAATAATCGCTGCTTTAAGGCTACTGTGCGAACACGCGTCATTCTGACTGATTATACTTGCAGAGCTATCGCGAAGGCTAACTATAATTATTAACCACTTGGCAACGTCGCAGCAGCTCTAGCATGCGTTTACTATATAATTAGCATATACCGGTATCTTGATGATAGGGATTATACCTGATTCGACAACCACGTTTTAAACAACTATCATGTCCTAACTTCCGCTAACATGATTGTGGGCTATTATATTCCCATTTCAACTCCCTATACTATTATCTGGATGTGTAACAAGTGTTAGACTAGATGTGTTTATTTTGCCGCCTTGAAGCGACAGAGGGGCATGGGCTAAAGAATTATAGGCAACAAAATTGTTCACGGTGCATCCAAGGAGGTTCCACTAAAAGGGTATAGATATAGTGTGGAAAACTAAGAGAGGCAAAGGGTGTTCTCGTCCTTGGTTGGGGAGCAAAATAACACTAAGGAATAGCGCCAAGACCTATGCTTTCCATGCTTGGCAATCGGGACATACGCGACTACGCTTGTGGCATTTAAAGCGAGACAAACTTGTAGGTTTAGACATTTTTAGTAAAGCTAAGAAGCGATCTGCACACATCGAGGAAACAGTGGAGGTTGTATCTTTTTTTTGCTCTGTTCAACATATTAAGTTATTGTAGCCAGCGCTGGTGCACGACTGATTGAATTTCGGTACGGACGTTTTGCATCACTAGTGGTGCTAGTGTCGCTGCTATTCGAGTGTGTGTCATTTTTTAAGTATTGATTTCCGTATTATTTTGCTCTGCTTGGCTGACCTCTTTCTAAGACATAGTTCAGTATATCGTCCGATGTTTAAGTAAAGTCGATTGACTATTCGACAGTCACGTTTTACTTTACTTTTCTTTTTTTAAAGCTTTTTCTGTTTTCTGTATAGTCGCTTCTGGATATTAACAAATTTTAAACTTGGCGACTCAAATGGACAGAATTATTTCGAACTTCTTTCCCTTACGATTTGCTTGGTCGTAACCACATAGAATGAAACTATCTAAGTAAACAAAAATCCTTTTGAAGAGAAGAAGTAAGTCTTGTCTTATTGAAGTTACGTCTTCCAGATTCTCATGCTTTGGTCGGGTTCGATTCTGATCAGGTTCAGATATTTTCTTGTCCACGTAAATGATGAAAAAAGACCGATTGTGATTACGGTTAATACAGAAATTCTATGACAATAAATCTTTAGTGACTGAAACTACACAACGGGCGGGGCAAATAAGGAACTGTTCGAGGGGTTACGCACTCTCGGGCACTTGATGAATACCCTCACCCTGCACCGACAAAGCGCTTGCCAGCACCGGTCGGCACCAGCCGAAACCAGTGGTGCCGGCCATAGACGATTCCTCTTTCAACGCCTCTAAATATGGCAATTTTAGTATTTTAACAAGTGGCAACCGGTGTCAGCACTAGGCATTTATTGTAAAGAAAAATCGAGAATAGGCAACTCCGCGGAAATGGCCTGTTTGCTGTCATGGATATTTTAAAAGCCAAGTGTTTCAGCTTTTTTTTTTGGTCCAGAAGGGCCTGGATAAAGAGAACCAAATTCAAATAACAATACGTGGCTTTGATTAGAATTTATTAAGTTTAACTGTTTAGGCTACTTAAACTGTTCGGTTAAAGTTTGAATGAAAAGCAGCTTCTTTTGATGTGTTGAATTTGAAGACATTGAATTATTTCGACTTTCCTAAAGGGTTTGGATTTTTCACGCTGGGCTCTAGTGGCAACGTTCGGAATGTGCACTGCTTGCGGATTGTTTGCCCCGACGCGGATAATTTGAATTTCAACCAAAGTGCACATTTAATGGCTAACTTAGAGTAGCTCAGAAACGTTTAGTTCCATATTGTACTTAGACCACTTTTGAAGAATACCCGGAACTGAGCGTGACAAAAAAAAGTTGAATTCCGGCAATCATTTACATTGTAGTCGAAAATTTCATGCATAAAGAATCACAGAGATACCACAGTCCGAAGGAAAGGTTTGTTCGATTAAAATCGCTTATACTGATAGTGGAGCTAGGCGGACCCCCCCCCCCCCCCCTCCCCTCGGCCATACCCCCGTCACCCCCCCCCCCTGGTACGAAAACTTCCCTGGTGAAATCCTCCCGGTGCCAAATCCCCCTCCCCCCCCCCCCCCCCCACCCGTTGCGACTCCCTCCCTCGCCCTGGCAAAAACCTTCGGGGTACCAAATCCCCCCTTGCCACTCCACTCCCTCCTGAATGCATATGTATACATAGGCAACTATAAAATCTTATTAGAAACTGCAGTTTTGACCACGAGCACCGAAGGATTTTCCCCCCATACGCGAAGTAAATGTAGATGCATAATTGCGGCTGGCTGGACCTCAAAATAGAATTTTTCGTAAAAAATATGTTTTTATCTCCCAAATTTTGTCTACATGTCTAAACGTGATCGGGAGGAGTTTTGCTCGGGGGGGGGGGGGGGTCACCAGGCGGGTTATGTCCGGGGGGGGGGGGAGCCGGAGCCCATATTTCCTAGGTTTGAATTTCACCATATATTTCGGCGCCGTTCAGAATTAGGCGACATGCGAAACAAAATAGCATTTCAGTAAACATATGAGACCACACTGGGAGTTTCGGAGAATTACCACGGGTGTCATATAGAGCTTGAGTGTGTCATAGGCTTGCTAGCTCTCCCTTCTGCAAAAACATGGTTAGGCACAATTCATGCGTGATATCAGACGTGGGCTCAAATGAATTCCGACCTACGAGATGCAAGCAGCCAAGCTTTTTTTCCGCCCACCAGAAATCATCTAGGGTTTCAGTGGGTCTTGTAATCATCCAAAGTTTGGTTTCGGGTAACCAATTAATGCTGTTAGCAGGTTACGGATAAAAAGTCAAGTTGGTTCTATCAGGGGTATTTTCCAATTTATTTTTACTGATGCTATCAAAACTTTGTAATTTACCAGGAACAAGAAAAGCTGGAACCTGAAACTCTGGTCCTTCCGCTTTGTTTTTCGAATGGGAGTGAATAGCATATACGATGTCAAAAATCGGCAACCACACACGAATGTATTCCGTTGGAGCAGAACGTATCATCTTTTTTTACTACTCAGTGATAAATTATAGAAGAACGCGAACAAATATTTTGCCTTTTGTTCACTGACTAAATGATTCTAGGTTAGTATCGAGTTATTGTGTACATTTTATTTGTTATTGTTATATTTATATATTTCCTTTTGATCATTCCGTCTAGGATGGGCCAGGATAATAAGTAGTAATTTCTTGCTCCCGCTAAAATCATGATAAGTACTTTATCCTGTCTTGTTTCTCTGGAACCAATCATGATTACTTATTCATTCATTCATTCATTCATTCATTTATTTATTTCCCTCAAAGAATATATAATGAGGAGTACTAAAATAAATTTAAAAAACACTGTTACAAATAACTTTCATAACAATAAATAACAATTGACGTACATTAAACAAAGCACTGCACTTACTTAACTATTAGCTTTTTAGCGAAAAACGGATATAGTTTAACCGAATAGGCCTAAGACCCGACAGTCTAGTTACACTTCATGTTTACCTAAATAGGCCTGAAAAATCAATAAAATTAGTTACTTCGTTTGTCCACTGTTCACAGATAATCAATTTCATCGAATTAACTTATTCTTTCGGATCTGTGGTACCTCCATGTAGGCTACTTGCCCTTGTATAAATGAAATATTCAGGCTACCAAGGTAAGCTATTACCGAAAAATAACAGTCAACAAAATGCACATCATCATTTTCCTACATTTTCATCCGTGAATTTCCTAGCTTAGCGTCCGTAAAACACGGGAATGCTGGCTTTTGTTAGAATTAAAATTATCCGCTTCTACGTGAATTTTGGGTTATCGCGAAAGCAGCGCACGTTATTACTAGAGTTATTAACGTTATTACTAGAGCCGGAATGAAATAATACAAAATATGTTAGATGAGTCAAAATAATTCAGTGTATTCAAATACCAGATGTAAAAATAAACTGCCTTTTAGAACTTTAAGATAATAGTGACCAAATCACTTCAGACCTGTCCAGATCAGGGGCGTCACGACTGGGGGGGGGGGGGGGGGGGGATGCCGCGGCTTTTCGGTTTTTCTGAAAATTGGTTGATTTTTCGCCAAAATAGTCGGTTTTTCTGAAAATCAGTAGATTTTTTTCAAAAATATAATTTTAGTTGTGAAAAACACGCGTTATTTCTGCAGATACAAGTCGGTAAAAATTACCAGCCAGTCGGTAAATGCCTCGTCCCCCCCCCCAAAACATTTAGAGGCTCTAGTTTGTCTAAGGGGGAACGCAACTATCCTGGGGGGAAAAAGGAAATATCTAGGAAAAAATAGGGTTCTTGATGGCCCTTACTCCTACACCATGTCTAGTGAAATTGATGAGAATCTTTTACATTTTATGTGTGAATGTGGTGAGTTGGGGGGATTAAGGGAACAAATGTTTGGGAGGAGTGTTTCAGGGGAGGAAGGGATAGTAAATTTGATTGGAGATAAGTGCTTCGCAGTAACAAGAAATCTGGCGGTGTCCGTCCGGTTGGCAGCGAAGCATGGGTACGATCTAATGTAAGTGCTATTAAGTTATATCTAGAATATTCGTTTTGCTTGTATTTTCCGTATGCTTAATCTTGATTGTTATATTCCTTGTGGTTCCTATGACCAGTTGGCTTTATTGCAATACCTATCTATCTATCTTTGTAGTTTTAGGGATTCAAACTAAATTGAAAGTATTCAGAATAAGTATTTTAAAAAAGTGAATTCAGTAGTTTGGTTTTACGTTTTTACTATGGGCAAATAGAGAAGGAAGCATTACCAGTCGACATGAATGATTGTTGCTTATATAACTGCACCTTTTCTCTAAAAATCCGAACATTAGTGAACTTTACTTACCAACTATTAGTCGCGTTTTTTGCAATCGCTTGGAACGAAAGTTACCGTTTTTTGCGATCGACTGTCGACTGGAGGTCCAGTCGATCCGTTTTTTGTCGCTTGACTGGAGATCGACTGGGAACAAAGTCAACAGTCGATCCGATGCACCTTTCTCTTGGAGGTCCAGTCAAACTTGGTGCCAAACTTTGAAAACTGAAACATGTGGACCCAAAAACGTACAATTTACACCTCAGGAAGCGCCAGTACTGCAGCAGTTTCAGAGACTGCCGAGAGAAGAGCCGTGGGGATGGACTGATTTATTGGCTGATTTAGACCGTTTTTCGAAGGCTTGTTGTCGCTCCCATATCAAGCGACAAAAAACGGTCAACTGGATGAACCCGGGAACAAGTCCCAATCGCCAGTCGATCTGTAAAAAACGCGACTATTGTAGCCATAGTCAACCTTTTACCCCAATCAGAGCAAAATAACACTAAGGAGTAGTGTCAAGACCTATGTTTTCCATGCTTCACAAGCAGGCCATATTCATTGCGCCGTCCACGACGCTTGCGGCATTTAAAGCTAGACAAACTTGCTGGTTTACAAATTTAAAGTAAAGCAGAGGTACGATCTGCACACACCAAGGAAACAATGGAGGCTGCATCTTTTTTTTGCTCTTTTCAGAATATGAAGTTATCGGAGCCAGCGCTGTTGAACGGCTGAATGAGCTTAAGCAGGGACGTTCTCTATCGCTTAGTTTTGCTAGTATCGCTGCTATTCGACTGTGTGTCACTTTTTTAAAGTGTTGGGCTACTCTCTAGTGTTATTTTGCTCTGACCCCAATTCGGTCCTCTTTCTCACCGATTTAGTAATTAGTCTTCAGACCTGCTTGATTTCACTGCCCCTTCCTGGCCCAACTTTTCTTGAAAATGTAGCTGATTTTAAGCAACAATTTTAAAAGAGCACCATCAAGATTTGAAAGAAATAAACCTCAAATATTATTTTGATTACTTTTTGCTCGCTTACTAGCTAAATATTTTGCTTTTGCTTTGATTTTTGTGTTCAGGCCATATATGTGGCCATAAAATAGCAAGTCTTGGTTTGAGGATTCTCGACAGTAGGTGATCCGGACATTGCTGAATGGAAGTGGTGATTTATTTTTGTTGGATTTGGTAATTTAAATATTAATCTGAACGTCTTCCACAAAATCGGCTTTGCCGTTGTATTGATTTTGATTATGGGTGTTTGAGTGAAGAAAGCTGATTTGGAGTGAGTTGAAGTCTCAAAGTGTATAAAAAAAAAAAAAAAAAAAAAAAAAAAATCAATAGATCTTGATAATACGATGTCCGTCTTGCATAGGTGACCTGTTGTCACATATTGAGACGGGCTAGGTTTAAGAATATGTTCAACTTGTTGTTGTAGAAATGTTGAAGAAGTAAATTCCTTCCTTCCTTCCTTCCTTTGAGCAACTGAATTGAACTGGAAGAATTGCTTTCGAATGAATTTGAAACACACAACGTTAAAACTGTGATATTGTCAAACTTATGCTTCTTTGTTCCTGCACTCCCAGGCTGCCAATGGTTGGTGGAGGATATCGATTTCAACTAGAAATCGGTGAGAGCTTCATTTCTGCATGGCTGCTCGGGCTCGGCGTCGGCTTAAACATTCTTGTCCCATTTGTTCCTTAGTATCAGCAAGAATAAATAAGGGGAGAATTGAACTCGCATAACCTCGATGTCAGCAAGCCGAGTCTTTTTTTTTCCGATTCTTATTCACCGGGGGTGGAGCCTGGGTGGAGCTTCACGTGTTGCCTCTTGCAGTATTAAGAGATACCTCTAGATAAATGATGAAGAAGCAGTCAGAAAAGGCGAGTAGTTCAAACTGTGCTGATTTCTGCGGAATTATAAAAATGGAAACGACTTTCAATCTCGAGTCAGATTTGTAATTATAAGGTCATTTTATCACTTTCGCAAAGACTTTGACGCCCAAGAGAGCATATGCTCAACGAGCAATTAAGCAACACTGAACAATGCATTTAGTTCAGATTCAATAGGATTAGTGTTAACACTTGTAATTTTATCTAGTCTTGTCAGGACTGTGAAGAATCGCCTCTGGAAAAGGTATAAAGCTTGGAAAACTTTAGCAATTTAGCTGGCGAAATGTAATGGAAGAGCTATTATGTTTTGTTTCTAGGTTGTACTCTCTGCATAAAACTTTGTTCAGAAATTTTATTTTGTTTGATTGCGAAGAACAGGTGTATCCAAAGTATTTCCTTATTTTAAATTAATATTTGATTATTATGATTGATAACTATAGGGCTAAGATATCGTTCAAACGTTTATATCTGTCAAACAACTTATTATTCTTGGTCAAATTGTATATCATTATCTCGGGTAGTTGCACTATACATTTGGCTCAGTTAAATTTAATGAATGTTTTTTTGTGACGAATACAAAAAAAAAAGGTAAATCGTTCTTCTCACGTCTCTTGGGACGGAAATTCTAACTGACTTTCACAACTTAAGATTAAAAAACATTTTGAAGTACGTCCTTCCTACTTTAAACTTGAATGGTGTTTAGTACAAATTTCTTTCGATCCCATTTTGCCTTTATTTTCGTCATCCTTGAATATAGAGAAATGCCCGACTTCTATCATGTCACTGTACAGTATCCCGTAGCCCTTCATATCATTTCTTCAAACTGGTGATTGCTACGATTTGTTGGAGGGAGATGGGCAAAACGTCTATCCGTTTCAGTTTATTTTGAATTCTGTGCCTTTTCTTGACACGAAGAACGGCGATCAGAAGAATTAGCGCCAATAATTACTCTGTGGCCGTGACAGGAGCCGAGAGCAGGTACTTGAAAATCGGGGAAAAGATGCTTCGCTTGATTCAAGTCTTCTCAATACTCTTGATGACTATCTCACCTTGCCGATGCAAAATCTCCGGCCTCTCTGGGTACCTAGCGGAAGAAAGGCAGAAATGATGTCACGTCTGCCCCCACAGATCGCCGTGATTGGATAACGCAGGATTTGAGTCTTGAGTTTGATTCGTTACGGAGGGCTTACTCCTTCTTCCTGAGGATCACTGGCGTTTTTTGGACTCAGTCAGATAGAGTATTCACCCCTTATTTATCCTTGGTATCAGGTAGACCACGAAACTTCTCAGTTTGCTCATGTAAGGAATGACAATATAATGTAAGATGAGATTTGTTCCATAAAAGTACAAAGGGTCATGGGAACAACAAAACAAAAGCCCATAACCTCAACATCTATTTGCACACAATCTTCCCAGTGACTCATACTTTCCTTTCTTGATTTTCGCACACATTTGTGTTAAAGTTTAGCTGATGAATTACACTATTTCTTCCTTTTTTTTTACATTAATCAGCACACTCTCCAGCCTACATTGTTTTGATCTTTTCAAACTAGTCGATATGTTAGTTTATTTAGTAACTGTAATCAAAGATTGAGTAATTATAGAAAAAAAGAAGAAAGAACATAAATGACAATAACACAAACTTCCAACCGAAAAACTTTTTGTCGAGCAGCTGTGTATTAAATATCTTCCTTTGACCTACGGTCAGATATATTAGGTTAATCTTCACACAAAAAGTTAGCGGTTTATATTAACCTCTGTGTGGCGGTTTGGATGCTGGTAATGACGACTAGGATACTATGCATGGTTAGGGGTTAATTGTAAAAGTCTAACGGAAAAGCCAACTTATTTTTTATCATTTAACTGAATACACTGCATTATTTGGTTTGATTTTTTTTTTTTGCTCTAGTATTATATGTAGAATATCCATGATCGTCCCTACAACGCAAAATTCTACCATGACGCAGAAAATTTGAATATGAATAGGCCTACAGACGCGGCTTTTCAGTGGCTAATGATCATCCAGTGAAGGAAGCTCATAGCGTGAACACTTATTTTTTTTAGACCGTTTTCGTCAAGGTACAAGCGCAAAGAGGTACCACAAACCTTTCAGGAAAATTCCACTATGTGAAATTCGGTTGTTCGTGAGCAGTGAGCAACGTAGTAACGCATTTTCATCGGGTCTTCAAGCCTCTTTAAGTGGATAAGTGATGGGTTGCTAGAGTGTCCTATCTCAACCCTTCTGTTAAACTTTAGTAGTCCTGTTCTGAAAAAGTTAGAACAGCTAGCTAAAAACAGTTAACAGTCATATCTCGGTCGATATCGTAACAAATCTTTCGGGTTGTCGGCAGAACGTCCCCATTCGAAACGTCCCCTTGACAAAACCTTCCCACGACAAAACGTCCCCGTGGCATAATAAGTTCAAACAAAAAATGTTCTTGGAATATAAAATTTTGAAAACCATGGTGGGTTGACTGACTACTTCAGCATTTGATCGATAGTCAGGAAACAAATCAAAGTGTTGCTCCCGGCTATAGCCATTTCTTAAAGAGGGCGCAAGATTTAGTAGTTTGTTAGTCGTTTTATCTTTTATTGAATTGGTTTATTTGTGTGTTATTTTACGCTGCGATATAACTCACTGATTTCGCCTTTGTTCGATATTTAGTTTGGTGATATTTATTACTAAAGAATTTTATCAAAGGAACAAACCCGTTGAACCTAAATGTGCTAGGTCTCTCTACCTTACTAATCGTTCCATCCGCTTTTGTTTCCTCGCTTCCCATGTCATTTTTATCCAGTATTACGGAAGTAAGCTTATTTTTTTATTTTTCTTGTTTGACTCTCTTTGAGCGTCAGCGGGCTTCCCCTTTCTCTGAGGAGCTCATTGGTGCTCCTCAGATTGTGCATGTTGCTTCAAACGACTTAGAACTGATCAGTTACGAGTCAATTGCAAGGCATATTAAAGTGTATATTTTAATTGGAAAGAATACTTTTGTGAAGCAACCGGTCCCGTGTCCAATCTTTCCTACTGGTAAGGAATATTCCCGCATCAGTATAATGCATACTCTGAAGCTGTTTTACCTCGATCATGCACTTGATGACCGAGGCGAACTTAAAAATCTATACTTGGGGACGTTCCCCACGGGGACGTTTTGCCTTGGGGACGTTTTGCCACGGGGACGTTTTGTCATGAGGACGTTTATGACGGGGACATTTTGCCGGGGATGTTTGTCCAGGGTTCTTTTTGTTATGGGGACGTTTCGTTGGTAAGCCAAACGTTCGACGGCCATTTAAAACATCAGTCTTGCTGCGCTCGGTAGATATTTTACATCACCTACCTCGCCTTCGGCTTAGATAGGTTATTTTCGATAGCTTTTTTCAGATAGGTTTTTTTCGATGTTATTGTTCGATGTCAATCTCGATGTCGGAAGTTAACCTTTAATCACTTTTTTCAAAGAGGTGTGAAGTCCATATCATCCTCTTACTTACGGTCAGTTATATTACGATAATCTTCGCGAACAAATTTAGCGGTAGATATGATTTCATATCAACCTCTAAAGAGGATGATATAAAGTCATATCACCCTTCAGAGAGGTTGACGGTCAACTTCGACGTCGGAAACTTTAATAAATACCCTTTTTAATACCTTTCTTTAACTAAATAACCTTTCATAAATCACTGAAGACTTAGGCCGAATGGAGTAGGCGCTCACTCCTTTCTATAGCATTATCGATAATAGGTAGGACATTTTTTTTCCAAAGTAGTAACCAACTTCCAGCAAAAGAACATAGATTAAAACAAAACAATCATCCTTACCAATATTTAAATGTCTCATTTCACTTTACTCCTGTTCTTGCTCGAAAATTATTTCTGTGTAGGAGAAGAATGTTTCATGCCTGAAATCCTAGGCTGGTTATTGATGGTGTAAAAGAGGTTGTTCAAAGATTTGATTAGGATTAATACGTCCAGGTTTGTATACGGGCTTTAAGTGTACGGCCTCCAAGATCGAGGGAGATATACTAGTTTTAAGGATTTACGGGAAGATAAAGTACATTGTTTTATTTTACGATCGCTGTAAAATTCGACCAGAACAGAGAGATTATTGCTTCTGCAGCATGCACGTGATTCATTGACACGGTTGCGAATCCAATTTAAAATTCAACAGGACATTAGGCTCCTGGCGTATTATTTGATGGTTAGAAGTAAACAGGGCCGTGTCCAGGAATGAATTTCGGGGGGATGAGGGTCTCCCATGGGTGTGACGGGTAAAACAAGAACAAAGGTCAGATGTTAACGCCTGCGGAAGAAAAAAATATTATGTGTATGTCTTGGGTGGGCGGAATCCACAAACCCCACCTGATCCTCGTTTTTGTTGCAATAGCGCTGCCGCATCGCTGCTGCAGCACTTCTTTGCTTTTGCATAATATGCGTTTTTGGATTTACTTTCTTCTTGGTTGAAGCGGCAGCGCTGCAGCATCTTGCAGGGAATCACGGACTTGGTCAGGGACGAAGTCCGTGATTCTCGAGAAGCGCTGCCGTCTTCCTCGCAAGCGCTGCAGTGCAAAAACGGATGTAGAAAGAATCAGTCCCGAATCAGCCGAGAAGTGGACCGGCAGCATGCAACAAAAACGGGGCTCTGGATTCTTCCGTAGAAGTAAAGTTGAGTCAAGATGAGTGTTGTTTGTTCGTGGACTAGGAACAAATTACAATAATAAGTTACGAAGAGATTCGTTGAAATGGGGCGAAGATGAGGCCGGTTACGATCGTTCCCGGATCGTTCCAGTCCTGTTTTCGACTAACACTCGAAATGCCCACGACTCAAAATGCCCAAGATTGGATAGATTTGAGGTTTTCAGTCCGTAATTAGGCATGATTGAGCGACGGGAGGAGTAGACCGAGTATCAGAATGACGATAATCGTTTGATGAACTTGTATAATCTCAATTATAAATACAACATTGTTTTATTATTATTTACAAGAAACTTTTGTAGCCTATTGCGTTGTGGTTAGATGCCGCAAAAGCGCTGTGCTTTCTTGAGGAAGCTTCTGACTGATACTGAGCCCCCTTGGAACTTCTCTTTAAGTGCTTAAATTTGCTGGTCTTTCCGGACTATTCTTCGGTTCTTTCGTCTGAAGTCGGCTCCAGCACCGATCTGGAGGAGGTCTGATTCCATCTCGTCTTGGATGGTCTGAGCTTCTCGCAGAAGTCGAAAAAAACGTGGTCGGGCTGTAATTCGTCTGTTGAAGACTCGGTGCCAGGCCTCAATGTAGTTCGTGGTCCGAGGTCCGTCATTATCATGTTGATTCCAGGTTTTAGGTGGAAACGTAGAACTCGAACTTAGCCAGGTATCTAGAACTGTCGGCATTTTAGGCCGCCGGCATTTCGTGGTCGTGGGCATTTTTGGACGATATTAGCCTCCCCTGTGACCACTTTGAACTGTCGCCATTTTAGGCCACCGGCATTTCGTGGTCGTGGGCATTTTGAGTCGTGGGCATTTTGATCGTGGGCATTTTGAACCGTGGGCATTTTAATCGTGGGCATTCTAAGCGTGGACATTGTGAGAGTGGTCGAAAAGATCGTGGTGATTTTGGGAACCACCCCTGTTTTCAGTTTCGTTTCATATTCCCGCATAATCAGAAAATTATCGCCTAACTCTTACCATTTTTTTTTGGCATAAGTTACGATCGTTAAAGTTTAACTGAGTAGTGCTCAGAAATGGTCTAGTTACCCATCACTTATCCTCTAAACAAAAATTGAAGATCCGACGAAATTGCGTTAGTTCTTTGCTTCGTTATTCATATTATCGATTTTAATCGGATGAACTTCTTCTTACGGATCTGTGGTACCTCTATGTGCCTGTTCATCCACGCCTGAAATTTTTGGCAACTACAACGGTAAAGGACGACAGCAGGCTTTCTTTAGAAGCGATCTTCCAATCTGGAACTGAACATTTCCTGAAATAGCCATTGAAATGCCCTCTTTTGTAGACATTCAAATCCTCTGCGTCGGGAGGATTTTTGCCAGCAGTATATATTATGAACGCCGCTGCTAGAACTCAAGAAGAAAATATTAAAAATCGCTTAGAGGAGTCAAAATTACTAAGAGCATTCAAATAATATAAAAATAAGCTTGCTTTTCAGTTAAACTTTGGTTAATGATGGTAGGAGCATCATAAGTTACACTAAATATTTGTTTAGCAAAAATTCCCGTCAACATGGGCAGAATACCTACCGTTTGTTCGGACTTTTATCTCGACTTCTTATCCTTTCTGTTCCAGAGAGGACAGGAACTATCACAATAAATAGTTTTCGCCATCTGTAGGGGTCTGACATGTTTAGACCCTGAAATCGTGTCCAGTTTTGTCGGTGGCTCACATCAGAGATTGGATTTGCATGATCGTTAAACTGAAGATTATATTCGGGTTAATTTATCAGGTTTTACTACAGCCGCTCTTCTACCTCGGACTTGTTGTGGGACATATTGTTTTCTGCATTATTGATATGGTCTCTTCGTTGATTATGGCGATCGTTTCAGTCCGCGTAACTTGCGCTAAAAAGCCGTATGGGCTGCATTCCATAAGGTTTGATGAGTTTTAGCCCGAGGATTTTATTGAGTCCGAGACGCCACTAGACCTTCTGTCAATCCCGTGAGTTGCACATGACGCATAAGGTTTATGGTCTTATTTGATATGCATCAAAGTATACACAAGCGGATTCGATACAAAGTGCACTGGAGGGATCAGCGACTCCATGTTCAGTGAAGTCCGACTTCAATCCATTCTCAAAGCGTTCCATCATTTTCGTTACTAGCGTTTATTATTCATATTTGACAGTGCAAAACGGATATGTCAGCTGAACCTTATTGTGTTGCGAGAGCAACACTTTGGTTTTGTCCTCGTTTTTTTTTTTTTTTTTTTTTTTTCCGATGACTCCGATTTCATTTTATTCCTGGTAACTGAGAAGGGTCTAACCTGTGCGGTTTTTACGGCCTATGTCAGAGAGGACTATCTGAAGTTGTGTAGCGAACCTTTCGTTTCATCAAAAGATGTTTCTGCTTTCCAGTGGAAAGCTCCGTTCTAGCACGCAAGCAGGCAGGCACCAGTTTCAAATTGAAGATGGACTAAAATCTATAAGTGTTAAATATATGCGGCAGTTACCCGGCCCCACAGCCAACATATCTTCTTTGAGTGATGAATAGAAAAATCTACAGAGACCAAAAAGTGGCTTTTTCCCACGGGTCCGAAAGTGCTGCCATCTATTGTTTCTGTCCATGTCTGCGACGATTTCAGCTGAGTTTATAATTTTTTTTTTTTGCACTTTGGTTTGTGGTAGAGTAACGGTATCAGATGAGCCTCTTAAACTTTAAAAGTTCTCTCATTGCTAAAGAAACTAGAGCTTATCCTTTGCTCCTTTCTAAGTCGTGACGTTAGAAAGTTGGCCTACGGCAAAAAAGTCAACTTTTGAACTAAGACAGGTAGAATTTTTTTTTCGACGGCAATCGATAGCCACTGATGAGCTGATCAAAGTATATGTCATCCATTTTTTGGTACAAAAATTCCTTCATGAGATACACCAGTTTGAAAATTTCAAAGGGGTTGACAACTTCATAGTAAGGTACATTGAAACCAAAAATAGGCGATACCAGTTATGATACATATAGGGGACTTTTAAGCAACAGTCGACTGTTAGCCCATAATCATCTTCGGTAATGAGGGGTTTGCAGCTTTTGCTAGTTGGTATACCTGTTATTTGTTTCCGGTGTATTCGATGGTAAGAACAATTTGGTTCCCAATGGCAAGATATGCAAGGGACTTGTAAGTAATAATCGGCTGTTATGCTACAATCATCTTCTGCGATGATGGGTTTGCAGCTTTTGCTAGCTGGAGTACCCACTATTTGTTTCCGGTTATCTTAATGTATATCACGGGAGAGGGACTTGTAAGTAGGAATCGGTTCACGAG
The DNA here is from genome assembly GCA_023053575.1 of Branchinecta lynchi. NCBI lineage: Eukaryota > Metazoa > Arthropoda > Branchiopoda > Anostraca > Branchinectidae > Branchinecta > Branchinecta lynchi. Next base: position 9,674,101 of record JAKZAP010000015.1, read on the forward strand.
GGGCTAGGAATTTTTGCAAATGGGTGCACATTGTATTCGATTTCTATAAATCTGACGGTAAGAAAGTTTGTGTCGATGGTCTATCAATGTAACCGAGGATTAACTGTTTACACAACGGATACAAACGAAAATGTAAAGCAATGAGGTAGTTTCATAATAATTAGTAGTGTCATCTATGGTATTTTAATCCTGAAAAGTTACGGATAGGTTTCTATTACCAACTAGATTATATAAGATATTGTTCCAAGTTTTCATCCGTCACGATGTCTACGATTGAAAAGGATAAAGTACAACTGACTGCAAAGTTAATTTAGTCCCTTCTTCCTATATTATTTTGTTGTTGTTTTTACAACGCTGAAGAATACCTTTTGATCATATGATTAATTTTTTTAGAACATCCCGTTTAAAAAGCTTATGCAATAATCATCTTCAGCGATGAGGGACTTGCAACTTTTGATAGCTGGTGTATCCATTATTTGTTTCCCGTGAATTTGATGTCAATAACGGGAGACGGACTTGTAAGTAAGAATCGGTTCACGAGGGGCTAGAAATTTTTGAAAATTGGTGCATATTGTATTCGATTTCTGTAAATATGACAGTAAGAAAGTTTGCATCGATGGTCTATCGCTATAACCTAGGATTAACTGTTTACGCAACGGGTACACACGATACGGTAATGTAAAACAATAAGGCAATTTTGTAATAATTAATAGTGTCATCTATGGTATTTTAATCCTGAAAAGTTACGGATAGCTTTATAATATCAACTAGATTATATAAGATATTGTTCCAAGTTTTCATCCATCACGATATCTACGATTGAAAAGGATAAAGTTCAACTTCGACGGCAATCGATAGCCGCTGATGAGCTGATCAAAGTATATGACATCCATTTTTTGGTAAAAAAAATTCCTTTATGAGATACACCAGTTTGAAAGTTTCAAGGGGTTGACAACTTCAGTAGTAAGGTACACACTGAAACCAAAAATAGGCGATACCAGTTGTGAGACATTTAGGGGACTTGTACGCGACAGGCGACTGTTAGCTCATAATCATCTTCGGCAATGAGGGGTTTGCAGCTCTCGCTAGTTGGCGTACCTGTCATTTGATGAACAATTTGGTTCCCAAATGTAAAACATGCAAGGGACTTGTAAGTAATAATCGGCTGTTATGCTACACAAATCTTCAGCGATGAGAGGTTTTCAACTTTTGCTAGTCGGTGTACCCATTATTTTTATCCGGTGAACTTGATGTCTATCACGGGAAAGGGACTTGTCAGTAGAATCGGTGCACGAGGGGCTAGAAATTTGTGCAAATTGTTGCACATTGTATTCGATTTATCTAAATCTGACGGTAAGAAAGTTTGTATCGTTGGTCTATCGCTGTAACCTAGGATTGACTGTTAACGCAACGGGTACAAACGATACTGTAATGTAAAACAAGGTAGTTTCGTAATAATTAATAGTGTCATCTATGGTATTTTAATCCTAAGAAGTTACGGATAGCTTTATAATACCAACTAGATTATATAGGATATTATTCCAAGTTTTCATCCGTCACGATGTCTACGATTGAAAAGGATAAAGTTCAACTGACTGCAAAGTAAATTTAGTCCCTTTTTCCGATATGCTTTTGTTGTGGTTATGGCAATCGATAGCCCTTGAAGAGCTGATCAAAATATATGCCATCCATTCTTTTGAACAAAAATCCTTCTTGAGATAAACCAGTTTGAAAGTTTCAAGGGGTTGACAACTTCAGGAGTAAGGTACACACTGAAACCAAAAATAGGCGATACCAGTTGCGAGACATGTAAAGGACTTGTAAGCAACAGTAGACTGTAAGCAACAGTCGACTGTTAGCTCATAATCATCTTCGGCAACGAGGAGTTTGCAGCTTTTGCTAGCTGGTATACCTGTTATTTGTCTCAGGTGTATTCGATGGTAAGAACAATTTTGTTCCCAATTGTAAGACATGCATGGGACTTGTAAGTAAGATCGGTTCACGAGGGGCTAGAAATTTTTGAAAATTGGTGCACATTGTATTCGATTTCTGTAAATATGACAGTAAGAAAGTTTGTATCGATGGTCTATCGCTATAACCTAGGATTAACTGTTTACGCAACGGGTACAAACGATACGGTAATGTAAACCAAGAAGGTAGTTTTGTAATAATTAATAGTGTCATCTATTGTATTTTAATCCTGAAACGTTACGGATAGCCTTCTTCCGATATTGTTTTGTTGTTGGTTTTACAACGCTAAACAACAGCTTTTGATTATGTGATTATTCTTTTTAGAACATACCGTTTTAAAAGCTTCGATAAGTTGACAATTTCAGCATTTAACCGACAGTGAAGAAACAAAACCAAAGTGTTGCTCTCGCAACACTTTAGCCGGCGAAGCCAGACAAAGGTTGCCGCAACACTTCACGTTGCCCGGGCAACGTAGGTCTAGTTTGATCTATTTTTCGGCCCATCTTGACAAGGACCCTCTTCAGGCTCAAGCCGCTCAAGCTGGCCTCGGGTGAGGCGTCAGCAGACCTGTATCCAGTAATTTTTTTTTTGGGGGGGAGGGGTTTGCCCGCGGGTTGGACCAAGCAGAACAAAAAAGACATATATCCGATTTTAAAGCTATAGTACATATAGTACTATAGTACATACATTCTCTATAGTAAATTGAAACTCGGAGAAGTTTAACAGATTTACCAATTTTCCTCATATTGTACTTCCCATCTTATCCACTAACCACTCTTCCTTCATTATTCCTCGCCCAAAAAATCTCTTACCTTATACCTTTCAGCTGATGATATTCACACAAAAAAAAAATCTGTGTCAGGTGAAATAGTTTGTGAAATACCTCGAGCAATTTATTCCCTCGCCGAGCTCCTTTGACACTCAGCGGCCTTGCCTGTGTAGCTTGATCAAGAGATTTTCAGCGATCTGTACACGGAAGAACATGACTTTTCTTCTGTTAGCTAACCCTTGTATCCATCAGCTAATTAGTTCCATAAAATAATGATGCACAGCGCATTCCTCAGTTTCCGGTTTCCACCAGATTCCACCAGTACTCGGTCAACCATGGGAAACCACTACATGAAAACCACTACCAGTCACGAAATACCATCCAACTGGAAATCCATCGTCCGAACTGTGAACTACCACCCTGTCTGATAACGTAGCTGATAACAGCATAGAACAATGGAGATAGAGTAGAATCCGGCAACATTATCGTTAGCATGTTATTTCGTAGAAGTTAGTGGTGTTTTCGTGTATAAGAACATGTAGAGCTCTGGGTTTGATCATAGCAGAGGTAGTAGGCAAACTAGGCCGGTCCCAAACTAGGAAGCGGCCGAGCCAGGGGCCTAATTGGTAAATGTAAATAATATCTTGTGAATCAATGTGTAGTTGGTACTTGCCTATTTCATTTCTTAGCCTACTTGTCTATTTTATAAAATAAAAGCACGATAAAGAAATACAAAAATTCAAATAAGTATGTTTTCAGCTAATTTACCAGGGGGATCACGGCTCTTTTACTACCCAGAATCTCTGATGTCCGAGCCTGGATTATGGTATTTACTAATCTTATATTATTTAATTATTGTGTAGAGGGAAATCCTCCACAAGCTATGCCTTCGTAAAGTCCGTGTATGTATCTACTAGTAGTTAAATGGAATGGAAATATATTCAAGTTGTTTTCGTACCAAGAACAAATGCCAGTAGTCTTTGGTCCCATGCACCAACTATAGAAATCCCGACACAACTGAGCAGAGCTACAGGGACTGGCTTAGCTTTGAGTTGACGTCCGTCTACTTCCCTCTTCGCCGCTGCGCATATCAGAGGAAAAGACCATAGTAGGCGTTCACGACCCGACTCTGAAGCGCGTCATATGGGACGTCACAATGGTAGACAACCAATAGTCTGTGTACTCTCGATATTTCTTCTCTGGGGCGCTACTGGGATAAGGTGTTTGTAGAGGTAACGAATTGTGATGTTCAGCGTATCTCCTATCCTCTTCTCGTTTACATCGGACAGAGCAAAGGGAATCTATTCGACAGGGCATGGTCGCTTTACAGAGATCGGGAGACGGAGGTTCTACTTTATATTCGTTCTTGGTACCAGATACAGACTGCCAACAATCCGACAATGTCATTGTTTCGCAATGAAATACAGCACCATGGAAAACGAAACCTGTGGCATGGTTGTCATTAAGTCTCTCACAACTATGTAGTAAAATAGGCCTCTCTTCCTTCTGGAAATGTATCCTTGATTCGACTGAGCCATTACGTGACTGAAACTTCTTCGTTCTTACGTCTCCGCAACGTTACGTACACGTCGCTAATCGTACATTGGTTACGTGCCAAAACTTGTTCCCAGTTAAGATTACAAGAGGAGGAGCCAGCTCTTTATGAATGAATGAATGAATGAATTTATTGCACGAAAAAACCCTTGGGGTCATGGCAACAAAACAAGAAAAAACACAACAAACTACAAAAATCATTCTCTATGGGACAAACCAACGCGGAGGAATCTAGCCACCTTACGAATATCCCCCATATTTGTACTTCCAATTTTTTCTAGTAGCCACTCCTCCCTAGTAATTCCCACCCCAAATAATTCGACCCTTAAATCACTCAATCCTTCACATTCACACATAAACACATAAAGTGGGACACATCCTCATCCACCTTTCCACACATTGGGCAAAAGTAAGGGCCATTCTTTAACCTATTTTTTCCTATATACCTTCTTTTCTCCCCAATAGCTAATCCTCCTACTGATACTAAGCTATAGTAATATAGAGCGTGTTCCCCCCTACTTACCGTAGTTACTACGCATGACGTCACGAATTCTGGCTTTCTGCCGTCAAGGCTGGAACGATTTTTCTATTTTCCAGCAGAATATCATGCCACGGGTGAATCTGACCAATCACGTTCCAGAGATGCGTAGTTACTACGCTTACCACGCTCCCGAGCATGGTAAGTAAATAGTAACTATTAGTTACTATTTCGAGAAGGTTGGAACGGTCAGCGTAGTAACTTTTCGTGAGGATGGAACGGAAATAGTAACTAATAGTAACTATTGTTAGAAGGGTGGAACACGCTCATAGTAAACTTTAGTTGCTAATCTCTCCGGAACGAAAATAGTAACAGCGCGATTAAACGTCACCGTTCTGACGGGAATTCATATATTTTTATTTATTTTTTTCAGTCAATAAAATTTAATCCAAATAGCTAGAAGCTAGAAAACGATACTGAATAGTACTGAACAGATAATTATATCGTAACTCGTGTGAAACGAAAATAGTAAGAGGGGGAGCTAATTTTCTTGTCGTGCCGGGTTGTAGAGCGAAAATAATAACAGAGTCGTAACGATCGTAACTGGTACAGGAGTGTTGCATGAAGCTGCCTTACTATGGCACCGCCCACCCCCCAATTGGCCATGGTACATGATCCTGCCACCTTGGATCATGAAGCTGCCACCCCCAGAAAAATCATGCAAATTCCAAGAAAACAGCAAATTTTGTTATTTGCAAAAGGTCAAGGAACCTCTCTGACCAAACAGCTGGCCTCTAACTTCACCATGTAGCAAAATACTATTGATAGCAAAGTGGGCGACTTCATGATCACTTGGGTGCCTATATTCTTTCTTGTTCTCCAGCTTAGCCTTGAACAGTTACAAGTAAACTATGGTACCAGCAGAAGGTGAAGGTTCTAAGCTTCCTTTCAGGATACTCCACTGAATTTTATCTCAACCTTTACTCTTTTTCCCTAAGTCATTCCCCAAAAATAGGAGTTTAGGGTGGCGGCTTCACGCAGCACTCCTGTATGACTCGTTCGAACGCTACCTATGTTTTACAGATACGACGCATTTACGTTGTTTTATGTAGTTTCTTTCACCAAGGGCAACTGGGGTCACCAACAAAAAATACAAAGAACTAAACAAAACAACAACCACAATGAATAAAAAACGTCATCAGCAAACACACAGAATGGTGAACAGGGCTCAGAACCGACAGGCTAATGTCACATCACTTATTCACTTAAACAGGCTTGAAACCCGTTAAAAATACGTTGCTCCGTTACTTCCGTTTTTTTATCGATTCATTGCAACGATAAGAATAAATGAGAACCCATGCAAAAATGGCAGCAACATATGTTTTCATCCCACCTCTTCTTTGCCGATCTGATCGATCTAGTGTCGGCAAAAATACAAAGAACAAAACAAAACAACAACAACAAATAAAAATAAAAATAAAAAATCATCGGCAAACACAAATCATGCCAAATAGAGCTGAGATCCGAAAGTCTAGTGTCACATCACCTATTCACTTAAACAGGCTTGAACACGGGTAAAAATGCGTTATTCCGTTATTTTCCGTTTTTTATCGATTCATTACAACGATAAGAATACCTGAGAACCAATGCAAACATGGTAGCAACACTTGTTTGCATCCCACCTCTTCTTTGCCGATCTGATCGATCTGGTCGACACCAGATTGCCGATCTGGTGTCGGCAAAAATACAAAAATACAAAGAAAAAAAAATGTCATTAGCAAACACAAAGAATGGCGCGTTACAACCGAATAAAGCTGAGATCCGAAATTGTGACCCCCTCCCCCTCTCCCCCCGAAACATACAAAAGTAATCATTTTTATAGGCTTTTCCCTCTGGTCTATGTGTTTTTATTGTCCAACCAGGAGGCAAGCCCCCCCCCCCCGAAAGCCCCCCCCCCCACACAAAAATAAACTCCCGGATACGGACCTCACATCACTTATTCACTTAAACAGGCTTGAACACCGGTAAAAATGCGTTACTCCGTTACTTCCGTTTTTTATCGATTCATTGCAACGATAAGCAAAAATGGTAGCAACATATGTTTTCCTCCCACCTCTTCTTTACCGATCTGGTGTTTATTGGCTTGAGACTATCTTTCGACACACTTTTCTGTTTATAGACTGTTACGATGAGGACCCTTTCGTGTTTACAGCTCATCAGGTAAGCTGAAGGAATCAGTCGCCCTTCACGGGGATATAAGGTATATAAATCATTCTGGGTAGACAGTGTCACAAGGAAAGCGTTAAAGGTTTGGCCTGAAGCTGACTCAACTGACGGCATGTTGTTTGTTTCAATTATCTCGCCTGTATCTCTGCTGTCTGCTATAGACTCAATAGTTATCGGTGAGGAATCACGAAGCGGCAGCGAGCTATATCTGGGATCCGTCAGCTCTATCTAGACCATCAGAGGCAGGCCCGTATCTAGGAATTTATTGGGGGGGGGGGGGGTCGCACAAAAGTACAAATAAGACATAGATAAGAGGGAAACGCCTATAAAAATGATTGTTTTTGTATGTTTCCGGGGGGAGGTCAACCCCCCCCCCCCCCCCCTGGAGATGGCCCTGATCAGTCTCTCCTTCCACTAAAACAATGGCTAAGAAAGGATAATCAGCTACGATATTCTTGCAGCGATATTTCCTTTCTTGGCAAGGGTCCTCGTTAGTCTGTTGCTGTACTAGGAGAAACGAATCTGCATGGTCGCTGTTTCGTTTAAGGTTCGATTGCAGGTTCATTTCTTGCGGTCCAGCAATAGTCTGACGAGGAACCTTTCCAAGAATTGCTGAACTATCGCTGCTTAAACATCGTTTCTGACTATTCGTTGTTAGCCATTGTTTTAATAAATGCTTCCCAGTCAGCATGGGCTCATGCATTATTGTATCCCTTTTCACTATATCGGAGGTGAAATACTGTTTGGTCTCCAAGGACTTTATTTTGTTCTTCGCTACTTCTGATGAAAATCAGCTATTATCTCTGCTTCCTGACATGTGTAAACTTCCCTTCTTACATAATGCCCGGGCCCCACTATAGTCACACCTAGTAATAACGCCGGTAATAAGGCCGTCTTATGGTCGAAACTGGGAAGAAAAGACGCTGAAAACGTAAGGTTGTCGAGACGGAAAAATCCATCTCCGCCATTTGGAAACGTATCTTTCGAGTGTTTGGACCAATCACAGACCAGAGTCGCAGATTTTAGCCAGTTTTGTTTACGTTTGAGTGATGATGGTGGTAATATATCTTGAATTCCTTCGTCACAAGTGTGACCAGAATAAAACGTAAGAGTGGGTAATAACCAAATTAACGAACCAAATTACGTACAGGTGTGACTGAATGTGGCCCGGACATAAGTCTCATAAACAATGACACACTCGCAAATGCATTCACTTGCTTCCTGTTATCACTTGCAGAGTCTCTAACCCCTTTGTTCATCGCCTGTCACTCTTTTCTCCGATCCCACGACAACAGACTTCTCCAAATCCCTACCATGCGCTTAATAAACAATCTGCGAGTAATCAGCAAAGACATCTTTATAAGTTTACCTGTCAACTTACAAACTGTTAATCCTTGCGAATATTTCTAATGTCTTTTTTAATTTGTATCTTTCATTTTTATGGCACTTGCCCTTCGGCCAAGTGCCAGCCAAGTATAGCGATGGCAATTTCTGTCGGTCTGTCTGTTGGCCTGTTGTTTGGTCTGTCGGTTGGTCTGTCGGTCGGTCCGGGTTTTGCTAGTTCGGGCACTTCCACATAAGCTAGGACGATGAAACTTGGCACACATATCAAGGACCCGACCAGAATAACTTGGAAAAAGACTCTTCCCCGATCCGACAATCTGGGGGGGGGGGGGTCGAGGGAGGTGGAATCCGGAAATTTTAAGGTATCTCTCGAACAGGTGATCGAAACTTAATAAAAGTTGGTATTTCGAAAGTGCTCGTGCCGTAGATGACCCAGTTCAATTCCGAACCGGATCCTGTAGCCTTGGGGGGAGCTGGAGGAGGGAGCCGGAAATCTTGGGAAACGCTTTTTTGAGGGGAGGGATCGGGATGAAACTTCGTGGGAAGAACAAGCACAAGTCCTGGATATATCGTTGACATAACTGGACCGGATTCGTTCGCTGTGAGGTGAGTTGGAGTGGGGCCCGTAATTCCGGTGGCCGCGAGTTCGGCACTTCCTGATGTATCAGGACAATGAAACTTGACAGTCTATAAGGGGACCGCACAGACTGACATGTCATTAGCCTTTTATTCGGTCCAACCACCATGGGGGAGTGGAGGGATGGGGAATCCGGTATCCAGTGGCATGCATAACTTTTGAACGGGTAATCGCATTTGAATGAAACTTGGCAGGTGCAAAGAGTTCCGTTTCAGTTCTGAACCGGATCCGATACCACTGGGGGGAGGTTTGGAGGCGGCACCGGAAATCTCGTAAAAACACTTAGAATCGAGGGATCGGGATGTAAAGGGATTTGGTGGGGAGAACAGTCATAAGCCCTGGATACGGTCATGACAGAATCAGATCGTATCGGAGCTCTTTGGGGAGTGCTGGAGTCAGCTGGAGGGATTTTTGGATCGGAATTTTCAGAAAAAAATGCTCAGATTCGAATGAAACTTGATAGTGGTTAGAGAAGATGCTTTGGATGATCCGTTTATGTGTCCGAGCCAGATTCGGCCCCGGTTGTGGGAGTTGGAGGGGGTACTGGAAGTAGTGTGGCATGTTTAGGGATCAAACGAGTGGATCTAAACTTGGAAAGTAGAAACTTTGTTTGCCCTAGATGATCCGAGGCGACCTGCTCAGACTCCAGGGACACTAGATATCCTACTTCTAGATTCGAACCTAGGGGCCGGTTGAAGGGTGTATTTTGTGATGCTCTCATCTACTTTCTTGCATCCCCTACTCGTAACAACTACCGTATGAGCTCTTAGCTCTTGTTCTTTTCCAGTAATAATTGCTGTTAATAACCCGATGAAAAATTTATCTCAAAATAGTACTATGAAACAAAAAAGTAGCATGCAGTACCATCGATGCTACTACATACTTCTACTTCAAGGCTACTGTGTTACTGCATACTACTATATGCTACTATTAGCTAGACCGGATGCTACTATGGCAAGATGTGATGCTACTGGATACTACTACATAAGACTGGACCAGTCTGAGGCACATTAAATGATAGTATTCTTTGCTATTACACAGTATTAAATGCAACGTTTTCGTACTACTACCATACTACTACGCAGGCTACAAATTTTACTACTACAAATCAAGAAACGGTTGATTTGATTGAATGCCTGGAAAAAAACACACAGGCTCTCTTTAATTATTTAATTTGATTATTTTAATAAAATTCGTTTGAATGGTCTTCAAAATCCCTTACGGTTTCGCAGTGATTTACTTCTTGTTAACCTTCAAAACCTTTGCGTGGGATGAAGACTGGCAGACGGTTTTGGCTAGCAAATTTAGATTGAAACAGCGCACGGTTTTCTTCGTATAATTCAGTACCTGCAAGCTAACCCAAATCAACCGACCTTAGTTTCACTTGAAACAGCGTTGGACGACGAAGATGCTTCCTGGTGCTTAGCCGGAAACACAAAATACGGAGTATTATGAAAGAAACAAAATGATAAATAACGAAAAAAAAACAATAAAAAAAACAAAACAAAATGAACAAGCTAACCAGTATCAATTAGAAAGAATGTCCGCAGAGGGTCGTAAGCGTGAATCAAATTAACGGTCTTTTTACACAGGTCATCACTAGAAGTCTGAATCCGAGAGGGCACGTACTAAATCTTATTTGCATCGAGTACTATTTATGTCTTATCGGAACCATCAGTGTGTCGGCTGCAAGGCCGTATCCAGGGGGGGGGGTTAGGGGGTTGAAACCCCCCCCCCCCCCGGAAACATGCAAAAATCATAAATTTTATAGGCTTTTCCCTCTGATCTATGTTTTTTTTGTAATTTTTTGTCCGACCGACAGGCAACCCCCCCCCCCCGAAAGGGCCTGGTCGGCAGCAATATTAAAGAAGTAATATATGAAGCATTTTTTTAATTAGATCGTCCCTAGTCCCTACCGAAGTGGCCTGATCCAACCGGGTACCCACATGGATTCCAAATTTCAAGAAGAAAGTCCGCTAAGCTATCGAACACTGTCTAACCCACTGAATGATTAGTTCCTTTTTTGCAGATACTATAGTATCTGATACCACGGTAACTGAATATGAATTTAGTCGCTTTTGCGATTACCATGGTATCTGACTTTGCATGAACGACAAATTGCCGAAATCGCGCTCGCAAAAGAAGTAGTTACATCCACTCATATTACAAGTAGGCTACCTTCCTCAAGTACTTTCCCGCCAATTTGACTCTTTTCTTGGTGATGGCGAAACTGAGATTACTTTTTTGGATACCACGGTCGGTTACGGTCGGAGCTATAGAGCGTGTTCCACCCTTGTAACAATAGTTACTATTAGTTACTATTTCCGTTCCATCCTCACGAAAAGTTACTACGCTGACCGTTCCAACCTTGTCGGAATAGTAACTAATAGTTACTATTTGCTTACCATGCTCGGGAGCGTGGTAAGCGTAGTAACTACGCATCTCTGGAACGTGATTGGTCGGATTCGCCCCTGGCGTGAGATCCTGCTGGAAAATAGAAAAATCGTTCCAGCCTTGACGGCAAAAAGCCGGAATTCGTGACGTCATGCGTAGTAACTACGGTAAGTAGGATGGAACACGCTCATAGTAAATATCAAATACCACGGTAACTGGCCACGTTAGCTACAAAAATGACTTTAGACCGTGGTATAGGATTTTACACTGTACAAAAGATTCCTTCAGTATTTGCTACTGGGATTAATCTTGGCGTTATTGACATAAGATTATCCCTAATTCGGATTAATTTTATCCTAATAGAGATAGGAGTAATCCCAGTAGCAAATACTGCATCCTTATTCATAAAAACTTTTCACATGTACCACAATATCTGCAAAAAAAGTAACTATATGAAGAGGCTTCTCCTCTAATACAAGTATAATAATAATTCACTTAATTCACGATTCAGAAAAAAAACCTCTTAACAAATCTTGTTTTTACTTTCCCACTCAACGTTCGAGCGCATGTGCAGCTGTTCTATTATTACCAAATAACATTGGCTGGTGTTAGAATTTCCGAAAGAAAAGATACAGTGGTGTTTGCGATAATCATCCCTGTTAACTGTTTATGGTTTCTCCCATATTTTACGCCAGATAAATTCACTCCTTAAAACCAGTAAAACATAAAATGTATCTGCAAGTTCTGCAAAACCAGCTTTCAGGATTTTAGTTGACGCGTCGATTCCGATATACCTTTTGCAGCAGAACTCTCCTTAGGGGCATTTTAATCTCGATCTAGCCGGGGGGTCTCGATTTCGCTAGATTGCCGAGCATCTGGTATCAGCTGGGAAATGAGCAACCTGCTAACTTGTTTAGTTTCGTACTTAAGCGATTCTTCCATTACCTTATGACGCATCTTGGTTTACAAATGGTTACAAATGAAGAAATGGCGTGCTCGTGATACAGAATCCTAGATAGTAACGTCAATCTCAATACAAACATTAGTTGCAGTTGCGTAAGTAAACATCAGCTGGATGCTGAAGACAGTAATCCTTTTATTGCAAATTTGTATTTATTTGTGTGTTTTATTTGTTTTAATCCGCCCTAAATGAACCAGAAAAGTAAAATAGACGATACTGAAAGCACCAATATTGACTAAAAAGACAGGTCGTGATATACAGGGAAGCTGAGATGGAACGCTTTGGATATTTTTTGTTTTACTTCCGGCAGACAGTTTTGAAGACATGAGCGAAGGGTTGTACAACGAAGTCAAGTGTCTGTTTTTGTACCTGAGATGGGGAGTTGGAACAGTATGGATCTTGCATATCCATGCCGAATAGAAACAAAATAGTTACTTTACATTTAAAAAAAAAAAAGTATGGGTACTTCTAATGAAAAGGAGCTGTGTTGTTTTATTTAAATATTTGTGGTAAGGATAACTGGAAAAGTAAGACTGCCAAAAATAAACAGACTAAATTTCACAGTAATTCAGAGATCCTAGTTTTTTTCCGCGTGTCGTGCTTGCTTGCGGATTGATCTGATGTGTATTTCTACAAATGTGGCTTAAAAAACAAAAACATACACTCTTTGAGTCTCATTAATTTCCTTTGTTTTTCCCTTTTACCACACTTTCCGTCTTTCCTTTTATATTTGTGCTAATCTATTTTTCTTGTTTATTGTCGTACAGTTTATTACAAAGCTTCTACAAGTTTCATTTTCCTCCTAACCAGCGCATTGATTGGTTAATTGTTGGATATCCAATTTAAATTCAGTACGTAGCAAAACCCTGTCTATAGCCCGCATTGTCCTCTGTTCTTCTGTAGCCCAATCCAGGCCAAGTTCTGAAAAGAGGTGATTGCACACAGTAAAAAGTTTTTCCGAGTAAGGATTAAAGTTAACTACAGCAGTTGCTACTCGGATTAATATTATCTCTACTCAAGGCCGTATCCAGTGGGGGGTAGGGGGTTGACCCCCCCCCCTCCCCCCGAAACACACAAAAATAGTCATTTTTACAGGCTTTTCCCTCTAATCTATGTCTTTTTGTACTTTTTTGTCCGACCCGCAGGCAAAATACCCCACGAAAGGCACCCCCCCCCCTGAAAGAAATTCCTGGATACGGGCCTGTCTCTACTGAGAAAAGATGAATCCAAATAGCAAATACTGCAACATTTGTTTTTACAGTGTAAGCAGAGGCTTTACTAGCCAAAAATGACTTTTTACGACCCCCCCCCCCCCGATCCAAACGTGACACCTCTAACTATAAGCATTTTCTTTTAGGAGAGTGTCGTGCTGGCTGAAGACCAAGCGTAAGAGAAGGCTCTGGATGTGTAGTATGGGTAAGTCTCATCAGATAATCTATCCCTTTAAAGAACAACTTTTACGATGACCTTTTCTCGATGAAGTTGCTCAGAAATATCGTTTATCGAAAATACCATTACTTGCCACGTGAAATTATCGATTTTCTTGTCAGCGCTTCTATCCAACCTTCCCGCTTTCCGACGTAAACGTAAGACAGTCTAAAAAGAGAAATGATGAATGAAATACAACGTGTTAAATTGAGTTTCTGACAGAATACATAAATATTAAAATTTGTAACCTAATATCAGTACCCTGATATAACTGACGTCACCTACAGTACAAATATCAATATTTTCTAATTTAAAAATTTACTGTCAATATAACCAATCTCTCATATTTTTATCTTAAGCTAATTTAATTAATTTGAACCCGCATCTGTTCCCCACCTTTTCACAAGAAACTACAAAAACAAATCAAACCAAAAACTCATCCCAATCTGTTTCAAGGATCCAATGCCGAATAGGGATCCTCTCTTTCAGGTGTATCAAACTTTAAAATATCTACCAAAAGTGGAATACTAAAATTTAGACGATAATATACACTACTAAAATGCACCATTCGATAGCCGAGAACTCTAAATTTTATTTATGTCGTCCTTACCAAGAAAACTATTTTAGTGCATTATGTCCTTATAGGCCAAATCCGTTTTTATTGGCCAAAAAGTCGGTTGTATGTCGGTGCGAAGTCGTGCGCTACGATTTTCGTTCTCAGCACAAAAAGTTGGTTGTGGAGAAGTTAAAAAAAAAGATGAGATCGTGTTATGCAAATGCAATTGCATTTACAAGCAATTGCTCCATATACCACTACGAAAAATTTCGAAAACTCAAGATACAAATGTCACCCTTTTAAATGTTCCCTCGTCGCTTTAAAAAAAAATCATGAACAACTGGGACGGACCATCGACATGGCGGGTACCCACTGCCTACTGGACAAAGATTGAGAATTGTGTTTATTTTTGGTTATGTTTCTTTTATGTTTTTTCTTTGTTTTCTTCCCTTACTCCAATTTTTAAACATGGCGTGTTACAACTGAATTACTTACTTACTGGCAGAATAATAAGTGACAAGACGACACATTCCTACAGTCAAATGCTCCACAGAAGTAATAATTCGCAAACGGTATATGATCTAACCGATCATGATTTTTTGTCTGTACTTTTAAATAAGAGCGCGGTATGATACCATCAGGACAGTGTTTTAAAAGGTAACGTCAACAAAAACTAGCATAAGCAGACACCCGACAAGTAAACCTAACCTTGAACCCCATGTGATAAAGTAGCAAGAAGTTGAACATTCCAGCACAGACAAAAAGTTAAGATTGTGTTGGATGCACTGTCGGAAGCGTCCGGGTTCGTGCTGAGACTTCTAAATAATCGAGGTCAATGTCTGGCCCTTTCACGCGTGACACCTGAGCCTCGTTTTTGTTGCAATAGCGCTGCCGCATGGCTGCTGCACAATATGCGTTTTTGGATTCACTTTCTTCTTGGTTGAAGCGGCAGCGCTGCAGCATCTTGCAGGGAAGCACGGACTTGGTCGGTCGGTGAGCAAGTTCGTGATTCTCGAGAAGCGCTGCCGTCTTCCTCGGAAGCGCTGCAGTGCAAAAAACGGATGTATAAAGAATCAGTCCGGAATTTGCCGAGAAGTGCATCTGTAGCATGCAACAAAAACGAGGCTCTGAACTGGACCAAAAGCGCGCCTGGAGTTCAGTTGAAATACCTCTTGTTGAACACAACTCAGTTCCATGATGAGCTGGAACGCGACACGACCATTCCGTAAATCGTCCCGCTAGCAACTGCGAACAATCAGTTGCTACAGAAAGTTAACAAAGGTCATACTTTGTTTTTTACTGACATTTAAAAAGCAGTTCTCAATATCTACCATCTGGTCCCCTTAACCCCGAACTAAACGGAGCAGTTCGAAGTTAAAGATGCCAACGTCACACTTTTCGAAATTTTGTCATCTCTGCCAAAAATCATGGACAACCGGGTTCAACAGCGCATGACACTCTACACTCTTTTCTGGCCGAAGAATAACAAGTTATATCTTAGATTTGTTTTTGTGTGTTTTATTTAATTTCTTTTTTTTTATTTTAGTTTCTCCGCTTTTGGAAATGGCGGGTCAGAAACAAATTACTTACTTACTTAATAGTCTATTCTACGGTACTGAACAAAGGCTCTCCCTTATCGCTTTTTATTTAGATGTTCCATCCAATCAGTTGGCCTCCTATATATTTCTATGCAGAATTAGCAGAATTAAATTTGAAATACCTCAGGAGAAAAGGCTCAGGCTTGCGAATATGCAAGCCGGCACGAAAAAAGACGAGCGACAGGGCCCCTAATCTATTTATCTATTTTTTCCTTAAAGGACCCCTCACAATATCTGCTCTTCAACTTACAGTATTTTAAAATATTTGCAATACTTTAAAACTAGCCAGTGCTTTCGACAAATAACCCACAGTTTTGGCTATTTAGGCCATTTCTGAGACCTGTTAACTTCTTGCAAAAACAGGGAAACAATTTACCTAACCGGTTTTTCTGTTGGAAAATCTTCTCGTGGACAACCGTCGACAGCGTGTTGCACATCGAAGGTAGCAAAACACGGCTAGTGAGAAAATCAGCGTGGTTCTGTTAGAGGGGTTAGAATGTACCGTACGAAATTGGGGTCTCCGGGTTTAGAAATATATGCAGTCCTTATGAAAGTAGGTTTTGTTATTATTATAGGGAAGATAAGTTCTTTAAGAGTTGATCCTTTTCTAGAACGCGAGATAGAGATTTCATAGCTTGTCGCGTACACAACTTGGAAGTTAGCTTCTTGGAGAAGTGAACTAAGTTGGGTTTCTGAATGAAGGGAAGAATTTACTCCCAAAAAGCAGGTGGGCCATGGCACGAAAAAAAATACAAAAGACACTAAAAAACTCATTGTAAACTCCAAAAAGGGCTAATCCATACTACAGAAAGCGCTCCTGCTTCCGAGCCTGCTTCGTGAACCTCCGAAGCCGAAATAATAAAAGAAAAACGAAAAGACACAATTAATATATACAGCTATCGAATGACAGTTAAAAATAACCGGTAGAGATATCCCAGAAGTGACAAAAATGATGCAACTACAGTAGATGTATGATCATGTGAACGTTTGATGAAATTGGAATTTTCTATTTCATGCACTTGCTGTGTCTAAAGTTAACTACCAGTTAGCCAAGGTAATTAAAGGCATCTGTAAACACCTGAAGGGGTATTTTGGATCTTCGTTCTACCATTTAGCCCAAAACTGCACTGCTCACATTAAAGTAACTGTTCACATAAACATATCTGTACTGTACTATTAGGAGTACAAGCAAAAAAAAATGCTGTAAGTTAGCTGCAGGGTTCCATCTTGGAATAACCAGACACCACTTTTTGCAAAAGTCTACAATGCAGATTGGCTTCAAGCTAGAGATAGATGAGGACGGATGGGGGACTGTGGTTGAATTACATTTTGTTTTTTGTTTTGTTACAAGATTACTGGTGTGTCTCATCGGGTGAAATTTGATGATTGATCAGATGTGCAGTGAAAAGCTCTGGATGAATTTCTTATACTAATCAAGAAAGTATATGATTAACGTTTAAGAAACTTGTGTTTTGTATTCCTTCTCTTGGTTTGGATGAGTGATCCGTGCTGTCATTATCTGAAAGTTTCAGACTTGTAAGAAAGACCTGAAACCGTTAATTTGTATTTCATATTAGTTTCGAGTCATATTTGTAAATTCAACAACATACCCGTTAGCACACTTGTAGTTGGGACAATGACAATTGAGAAGATACAAAAAATGGCAAAGAATACGGAAACAACAAATTGAATCTAAGGACTGATTTAAAGAAAATATTTTATCCCAGTTCACAAGACTGTTCATGTAAGACAAACACTAAATCAAATTTGCAAACATTATGAAAAAAGGAGCTGAGACAAATGAAAAGCTAATATATTATTTATATATATATATTTCATATATTTTATTTAAATATATTTCATATTCATTCAAATATATTTCACCCTGGCTACGAGGCCGTTCATAAGGGTCATAAGGCTGTTAAATCTATTATTCTTATATTTTATGCAACTTCTTGTATCTTCTTTGTTAGAATTACATCAGATTGTGTGTGTGAGTGGGGGGGGGGGGGGGGCACTGTAAAGGAAACATGGAAAACTCTCCATGATCCAGTTCAGAACCACCATACGGTTAAATTCCGATTGGTCTGCACTTTTCCAGTTATAAAAGCGAAAGCTCTCTTTTCTTGCTTCTTATTTTTTGGAATCTATTGTAGTATCTCTGAGTGGTGGATGCTGATAATGAAGCGAGGGATGACAAACAGAGACTAATCTGTTTGGAGTGCCAAACACGTAGAATGTTCCAATGAAAAAAAAAGAACAGCAAGAAAAAGGTAGATTTCGATAGGAGTGAGATTATTCGACACTTAAACGATCCCATAGCTAATCTGCAGAATGATTATAATACATTTTTGATATATCTATTTAATGTATACTTTAATATAAGACATAAAACATTTGTCACTCTCTGATTGAAGATCGTTCTCTAGTTTTTTTTTGTTTGTTTTTTTGTATTTTGTTTCGACGGCCATTTCAATATCTGCACAATTATAATGCATTTTCTAATCTGGATAATACAAATTTTGATATAGAGCATTAGACATTCATATTTGGATTTGAGATCTCTGACAGAAGTTTGTTCGTTTGTGTTTTCTTATTTGTTTAAATTTATTTCGACGGCCATTTGTAGTATATTCGTATTTATATTTTTAATATAGATACTTTTGTTTGGATTTAAGATCATTCTCTGACTGAAGATTGTTCTCTTGAGTTTTTTATTTTCTTCATGTTTATGCATTAGTTTTATGTTCTTTTTCTAGCACATTGTCCGGCGAGCTGTATGGTCGGTCTTGAGAATTAAATGTTTTGATTATTTCTTTGCGAATAAACTAATAAGCCTTTGCTTAACCATGATAACTTCTGACAGTATTCAGAAGGATAAACTATTATAATGTAGAGTGTGGCTACAAATAATATTTTTAAAGTTTTGATGTGTCGTTTGTTTTATTTTTATTCCAGTAGTGCTAAAACTTGTTCGGTACATGGGTTAAAGATAAATAATAATAATATTAGAACAACCTTTCGAATTGTTGCTTTACTTGATTTCCATTTTCTTTGCCTGTTTCTCAAGTCCATCTGCGTTACTGTATCTTAGGCCAGACGAAACCAGAGGTTGTACATTATAAATTGGTTCCTCCGTTATTGATTCGTTCTTGATAATCAGCTGCCCTGATTTGTCTGATCTTTAATTCATCCCGGTCCTCAAATTAGAATATTCCACAGCAAGGTGTAACTGCGGTATCTAACTACATGTTACAACTTCAGTTATACACTCACAAGACTGTTTAAGGCCGAATTGAGCATAAATAACCAGCATTCACGAAACTGCCTTCAGGGGATCTTACATGGGCGAGAATACATCGAAAGAGCAGCGAGGCAGACGTTGTTTGTGTTTATATTAATCACTAAACAGTGAATAATGTAATATACTTTCTTAAACTGTGGGCAATCTGGGTGTGATATTGTGCAAAAAGCTTCGGAAGGGTGCAACCTGCAAAATAGCAAAAAATAAAACCCAATAAATGACAAAATAAAATCCGAAAACGTTTGGATTTTGAACCGTAGTTTAGGCCATGTACAGGATAGGCTTCTTTCTTTAAATTATGATAGGTATTTTTTTTCTTTTTTCACGGACATTTTACGGTGGACCGGCTCTGATAGAGTTATATGTCAATTATATCAAGAAACATACGGTATGCAACACTATTCATGTATAATCGTCAAAATTCGAACTTGAGTTAACTTAAACAGTGCAATTTTGGGGCTAAATGTTAACATGTAGGCCCAAAATTTCATTTTTTTTTTCGTGTGTGGTAGTGAAATGTCTTAAGGTTAAATCATGTAATAATTCATTCATTCATTCAACCACAGATGCCCTCAGAAGTTGCCTACTTATAAACCAAGATTTACAATGGGTGTCAACACATCAAGCTAAAAAAAAGTGGTACTGGTAAAACATACGGGAAACATACGGTATGCAACACAATTCATGTATTATAGTTAAAATTCGAACTTGAGTTAACTTAAACAGTGCAATTTGGGGCTAAATGTTAACATGTGGGCCAAAAATTTTGTTTTTTTTCGTGTGTGGTAGTGAAATGTCTTAAGGTTAAATCATGTGATAATTCAATCATTCATTCTACCACAGATGCCCTCAGAAGTTGCCTACTTATAAACCAAGATTTACAATTGGTGTCAACATATCAAGCTAAAAAAAAGTGGTACTGTCCGAAGTAAACCAACGTCGAAATAAGAATAACTCTGCCATTCAGGTACTTTAATGTGGCCTGACTGAGATCCGACAATCTCTTTCCCTATCACTTATTCACTTAAATATGCTTGAAGACTATCGTAAAAATACGATACTCCATCGTTCCGCTATTCACAATTAGTCGATTTCATGGTGTTATTTTTCCCTTTCTAGTCCTATTTGTGGTCCCTCTATGTGGTCATCACCCTTTTCCTTACTTGAAATTACAAGGGCGAAGATAAGATAATAAACACTAACGAATTTAAAATTGTTCGTTTGATATTTGCAACGTCCAATATCGTCTTATATCTAGAAAGTCGGACGTCTTGATCAATCAATCATTCAATCAATCAATTTATTTAATTTGTGATTACATATCACGTATTAAAACAATACTAAAATAGGACTATTCTTTACTAAATATATACCATCATTTCATCCATTCGGTGGCTCGGGGCAATAGTACAGTCAACGGAAAAGGCGGTAGAAATGGCCGAAACAGCATTCTGCATTCTCGCGGATTACCTTTAAAAGTGGATTTTCGGAGACTTCTAACCTTGCAACAAACTAACTATCGCTTTCCGTCTCATAGCATCAATAGATTCAATTTCACTTTCTATAAAAAAAAAATTGACTAGCAGAGTCAATTATATGAAAAGAGATGACGGAATGTATTGTTAAAACAAACTTTTAGTTTACGCATCGTCGTCTCAAGATACTTATCAAAAAGTTGGAGACAATCTAGTTGCGAGTTATTCGTCACGGACACAGTACAACATTTAAAATGACGAATTAAGTGGTTTGCACGCGCGCAAAGATCAATCAATCTATCAATCAATCTTTATTGTTCGAAAAACATTCCTTACGGTATTACAAAACAAAATAATATTTGTTCTCTCGTGAAACACAATTGCATACAATTAGTTTACTGTTTACTTACAATTATATACTGTTTAAAACCAAAATGATTAAAGGATGAAAATCATGTTTGTTCTTTTGCTTAAATTTAGCGGTTAACTTGTGCAATGGAACCGATCTTGTCGGGAGACCGTCCATATTCTCAAAGTTTCTACTACAGCCCATAGTAAAAAAATTACCAAAAATCCATCAAAAGAGTCAAAATAATCCATTGTATGCTTTTGAAAAGAACATACAAGAGCTAGCCGCCTTTTCAGTTAAACTCAAACTTGTTAAACTTGTTTCTTCATTTCCTTTTGTTACTCCACTGGTATATTGGCATACAACTAACTACAATGGTGGGAGACTACGTGAGGGGAAATCTAAATAGGAGGTAGTTTATTTTCTTAGCTGTAGTATCATTGTGGTTGCAAAGTATTATTTATGTGTATAGCCACTCATGGCTGTAAGACAGACATGTCTCTAAAAGACAGACACTCTGGTCAGGAGGACTAACAGATGCTTCGGTGGCCCAAGTTGGAGGAGGGTATATGACGGCTCTTCCTTCCCAACGCGACCTTGACAGGAAAAATCAGCTGATATAAATGCGACCTATCCGTGCAAGTCCCATATGAGCTTAAATTTGTTTTTTTCTCTTAGGAAGGGATTACTTCAGGGTCGGACTTAGAAATAGGAACGTACGGTCACCAGGTTCACATCAAGCCTTATAAGACAAGTTCATTTTCAAGTTTAAGCGGCCTGAGCCTGAACAGGACCCTTGCCAAGAAGGACCGAAATATGGCTCTAATAAAATTTAGCTGACTTATCCGTTTTGCAACGTCAACTATAAAAAAAACCTTATAGGCTTAAGCCTGGAGAGGACCCTTGCCAAGCAGGGCCGAAGTACGATGATAAATCTTAGCTGACTTCACCATACACCGAAATCAGCTTGTGCTGAAAGAAAATTTACAATATGTACAGTAGCCTATAGTATAGTATTTATTCAGTTATGGGTGGCTATACACACCACGTGCAAATTAAATAATACTTTGCAACCACAATGATACTACAGCTAAGAAAATAAACTACCTCCTATTTAGAGTTCCCCTCACGTAGTCTCCCACCATTGTAGTTAGTTGTATGCCAATATACCAGTGGATTAACAAAAGGAAATGAAGAAACATTTCACAAAATTAGGAGACACTGATCTACCATGGTATTCAGCTGTAATATTTTCTTTCGTGACGAAGAAGCGGATGGTTCATTCACGTGAAAACCTGCTTCACTTACTTATTAGTATTAGTACTTACAAGGAACTTCCTTTCCTTGTTTTTCAGCGCAAAATAACTGCGAAACAAGTTCCAAGAGAGTCGTGAGGGAAACCAAAATGAGAACAGGTACTTCGTTGTTTAGAATAATAATACAAAACTTGGTTTTTAGTCATGAGAAAACACAAGGAGAAGAAATCAATTCAGTAAGAAGAGAAAAAAGACACAACGACGCCTTTTTCAATATACTTAACGATCATATTTCACCGAACCATAACCAACCTATTACATAAACTTGTTCTACTGTTCATGATTGACAGTATTGTTGAATATCTGTATAAGCTGTCCAACGCTGTAAGTGGATTAGCAATTTTGGAAATCGCGGTAATTTTTTCGGGTCCAGAGAGAGGGGGCGGATGTTAAACTTAATTACCCTAATTCGCACTTCAGAGCGATGAAGATCAAGTGGATCTGTGTTCCTCAACAAAAAGAAGTTTAACTAAATTTATTCTGTCGGTTATTCCTTCCCTTTAATTTTTTTTTTCATTTTTACTTAGTATTCTTTACTAAGATTCATTACTGTATGTCTTTCTTTTGTCTCGTGGGTATTTATTTGTATCTTGTGTTTTTTTAAATGACATGTATGAACGAAAAGCAGACTGGGCCGTGTACACAACCATAAGCACAAAGACAAAAGTAAACAAGTTTCGTCGGTGCATAATCGTCAGATCAACCAATAAGTACAGATAGTATAAATAGAGTAATAGAACATTAAAAAGTAATATATATTTGTGTAGTGTTTACGTTCATACCCTTATCTGTTTGCTCTACTGTGTTTCTGGACAAGTGTGATAATAAACTAGTATTTACTATTATTATAATATCAGCCTCCATTATATCTATCACCGTGAAATATTGGAGTTGAAGCAGTGTTGATAATTAAACATAACGTAACAAACCACAACTTTTATTGTTTTTGAATGGTCCGTTTAATTCAAACAAAAACTATACAGCCTGCCATCCCGAAAAGAGTTTATGTGATTGGATAATTATGGCTGTTAGTTTTTTACGTGCGAATATCACAAACTGGTG
The DNA here is from genome assembly GCA_023053575.1 of Branchinecta lynchi. Lineage (NCBI taxonomy): Eukaryota > Metazoa > Arthropoda > Branchiopoda > Anostraca > Branchinectidae > Branchinecta > Branchinecta lynchi. The sequence goes on from JAKZAP010000015.1 coordinate 9,697,523, forward strand.
TTACGGACTGGCTCTGATAGATAGAGATTTTGTCTTTGTGCTTATGTCAAGAAGAATATGGTGTGTAATACAAGCATTTAGAGTAGAGGTAAAATACTTGAAAAGAGAGTTAACTTTCAACAGTGCAATTTTGGGGGCAAATGTTAAATGAAGAAGCAATTCCCCCTTTCCTTAGGAGCATTTCATTAGCTAATTTGGATGACTGGTAACTGAGCCTTGTCGCAGCAAGCGGATGAATTCATCAAGAAAATAATCAAGAAATAATTATCAGTGTCAAACCTGAGAGTTTAATATTTGCGTGTAATGTATTGATTTTGCTGATGTATTCAATGTCTCGTTTCATTGTTACTTTTGTTCTTGCTCGAAAATGTTTATTATGTAGCCTACTGTAGAGGTATGCTTATTTGAACGTTTGCTGATATTGAACTTTGTCATTTTCATGCACTTCCTGTGACCCAAGTTAACTACCACTTAGCCAAAGTAGGTATAATCATGCGCCTCAGAAAACACCTGCATAGGTACTCTGGATCTCAATTCTACCATTTAGCCCAAAACTGCATTTAAGTAACTGTTCAAATAAGCATGCCTCTACTGTAGGACAATGAAGTTTCAAGCATGAATGGCCTAGAGATGATGAAGACCCAGGAAAGAGAGTAGGGGGACGTTTTCGCGTTGATGGCTGTAGAGCTGAACGGGTGAAGAAGATGGGCTTCGTCCATGCGACAATGCCTCATTCAGCTGGATGGGAGCATATGAGTGGGGCGGTGCACGTTTTGTCTGTTTTCAATATGTGCAGACTTTTTCTGTCCGCGTTCAGCTCAACGTTGCCCTTGGAGAGCTGTTGAACGGGAGGCGTCCATTGAGCTGGATGGCCCGTTCACCTGTTCATCTATACACGCCAAAATTACAAAAAGATCGACGGCATCCACGCGAAAATGTCCGTTGAGGTCGACGGGACTAGAGCCATCGACGCGAAAACGTTCCCTAGCTTTGAGTCAAACAGAAGTGAATATTGGATTAGGACTAGTATGTGCAGGTTCTGGTTTGGACTTTAATACTGATTAGTTGAAGACCTGCTGCTGAGTAGCTGACCTAACCATTCCCCATCAGCTATCGATTTGTGAGATAACTCTTTCTTTAGCTTCAAGAGTTCTGGCAAGTTGACATACTTTGCACAAAACCTGTTTTCTAAGCACAAGGATACAAGTCAAAGGAATATTCAACATGTTCTCTCCCTAACCTAAATACAGTAGAAATATAATTATTTGAACGTCGCCGGGCTTTGAATGGCGCCTAATAATAGACCTTTCATGATTACTGATTCGTTTAATTTCATGTTACCTTTTTACAAAAATAGCGCTGTATAGTCCTGCATGGTCATTGGTCACATAGTCACACATATGTTACAATTTTAACATATAGTACGATAACAAACATAGTTACAAAATAGATCAATTTAAATTTGGAATTCAGAATAATTAAAATACTTTACAAAATAGGGAACAAAGGACTTCCTTTAACCCTTCATGGATTTTACATGCGTTTTCGTCAGTTGGCGCTTTGGTGAGTCTATGCTACGGGTTGCCTTAACTGGCAGGCTTGTAATCAGTTCCAGTCATAGTAATTTCAGTAAGATTTAGTCAAATTAAAATTATCTCTTTTTTAGCAGTTCTTTTTGGACACTCTGACGGCAAAATTACGACGTTAAATGTCCTTATATATCTATAATTGTAGCAAAAAGGCGTTGGTCTCCACTATAATTCTTTGTATTATTGCAGTTTTACATTACTTTAAGGGCCGTCCGAAGTATCCCAAAGAAGAGAGAGAGATTTAAAAAATAAATCGCAGTCAAAATAAAACGAATCTAATTTTAGTATTATTATGATTTTATTCATTGTTTTATTACCTGATTTTGTTTTAATCAGGCCTAGATAAATTTTGTCTCCTTCTAGGCCAATAAACAAAGTTCTCTAGGTGTTGTATTATTTCTAGTATATAAATAAATACTTGAATTATTTGAGTCCAAACAAACAACTTCACTCTTAGCAGAGATTAAGCTTTAAATACTTATTATGGCCGATCTGTTTGGGCCTTTGGGAATCATATGTAAAAGTCAGCTAGAATATTCTTTAGCAAAAATTCGGCCGTTCTTGGCAAGGATCCTATTCTGGCTGTGGCTGGAAAAAACAAACCTAGAATAAAATCATGCTAACGTTAACACCAGTATTACCAAGAGATTGAATTATGAACGTATCAAATTCCTGCCAAAACGGGGCTTTCTGACGCCTGAAGAAAAACAACGAAGAATATGACATTCTGAGATATGGTATCTTCGACTTCGAGGCGGAACTGTGGGCGTAAGAATATTTCTTAATTGTTAAATCACAGTATTGGAACCAGGGGCGTCGCTAGCCTTTTACCTTTGGGGGGGGGGGGGCCTTTTACATTTCCCTCATCAGTTGAGATTATTCCTTTGATGTAATTTCGTATTTTAAGTTCACATATTTGGCTTTTCATTTTAGCCTCCACTAAAAAGCGAAGCTTCCAACAACTGTACCAAGAACTAGTTAAACTAAGCGCCGCAGGCCAAATTCTTTAAATCTGCCTTTTTTTTCCGGAAAAATAAAATTTAGCTATACCTACCATACAAGCTCTAGCTTTTAACGTGTTTCAGCGAACTTCAATCCTAAAACGCCCAGCTAAATGAAACACAGTTCTTCTAAATAAAGAATACTACAAAATGCGCCGCAGTCGAAATTTTTTGAGAACTAACTGTAACAACGCATCAATTGAGGTTATTCCTTTGGTGTAATTTCGCATTTTTAAGTTCACGTATTCGGCTTTTCATTTTAACTTTCGCTGGAAAGTGAAGCTTCCATCGACTGTACCAAGGCAAGTTTAACCAAGTGCCGCATGCGAAATTTTTTTAATCTTTTTTTTTGCGGAAAATTCAGCTATAGTACCATACAATTTCCGGCTTTTAACTTGTTTCAAACCCAAAGAATTTCTATCCTAAAAGGAAAACTAAATGATACACCATTCTTCCAAATAGGAATACTACAAAATGCGTCGCCGGCGAAATTTTGTGTAAAACTTACTGTAATGCATCAGTTGACATTGTTCCCTTGATTCGTATATTTAATTTCACATATTCGGCTTTTCGTTTCAACTTTTGCTAAGAAGCGAAGCTACCAACGACTGTACCCAAAACAAGTCGAACTAAGCAACGCCGGCGATTTTTTTTAAATCTGTATTTTTTCCGGAAAAATTTGCGACAGACAAATGTTTGCAGAATTTGATTTCTTACGGATACAAGACCCGGTGTGCGGATAAGAATACCCACGCCCGTCAAAAGCATTCAGAATTCGATTTCTTCTGTGTTTTGCCCGACAAGATTGTAAAAAACTTTATTTTTCACGCGTAAATAGAAGCCGATGTACCGAGAAGACTTGAACTTTCGGCATGCGCCCGATAAAAAGATACAGAATTTGATTTTTTTTTTTTTTTTAAAGAACCCGATGTGCGAGAATACCGACGCCCGACAAAAACCATCGAGCATTTGATTTGGTCTGTGTTTTGTGTATAAAAAGAACCCGATGTGCCGACGAGTCGACCGACGCCCGACAAAAACTTATTTTTTTTTTATTTCTTCTGGATTCCTTCTGTATGAAAAGAACCCGATGTTCCGACGAGAATACCGAGGCACGACAAAAGCCTGCAGAATTCGATTTCTTCAGTGTTTTGCCCGACAAATATTTGCAGGATTTTATTTCTTGCATATAAAAACACCCGATGTGCCGACGAATCGACCGATGCCTGATAAAAAGCATCCAAAATTTTACTATTTCTGTGTTTGCCGGCGCTTCGCGCCGACAAACAAGTGAGCTATCGCCGGGCTTCGCCCGACGAAAGTACTTTCTCAGGACCTTTAGGGGGGGAGTCCCCCCCCACCCCCTCCCATAGTGACGCCCCTGATTGGAACAAGTTAAACAGGAAACAAGCTTTGTAAGGCTTCAAATTCATTTTCTGTACCAAATCATAGTAAAGTACATGTTTTTTTTTAAGGCGGTAGTCTGTAGTTTTAGGCAATAAATGAAAATGTGTTTTTTTCTGACATGTATGAAAAGGTGTCATTTTCAGAGAAAAAGTGACAAGGTGTCACCCAGAGGCAAAAAACGTCAAAATCACCAAAATGTACACACTTGGGAACCCTGATTATCACCCCTGAATTTCAATCCCACTAACGTTAATACCATTAGTTTTTCATTTAAATTTTTGTTTCTACTCAGTGATGTTATTCTTCTCTCCTCTTTAACCAACACACGTCTTGTTAGCTGAAAGCATAGCTTACCACTGGACAAGTAGAATTGAAAACATGTTTTTCCGTTTTAACATGGCAAACTGACCGTTTGTGTAGCCTAATGCTACTTTATTGCGAAATGCTTAAATTCACATGTCAAGTTTGCCAAATCCAATACTCAGGTGTATATTGAGATGATTTCTTTGCAAACTTGAGATAGTAAGAACACGCCGAATGGTGGTATGCTAATATCATACTTTACTCAGACGCCATTTGGGCTTTAGGGACCCATGGGCTTTTTAGCAGCTAATATTTAAAAAATACGACTTTCCCATTCGGAAGTATCTGATCTCAAAACAATTTCAGGAAACTGTAATGACTAACATTTTGTGGAATCCTCTTCACAAGAAGTGTACAAGTTGATAGATTGTCGAATCGCATGCTATTTGGCAGCGAGGCAGACCAAAAGGGCGGGGCCGATGGCGGGGCCTGAATGTCACATCGCGTGGAACAACGGGTTAATAGGTTTATTCTGCTTTACTGAAACTAAATATTATTGACGCAGCGAAAAATATCCGAATTTGGCAGAAGAGCGTTGTATTCAGAGAATCAGAAATCAGTAGTATTTTAAAATCCTATAGATGTAATGTTCCGTACATTTACGCAGAAAAGTAGCTATCTTAAGAACACCTGAATGGATTGCTTTGGGCTTCATTTATTCTTTGTCTAAGACTGCACTACCTATTCAAGTTTTACTAACGTTTCAAAATCGGAAGCTGCTACGCACCCTAATACAGAGCAAAATAACTCTAGAGAGTAATAGCCTTGCTAGAATTCTCTACGTCCGCCACTGGACACACGAACAGGGCGGCGCTGCGACGGAGGCCCATTTTTGATGCATCGAAAGGAAGGTCTTCGCATTACTCTCTAGAGTTATTTTGCTCTGCCCCAATTTCACCTTGGAAGGAGCCCGGCTGATGGTGAGATTGCAACTATATTTTGTGGAAAAAAAAGTATTGTTGGTAGCCTACTTATTTCTTTCATATTTCCGCCAGTTACTCATCCATTTACATGTCAAATTGTAATATTTGTAATGCCCCGTCCTAGTGAATATTATCGAGTCAGACACCGTTTCTTTGGGTCCCGCCCCTGTCAGGAGCTCTCCAGTAATGGATCAAATAACACGGATACGGTCATAGAAGAAAATCACCCTTTATATTTCTTATAGTTGCTTTAGTGTAAACTAAATACCTGTAACGTAAAATAGTGATGGTCGATTTGGTAGGCTCTTCGAGCCCCTAAATGTCCAGGTGACCTATTGTCACATATTACGACGGACTGTTGGTATAGGAATATGTTGAACGCTGGTCATGCTGAACAATAAACAATTGAGTGTTAAAAAAAAGACAAAATATGTCGACTTCCTAGGGGCTTCCATAAAGTTTGATCCAACGCTGCATGTGTATGAATTTATGTTGGCCTATGAGTGAAAGTCTGGGCTCAGATGCCCTAATTACCATGGTACCTAAAATGTCAATGTTAAATTAAGTGAAGAAGGAAAAAGAAATAGGGAAGCACACAAGATACAATATTACTTGATGGATAGTAAGAGATTCAAGGGAATGAATCTCTACAACATCCCCTATTAGGTCCTTGATCACATGTTTCAAATCTAAACCGATTTCTCAAAAGATTAAAATATGCTTTAGTCACAGTCATTGAATGAATGATTGATAGTGTACATATTTAAGAGAGGAGTTCGTGGGAGGGACTGGTTGGTGAAAATTATGCGGAGTATGTCTTATCTTCGTTTGAGAAACCTGGCGAGTCTCCTCAAAGTGGCTGGTCTACACAGGGAAAAGTGTTTAATTTGCTTTTAATGTGATGTAGTAGCTTAGTGTGTTAGTTTCTTTATTTTTTTATATTTAATTATTTTAGTTTGTTTGCTATGGCCCCTGGGCTTTTAATGTAAATAAATATCATATCGAATCCTTACGGGATTATTAATAATGGATTATGGAGCTAAACATTAACAATTATGGCGAGGGGGCTGCTGCTAACAACTATCTCTTCTTTTTTTCTGGAGAGTGGGGGCTGGAATCTAGAAATGAGATAAAACCAGATTTTCACTATTATGTGTCCCAAAATTTGTGTGTGTGCTTTGGTGTGTGTGTGTAAGAAATGTAGGCAGAGAGTTGAGAATTACGAAAAAATTGTCATTACTTGTCTGGTTAGTTATTAGCAATCTTAGGGTTTTCTTTCAAAGCCTATTATTCATTCTTTATTAGTTTATACGTTCGTGTTTAACTTAATAAATGAAAGAAACCTATCTTACGTAAGGTCCTAACTCCCTAAAGGAGAACAAAACAAAAATATGAACAAATATTGATCAAAGAAATATGGTATACCGAATATACTTTGAAGCAACTACGAGATGGTAAATCCACCATTATTATGGTCATTCCACTCTTGAAAAGATTCGGACTGTCACGAAACTCCAGTGCTCTGTCATGGCCTGAAGTCACGCTTCCGTTTTATTCCTCAGTAAAAGAGATATTCAAAACTTCCGCGTCAACGGTCCTTCATAACCATCACTCGAACAAATCTGTCATGTGACACAACACATATACATTATGATTAAACTGAGCCTAATTTCTGTGTATTTACTTAGCGCGCCAGACTGATAGTATAAATGAAGGTTCTTTAAGAAGTCGAAGTCGACTTGCTGGACCACACAATGTGAAACTTGGGGTGACACTGCAAATTCTGGACTCTCAACAATAGGAATGACAAGGTTCAGGACACTCCATCACTAGCTCAGCTATTCAAATAATGCTTAATGTAATTTTGTATCGATTGTCTTGCTTTTAGCCTTAGGGTTGGAAAGCTGCTCTGCACGACCGTTGCACAAATAAATTTGAAACTGTTTTAATCTGAGACAGAATAATTTTGACAATTAGATCGTAGCAAATCAAAAAAAAAAGTGTACGTGGCGGTTGAAAATTTCGGAGTCCAAAGGTCACGCCCAAAAAATGGTTAAACTGCAATACTAACCAAATTACTTTTATATTTGATAGCCTATTAACTTCATGATGGCCAAAGATTTGGAAAGAAGAGTTGAAAAATACATAATTAAAAAAAACAAGTTGACAATAAAAGCAATTCGGGGAAGTTATTTCTTTTGACTAATTTGTTGTGTAATTTGTTTACTTTCGACAAAAGAAAGTAGGAGTGAACACAACGCAATGTTCTTACCTAAACAACTGCCTCTTATATCTGTATTTCGTTATAAAAATGCTTTGCAAGGAACATAAAAGACGCCAACACATGGATCGTTTTATGACAAATTGTCAAAAATGTATTGTGAAAATACGAAAAGCCCTGACAGCAGTTTCTTGTATATGTAACTGTTTAAATGAATGGCTTTTATATATCTTTTGAAAAAAATGACAAATGTTTAAGTTTAGGACATACTATCTGACGAATTAACAACTGAAAGTCGTGTGTTAGGACTTAACTTGACAGGAATAAGACAACTGAGGTGACTACACTGTAGTGGAGTGAAGAAATGCCATAGAACAAGTGCCGAAGGAGGGGTTATCCGCTCCCCGTCACCTACTGCACATACTTGACAGTGCAAAACGGATACGTCAGCTGAATTTTATTAGAGCTATATTTCGGCCCTTCTTGGCTCAAGTTGGAAAAACGAACTTGTGGAAAAACAGACCTGCTGTCAAGGCCGTAACCAGGGGGGGGTGGGCGAAACATACAAAAATAATCATTTTTATAGGCTATTCCCTCTGATCTATGTGTTTTTTGTACTTTTTTGGCCGACCAGCAGGCAACTCCCCCCCCCCCCCCAATGAAAGGCACTATACCATTTCCCAGCACTGACTGTCACCGGTGCCATCCATAAATTAGACGATTCCGTTTCTAAACATGTTTTTTCTAATTTTTCAACACGTGGCAACCATTACCAGCTGGTGTCGACCGGTGCCAGAACCGGCTGGTCACCGTGGCACCAGGCACTCACTGTAAACTGAAATCGGTAGCAGGCAACCCCTCGGTGGATACAAGTCTGTTCTCTTTGCATGGAAACTTTTATTGTAGTTATTTTAGTACCAACTCGAAGCAGCGTTTGCCATCGGTATTTAATCCATCAGGAGCGCAGAACTGGGAAAGGGCGAAGTGCATGCAAACGAGTTTCTGCTCTCTCTGCAAAATATCACAAGTTCCTGTGAAAGATCCACGCGCGTGTGCTTGATGAACTACCCTAATACATACTTAGCACTGGTGTGTGAAACGCACAACACGAACACGTAGTTAGTAATATGCCGTGATATGCCGTCTTAAAAAGTAAAGATAGTAAAACTAGTGAAATTCCGGCCAGTCAAGTTAACAGAACTCCTCTTAGAAAGGTTAATGTTAGACAGGAAGGTGACAGTCAGAAGTTGGATTAATAAGATTGTCTGGCAAGCCAGATACACTAGTACTTCCAGTTTAGTTCAATTTTCAGTTTCCAGTTTATTCCGATTCTCTCAACTTATGCTGTTTGTCTTCAGATTTCTTGGAAACTTAAATTGGAGTGGTGTGAGTGCTTTTCTACGCAAATTAGTCTAGTTCAGCGGATGAAGAATGGAAATATTTGAAATCAAGGAATTTGGGATAGAAGAACTCGAGGACTTAATGGCCAGTAGAATGTTTGCATCAAAAGTTTATGGGGTCGACCCCCCCCCCCCCCCGAAACATAACACAAAAATCATTTCTATAGGCTTTTCCCGCTGCTCTATGTCTTTTTTGTACTTTTTTGCCCGACCCGCAGGTACCCCCCCCCCCCCCAAATAAATTCCTGGATACGGGTCTGACTGTTAATATGTTGTTGATCTTATTTATTTATTTTCTTTCTTTTACTCCGCTTTTTCAAAATGGAGGGTTATAAATAAGTTACTTACTTACTTACTTACTTACTTAGTATCTTAATAGACTAGTCTTAGTTTCGTACCTTAGTAAGTTTTTCTGTACTTTCTGTAATATGGCCAGTTGGCTATTAACAAGCCTCGACTTGATTAAACAATCATTTCTGATGTTCTTCTAGCCTTGTCTATCCCTCCGTCTTCACGTGCTTTTTTTCCGAAAGGATCTCGTAAGAAAAATTTCCAGTCTGCGCAAAACTGATATGATTTTCGCTGTACTAGGAGCCATGACTCTTCTACCAAACACATTACTAAAGAACACATGTTAATAGATGTAGAATACCCTTCATAACGAATGAGACTGAGGTGGAACTTTGAGAAAAACACATTTACTTGTGAATTGTTTTTCTTTATTTTGCTCCTTTTGAGTCTTGCAGCATAATAATATATATATCTATGTATGTTACTCTTCATCTTAAGCCCTGCCGTGACTTAAAAAAAAAAACAGGTCGATATTAAAATAGTCATTAACCGATTGAATAATCTTTATGTTTAACTAATGGTCTCTGATAATTCCTTACAACAAAAGTAAAAAATAAATGTAATATTCATCGATGGCTAGCCGTGATTGGAAAAAAAAAATATACTGAGCACATGACTGTTAATTTGCTTGATGTAGGAAACGACTTCGATTGTGGAAACGCGCTGTAGTAGCCTAACCCCTGTTTTGAGGAAGAATAGGATTTTGAGGCAGTCCGAGGTTTTGTCTATATCAGGTCTATATTTTTGTTTGAATCTTTATATGTTTGTCTGTATGTTTATATGTTTGTCTGTATGTCTCTATGTTTGTCTATATGTCTATATGCTTACTAAGAAGTTTCCCGTTCTTTACTAGGCATTCTGCTTTAGCCTTTTCGTTGACTGACAACAGAACCATGTCAAAGAGGGGTCCAAGATATGCTGTAGGCTACGAACTCAACTTCTCTTTGTCTCCTACATTACTAACTAATAATACAACCTCCTACATTACTAACTAATCACTGCCTTTTTTATGTCGCCCTTGACGTGACTACTGTTATTGGTATCATCCATCCTGATGGGGTATCGAGGACCGGCGGTAACTGTAATTTCAGTTCCCAAAGCTTTCCACAATCTTGATTACCTAGAAGACATATTTTAAAACAATGACTAAACACAGACTGTCAGCTATGATGTTTAACAGCGATGCTTCGACCCTTCTTGACAAGGGTCCAAAGATTGCAGATATGTTTCTTCCAGTCCTGCAACAGCCTGACAAGGATCCTTGCCAAGAAGGGACAAAATATCGCTGTCAAACATCGTAGCTGATTCGCTTATAACCTTTGTTTTAATACATGATTCCCAGTCAGCTTGGGTTCAAGGAGTATTTGAATGAATGAATGGTTTTATCCACCAATTTTGAACAGAAGCAAGTGACAAATGGAGTATAAAAAAGAGAAAACAAGAAAACCGCACTAGCCTAACAAACGAAGAACAATGATAAATAGCCTACTTCAGAAATGGCTGGTACAAACTGTGCTGGGGATCCAGCAATTGCATTCGGACCCAGGAGAGTTCCCGATTACATTTATCCTATCACCCATACTTCTTACAAGCAAGCTTGACTTTTTTGCACTACCTATTTCAGCACCTGAAGCACGAGCGATTAATCACAGTTGCTTTTTTGAAGCACTGACAGGTGATTAATAACTAATTGGAGTTGTGGCTTAGCCCGCTACCTTTTCGTGTTCAATTTAACGAACAAACGTGTCCTATGTATGAAAGACGCCGCGGTGTCAATCGTCTATACAAGCGTCCCCAATCTGATGCGATTACTACCCGCGACACATCAGATATGCGGTATAATCCATTATTATCTTCCAGACGGAAGGACGCATTCTCGGTAGAGCACCTGACACTGAAAAATAGCCTATCCCAGCTACCCCACGACCGGCTGTGGTAGTCAGTACCTGAGGTATTCAACCATCCTACCCCCCGTTGTCACAGAGCGGTCGAGCCGAACTTCGCGAGAGTGTTGCAGAGACAGTCTTTAGCAGTCAGTCGGAGGAGTTAGCCGCTGAAATTGTGTGTCATTCCGATTTGGATAAAGCACGTATCAGTTGACAGTGAGTGACAAAACGGTGGACATTGAGACAGAAGTTGAAGTTTGTCATGCCCATATGCTAGCAGTACAGTGGGCATCAAATCTGAGAATGAGGAAGCCGAGACTGTTTGGTATTGAGGCATCTCTTCCCATGCCTGGGCCGACTTCGTCCCCGAAGACTTCACGAAGTCAGTGCCTTGCCACGGCTTGCCTAGCTTTTACTCTAGGCATAGTCGTCGGTGCCATCGTGCCTTTCGTACTTTTACCAAGGCTAACTCAGCCTGATGTGAGAAACCAAACAGTGAACGATGCTGTCAAACCCAAAGTGACCTTTGTTGAACCTTTGCACGTGAATTTCTCACATGTGAGAGCCGATCCGATCGAAACTGTTGAGCTTGCACCGACAAGACACATTCACACCGAAACAGTAGAAAGTATTTACTGGAGTGAAGAAGTTGAGAATATCTTGCCGAAGGGATTTACAGAAGAGGTTGTGGAAAACTGGAGGAACTTCGCAAGGACTAACCGAGTAGCGCGACTCGAAGAGGGTTGTGGAAGGATGCAAAACCGACTTGTTACCTTTGAGAGTGGAAGCCGCTCCTGTGGCCGGTACAGACAGAACTTCGATCAAATCCAAGGTGAAATATTTAGCTACTACCTCGCCCGGCTCCTTGGGATCCGGAACCTTCCTCCCACCTCCCTTGCCCTTGTCCGACCGGAGAAGGACCAGTGGTCAGGTGTCCGTTCGCAGTTGACTGTTGCCCAGTGGAACGAAGACCGCCCCATTGTCCTAACCCAGTTCATCGACGGACTTGAGCCGGCGATGATCCCTTCTGTATTGCGAAACTCAACAAGACGTTTGCATCCTAGTGACGTTCAACACATGCGAGTTGACGGCGATGCTGAGCAGCTAAAAGACTTAGCGCAGTGGTCAGAACTCATTATCCTTGATTATCTCACCGCCAATCTCGACCGTGTTGTTAATAACATGTATAATCTCCAGTGGAACTCCCAAATGATGGACTCCCCTGCCCATAATTTAGTAAAGGATCCGGACACTGGACTTTTAGTGTTTTTGGACAACGAAAGTGGGCTGTTACACGGATATAGATTGCTAGATAAGTATGAACACTACCACAAATTACTCCTAGACAGTATATGTATATTTAGGAAAAGTACGGTGAAGAACCTACGAAAGCTTCGAAGTGGTAAAAACATCGGCGTGTTGCTCAAAGACATGTATGAAACGAGGGACAAAGACGTGTCGGACTACCTCCCGTTCCTCCCAGACAAAACGTTGAAGATCCTGACACAGCGGATAGACCGTGTCGTTAGCCACATTGACCGATGTGAAAGCTTATTCCAATCGTGAATCTGTGATAATGTAGAATCTTCGGCAGAATCTGGCAACTCATCATAGCTATGAGACCCATGCCATTGTTCAGGAGTCCCGTCCGGGCCGCGACGTAGCCCGCAGTCGACGATCTCCTGGGGTACGCGTACATCCGTTACCCTACCCAATGTGCCACCTAGGGATTAAGTGATGAAGTGTGTACTGTGTTTCGCCTATTGCATGCAAATGAAAACCGCCCGGATAGGCTAGTAATTTCGAGTTTATTTTTCGGCTTTCTTTGATCGCTTTGCTGATTGGGAAGAGAGTAACTTCATTTAATTGTGAACTAAGCCAAGAGTATGGGTAGCGTCTCCCCATGTAAGTTACTATCATGATCCGTCTTGGTGAATTAATGTTGAACAATATTTTGAGCCTTCATATCTTTCCAAATAATGGGCTGATCCAAGCTATTCGTCGTGCGCAGTAGCTTCTTTAGTATCGACGTTATTCCAGATAGAAACATGATCCATTTGGTCATTTAATATTAGACAATATATCCCGCCTTCATATTCTATCGTGCCAGTCCAAGGCAATAGGGTCATACGCATTACTCCTTCGGAATCGACATTATCACGTTAGAACCCGAATTAATGCTGAATTAATGCCTTCAAATTCTACCGAATAATATGCTGAGCCTCTTCAGTACCAACATTATTTATTCCAATGTTGATTCATTTCTTTCAAAGATCAAGACAAGTGTTTACAAGAAAGGTCTGCCATAGGTTTTTGTTGATTAACTTATTAATCGACAAGAGACTTTAACCTCCTATAGTTTAAATGATCGACATTCTCCCCCTTCGTAAAACATATCAAATCGGTATTGTGGACAAGTTTTCCTGGCCCTTAGAACTTTATCCAGTTTCCACCGTATCTTAAACTAATGCTCATGATCCTTACTCCCTCTGTCCTTTTAAATCTTACCCTGAAATAATTCCTTTACCTTCTCACGGGTCTCCTGTTTACCTGCCTCTTTCAAGTGGACTACGCCATTTATTGAATAATTGTCCCGTACCATAACATTCTATGGCTGTATATCAGGACTGACTTCGGAATTTGTGACTAGGCGTTTTAACAGGAACAGTAATAGCTTTACAACCCCCGAACCCCATTAAATGACGGGCCTACCTGGCGAGGGATGGGGCCTAAACGACGTCTAACTATGTCAACGTGAACAATGAGATAATCGAAGGGGCCGAAGGTTTTTAGGTCTTGTTTTGTCCTCCCTGAAGGAAGCGGATATGCTGAGGTGTCGAAAACACTTGTAGCGTAGAATTCGAGACTGAAGGAGCTAGCTCAACAATGACAAAGAATTTCGAAGGGTGTCAGTATTTACCCTAGGACTGTAAGCTGTCTGGTACAAACCCGTTTCAGGAGCCAGTGCTTGGTCACAGTAGGCCCAAAACGCCGCAAAATTGAGACACAGCGCAGATTTGTAAGCGCATTTCTGCAACGACTCTTTTTCTAAATCTGCATCGTTTTGAGTCTAGTGTGAACGGACTCTCCGGTAGGGAGGGGTCAGAACACCGGCTGAGTCTTTCAGTGAATACGATGATGTGAAAAGTTGTTTTTTTTTCGGATGCTCCGTTTTCAGCGCTTTTGCAGACTAGTAGCCTAAAGTTGCGTCTTTTGGATTCACTTCTGTTTCGTCAAAGTTTGTAGTTTGGCTCTTGTTTTGTCTTACTTGCGTTTTATTGAGTTCTTGTTTCCTACGTCTGCGAGGTAGTTTGCAGTTTGAGCTCCATAGTTTCAGGTTCAAAACTACAGTAAATGGAATGGACAAGTAAAACGGATTTTAAGCGAAACTACGCCGAAACTACATAAAAAACGCAACTTAAGAGCATTTTTTAAGGTGAAGAAAATGCCAGAAAGGCGAGGAGACGGTGACAAGTTCCTTTTTATACAGGAAGTGCAGACGGTAGAAGTTTGCTGAAAACGGAGTTGGTCGTGAATTCGCAAAAGTAGCAAAATGGCGAGTTAAGCATCGAACAAAAACGCTAACTAATGCCTGGCTATTACGCCGAGTTTAGTGGTCTGTTTCAACCACATGATACTTAAAATTAATTAAATCCTGCTTTGTATATTGGATCAGCCCCTTATTGGTAGACGCCTGTCGTTGTGCTGGACACCATTTCTCGGATGTTTTTTTGTTTCGATTTGACGGAATTGACTCTGAGAGAACTACCAACCAGTTGATGCTATTTTGGGCGCCGACAAGACGCACTGTCTGAATACAGAGCTTTATTTGTCTTAGTACACGGAATGATAGGGCGTAGAGACCTTGCTTACTTTTGGTTCTTCAATGTTCACATTTGACTATAATGCCATTTTTTCACCTATACGTAGGATGACCTTAACTTTGGGAACAAATAAGAGCTCAGTTTTCAACCAAGTACACGTAGAATCACACATGTGGTGTTGGTATTAGATTCCAGACCCAGTGGTTGAAACTGGAATGTTGATCAGCAGGCTGTAAGAGTTGTATTGATTCCCAAAAATACTTCATCCTCTATACGTCCCAGAATTCGACCAAGATATTTTCCGAACTTCGCCAATTGGAAACTAGTCTCGTAAATTGTTGTTATTTTTAGTGCGAAATTCGAAATTCGTCGGAGTTGTAAATGGTATGTACATTCATTGTAAATATGTACAGAAGAATTTTGTTGACTGATAATAAATTTATTCGTACGTAACATCTACCATGAAAAGGACTCTAACCTGCAATTGACAGAAACTAAAATAATTTAGGACTAAGTTCCATCCAGTGACAGAACATGGGCCGAAAGGCAAAGAACCGTACAGTAGATGGACGCTTCTTTGAAAAGTGAAATTTTCATCCACTTCCTGTGACTACCAGTCAGCTGCAGTAGCTAACCTAGGGAATCTAAGAACTCAAGAATAGGTGTTTGGGTCTTCATTTCTTCATTAACCTAAAACTACAAGGCCCAAAGCTAACTAAGGTCAATGAAGCATACCCACTGGGCGTTTTGACGATCTGCATAACAGATGAAGTTTCTGATCAACGCAGGGTTCCAGCCATGCACAAATCCTAGACTTAAAGCTTCAGTCCTAACATACGCTAATCCCGCACTCTAATACCCTTTCTAATAGATCCCCTCCTAGTAGAGTTTCATGAGTTGTTACTGCTGGGGATGGGCGAGCAAGATCGGGCAGTCAGGGAATGGAAGCACTGCCAGGATTTTCCGCATCATCATTAATACGGAAAAGCTGATTGTCTCCAACTTTGTGACGAAAGTGCAAAAAAACAGCTGGGACAGCTTGACCTTTTACCGGAACCATAATATTTAACGAAGAGTAAACTAAGCAACAGCCGTTCACGTAGCAGAATCAAGAAAGAATGTGACGTTATAATTAAATTAACATGATCGGAAGAGATACTGGACTCGCCGTTTGCTCATGTTTTGCGTCAAGGTAGAGAAGCTTAGTTTGGCAAAAAAGCAGTTCTAGTACGGCAGAGGGTTCGAAAGCCTGCATGTAGTTTCTCCCTAATGTTTCAACATTTTTTCTGTAATAAAGATGTAGCATTCATTACCTCATCTATGATCGTGTTTTTCCTGGTCATGGGTTCTGACGGTCATCTGGTTTTCCCACAGCGAGAGTTATCAAAAGTAAAGGGGACCGCCTCCAAATACCCTGCTTCCCTTCGAATCATATTCCACCCTACTTCTTGATAACTGTAAGATTTCCTCCAACCAAAGCCTAGGAAAAGTCACAAAATACTCTTGATGACTAACTCTTCGTGCTGGTAAAAAATCGCCTTATACCTAGTGGAAGAGCCGGAAGCGTCACCACAGCTATCCCTAAAAAATGCAGTTGATTGGTTGGCACAAACTTTGAGTCATCGTTCGGTTCACTCGTGTGTTTTGGACAGAGAGTGTTGCAAACGCATTTGCTTCCTTGTGCTTCTTAATTTCGGAGTCTCGGACAACTTTTGCCCCGTCCGTCTCTTGTTCGGAGGTGCGTCCGTAAGAACCTGAAGTTTCTTCAGTGAACTGAGTATACAGGAGAGGTACCCAAACTAGAATTAAATAACCTCAAAATTGGCCTCAAATGTCAAAAGGACCTTTTTTGTAGTCCTAACTGTCAGGAAGCAATACCTAATGGCCTAGGATATAGTTAAAACTGTAAAGAAATTGTGTTTTAACATTTGTGAGTCCAACTTTGACGTCATTTAATTCGATTAGGGCAGTCCAACCTGTACTTGCGTGTACTTGTCCTTAGTTCAGAATGTAAACTGCTCAGTTCGTACTGACGAGGAAAACGGACGAGTCTGGACCATGAAATTATTCCCTTCGGGAAACTGCATCGAGATTTGGAGCCACCACTTTGCAGCCCACTTTCTCCTGTGGTGACGGAGACTTCCTATGGTCCGAGGTCCAAATTCAAGGTATTTAGCCATTTCTTTTTCTTAACTTGGCGTCTTTTTTCAAGCCTTGTCGTCTGCCTTCATTATAGTAGGGTGTGTTTTTGCCGTCAGGGGCTTTGTTTCTTTCCATTACATTTCCTTTCCTTTAAATTTTTTAAGGTGTTTGTAATGAAGCGACCCCCGTTTGTCTCTATTTTAAAATAAATAAACAAATCTTACTCGTAGTTTTCACCCATTATTCCTAGAACCCGAAAAGTAGTCTCTATTTTCTAGGGCTATTTTTTACATCATAATTTATTACAAGTGTTTTCTCTCCATTTTTGTGTGTTCCTTTTGTACTCAATCTTACCATTTTGGTATTACGATTGGTAAATAGACATATATATAGAGATAGATATAGGCTTGAAAGCACAGCAAGTTCAATTATTAACATGGGATTTGAAAAGGGTAGAAAACTGAATAGTTAAAGACTGAATAGTTTTCCCCAGTTTGCCCTCTCAGCCCATGAAATTATTAGCCATTTTTTCATTCCTGAACCCGATTAGTATGCTTGTCACTGTGTACAAATTTTAATTTTATTTAGTTTTTTTTTATCTATATGAAAAGAATGTTGTCATTTTTATTGACATTGTTTACTTTGTGTATTTGATTCATACTCCACTGTTACGCAAAAAGCGGGTCACAAATAAATAAATAAAATAAATAAATTAGCAATGGTGTATTCGTGAATTTCCGATATTACCCTCTTGGGAGGGTGAGGATTTTTCTCTTTTTTGGGGTTTTCTATTCCATGCTTTTTCCCATTCCACCAAGGATTCGTATCCTGAGTCAGAAGTACTGTACGCCAGATAGGAATGTCAGATGCCTTAAATTCATGTCTAGCACACCGTGGCCTGAAAGAAAGTATGGGTTTCAATGAAGCATAGGCTAAAAGTATAAGGATTACAAAGTTCTGGTTTGGCTCAGTATTTTAGGGACAAAGAAAGTAAGTAAGTAATTTATTTGTAACCCGCCATTTCGAAAAAGAGGAGTAAATAAAAGAAATAATTAAAAGATACAGAAAAAGACACTAATTTTCAATCTTCAGCCAGGAAGCAGTGGAGAAGGTAGCGCGCTGGTTGGGCTCTTTTGTCAATGATTTTTTATAGCGACGAAGAAATATCCAAAAGTGTAACACTTGGATCTTGAATTCTTGAATCAAACAGACGCGAGAACTCGAAACCCTCAAAGATAGTCTTATAATTTAACCTCTCCTCAGTGTGGAGACGTTATTCACAAAGATATATGTTATAAAATCTATTTTTCCCCATTACAAAGACCCGGAAACCAGTTAACTTCGCGAAACCAAACTGCAGAGTATATTTACTTCTTTTTTTTTCCGGTATTTTCGGTAGGCGTTATTCTAAGTGTGAAGTGGCTTGACATACTTAGTTATGGACTATGTACCGCTAATCACTTCGGTAGCTGTTTGCGCCCAGTGCTGCCGCTTTTCCCTAAAGGAGCCTGTGAAATTTGGCCGCAAAAACCTTTCTCCATGAAACTAGATCCCTTTTTACCAATTATTAACCAAAATCTTGCTCCTCCAGCTTTATAATTATATGCAGGCCCGTCTCCAGGAATTCCTTTCGGGGGGGGGGTGTCGGACAAAACAGTACAAAAAAAAGATATAGATCAGAGGGAAAAGCCTATACAACTTACTAGCTTGGACAAAGATAAAAGTGACGTTTCTTGTAACACTTAGTAGATCTTTATTTTATGCATAAATCAGCTTGTCTAATTCAGATTTGAATTGACTATTTGTTTTTAAATGATCTTTTTAGCTATGTTATTTTTTATAAGCTTATTGCATATTCTGGTACATTTTATAAAGCAAGCTAATCAAGCTTGACAACACTATTCCACAAAGAAAAACTTTTAATAGGCACGTAAAACATGGAACTTCTGATGACACACTAGAACAACCAGGTAAACTGCATCTGCGGCTTGGCTTATTGGTGACACCTCAAATATATCCTTTTCCCTCTCCCCTTGCTGGGAGTTTCTGAATTTTCTGCCACGATATCCCAGCTCCTAAGATTTGGATCGCCGAAGTGGCAGAGAGGTAAAAAAAAGGGATAACAAGAAAACGGCCGATTTTCGTAGTGCCTTCTAAAGGAAGTCGGAAATGTTTATTTGTGAAGCATTTAATACAAAATAAAGCATTAGAAGTGTCCACTGTGCTTTAATTTTGGTGATTTTCACGTTAAAGACCCCATCCGAACATTCTGGTTACCTTCTCTTAAGATTGCAAGCCACCAGTTTATTTAGATTTGAACTTGATTGCCGGCTTGCTGTTTTGGCTCGATAAAAAAATACGCAGTACGTCTTCTTTTCCAGATGACGACATTTTCCATGTTTGATTAGCAAAGAAGTATGAGACTTAATTGATTATTTTTGTTATGTCTTCAGGAGTACCACACTGGTCTTCGGTTTCTAATTTATTTGTATTTGTAATAAACTGTTGGAGCATTAGATGGAAATTATTATCTTTTATCCTTGGGTCCAGGCCCGTATCCAGGAATTTATTTCGAGGGGGGGTGCCTTCCGGGGGGGGGTCGCCTTCTGGTCGGACAAAAAAGGACAAAAAACACACAGAGCAGAGGGAAAAGCCTATAAAAATTATTATTTTTGTATGTTTCGGGGGGGGGCCTTGCTTGGGTCCCTACGTGCCATAATGGCTGTCCCGGAAAATCGGCTGAGATTTAGTTCAGACCGAATTATTTCAAACTTAGGAAATTTTTTTTTTTTTTATTTGCTCATTGTTTGACGGTGTTTTTGTGGTTTCGAACATTCATAGTGGTAGTAGGGATGGTCATCATTGTGTGTGTGGTAGGAAGACCATTCTGTGGTCCACTTTCAGAATGCCACAGTATTACCAAATTTTCAAAAAAGTCACACAATTTTCAAAAATGAAACAGCGGATTCGCCGCGATCTCTTCTTTTACTGATTTCTTGTTTAGAACGGGTGATGTAACAAAAAGCAGAAGACCGAAAAATAAGTGACAGTGATTAATCCTTCGTACACAGTACACAAAAATCGCAAAAATAACAAAAGCTCGCACTGAATACGCAATACAAGAATAAGTCTAGAGTACATCACTTAAAGCACAACTCTTACTAGAAATGATCTTTTCCTCATGAAATAGGTAAGAAATTTTTTTTTTGAAATACCATTACTTTCCACCTGAAATTAGGCATTTTCTTGTTAACGCTTGTCGGCTCTATCCAGCCTTTTTGCTCTCCGACGCGGCGGCTGGGCGCAAAACAACATTTGAAAATGAACGCTTCATGGTTAAAAAATGGTAAAACTAAGCAAATAAACGAAGTAAGAAACAGAAGATTCTCATATCCTAATGTGTGAAAGAGTTGTCAGCGGAAGTTGAAAATCCCGGCAAACTTTATTTTGTGTGACGAGCAAAACTCGGCACGGCCAAAAAAAGGCTAAAAATTCGTGGGCACAAAACGAAACAGAGGAGAAAGGTGCGGATTTTAGAAGCTTATAATTCCATAAGGGAGCTGGGTATATTATAAAAGGCAGTATAAGCAAGAGGGGTCCTTTAAGGGTGGTTCTGGCGATCTGAAAATCCCCCGGGGTGCGTTCGGGTGTATGCACTGTAAATTTTTGGGATTTTTGGCCGAAACTCAGTTTCACGTTCCTGAGCTGGTTTCGGAAACGAAGCGAAACTATTCTGGAAAGTGAGTACATAACGTGAGTGGAAGGTGCTCTTGGAAAGTTGTTGAGCCGGAAACTTTTTCCGTGAATTATTGCACGTGGCGAATTTCTGTTTTGCTTTTCGAATAGTGAATCCGCGCAGATGCCAGAATCGCCCTCTACTTTCGTCCTACCAAGAGTTCCATGCACTATATTCCAGCTTTACGTAAACATTAGACTATCAGTAACCAGAAAAATAGGTTGGACATTCTTAGTATCGGTAAGTATTTTATCGAACGATTATCTTTCCGTTATCAAAGCTCAGACTAATGCCCTTCTCAAGTCCCATGTTAATAATCAAACTTATTGTGCTTTCAAGCCTATTGATATATATTTACATATATGTCTAGGCTATTTATCAATCGTAATACCAAATTGGTAAAGATTGAGTATAAAAAGAAAACACAAGAATGGAGAGAAAAAACTTATAATAAGTTATGATGGACAAAATAGCCATAGAAAACAGAGACCACTTTTCCGGTTGCAGGAATAATGGGTAAAATTATGAGAATGGTTTGTTTATTTATTTTAAATACAGAAAAAAAAAGAAATAAAAGGAAATATAACGGAAAGACACAAAGCCTCTGACGGCGAAAGCACACTGGATAAATCAAAAGGGTCGAACCCTCTTTCTTTCAAGCTCGCCACACAGCCAGAAAACTCGCCATCTAGGCTTTCTCAGTATTGGTAATTTCATCGGTCAGAATTTCATCGGACGACTTTGTTTCCATCATCAAAGCTTGAAAGAATTCCCTTCTCAAATCCCCCGTTGATAACCGAAAAAACTCATTGTGCTTCAACTGAACGAACATCGTCTATATCAAACCATAGAGTTAGTACCGAAGTTAACCCTGGTTAAGAAGATGCAACCGGATCACGTCACTTGTGATGATATGGGACGTCACTAAACTGAAAACGCAAGCAATCATCGCAATAAAACTAACCTCTAGCTGATACTGGAAGTACATGTAGTTGGCCGACATTATGTAGAAACCGTCACAAGACGGTACCAGTCTAGACTCGGTTCATTAGCGGGATAACTGACAAAGCGTAGTTTATTGAAAGACTAAACAAAAATTTAAACTTAGTTCTAGAACCAATGTTATCGAAAGGAGGAAACAGTTAGTCTAGTGGAAGATGCTGTTCTGTAACTCTTGGCTAGATTCTGCCAAGTACCTTTTTGTACAGTGTGCTCCCTTGTAGTTGTTAGTGATGGTATTTTCCCTGTTATTGTAAAGTTAACAAACAAATAATGATCCGTTATATCATTTTTTTGTGTGCTAAGTGTTCTGAAGAAAAGGGAATAGTATTTCCTTGGCTTTGTTGTTAGAATTTCCAGGCATCGGACAGAAGGTTCGATTTGGCACTTTCTAGTAGATGTTTCCGTACTGGACACATTTCTAGCGGTCTGTTCAATAACTAGCTCGCTTTACCTCTGTCAAATAACGAAGTAAAAAAAAAATGCATACTGAGTGTTTTCTTCAAAATTCTATCTTCAAATTCAGTCACCAAATTGACCACTCCAGAATCATGATTTAGGCTTGTTGGTAACACTTTATGGTTGCTTTAGTGTAAAATAGCATTTTTTTTATTTATTTTTTAGTTAGCCTACAAATTGTAATGCGATAAATTGTGCATGTCTGCGCACAGTGTCAACTTAAACCATGGCTATCTGGACTTTTCCCCTACCCCGGCAAATTATCTCCTAGCAGAGTTTACGACAACAGTAATTGCTTGTACAAAGTTTGTTTTTCTGTTGTTTCTCTACTGTTGTAACAAAAAATAAAATTGTACGACGATCACTCGATAGAGATCACCATCGTAATCGTTGTCTTGATCTATTGTCACGGGGCCCACACGACTACTCTGCCTTTCTGGTAACCCAGTACTGTCAGACAAGTTTTGAAACACCAGCTTCTCCCTCTTGCACTAAATCTCTGTGCTGAGAGAGAAGAGGTTCTGCTACTTTCATCTGCCGCATGCTGTGAGGAAGGTATCATTCCTGCGCTCGGAGCATTCATAGCCTGTACCACGTCAGCTAGCAGATGAGTTATACCTGGGCGGATTCACAGTCGCCCAACATGAACAGCCGACTTTGGATAATTAGATTAAAAGAATGCGTAACTAGGGATTTTTTCTAGTTAGTTATGCGTTTTTCCAGGCAGGGTGTCGTTTAGCGCCCATTTGGCAGGGATTTAGGACTGTGGGTTTCTATTTCCGAACTGCCACGCCTGGGGCGAGGCACACGCAAAAATAGAACAAGTTGCTACTTCGGTTACAGGTGGACTCAAAATATCATGTGTCTTAGACTGACGAAAATTTCTATTTCTTCATTCATGTAGGCTAAGCTTTTCCTTCCATGAAAGCATCATATTTGAAGACAAAAATGCATATGTGAAATGAATAAAAATTATAATAAGTAAAGAAAGTAGAGCTGGTCCTTGTCTATTGCATTTCTAAGCCCCGTGTCTATTTTGTTAAAGTTTAACTGAAAAGGGCTGGGATGTGACAATCTAGTTTCCCATACTTATTCAATTTAATTGGCTAGAAGACCCGCGGAAAATTCGTTACTTCGTTGTTCCACTATTCGTGAATAATCGATTTTGAAATAGTGGAATTTACCTCTATGCGATTGCATCTGTGGTGTATGTTATCTTAACATGAATGCCTTGCCAGAAAGGTTTATGATTTGTTTGGTGCAGGCACTAAGCAGTCTTCACCAAGCTCACCACTGCCAACTGAAAAGCCACGTTTGTATTGAGATTAAAATTTAAACCGTCATAGTAGAATTTACGTTCTGGTGACCGCAGCAGATACTCTCAACGTCACAGCTATAGCAGATAGTGGAAAATAAAAAAAAATCAAATAGCAGAATCCAAATTATTCACTCTATGACACAACAATAAGTTGGCTTTTCAGTTAAACTTTTAAAATTTAAATTAAAAAATTAAATTAAAAAGTTAAAATGGAGAAGTTAAAATTTATTAAAGTTTAAAGTGTGTATGTTTGCTTAGAAAGAGTAAGTGATGTAAAAGAGATTAAGGAAATATTAAAGTCACCGAGTGAAGAAGGAGTCGTAGCCCAAAAAGTAAAAAATCAAAATCTTTGGAAAAGATGCTACGCGGGTTTTAAAAAAAACGAAAAAAGAAAAGGGCACGTTGCACTTATGATAGTAATTAATTCGACTTCAGTAGTATGTCCATCCCTTCTCGTTCCCGAAATTCTTCACTTCGTAAGTGTAGCCTACTCTATCTCATTGATCGGCAATACACTGATTATCATGTTTGCCACGTTTGTTCTCTTTACGGGAAGTATCATATAAGGTTTGAAGGAAGTATCGTACGGAATAGAAGTCTCAATTTGCAGGATTACAGATGCTAAGCGCGGAAAGGTCGGGGCGGACAAGGAGAATGATATTGAGATATGTCTTTCAAGGAATCTACTATTTTTAGTTTATTTTTCGGCAATGGCTTACGTTTGTAGTTGGTAAACATTTCAAGCATAGAGTGACAGGCCCATAGAGGTACCACCAATCCGAAACATTAGTTTCATTCGATGAAATCCTTTATGTGTGGACAGCGGACTGCTTTTCAGGCCTATTAAGTCAATACGTGATATGTCACTAGATTGTCGGGTCTTAGCCCTTTTCGCTTAACCTTTAAAAAGCCAAACTAAACTTTCTGTTGGAAGATGAAACGCTTGAAGTACATATGTACGAACTTCCACAAGGTTGGGGTTCATAGATGTACGGCACCCTACTTGGAAAGTTTCTGATCAAGACTTTATATTGTTTAAAAAACTCCTCGCACTATTTACTCTTCAACTTACAGTAGTTTAAAATATTTGAATACCTTAAATATAGGCTATGCTTTCAGCAAATAGCCAACGGTTTTGGCTTAGTTTTGATAGACGGGTTAGCATGTACCGTACGAAATTGGGGTCTCTGTGTTTAGAAATGTATGGAGTGGTTATAGAAGTAGGTTGTGTTAGTATTATAGGTAAGACATTTTCTTTAAGGATTGTTGGTTCCGAGCCAACAAGTTGAGCCCTTTGATGAAACTTGGGCAGTTCTATAGCCCTTCCCACCTCTTCCCCCGAGTTCGCCACTGTTCTTTTCATCCTTCAATTACGGATTACCAAGTTTTAACTCCCGTATATTTAAATAATACATAAAACTAATATGCACACTGTAAAGAAAAATCTTGCAGTATTTGCTACTTAATCTTGTCTCTAGAAAGATAATCTTATCTCTAATTCGGATTAATCTTCTCTCAGTAGAAATAAGATTAATCCCAGTAGCAAATACTGCAGTCAGGCTCATATTCATGAATTTATTTCGGGGGGGGGGGGGGTCCCTTTCGGGGGGGGCGGGGTTACCTGCGATTCGCACAAAAAAGACATAAATCAGAGGGGAAAACTATAAAAATGAGAATTTTTGTATGTTTCGGGGAGGAGGTCAACCCCCTAGCCCCCCCCCCCCCCACCTGGATACGACCTTTACAAAATCCCCCCACCTGGATACGGACTTAGAGAAACTTTTTACAGTGTATGTTTCAAAGTCAGCTTGGGCTCAAGGAATGTTTATCTTTAACTCCCGGATATGACTTCCACTGCTCCTTTTTGCTCACCGGTTTCGGTATTGCCTTTCCACGCCAATGCATCTCAGTTGCCTCAAGTTATGCGTTGATTCGTAAATCCCAATTAGTAGCAACGATAAGGCGTCGGTTTGTGAAACCTATTATTTTCCAATTCTACCCATGTATTTAAGCTCTTGATAGCTTCTTAACACGCGTGCGTGATCTTGTGGAGCTTGCAGTGGATAGAATAACCAAGACTGCCGTTTCAGAGGGAAGGCGGGGGCACCATCGACGTAGGGGGGATCTGAGATCTCTCTCCTTGGTAATTCTTTTTTTTTGCCGCTAATTAGGTTTCGAAAGGCAAAATGTTAAGCAATGACTTTACTTCAAGCTATATTCTAAAACTGCTTTAAAACTTACCCCATTGGCATACTCAGATTTTGAGTCTATGTAAGAACCCTGGGATAGCCTCTCCCCCCCCCCCCCCAAGGTTTAATTATGGCGTCATTGGGGAAAGGTGGTAATAGACTTGGACGCAAGGGCCAACGATACAGGGTCTAATGTGACCTCTAAAATAAAAACTCAGGTCCATTAATGACATCAATGGTATCAAACAAAACGGTGACTCCCCGAGTCAGGGGGTCAAAAGATGCAAGGGAAATACCCTAAGACTAAGGTTCCCTAAGCAAACTATCAGACAGGTCCACATTTGCTTAAGCCAAAGTGCAGTCCCCATCTGGAACTCCCTTAGTCCAGCGGCTGTGGAGTTAGAGCCTGTCGATACCTTCAAGAATTTGAGAAGTATCTGCCAAGGGAGTATCTCAGTCAGGGGTAGGTGCTCCTCTCGGAATGAACCAAATAAGCGACTAAAACAACAGTTAACGCAGCCCAACTGTGTTCTAAAAATATCAGTAGACCTATAGCTTGCTGACAAACAGGGATCCACTACCTTTGTCGCGTTGGCACGAAGTTTGTTAATTGTTTATATTTACTTTTTTCTTCAACAATTCATTTTCGGTTGTTTGTATATTGTTTGCTTAAGAATCCGACATAGTTTCAAAAAGACAAGATGTGTCCGCGCAGCTCAGTGAATATGATTAAACTCAAACGAGTCAACGAGGGGAAAGGACGTGTTGAGCTAGAGTCATAACTAACCGAAGATTAAAAATTAAGTGTCTTTTTTTGTGTGTATATATGTGTTTTGTTTATTTTCTTTATTTCGTCATTTACTCCGCCTTTTCAAAATGGCGGGTCATAAATAAATTACTTACTTATTTACTTACTTAATTCGTTTCTGTTATTTATGATCTACGCTGACTATAAGGTTCTTGCAGATGGGAAAAGTACCGTCGGGTTAACAGTAATTATTCCTATCGG
Organism: Branchinecta lynchi; assembly: GCA_023053575.1. NCBI lineage: Eukaryota > Metazoa > Arthropoda > Branchiopoda > Anostraca > Branchinectidae > Branchinecta > Branchinecta lynchi. Next base: position 9,724,340 of record JAKZAP010000015.1, read on the forward strand.
CTGTTTCTACTCCCCACTTTCCCCCACTTTCTACTACCCCATTTTCTGCTATACCTATCAACTCCTTTAAAGGTTCGCTGACGAGCATATTCGTCCAGGGTTGGTCACCAAAAGTAACTTCGTACACCCTGGAAAGTAACCCAAAAGTATCTCAAAGTAACCCAATGTAACCTAATGTAGCCCAAAGTAACCAAATGTAACCCAATGCAGTTTAACCCAAAATAAGCCAATGTAACCAAAAGTAACCCAAAGTATCGTGAAGTAACTCGAACACCCTTGTTCTTGGTGACCGACCCTGGATATTCGTCCCATTTCCCACCTCACACATACAGTTACTGCATTCCAGTTCAAATTCCTCTTAAGAATGATCATCTTCTGTGCATCAACTCTTGGCAATGCTCCATGAAAGCGCAATAAATATAATGTTCAATCTTGACTAACAATCTCCAACAGACATTGTATATGATTGGTCTATACAGTCCGTACCTCCGGCTGAACCAATCACCAATCACGCAACGGGCGGTGCTTAATTGGGAAAAGACTTTCTGCGCTAGACATTAGGTTTGGCTTGGGAGCTAAAGCACGAAAAAAATATGAAATGAAAATAGGTGGACAAGTGATGAGGCTTGTTATCGAGAAGGAAAATAATAGAATGGTATCAGGTTTTAGTTCTACTTTAAGGTGTGATCAACGACATCAGTATATGTGGTTCAAATAAACGATATAACGGTGAAAAATAAGATATTGACGAGTCTGCGGACGACGGAGACGCTTTCAAATATTTTCTGTTTGCAGCTCCAGCAAAGAAAAGCTCCAACCCCCAAACGTCCTTAATTGCCTAGACTAGACCAGAGTGAATCGTATCACTGATGATGCAATCGCCAGAAAAGGTGGCCACCCCGCCGTCCACATTCTTAGGCCTTCCATTTTCAAAGGCCTAATAGCAATAACAGCCTCAGCTCGTAGTGATCCAAACAGGCTCAGGCAAGTGGCTTTATGACTTAACAGACTTGGCTGGTCGGTTTATAACGCAGGACTGTCCGAACCGTTTATGACAATCCCGGAGGCATAGACGCGAAGGTACACCTTTTCAGTAATAATGCACGGTTTAAACGTTTATGAGTTTAGAGCGTCGGCGTATGCAAGGCAGGTGCATGGGAATTAAAGGAGCTAATTGATACGGCAAAAATGGGGAGGAATCCACTGTCATTCGGAAGGAATGATTATAGTAAAAACCGCAGTTTCTTTTTGCACAATCCTAACATTCGCCAACTCTTCAGCACAAGGTTTCCAGACGCCTAACAGCCTCCGACAGAAGTGAAACAAGGTACTAAATGGCAAGTAAGAGGAGAATTAGACAATGAATATTAGCTCATTTAAACCACCATGACTTAGGATCCAGGCACTATAGTTTCATTGGGTGGTTTCCAGAATCACCAAGATCTTATTACTTAGTTTTGCCACCGTATCTATCTAAGCCTGCGATTTCTGAGCCTCGTTTTTGTTGCATGCTGCAGGTCCACTTCTCGGCCGATTCCGGACTGATTCTTGCTACATCCATTTTTGCACTGCAGCGCTTCCGAGGAAGACGGCAGCGCTTCTCGAGAATCACGGACTTGCTCCCCGACCAAGTCCGTGCTTCCCTGCAAGATGTTGCAGAGCTTCACAGTGCTTCAACCAAGAAGAAAGTGAATCCAAAAACGCAGCTTGTGCAACAGCAAAGAAGTGCTGCAGCAGCGATGCGGCAGCGCTGTTGAAACAAAAACGAGGCTCTGATTGCTTGGACTCTCTTCTTCCTGCATATTTTTTCAAGGAGTTTTCGATCAGCTACATTGCGTATGCTGCTGATAGCCGTACAAAAGAAACTCTTTCTAAAAATATGAAAATTTTAGCAAACAACTTTTGGACGTTGGACTTGAGATAAATCTGTCAAAATGTGAATATCTTTGTTTCGGTCGCACAACAACCTCCGAGCGTCCTTCTGTTGCAATTGGCTATTTTTCTATTTTATTGTCCGAGTCGCAGAAATAGCTCGGGCTTACCTTCAAATCCACAGTATCTTTAACTTGCTCCTCTATTTTAAAAACAGTATCAAATTCCATTAGATCTGGTTGCGGGTTTGGTCCGAAATACAGGAAAATATTCACGCAAGGCGCTCGGAAGGTTGTATAGTGCCTTTTGCGGCCCATACATTCACAATTGTTCCAAAGTTTACCATATCCTAAGGAAAAAAGATATAACAAATTTGAGAAGTTGTTTCTTTAAGTACTGTAAAATTTTTTATGTATCTTACAAAATCTTTTCTCAATCGTAAATGGCTTCGAATTTTAATTTCCATCATCAGTACACTTTTTCGTTCGCATTCAAATCTACTAAGCCGAAAACCTGGAAATCGATATCGTCCAAACTGCCCTAAGACTCGTCCTGGTTCAAATAGGAAAACAGGATTACCATAAAAAAGGTAGCCAGTTTGTCTGTTCAGAATTCGGTAGAGAATAATTGCCTTAAAAAAATTCATGACCACAATTCATGTCGCGTTTGGGACCCCAAAACGTTACAGACGGATTTGTAAAGACTGTCAGTCCATCTGTCTGTTAGGAGGTTACAATAGGTTTACATATTTTGATCAAGCTTAATATTAAGGCCGTTCGTCGTACACATTACAGACGCAGTTCATTGCCTACCTATGATATATCTACTATGATATATCTATTCACTGCGGTCTGAACATCTGAAGCAATTCAATCGTGGGCATTCTGAACGTGGGCATGTTGAGCCATGGGCATTTTGAGTCGTAGGTACTTTGAGTCGTGGTCATTTTGAACCGTGGGCATTTTGAGCCATGGGCATTTTGAGTCGTAGGCATTTTGTTTCGTAGGCATTTTGAGTCGTAGGTACTTTGAGTCGTGGGCGTTTTGAACCGTGGACATTTTGAGCCATGGGCATTTTGAGTCGTAGGCATTTTGTTTCGTAGGCATCTTGAGTCGTAGGTACTGAGTCGTGGGCATTCTGAACGTGGGCATGTTGAGCCATGGGCATTTTGAGTCGTAGGCATTTTGAGTCGTAGGCATTTTGTTTCGTAGGCATTTTGAGTCGTAGGTACTTTGAGTCGTGGGCATTCTGAACGTGGGCGTTTTGAGCCATGAGCATTTTGAGTCGTAGGCATTTTGTTTCGTAGGCATCTTCAGTCCTAGGTACTTTGAGTCGCGGGCATTCTGAACGTGGGCATGTTGAGCCATGGGCATTTTGAGTCGTAGGCATTTTGAGTCGTACACATTTTGTTTCGTAGGCATTTTGAGTCGTAGGTACTTTGAGTCGTGGGCATTCTGAACGTGGGCATGTTGAGCCATCGACATTTTGAGTCGTAGGCATTTTGAGTCGTAGGCATTTTGTTTCGTAGGCATTTTGAGTCGTAGGTACTTTGAGTCGTGGGCATTCTGAACGTGGGCATGTTGAGCCATCGGCATTTTGAGTCGTAGGCATTTTGAGTCGTACGCATTTTGTTTCGTAGGCATTTTGAGTCGTAGGTACTTTGATTCGTGGGCATTCTGAACGTGGGCATTTTGAGCCATGAGCATTTTGAGTCGTAGGCATTTTGAGTCGTAGGCATTTTGAGTCGTAGGCATTTTGTTTCGTAGGCATTTTGAGTCGTAGGTACTTTGAGTCGTGGGCATTCTGAACGTGGGCATGTTGAGCCATCGACATTTTGAGTCGTAGGCATTTTGAGTCGTACGCATTTTGTTTCGTAGGCATTTTTGAGTCGTAGGTACTTTGAGTCGTGGGCATTCTGAACGTGGGCATTTTGAGCCATGAACATTTTGATTCGTAGGCATTTTGAGTCGTAGGCATTTTGTTTCGTAGGCATTTTGAGTCGTAGGTACTTTGAGTCGTGGGCATTCTGAACGTGGGCATGTTGAGCCATCGACATTTTGAGTCGTAGGCATTTTGAGTCGTACGCATTTTGTTTCGTAGGCATTTTTGAGTCGTAGGTTCTTTGAGTCGTGGGCATTCTGAACGTGGGCATTTTGAGCCATGAGCATTTTGAGTCGTAGGCATTTTGAGTCGTAGGCATTTTGTTTCGTAGGCATTTTGAGTCGTAGGTACTTTGAGTCGTGGGCATTCTGAACGTGGGCATTTTGAGCCATGAGCATTTTGAGTTGTAGGCATTTTGAGTCGTAGGCATTTTGTTTCGTAGGCATTTTGAGTCGTGGGTATTTTAAGTCATGGGCATTTTAAACCGTGGGCATTTTGAGCCGTGGGCATTTTTAGCCGCGGGCATTATGAGTCGTGGGCATTTGTAGTGAGCGCTTCGAGTCGTGCACATTGGTCATCGTGGGCATTATTATGGTGTCAGCTGTTTCATCACCTAGTGCAACATTTAGAAGGATTGACCATAATGTTCGTTGACTGTATGAAGCAAATCAAACTAATTGGGAGTCATGTTAGTCAATGAGGATAGCGTTACAAAACAAGATCCGAATTATCCAGTTTCCAAGATTTAGGCCCAGTTTTGGCTCAGATTCCTGATTTTTATTTTAGTTTTGCCGTGTTTGTAATATCGAAGCCAATAGGCCTCGAGAGCGGCGACTAACAGCCGAATCGACGAATGTTTGTATTTTGAACATTCATAGGTTATTACTGTGTGTGTGGTAGAAAGACCATTTCTTGTGGTCCGCTTTAAACACGAATATATGCTCTTATTAACTGACTGAACCCGTTAAAGTGTAGAAACACTAGGTACGGAGTCACATAACTAAACTAGTTATTAAGTATGCTGCAACTGATTTCCTTGTTGCACTTGTGTGTGTTCACTGCTTATTTTAATAGCCGCGCTCGTTTTCATCGTTTGTCTTTGTCGTACTCGGTACGAAAAACGTCGTTTTATTTTTATTTTTTTATATTAGAGTTTTCTTTGGCACATTGTATAAACGTCGTTTCACAAACCAACTAGATCAGTACACGTTAAAAGCCAAACTAACTTAATGTTTGCTACAGCAGCCACAAACGGATTTTTAGCAAGACAGGCCCGCTGTTTTAAAACTTGGTTCACGAGTCTAATTTATTTTTCGCAAATTTTAAAAATACATGGCTAATTACCGATAATATTTGTAACAGCAGCCACAAATAAGTACAAAAATGGATTTTTAGCATAACAGAACCACTGTTTTAAAACTTGGTTTACAAGTTTAATTTGTTGGTTTTCGCGAAATTTGAAAATTCCCGCCTAACTGATTTTCCGCCTCCGTTCTTCGTTTCAGAAAAGACGAATGAGACGACGGTTCAAACGAACAAAGAAAGCTGCTTCTTCTCGGCACTTCAGCGCCGCACTGTAAAACGTTTCCGTATGAAGATTTAGTAGTATTTGCTACTCGGATTATTCTTATCTTTACGCAGATAGGATTAATACCAAATAGAGATAAGATGAATCCGAGTAGCAAATAATGCAGTTAACTTTAATATTTGTACGGAGAAACTTTTTACAGTGCGTTCACGACGGCGTTGTAAAGAAAACGCTTATAGTAAAACGACAGTGGAATGGCAAATCGGACGACGAAAACAAAAACAGCTAATGTGTATTCTACAATAGACTTTTAGTACTAAACAGACGAAATGAAAAAGAAGAAGCCGAATCAATGAGTAATTTACTAGAAGTAGTGCAGAAAAGCATTCCGTAATCCGTGACTATCATGGTAGAAACAGCACATAGTTTCAGGTACTTTTTGCATTTATTCAGTTTCAATTTCAATATTCTAGCATACGTCTCTCCGTTGAAACTCTGCTTGGTTTCATAACATACCAATCGAAGCTGTATCCAACATCGCTCGGCTCGTTGCTTTTGAAGAGAAACACGGAAAACCTTGCATAAACGAATTTCTGGCCTATGAGATCCTCAGAAGCAATGGGCTAAATCCCAACGCGGCTCTAAAAGATCCAAAAACGGCAATCCAGCAATCAGCTTAGAGGCGTTAGGGTGGATAAAACGACATAAGAAATTCGGAATTCTGAAAATGAGAAGAATTAAATACATAGAATTGAAATCGGTGTAATTACCATGTACCTTTCATTCTAAAAGAAAGGTCTTGCTGGCATAACATGTAGCCTATAGTCACTCTTATATTAAAATAATTAGTGATAAATATTCAGTTTGTAAATAGGATTGTCAGTTTACACAAGTTTAACAGGGCTGTAAATTCAAGTTCACTAAACGTCAATGTAAATATTAACAGGGACCCATACATTTCCTGTAATGACTCGCCATTCAGGGGGCTTGTCATTTCCTATGCTTCTATGTTGCTATGTTGCACGAGCCTCACCTAGTTTCCAAAAATTCCGCTTGGGTAGAATCGGCATTCCTGCTCAAATAGACAAAATTCCCAGCATGCCACCAGATACCTAAGCTAGGACAAAAGATCCAGGATACTCTTCCATTACAGAGAAATATTCCTAGTTCAGCAAAACAGCTGCGAAAAATTTTGTCTATCTGGATAGTCGCGTCTTTTATCCCCGTGGGTATTTTTCGAACTATCTGACGCTCGGTCAAGAGCGCATCAGAAATCTCTTATTGACAAGGCCCCTGAATGGCGAGTCATTACAGGAAATTCATGGGTCCCTGATATTAAGTAGTTGCGGGAATTTGTTAAATATAAAATAAGTATCCGTGCGTTAGTGTATCTTGTGCTTTTGAATTCAGTGAGCATCCAGACTATGTAGCGAGTAGCGAAAACTGTAGTGTTAGTCTTTCCGAGTTATATATAAGGTTTGAAGCCAAGCTGACCATTCATTACGAAAGAAATAGAAAACCGTGATTTTCGGTGTTTTTTTCTGGTTTTCTTCTGGTTTTTAGTTACATCTCGTCTTATTGTCTGTTGGTTCTGCATCGTTCTCCTGTTGTGATTGTGGTGGATTTTATGATTTAGTTTTGTTTTGTTTTTCGCTGAGGACGGTTTGCCGGAAGTGCAACCGAAATATCCGAATTTATATTTATCCCTCGCACATCATCCTAGAGGGATAATTAGCTGATCAAGAAAAAACCCCGAAAATAACGGTTTTCTATTTCTTTCGGGTCTATATAACAGTCAGTAACTGGCCAATAATTAAACTTTGATGTATTCTTTCTGAATTCTGAATACTAAATCCGAATCTCCTTCAAATCAAGGCCGAGAAGTACGGCGAAGCTATCAACCGACAATGTCTGTAGAATTACCAAAAGGAACCAGAGGGGGTCGCTTCATTTCATCGCCAAGTCATGACTAAAAAACGAAGAAAAAACAACCATCCCTTCAAGGCATTCAAGCCGCAAGACCAGCCAAGCATTTCCGAGAGCCAGCGACGCAGTCGAGCTAATATTCGATTACTCGGCACCGCCCTTTTACTAATTGTAATTTAACATTTCAATACGAAATAATTCTGATATCCATGTCAGCATAAATGGATTTCGTAAACAAGACAACAGCGCCGAACTTGCTATGCAACTAGAGATTCATATCCAAACTCATTTCATGTGAAAAAGTAAAGTATACCAATTGGCAGGGTTGTTATTGGCAGATACGTTACTAGGCAAAATGTTTGGGGGGGGGGGAACAGCATTTACCGACTGGCTGGTAATTTTTACCGACTTTTTCTGCAGAAAAAACGACAGTTTTCAACAACAAAAATGACATTTTTTTTAAAAAATCGAAATTTTTTCTGAAACTTTACTCATTATTGTTATGTTTTATAGATCCACCAAATTGATGATAACAAAATGCTAAAACGACACCTGCTAAAAACAAGACCAAAGGTTTCGATGGGATCCCAAAAACTAATACTTGATCCAGAAAATTGCGAACGAACTACCATACTTGTCCAGAAAAAAAAAAAAAGTTCAGAAGCGAATTCAGCGTATCTCCTTATCCATATAAAGAACATCTAATCAACTTCAATCAAAACTTATACTTTTAACAAACTTTCCGGTTTTGGCCGAATTCTGGGCGAACTTCTTGCCCTGCGAAAAAGTGGTTTTCACCATCGTTTTCAGCATGTCTTTCTACCCCTAAATCGAATATCTAATCAACTTCAAATAAAACATTTACTTTTAAAAGACTTCTACTTGTCCGGCGAAAAAAATGCTTTTTATCGTCGTGTTCAGCATGTCTTCTTACCTCTGATCGAACATCTAATCAACTAAACTATATTAAAAATAAAACTTACTTTTAAAAGACTTTCCGGTTTTGGCCGGATTTTGGGCTAACTACTTGTCCGGCGAAAAAATGGATTTCACCATCGTGTTCAGCATGTCTTCTTACCTCTATATCGAATATCTAATCAGCTTTAGATACAACTTTTACTTTTAACAAATTTTCCGGTTTTGGCCGGATTCCGAGCGAACTAATTGTCCGATGACAAAATGGTTTTCACCACCGTGTTCAGCATGTCTTCTTACACTATAATCGACTATCACATCATCTGTTTAAAAATATTTCATTTGCCCCTTCATTTAAACCCCCATCCCTAAATGTAGAGCTACAGAGCCCATCTACGAACTCGACCTTACTCTTGACCCAAAGAGTCCTGACACCAAGTTTCATCAAAATATCTCATTCCCTTCGAGAGTTATAGTGCGCACAGACGGACAGACGGACGGACAGACGGACAACTTTTGCGATGCCATAGGTATCCCACCAATTACATTTTGGGATCCCAAAAAACCCTGCTAAAACGACAAAACCATTTAGAAAATGTAAAGTATCGGGTTCTTATATGCGAAGTATCAGCAAGCCGAGAAACTGGAAGGAACGAAGAAGCTAGGAGACACTGTGGCAAAGCCGTAACATTAAAAACATGTGCAAGCCTTCGCCGAGTCAGTTTTTAAGTTTTTCAGTTTCCACTTCGCCGTTTTGGAAGATAAGATTAATCCCAGTAGCAAATACCGCAGTTAACTTAATCCTTACTCAGAGAAACTTTTTACAAACCCCATTTTCGTTGGTTTTCGCTTTTTTCAAACCCCACTTTTTACAAATCCGATTTTCGTTGGTTTCTTCGTTGATTTTTTGTGATATGTCAGGCCATTGCGGTTTACGAAAGTATCCTCCTTTTACAGTGTGGTTTGATAGACCCGGCTGTAGCAGTTCCTACGAAAAGTCGCGAATCTCCAGAATAAGTTCCGGACTCTAAATTATCCTCTGGTTGACATTCAGACACCGACTTAAAACTGTACATTCTACGTAACAAATGAATGTTGAGTTTATTGGGTCCGCTGCATATGTTCGTGTTAAACTGTAGGCTATTTCGTTGCCTTATTTTTTATATTGTGACCCCTATTGTACATGCACAAGTTTGGCAGGTATTAATCTATATCATATCATCCAGTGGAACTGTTTTCTCCGAAAATAGACCTTTTCAATTCTGATTGCTGTTATGAAATTATTTAGAGAAACAGTGCTTTCCATACGTCAATTTGAGTAGCTTTGCACATAAAGATGCACCGCGCAAGTCACTTTTGTTCTGAAAGAGCACTTTTCCGATTTTTAGCACCTCAGAAATTTTTCCGGTGTGACAACCCTGCGAATCGGGCAGAGTGGGTGAGAATGCCAACAACAGATGATAGAGGGTTGTCCCAAATCGACAAAGATGGCGTTGTCAAGAAGATGGCAATACTCTATATGACTAAGTCCATAACACGCCAGCGATACTAAGGAAGAACGAGTAAGCGTGTCCGTACGACTCAAACTCAACGACTCAAATCCTGTGTCAATCAATCACCGTGATCTCTAGTCGCAGTTTTGACACCACTTCTGCCTTTCTTCCGCTAGCTACCCAGAGAAGTCGGAGAGTTTATATCGGCAAGGGGAGATAGTCATCAAGAGCATATCGCTACCACCCGATCATCAGGACAACGCACGGCCCATGAGCAGCCCCTAGCGAGGCCGTCACAGGATGTATATCAACCCCCTTGGATCCTTCCTCAGTCGCCGAGTTTTCAATACCTTTACCGGTTCAGTTTCCATACCGTCAATGAGTCACTTTGTTACAACACAAAGCTCATTCAGAAGAAGCTCAAACTCACTCGACCTTTCTCTAACCATCTAACTGCCTCGATCAAGCCCTTGAGCAGCCCCTAGCGAGGCCGTTAAAGGAAGTACATCAACCCGCTTGGATCCTTTTTCAGTTTCGGTATCAGCGATGAGTCACTTTTTTACTCATTCAGAAGAAGCTCAAACTCACTCAACCAGCACTTGCAACGTCTATACCCCCCCACCCCCACCCAAGACCCAAGATGAAGCCACGACCAGATCCGATAAGATCGATCTAGTGTCTCGAGTTGGAACTGCCCGACATGGGGAGGCTGGGATGGATCTAACAAAATATTTTTATTGTAGCAGGCATATGGGAAATTTGTAGAAAACAAACTAATTATGCATCATCGATTTCTTTAACATTTTGTTTTCTGGTGTTTTTTTTTTAACTCCCGTAGGTCCAAAGAATTAAGGGTGTAAACTAGATCACAATAAACAAACGCCGTAAATCATATTAAATTTGTTAAAGTGATTTCTTGAAGATTCTGAAACTGAGCTAAATAATATTCATCTTCTGAGACCAAAAAATGTAAAACTGGCCGATGATTTCTTCTTCCGACATATCTAAACGTCCACATGGTAATATACTTAGTTGGTTCAATCCTCTTACACGCCACTGGATCTTCTCGCAGGTTTCAGTAACTCTTTTGACCATCGTCGGGAGATCAATGAATAGTTAATTAGCAACGACGGACTTGGCTTTCAGGAGTGAATAGTGTTCAAGTAATTTGTGGTGAGGATTTTGAGGAAAACAAAAGTAACAGTGTGTTCTTAGAAATCCGACCCATCGAAAAATAGTCTCTCCCACCTTCTCGGCCCTACATGAACCAAAGACTTTAAGTAATAAAGACTATCGGACCAGCAGGCAGGGGCGTCACGACTGGGGGGGGGGGGGGGACGCCCCCCCCCCCAACGCTGTCGGCCAGTCGGTAAAAAAAAACCGAGTCGGCGCGAAACACCACGATTTTTCGACAAATAGTTGCTTTTTCTGAAAATTGGTCAATTTTTGTCAAAATAGTCGTTTTTTTCTGAAAATCAGTGGATTTTTCTGAAACTCAGTTGATTTCTTTTTAATTTTAATGTTTTGTTGTTGAAAACAGTCTTTTTTTCTGCATAAACAGTCGAGAAAAATTACCAGCCAGTCGGTAAATACCTCGTACCCCCCCCCCCCCCCCAAACATTTTGGCTAGTGACGCCTCTGCCAGCAGGAACCGTTAGGTTTCTGGTACAGCAACCTACCGTTAGGTCCCAGGTAAGTGAAAGGGGTGACATAACCTCCGCCTGCCTTTATTTTCGCTCCAGAGAGGTAGTAACTAGCACAATAAAAAGCTGGCTCACCCTCTTATCATCACATCTTACGATAACTTCTTGGATCGTACTTTTAGGTTCATTCAGAAAACTTCTGGCAATCAAAGACCTCTGGTCTTTTCAAAGACAAAAGAGAGACAAGTCTTGAGTAAAGATGTTAAAGACTAGGGAATGAAAGACGAAAGATCCATATACGTAGGCCCGTATCCAGGAATTTATTTCGGGGGAGGATGTTGCCTTTCGGGGGGGGGGGTGCCTGCGGGTCGGAAAAAAAGTACAAAAAAGACATAGATAAGAGGGAAAAGCCTATACAAATGATTACTTTCAACCCCCTAACCCCCCCCCCCCTGGATACGGCCCTATAGATACATTTCCAATTTTCGTAGGCTTTGGTTGGAGGAAAAGCTTCTGATCATCACGAAATAGGGTGGATTGGGATTTGAGAAACAAGATATTTGGAGACGACTTTTAAAAGGATTTCCTTCACCCTCATTAATACTCTTTTCCCCCACTTACTTTTGATAACTCTCATAGTGGACATGTCAGTAATGTCAGAAACAACTGAGTGAGACCATAACAGCTTATTAGCTGTGTACATGTACACATAGTATGGCAAGGTTGTAATAGCTGCTGGTCGCTGTAATTAATCAAACATTCAACCATTTATTCTTAAAATAAAAATCTAACGGTAACACAAATTTCCGAATGTATGTATACTCGATTGTATGTGCACATCATCAAACATTGTTTTGTTTGTTTCAAGAACAAAACACAATTACGCAATGTTTTTTTTTTATAGTCGCGTTAATTCTTTTTCCTTCTCCCTCACAACGGGGTGAACCAATGTGAGTGTGTTACATCTCAACATGCACTCGTCATTAAAGTTCCTTACTTTTAGTAATTGTAGTCACTGACTTTAAATCATTATAGTCAAACTTTGATTTCCTTAAATTCATTAAGCGATAACAAGAAACATTATTAATTGCTTTAATTAATTTATAATTTAATTTATATTAATTAATTCATCTTCATTTTCCTTATACTTTGAAACCCTTTTTTATTTTGACTCTAGCAGCAAAACATTAGGCTGTTCAATCAGGTATCCGGTTTTGGGCAAACACTGTGACGTCTGAATTTGGAGTGGCATTATTTAAAAATTCGTGCTGAAGATTCAGGTTTATTTAAGAAGGACTTAACAAAAGAGGGTAATTCGACGTCGGGACGCTTAAGTTAACAGGCATGGACCGCCATCCCAGCAACGCCCATCTTCTTAATTCCATTGCAAGAAGGTCGGCAATTGAAGTCACAGATGAAATCACGAGCTCACGGCCACAATTGACCCTTTGAGCTTGCAGAGTTCCCACTATATGAATTTACGTCTCAAAACGACGTCCCGTAGAGTACAAGGGTAGCTAATAATGCGTCGTGAATATGCAAATCGACCAAATAGAAGATCATGAAGTCTGAATCTGTAATGGTAGACAAAAATCATTCCTATGGATATACCATAAGTCTCTATGGGGGGTTGACCGCGACATTGCACACAGCATTCGTAGTTCCGATTATTATCTTCTGAATGGGCTTGACCAAGGGACTTCGCAATGCCGAGACCTCACGGAAAACTTTGAGGAATTCAAGATAGGACAGGTTTAATGTAGAATGCACCAAGTCCAACAGAACTAGTTTATCGTAAACTGTCAGCTATCTCTTTCCGAGATCTACATTTCACCTGTTACGGGAAAGGTGGGTAAGTTTTTTATTAAAGTTTAACTGAAAAGCCAAATTACTTGTGTGTCATTTAACTGAATTTTCTTATTTTCCACTCTCTACTCTTTTTTCGAACACAGGTTAATTTCGGACAGTGCCATTCTAGTTATTCAGGGGACATAATGCCTAAATCAGATGAGCTTGCTCTTATTGGTTCACCAGCAAAATGTTCTTGCTTAATCAATAAAAACACTGCCACCGAGAAAATACATGCTCTACACACTGATACATAATACATAGCGCAGCAAAGATACAGCCTTTGTGTTATTGTACATACATATTTATTTTATTTATTTAAACTAGGATATGACCAACTAGGGTCAAACAAATGAAAAAACACTGCATAAATATAAACTACAAATAAAATAAAACTAATTTCAGCACACCAACCTCCAGAGAACCCGCAACGAATACCCGCAATAATCATTTTGTCTAAGAAATGGCGAAACAAATCTCGGTTAATTTTTTTAATTCCCCTTTCAAATAATTTACAACTCTCTTCCCTCGCACTTCGAGCTGAAACCACTATTACTCCGATGTTCAAAGAACACACCAGATTTTTTTAATTTTTTTTTACTGTACCAACAACCATTACTACCCATCGTACTCCACGTTTCTGTATTGACCAATGAGGTATCAGCTTAGCGTATATTGAACAACATAAAATGCCACCTGGGATAGCACAGCCATTAAGGTAATGTCCAAAAGTATTTATTGTGCCATGAATGTCCGTTTGCAAACAATTGCATAGGGATAATGACCAGTTAAGGAAACTCAGGAATGGTCATTGCTACTTATGGTTAGTGCTCCATCTGACCTGAAAGACGGTTAGGTGGGAATAAATCAACATTTAAGTTACGTTTTTACATCATGACTCCTTAATAGCATCCCTTTCATCCGTGAACACCCTCCTTTTCTCACGACCCGCCTTATAATCACTGGGTTGGTCATAAATAAAAATATCTTCCAACCCTGGCCCCCGGATTCTAGAACAGTGGCCGACATTCGGTAGATTTACGGGGGGATGCTACCGTCCCCCATGAGAGCCTCCATGGCAAATCAGACTAATCTAATTACGTAGAGCTTTAGGTGGTCAAGGATATTATAGCTAAAACGTCAGGACATCGGTACCTAACTATCAGCGACTAATGAAATATGTTATGGTCCACGGCAAAACTACTGATTTAGAGACTAATTTGTTAGGTGCGATGTATGATCCTAACTAGGCACTTATAATTATGGGGAACAAAAGAGGAGGAATGAACCGCATTTTCCAACGCGGTGCCTGGAGGATAGGTTTAGCAGGAACAGGATTATTAGTGACGTAAGTTTGAAAAGTATAAGAATTTACCTTCACCGCTGTTTCAAATACAACAAGATTATTAGTGATGTAAGTTTGAAAAGTAGGAATTTACATTCACCACTATTTCAAATACAACAGAATTATTAGTGACGTAAGTTTGAAAAGAAGGAATGTACATTCACCACTGTTTCAAATACAGGATTATTAGCGGCGTAAGTTTGAAAAGTAGGAATATACATTCACCAATGTTTCAAATACAACAGGATTATTAGTGGCGTAAGTTTGAAAAGTATTTGCACACTGGTTCAGATGGTGATTGGTTCAAGGTTCAAAGGTTCAAGGTTTTAATTACACTTCTGTATAAAATCATAATAAATATAGGGTCAAGCCGGATACACAAGGTCGATTGACAATTCCTACTTTTTCTACTACTGTACATTCCTACTTTTTCCTACATTCCTACAGTGGTGAATGTATCCCAGCTCCCAATAAAATCGAATACACGCTATGAATCTGGCCGCCGAAGGGTTGTCTGAATGAAATGACTGTGAGCAGTACCAGGGTACCATATAGGCAGGGGCGCATCTAGAGTTTTGGGTTTGGAGGGGGGATATAAGGAATGTGCCGACAAAATCGTCCAGTGTGCCGACAAATGCGGACACATAAGCTAAATTAAGAAAATAAAACTTATCGGGTTTAAAGAAGCGGTTTTTCTACTTTTTTAAATCTCAAGGTTTTCTCTTTTCGTTTCCAAAACAAAATTGGCTGATGTAACTCCATTTGTTTCTTCGCCTTTGTTTCTTCACTTTCCACGCATCAACAAGTGCCAATGACTCCAACTCAGCAGCTATGTCTTTTTCGGTGTAGAGGAGCATAAGTGAGTCAAGTCTATCATCTCCCATGGTTGCCCTCAATCGGCTTTTTGCAATTTTCATCTTACTGAACATCCGCTCACCTTCAGCTGAAGTCACGGGTATGGTTTTTGCAAAAAACGAAAGCTCTGTAGACATGTGGAAGAGCACGCTTGTTCTCTTTGGCCATAGAGAAGAGCTGTCCGAAGTTCCATTTGTTAGTCTGAGTCTGCTTTAAAACTTCCTCGAAGATTTCTATTTCCGACTTCAGTGCTCCTGGTGGTATCTGCACTGCTGTGCATGGTACTTTGCTGCATGAGTGCTACGGTAGTAGTCATCAGACTCGTAAACAGTGACGGGCTTTGCAGCTTCTTTACACTCTTCACACGCCTTTCCCATTTATCCGGAGAAATTAAGCTAGCGACACGAAACGGGTGTTGCCGTGTACACCAAGACTGACAACTGACTTCGCGCCAACACAAAAGTTTCTGCCGACGATCTTAAGGACTTCGGTTAATAGAAGTGCGAGACGTCGGCGCTTGGACTTTTGCCGACACTAGTAGGGACGATCGGAGCAAGGCGTCGGCGCGCAGCGCGCAGCCACCACCGAGTTTCTGCCGACGATCTTCAGGATTTCGGTTAATAGAAGTGCGACACGTCGGCGCTTGGACTTTTTATTCAAACAATGTTTACAACGGATACGTCAGCTATGATTCTTCATCAGCGATATTTCGGCCCTTCTTGGCAAGGGTCCTCGTCAGGCTGTCAATCCTCTGGTTCAACTTCGGGGAAGGAAACAAACCTGTAATAAATAACTGAAGCTTCTACCGACTATAAATATCTTATTAAAGTAAATTATCTTCAAATACCACTATAATGAAAAAACTAGTCCTGAGATTTAATTTGGACTTTTGCCGACACTAGTAGGGACCATCGGAGCAAGGCGTCGGCGCACAGCACGCAGCCAACACCGAGTTTCTGCCGACAATCTTAAGGACTTCGGTTAATAGAAGTGCGAGACGTCGGCGCTTGGACTTTTGCCGACACTAGTAGGGACCATTGGAGCAAGGCGTCGGCGCGCAGCGCTTGGCCAACACCGAAGTTTCCGCCGACGATCTTAAGGACTTCGGTTAATAGAAATGCGAGACGTCGGCGCTTTGACTTTTGCCGACACTTGTAGGGACCAACGGAGCAAGGCGTCGGCGCTCAGCGCGCAGCCAACACCGAAGTTTCCAGCGACGATCTTAAGGACTTCGGTTAATAGAAGTGCGAGACGTCGGCGCTTTGACTTCTGCCGACACTAGTAGGGACCATCGGAGCAAGGCGTCGGCGCTCAGCGCGCAGCCAACACCGAAGTCTCCGCCGACGATCTTAAGGACTTCGGTTAATAGAAGTGCGAGACGTCGGCGCTTTGACTTTTGCCGACACTAGTAGGGACCATCGGAGCAAGGCGTCGGCGCAGAACTTGGGGGGGGGAGTCCCCCCCCCCTAGCTGTGCCCCTGCATATAGGCCCACGGCTTTGGACCCCGCTGCAACAGATCAATATAATATTGATGTCTTGAAATAAAAATAGTTTAGTCCGCTTACTTTCTTCATTTACTCCGCTTTCTGAAAACGGCGGGTTATAAATAAATTACTTACTTACTTACTAGTAGTAGGTTAGTAATTTAGTACCTGTTCACCACTCCATTAGCTTAGTTCTCTTTTGTGATGAAATATCTCTAAAATTTCTGAAATTGTGTGTATTTGTGTATGTTTTGTTCAGTGTTGTCTTATGTTTCTTTTTACTGTTGTACTGCACTTATGCCCATGAGCAGTGCGTAATTAAATACAAAAATTTCTTCATTTATTCAGTAAAAAAATAAAAAATATGGCGTCACTCATGTTCTGCTTAAAAATATGAGATCGTGTTATTCAAAAATATGCGAAGCACCTGCTCCACTTGTCGAAATTATGTCATAACCATACATTGCGGAGAAATTCAAGATGCAAGTGTTACCCTTTTGGATGTTTCCTCATCGCTTTGAAAAATCATGGACAACAGGGCCCAACCAGCGCATGACGTCGTCCACTGCTTCCCGACCAAAGATTGAAAAGTAAGTGTCTTTTTCTGTGTGTTTATGTGTTTTGTTTATTTTCTATATTTTCGTCATTTACTCCGCCTTTTCAAAATGGCGGGTCATAAATAAATTACTTACTTACATCTCTCTCTTGGTTTTGTTTTCCCCTCTAGAAAAGCACGTTTAGAGGATTATATTAATCCTCTTAATATAAGAATTCAAGAAATCAGATCAAGTTCTAGAAGAAGAACTTCATATCAGCTTAGAGCCAAAAATTTTTGCTTCCTTTTGGCATACAGAATGCGGGACGCCGCAACCTGGCGAAGAAAAGATATAGAATCAACTAAGCAAGTAACAGCAACATATTCAAAAGAATTACAGTTTGTGGCTTAATTTGATCTTTATTTTAACAAAAACTAGTGACTGTGCTCAGTAGGTTACTCGGAATAAATATTTGTTAGGCTTCGATTTCATCAGATTCTCCGACGCCGTTCAAAGCAAGAATAAATAAGGGATTATTTATTAATTATTCGCTTATTTATTCTTGTTCAAAGTTAGGTGACGCTCAAAGGCACATACCTCTACTGTAGTTGATTTTACACAAGTCTTAAGCGAACTTGGAAATGTAACCCGATGAAAAATTTATCTCAAAATAGTACTAAGAAGTAGTACGAAAAAGTTGCATGCAGTACTAACGATGCTACTACATGCTTCTACTTCAAGGCTACCGTGTTACTGCATACTACAATATGCTACTATTAGCAAGACAGGATGCTACGGATACTACTACATAAGATTGGACCAGTCTGAGGCAAATCAGAACTTCGTACTGCAAGTATCTTCTGAGATTGCCACTATGGGTCAGAAACAGTTCAGTTTGTAATCGTAATCGGATTATTGACCCAGCACTACGTCTGGAGAAAATTGAAAAAAGAGCTCGAAGACGAAGACGAAGTACAGATTAACTCGTATTGTCTATGGTGACTTCTTAACCATCTAGCACGGATAGATGCTATGTTTTATTTAGGTATGCGTGCAGGCCCGTATCCAGACATTTTTTTTTTTTTGGGGGGGGGGGGGGTTGCCTGCTGGTCAGACAAAAAGTACAAAAAAGACATAGATCAGAGGGAAAAGCCTATAGAAATAACTATTTTTGTACATTTCGGGGGGGGGGGGGGGGTCAACCCCCCGCCCCTGGATACGGCCTTGCATGCGTGTTATGTTCAATTCTTTTTCTTTGTCTTCTTTAGTTTTTTCTTTTTTTTGTATGTACTCCGTGTTTTTCACTGTTTTTCACGGGCAAAAAAGTTAAATAAAAAAATAAATAAATGATAGTATTCTTTGCTATTACATAGTACTACATGCAACGTTTTCGTACTACCACCATACTACTACGCAGGCTACAAGTTTTTCATCGGGAATAGAGAAGTACCAATTATCTTTCACATAACACTACCCCTTCGGCCCCTGGCTGTGGTCTATCCCCAGGTTGGGGAGTCCTAGGGAACTACCTTTTCGTTACAGAAATTTTGCCTGCGGCGCCTTTTGTGGTAATCTCACCTTTCGTGGTAATCTCTATTTATTGGAATGACACGTCAATTAGTTATGATTTTAACCTTTGAATTTAGGGAACTGAAGTGAGTTTTGCCAGCCAAAAATGTAACTGCTGCTGCCACTGAGGATCACATCCCTCACCTTCATAAGGGTTCGCACCGGTCTGCGCGAAAAAGGGGATTATTGTAACAAATCCAGTTCGTTAAATCTCTGTAATTTGCTTCCCTTTTTGCAAAAACATTTTCCCGTCCTAATGTGTACCAAGTACTTGGCTAAGTGCCTATTAACTCGTTTGATGCTCAAGTTTTTCTCACTTTTCTTGCCATGTTTTAAATCCTCCTGTACATGTAAAAATCGGAAACAATATTAATGTACAGAGACTACCGCCATCTTGGCGACATAAGACGACAATTCTCGAAACAAATAAAATTACGTCTTTGTCCGGATGTCCGTGGGAACTGCAGTAATACGTTTCGTCAGACCGTCACCGTTAGTGCATAATGTGCTACTCGTGGGTTATATAAAATTCTTCAGAACTCAGAGTCGGTTCTCACGGCTGGTGACAGTGGGGGGTAGTTTCAAAAGGCAGCAATCAGTTGACAGTCGAAAGACTGATCATTTTACTATCACAAGCATCGGTCACGGGTTCCGTAGTGATGATTCCCAGGTTTCGGCAAAGACGTTATCGTAGATTATCTGAAATTCAGTTATAGGTTACAGAGAAAAAAAATGACAGTACGGTCGAATCTGAGCAAAATAGCACTAAGGAGTAGCGCCAAGACCTGTGCTTTCCATGCGTCGGAAACGCGCGGAAATGCGTTCGCGACATTCTAAGTGAGACAAACTTGCGGGCTTAGAGAATTTCCATCCCATCCCATCTGAGATACGGTCTGCAGAATCCATCTGAGATACGGTCTACACAATCGAGGGAACAGGAGAGGTTGCATCTTTTTTTTTTGCTGTGATCGGGATACGAAGTTATCGGAGCCAGCGCTGGTGCATGAGTGATTGCGTTTCAGTAGGGACTTCTCTATCACTAGTGATGTTAGTGTCAATGTTATTCAAGTGTGTCACTTTTGTGAGGTCTTTGCACTACTGCCTAGTGTTATTTTGCTCTGGGTCGGATCTAACCCGGAAATCACACTGCGGCAGCCTTGTGGAACTTTTGGGAACATTTCCCCCTGATCAAGCTGACTGGCAATCATATAAAAAAAATTAGTCAAAACGCTCAAATCAGCTTATACTCAGCACTGTTTCGGCCCTTCTTGGTTGTGGTCCTCATGGGATAAAGTGGTCCAACACAAATGTGTCGTCGACATATCGTCCGATCGTGATGCCCAAATTCCATAAAAACACAGACTGGTAAGCAGGCCCGTATCGAGGAATTTATTTCGGGGGGGGGGGGGGAGTTTGCCTGCGGGTCGGACAAAAAAGTACAAAAGAGACATAGATCAGAGGGAAAAGCCTAAACATGATTGTTTTTGTATGTTTTTTTTTTGGGGGGGGGTCAACCTCCTACCCCCCCCCCCCCCTGGATACGGCCTTGCTGGTAAGTCTTTAGTTGTTTCGCACGCGTATCACGGTAATGAATACCCAAAAGGTAGGACGTTGAAAACAAAATAAACACCGTTCCACATGATTCCAAAATAAACACGCGATCCTTTTACTAACAAACGGTGGTCATATGTTGACCTTTCCTCAAAGAAACCGATCCAGACTGTATCTGGTGGGAACGAACCCGCAAGTTCGTTTTCTTGGTGCACTAAATCAGTACATATTTGGCTAGGCCTATAGAGAGGATTCGAAGAAAACTAGGCCTAACCAGGGACATGCACTGTAGTAAACAAACCGAATGTGAAAGCAATGGCTAGTTCACAAACTAAACAATAATCAAGCTTCAAAATTTAAATCTGACAGTTACGACCAGACCCAGATATCAAAATTCCAATTTATTAAGAAAAGATAGAAAAAATAATAATAATAGAGCCCATAAAAGATGAACTTTAAGTTTTTTATTTAGTGTCCAAAAATACCTATACATTTTTACTATATCCCTATGCGCATCCCAGCATCGAGCAATAAGAACCTTCGGAGCAGTTTAGTTTCGGAAGCAGGTCGTAAATGAAGCTGATCGCAACCTTAAGTATCCTATTTAGGAATTACTAGTTAAATTGCTGTAGGAGAAAAACTAGTGTTTTTCTAGTTAAAAAACTAGTAAAAGAATTGGGGGGGGGGGGGTCGAAAAGACGGTCTGCTAGTGCAAATTTGCAACTGAAGTTTTGGCGGTTTCCGTTGGAAACAGCAATTTCTTGCTCGTTTTGCGGGTCTTTTTGCGAAAGTTCTCTTTGTCCTGCCGACATAACACTTTTTGCAATCACAGGGTATTGAATAAATGCCTCTTTGATGCTGATTCGGGACATGGGTCTTTTGTGGTGTTTAGTTAGGACAGGATGCTTAGAGTGTTTTCCGTGCAAGGTTTAGATGTTGTACTTTTTCAAGTTTTTGTCCATTTTTCTGTCACTCGACGAATGTACAGGAGGTAAGCTTGCGTATTCTTTTCGTTGGTGCCCTATTACTTGGGGTACTTCCATTGTTGCTGGGGGCTAATGTAGCTTTCGTCCTCGTGGCTTGTTCAACAAGCATTTGTATTCAAACAGCTCCAAACTTCTAACAGCAGTTTGCAGAGCTGGTGGACTCGGACTCTGGACTCGTCTCGAGTCTGTCTCGAGACACGTCTGCTGTTTTTGCTGCACGATTGGGGCGACGGCAGGAAACATTTGTTCATTATAGTGGTATTTGAAGATATTTTACTTCAATAAGATATTTATAGTCGGTAGAAGCTTCAGTTATTTATTACAGGTTTGTTTCCTTCCCCGAAGTTGAACCAGAGGATTGACAGCCTGACGAGGACCCTTGCCAAGAAGGGCCGAAATATCGCTGACGAAGAATCGTAGCTGACGAATCCGTTGTAAACATTGTTTGAATAAATGTTTCAAAGTCAGCTTGGGCTCAAAGAATATTTGGTTTCGAGACGCTTTTTTCAAGGACTCGGACTCGTCTTTCACGGAACTGTCCGTCCGCCAGAGCTGTGGTCTCGGACTCAGGACCAGAGATGGGTGAATCCGACCATGAAAGGACTCGAATCCGAATGCAGGGCTAGGTACGAATCCGATTCTGGATCCGAATCCACTATTTCATGCTGAGGATTCGAATCCGGAATCGAATCCGGATTCAAATCCGATCTCAACAAAAATCAAATCATGTACAAAGGTTCTGGTTTAAAAATCAGAGGTGACAAAAAGCACTGATATCTAAGGTAATCAGATAACGTGATAGATACTGGGGATGGTTGGTGGTGGAGACCAAAAAGTTGGCTTGCCTAAGCGCATTCCGTAAAAATTGGGATACGGGTACTGGAAGGACGGATTCGCGGAATTTGAGTGGATTCGTAAGATTGAGGGTTTGGAATCCGAGTCCGAATCCGTCCTGACAAGCAGAAGATTCGAATCCGGCCAAAAGGACGAATCCTAGATTCGAATACGAATACAGATTAGGATTCGCCCATCTCTGCTCAGGACCCGTCTCGAGACGGTCTCCGAGAAACCTTTCTCAAGGACTCAGACTTATCTCGGACTCGGACTTGCTGGACTCGAAGCTGCTCTGGCAGTTTGTAGTGCGGTCTCGAATGTACAAATGGTCTGATCCATCTTAGCTAGAAGAATTCTGTCTAATTTCTTCGTAGGTGCGTAGGCTACTATACTCTATAATCATCATGTACCTAATGAAGAACGAGAAAAACCACTGTCGCGACAGGCAATACGCGTCGTTGATTGGTTGACACAGGACTTGAATCAAGTTTGGGGATTCGTCTGGGGGACATTTCTCGTTCTTCCGGAGTTCATCGGTGTGTTTCAGACTTAGTCTTATAGAGTATTGGGCTGAGAAGTCTTCCTGCTCTGTGCATTTTCCCTTCCCTGTAGATTGAAGTATAGGTACAGTGTTTACGTTTTACCGTCTGGTAGGTTTCGTTTACGAGAGCCGAACAGGACTCCTTGCCATGAAGGGACGAAATATCGCAACAAGAAATCTCAGCCGACTTGTAGTTTACCACGATCAAATTATGTTACTAACAAGTGATAGTTTTCCAAGCGAGCTGTCAAATTTTAGACAAGCAACTTTTACTCAAGGACTGATTCTAGAGGACATCCTTTTTCGTAAAAACAGTTGATTTTTTCTTAGAAACAGTAGAAAAAAGAAAGAAAAAGACCGATGTATTATCCAAATCTGAGAGAAATGCCCCACACGGACAGCCAAGCAATTCTATGTCCAATGGCTCCTATTGACCCCAAGGTGACTGCGAATCATATTTGGTTGGCCTAACACTACTAAACAGCATCAAGACTTGAAAAAAGTGACACAGACTCGAATAACAGCAACAATAACACCACTAAAAAATGCATCCGTTCCACATTTTATAAGTATTGCAAATATCTCCTAGGACTACATCCGTGGGCCCGTAATTCTAGATTGTCGGCAAAGTATAATGTCACCGATCCGTTTATTGCAATATCTGAGGGAATTGCAGGTTTTATTCGTTCTCTTGACGCTAGCCATACTTTGTATAGGGCTATGTTGCCCCGTGTGTAAATAAGAGTATCAAAATTTATGTGTTACACGTTGTGTCTACTTGTCTTTTTTTTTCTTTCTTTTCTTGTCTTTTCTTTCATCCTCCATTTGCGACTTGTGTCTTAAAAATGGGAAATAAATTTTATTCATTCATTCATTCACTAGCGATTGAGAACGTTCTACTGAAATTCAATCAGTCTTGCACCAGCGCTGGCTTCAATCATTCCATATTCCAAACAAAGCAAAAAAATAAACAAACAGCTTCCCCTGCTTTCTCGATGTATGCAGACCTGTTAGCTGAACTATCAATTTTCTAGTCCCGCAAGTTTGTCTTGCTTTGAATGTTCCGAACGTAGTAGGCTGCGCTACGAGTAAGGCCCGTTCCCGACGCATAAAAAGCATACGTCTTGGCAATACTCTCTAGTATTCTTTTGCTGTGGGTGGGGAAAACGGGACTGGTTCTAGGAAAATTTATCCAAAACTTTATAGACCTATACCACTATGATAGGCTTAACCATTTCTATGTCTACGCATCCTTACAGGCCAAGCTGACTGAGAATTGTATTTGGTAGTTTTTCACCAGACTAAAGCTAGGAAAAATGACCCCGCTACCGAACAAGATCTAAGGTTTCCATGGGATCCCAAAGATTTGCAAATTTTCTGGTTTAGCCCAGATTTCGGAAGAACTATTTGTCCGGCGAGAATGTAATTTTCATATACCGATCCAGCATGCCTCCTTACCACTACTTAGAACCTCGATCAACTTCAGATACAACTTTTTGTTATAACACATTTTCCGGTTTCGGACGGATTCCGGGTGGACCATATGTCTGACGAAAAAAATGATTTTGTTGTACGTATTCAACAAGTCTTCTTACTTGCTGTTTCGAATATTTCATTAGCTGTTGAAATCTTTTGTTTGCTTCTTAATTTTAACCACCAGCCCTAAATGTAAGGCTACGAACTCGCCCTGTCCCTTGACCGGAAGAACCCTCCCACACCTTTCCTCAAAATATCTCTTTCCCTCCGAGAGTTATCGTGCTTACAGACGGACAACTTTTACGAGGTCAGAGGTATCCCTCCGCATGCGTTGGGTTAAAAAACAAACTGGGTTCAAAAACAGGATTGCAGGTTCACGTCTTCCAACTAGACCTAATGAGGGCTCTTTCAAGAAGGGCCGAAATATTGCTTGGACAGATCTTAGCCGACTATCCGTTTAGGGTAATTCTACGTCAGTCGGTTGAAATAAGTGCATCTGCGACATAGCAATCAAGACGTTCCTTAATCATGTCTATTTGAAGCAGCAGGTCGCAATTACCCTTTTTTCAAACTCACATTGATTATGAATAATCCGTCCCTGACAGACCATCTTCTATTGTCTCGTCGCAAAGACAGTAGACACCATGCTGGTTGGTAAGAATTTTGTGTAATTGTACTGCGATCAACAGCACCGCATTCGAATTCTATTGTATTCTTGCGCCAAATTTGAATACGCCTTGATCAAGAGACGAGGTAATAAAAAACCTGGATTAATGGTAATATACGACGTGATGATAGTAATTAGAGCATGTACTTTAATTATGTACTGCTTCTCTCGACGCTTCTGCAGTTGGCAGCTCGATGTGGCGTCGCAGAAATCCGTTGTGGTAATTCTCACCGACAAAACCCACTACAAATCAACAGAAAGCAAATGTCGCAAGGCTTTGTCATTGCAGCCTAGTACAAGACAGCATTCAGTGTTTTTCGTAGTGAGCTTAAAGGATCTTACTGAACTTATGAGCTGCAACCCTTGTCCAACTTCGTTTTCATGCAGCGGTCACCGCGTGATCGGCGACCCCGTAAGACTTCGTTTCCATGCAGCTGCCGCTGAATGATTAGGGACCCTTATCCGACTAAATTTTCAAGCAGTGGCCACCGCATGATCAACGCATGTCAAATTGCTTGTTCTGCCTATGCTCTTCTCCCAAGCTCCCTAATGGAATTGGAAGCTTTTGAAAACCCCGTCTTCCGCCATTGTTTCCTTTTGTACCTACGACCTTTTAGCGTTTTTCGTCCGAGCCGGGTTTTGCCAGTCATGCAACAAAAACTTCGACAAAAGCTTTAAGGTCTACCGGCAACTCTTCCCGTGTAAGGTCATGAGACTGCACATAAGGTGAATTGCAGGAGGAGGATTTGAACCACTTCCTCTTAGAGTACCAAGAGCTTTCGCATTTGAGAGTAACATTTGTTTGGGGTGGGTTGGCGCTTCCCAATATCCTGAAATCTACGAACTCCAAATGTATCGTAGATGTCTGTAAATATGTGACTAAAGGATTTAGTCTCAGGAATGAAAGTTTAGCTTAGTTTACGTAGCATAGTATTTCTAGTGGTGGAATAGGGTATTTGTGAAGTGTAACGTGTATTACCTTGTATAGCCTTTTTGCTCAGTAAATAAACGTCATTATTGTTAAGGTCATGAGCATATTACGCTTTTAGCCGCCATGTCGAAGAGCGGAAAGACTGGATAGAGTCGACAAGCACCAACGAGAAAATCGCTAATTTAATGGGGCAAATATTGGTATTTTCGGAAACAATCATTTTAAACCAGTTTATCGTTAAGAGATAGAGTTGAGTGCTATCATTAAAAGAACAGTTGTTCTTTATATATGGTGATATCAGCAGCCTTTTCCTTCCATGAAAGAGACATAACCGCGGAAAAAGCAAAAAATATGTTCACTTCCTCCAGGTTGCTAACCCTTTGCTCATCACCCAAATGTGATTCGACGACGCCGGTATTCTTAATTTCTTTTTAATCAATCAATCAGTCAACTGTATTATCAAACAGCTTAAGGCTTGAAGATGCTGTCAAAGCAGTCAAAGACACGTTAAATATTTACAATCAAACAACAAATCAAATAATCAAACAGCAAATCAACTAATACACTTTCGAGAAGTGTGTTTGTGGCGTGTTTCACAACATAACGGATCATCAGTGAATGATTAGAAACGTGATATTTCTCATTCTTATTTCTGTTCTTGCTCGGAATCAGGTGTTACCTACGACAAGACTGATAAGAATGTTTCATGCCTGAAATCTTGGTAAGTACTGACAAAGTGACAATGCCCTAAAGGAGAGGGAGGTTTGTGAGTTATTTATTTATTAATAGAATAAGTGGATTAGCTACCGCTTCTCTCACTAAATACAAAGCGTATTTTATCAAGGTAATCAGACTGTCGAATTAAGCTGAATCAATTTCTTACCTTTTCGCCAGGTTTTTCCGTAACAATCTAGATTAGCGATTTACAGTCCGGATCCTCCGAAATACGTTTTCTCCAATAATCCAGACTATTTCTCTGACAATCTGGGTTCGTTTTTATATCGTCAATTCGGAAACTTTGCATACTGGAGTGAGATTCAGGATTCGAGATCGTCCTATTGGCGTTTTGTAGTCAGATTTACTGTTTCTCTTTCGATCTGTCATCTACGATTATAATCCGGGACTATCGCAAAAAACACCGTAGATCCTAAATTCCCTTAAATCGCTTCCCGTTCTGTCGCGCCCATGGAGGCTTTCAAGAATAAAGGGAATGAGTCTTCTTTTAATTTTCCCTCCAGATAAGATGAGCGATCCGACTTTCGTACCAAAATTGATTGTCCCGAGTCCATTAAAGATAAGCAGTCGTGTAGAATAATCGTTAACGGACGCAAAACCCGACGTATCTGCAACCGAATCACAATTGAAACATAACTCTTGGTCCATATCATTAATCCGGGTCTACGATCGAGATAAAACCGAAATGCTAATATTTTAAATGGGTCGAACCCGGATGTATTGCAACAGGTGACACAGCGGGACCGCGATCATATGCTTCATTAAGCAAATAGCTAGCTAAGTGATAATCTTGATGAATCAAAAGGCCACACACCGACCAATCTGTTGCACGATTTTTTAGCAGCAAATCAATTGACATTTCTACGAATGCTACCACCCACCGTCGAGCTCTCAGGAGTGTAGTCAGTGGGCCGAATGTCAACAGTTATTTATTCAGTCAGACAGATTCCGCTACCTCCTTCCCGAACTACCTGAACCGACTCATTCAACAAGGCGTTCAAAGTTACTTAAACTGTTTCCAGCATCAAATAGTGCATGTCGGCTCCACCCGTTCTCATCTATTGTCAGCAATTACGTCAATAATAAATAAAATTTCATGTTTTTCGCCATTAATTCAGTTTATGTTTGCCTGTCCGGTTAAGTTAGCGTTTGTTAAATTATATAGATGTTCTTATTTGTGTTGCGAGAGCGACACTCTGGTGTAGTCGTGTTTTTTTTTGTGTTTTTTTCTAGTACCCCGATTTGCGCTTATTCTCAGAAAGTGGTAAGGGTCTAACCTGTGCGGTTTTTACGGAAAGTGTGGACATTAGGCCGGATTGATGAATATGACATTACATTTTGGAAAGCTCCGTATAACTTTTGCCTGGGGCCAAAAAGGATGGTTTTTGCTTGTAATTGAGCCACAGCCCACAGTGTGCGAATTAAAGTGGAGCTGTATAGCCTATGTCAGAGAGGACTATCTGAAGTTATGCAGCCAAGCTTTCGTTTCATAAGACCATGTTTCTGCTTTCGAGTGGAAAGCTCCGTTCTAGCAGGCGAGGAGACAAGCACCAGTTTTAAACTGAAGATCTATAAGTGCGAAATATGTGCGGCAGTTCCCTGGCCCCACAGCCATCTTCTTTAAGTGATAAATAGAAAAATTTGCAGAATCAAAAAAGTGTCAGTTTCCTACGGGTCCGAAAGTGGTGCCATCTGTTGTTTCTACCCGTTTCTGTTTGTGATTTCAGCTGAGTTTATCATTCCGTTTCTTACACTTGGGAGTGAAGAAGATAAATGAAATCAGATGGGCCTCTTAAACTTTAAAAGCTCGCTCACTGCTGAAGAAATTAGAGCTCGTCCTTCGCTCCTTTCTAAGTGGTGAAATTAGAAAGTTGGCCTACGGCAAAAAAGTCAACTTTTAAACTAATACAGATAGAATTTGTTTTTCAACGGCATTCGGTAGACCTCGATTAGCAGATCAAAGTATATGCCCTAAGTTTTTTGGCACAAAAATTTCTTCATGAGATACAATAGTTTGAAAGTTTGGAGGGGCTGACAACTTCAGTAGTGCGGTACACACTGAAACCAAAAATAGGCCGATCCTAATCGTGAGACATGTAGGGTACTTGTAAGCGACAGTTTGCTGTTAGATCATAATCATCTTCGGCGAAGAGGGGTTAGCAATGTTGGTGGTTGGTGTACCTAGTACTCCTATTTTTTTTCTTTAGTGTGTATTTGATCGTGAGAACAATATGGTACCATATCTATCAAGGGGAGATGGACTTGTAAGTATGAATAGGTCGCTAGAAGGGGTTCATGAGGGGCTAGAAAATTGTGAAAACTGGTGCACATTCTTATCTCTATGAATCAGAGTAACTCAATACCACTCAAACCAAGAATAGGCGGAACCCAATTGTGAGACATGTCGGGGACTTGTAACTCTTGTAAGTAACAATTCGCTGTTATACCATAATCGAATCTTCGGCGGTGAGAGGTTTCCGACCGTGTTAACGCAAGGGATATAAATGATAATGTAAAACGACGGCATAGTTTCGAAATAATTAGCAGAGTGGCATCTATGGTATTTTGATCCTGAAAAGTTAGCTTAATAATACCAACTAGATTATGTAAGATAGTGTTCTAAGTTTTCACCAATCACGATGTCGGCGATTGAAACGGATAAAGTTCAACTGGCTGAAGAACCAATTTAGCCCTACTTCCGATATTCTGTTGTTGTTTTTTTACTTGTAAGCAAAAATCGACTGTTAGACCATAATCATTTTCGGCGATGAGGGGCTTGTAACTTCTGCTAGTTGGTGTACCTATTAATCCTATTCTTTGTTTCAGGTGTATCTGAACTGAAAACAATTTGATACTATGTCTATCACGGGGAGATGGACGTAAGTAGGAATCAGTTGCTAGAAGGGGGTATTAAGGGGCTAGAAACTAGCGCAAATTTGCGCACATTTTATTTGATCTCTTTTTTTTTTTTTTTTTAGATAACGTTTATTTGCTGTATATTATCTTCACAGATAGATGCACAGCTATAAATAAATAAATATACAACTTTAATTACATAGTCAAATTAATTGGCGATTTAATTGGATTGGTCACTCTCTGTTTATACCTACAAGTTCATAAAATGTACAAAATACTGCCTGAACGAGCGCCTGTATCGCGAAGACGCAGACGCTTTGCAAGGTACAAACTTGTTTTTGTGCCTTGTTGCATATCTTGGCTGCGGCGCCTCAGGTGGTAGAAGGTTACGGTGCTTCCCCGACATAAATACTTGTTTACCAAAACTCATGGTTAAGTCGTGGCGTCTGCAAGACAGTCTTTGGAGTTGGAGCTTTTCTAGACTTTGGTCGTAATCGGACTGTTCCTGACCCAAAATAATTTTTACTGCTCGTTTTTGTACGCTCTCCAACTCTTCAGATTGCTCTTGGTTCAACCCTGCGTGCCAAGCAGGACAAGCGTATTCGACTATTGACCTTATGTACAATTTATAACAATTTAGTAATGATTCACTATTAAAACCGAAACGACGGAGAGTGACTAGATTTCTAACAGAAAAATTTGCTTTTCTCGTCATTTCGCAAACATGGTCATCCCAGTTAAATTTAGAATTAAAAACAACACCTAAAACTTTTAACCTATTTACAATTGGAATACCTGTACTTTCAGGGGGTGGCAGTTCACCTTTAAGAAAACTTACTCGTATCACTGCGGATTTTTTGCGGTTTATTTTCAATTTCTTTTCTTCGAAGTCCCGTTCCAAGAGTTCGACAATTTGTTTTAGAATGGTTATATAGAACCGCTCTCTTGCAGGGCGAGTATTTGTTAGGTCGTCGGCAAATTTGGCACGATTTTTGTGCCATGTCGGTATTAGATTTGATAGGATTAAAAATAAGATGGTTCCGATCACAGTTCCCCGGGGAATTCCACAAAATACTTCCAAAAGTATGGACATATCACCATCGTGTTTAACGCACTGCTTTCTTCTCAACAGAAAGCTGAAAACCATCGCCTGTAAAAATGGTCTAAAATCTTGCATCGCTTCACTGATGTGAGGATGACTTGAGCTGTCATAGGCTTTTGCCACGTCTGCTTGCAAGATTTCTACAAATGCCTCCTCGTTTTCTAGGTGATCCAGTGTTTCCTCGACAATTTTTACGAGATAGTGGACTCTGCTAGAGTCTTTAATAAAACCGTATTGGCACGGGTCAATTTTGTCGACAAAGTCTTCCAGTAACCATTTTTTCAGAAAAGCTTCAAACACTTTGGATACTGCAGGCACCAGGGAAATAGGTCTCAAGTCACCGGGTGATTTGGGCGTTGACACTTTTGGTACTGGGATCACTACAGCCTCCTTCAGCTTTTCTGGAAAGCATCCACTGGTCAAGCACTGGTTTACTTATAGCTGTCAGCGGTTCAGCGAGATGAGGTGCATTGTCTTTGAATAAGTGAGTGAGTTGGAACGTCATCTGGGTGGGTTGACTTGTTGGCATCTAGCTCCTCTAGTACCTTGACAACCTCGTATGGTAGGATCACTGGGATTTCTGACTGGTCGGGAAGGGGAGGAGGGACGGAGGCTGGCGGATTGGTACGACATATGTTCACAAAATGAACATATGTCGTACCCTTTAAATCTGAGGGTAAGAAAATGAGTCTCCATGGTCTATCACTGTAACTTAGAATTAAGTCTTTGAGGGGTTGACAACTTTATTGGTAGGCTAAACACTCAAACAAAGAATAGGCGGAACCCAACTGTGAGACAAGTCAGGGAATTGTAACTAACAGTCGGCTATTACACGATAATCATTTTCCGGGCTTCCGACTTTTCCTAGTACGTGTACCTATTTTGTTTCCGGTGTTTTTGATGATAAGAAAAGTTTGGTTCATGTCGTCGGTCAAAAATCGGTTGCTAAGCATTGCCATTTTCATGAGATGCTAGAATGGTCTATGGTGATAGTCTTTCACTGTAACCTAGGATTAAGTGTTAACGCAACGGATACAAATGATAATGTAAAACAACGTTACGCATAGTTAGTTACGCATAGCTTTATAATGCCAACTAGGTTATATAAGATAATGCTCCAAGTTTCGACAAATCACGATGTCTACGATATAAAGGGATAAAGTTCAACTGGCTGCAAAGTCAATTTTGTCCCTACTTCCGATATTCTGTTGTTTTTTTTTTCTTCAACGCTGACGGACAACCATGTGATTACAGATTGTGCCATCAGTTCACAAAAATATTCTTCATGGATTGGAACGTACCATTTTGAAAACGTCGATGGGTTGACAAATGCAGTATTTAACCGTTAGCGAAGAAACAAAACCAAAGTGTTGCTCTCGCAACACTTTAGTCGGCGATGCCGAACAAAGATTGCTGCAACACTTCAGGCTGCCCAGGCAACGTAGCTCTAGTCTATTCTTGTGTGTTTATTTATTGCTTTTCTTTACCAATTATTTTGCTTTTGCTATTGGGGCAATTTTTCCCTCTGTACCGATCGAGAAACATTTATTTCTCGAGAAAAGTTTTGAGAAAACCTGACAGTTTGGTTGAAACAAATTCTGAGATATTTAAACTATTCTTGATTTATATTCTTAGGTTTGATTATTATATTGTTAAGTTTGAGTATTAATATGGACGAAAGTGTTAATATGGACGATAACCACAAAATCGGCTTTGACCGCTGTATCAATTTTGAGAATAATTGAACTGAATTAGAAATTGAGAAACGCCAAGTTTGGCATTTATATTGTGAAAGTTCGTTACTAAATGAGATAGTCATCACCATCATTACGCTTCTCTCGTGTCAGCGACATCTTGTTCTGCACGCCTACTCCTATTACTACCCCAACCCCTAAAACGGCATTCTTCTGACCTCTCAACATTTCCAAATGACCCCAACTTGTCAGACTGTGAGAGTTCCCCCAAATTTTAGATTAAAATTTAAAAAGGTCAGTTTGAAAAATTATAGTAAGCGACAATGCCCTGCTTTAATACAGAGGAAAAGGGCCATTTTCTTGTCGAATGCGAGCAACTCTCAGACCTCAGGAGACACTTTCTTAATGGGTATACTATCAAGTTCCCCGATATTCTTGAAACAAAAAGCAAAGCTAACATACTTAAAATATGCCAATTCTTAAAGAGTGTATTAGTTAAATAAAGATAAGAATTGAGTGATGTAAAGTGTATTGTAACTCATGTATTTTGTACGGCCAATTGGCTATTAAATATATTCATATTCATATACAAAAAGTTCATCAAATCAATCAATGTCTGCGTTACCAGGTCCGCCATCGACATCATCAGTTTTAGGTATATTAGGTATGCGACTTTATTTGACAACAAGTCAATGGACATTTCCACAAGTGATATCATCTACTCAGGAGTATGGTTGGTAGGCCGGACGTCACCCTTTGTTATTTAGGGTTTGAAAATCAGGGACTAGCAATACGCTTCTCTAGCAACAAGTGCAACACCAACACATTCTGCTTATGTCCATTCCTCGTATTACCCCATCCGAAAGGTCATTTTCCTGGACTCAGATTTTCCCGAATGTATTAACTTGAACCGATAAACGTTCTATTTGTCAGTCTTTGAGACTTCATTCCAGCTCTTGAGCTTGAGCCTTGAGACCTTGAAATTATTTATTACCCCACCCAAAACGTCATTTTTATGGCGTCAACGTTCCCGAATGTCTTAATTTGAATTCACAAACGTTCTGTTTGGCAGTCTTTGAGCCCGCTGCCCCACACCCAAAGTCTCGCTAAATTACTGTTCTACATGTTGAACTGCAGTAGAAACAAGACCAAAGGTTTCGATAGGATCCCAAAAATGTAATATTTAATCCAGACAATTTGGTCTTGTTTATATCCGGTCTAAGCCAGACTCCTTGAACTTCTGTTGCTATTAAGATTGAGAAACAGAAGAAGGTCAGCATGCCTTCTTACCCCTAAATTAACACTTAATCAACTTTATATAAACTTTTATTTTTAACAAACTTTCCGGGTTTGGCCGGATTCCGGGCGAACTACTTGTACAGTGAGAAAATGGTTTCCATATCTGTGTTCAGAATATCTTAGCTCTTAACATTAACTGTTAAAACAAATAAAATCGCCCCTTAATTTGAGCCCCCACCCCTAATGTTGAGCTACAGAGCCTATCTACGAACTCAACCTCTCCCTTGACCCAAAAAGCCCTCACATCAAGTTTCGTCAATATATCTCATTCCCTTCGAGAGTTATCGTGCGTACAGACGGACAGACAGACGGACGGACAAACGGACAACTTAGGTATGTCTTAGGTATCCCTCTCCGTACGTTTTGGGATCCGAAAAATAAGGAAATCAAAAGACATTACGACTCTAAATAGCGAGATGAATTGGATCCCACTTGGAGACTTGGAGCGTGTTCCACCCTTCTAGTATTAGTAACTATTAGTTATTATTTACACTTCATAAAAAGTTACGACGCTGACCGTTCCAAGCTTCTCAAAATAGTAACTAACATTAACTCCATGCTCGGGAGCGTCGTAACTACGCATTCTGTAACGTGATTGGTCGGATTCCCCCGTGGCATGATGTCAAAATCGCTCCGGTCTTGACGGCAAAAAGCCAGAATTCGTAACCTCATGCGTAGTAACTAAGGTAAGTAGTGTGGAACACGCTCTTGGTTCGCCACCCACAAGTTCACACACACACGGAGAGTTTGATTTCAACAAAAGTGTGCATTTCAATGGCTAATGAGAAGAAACTACAGGAAATGGTCATTTCCATACTGTAAGGTCATCTCTGAACAATAAAGCCCCCTATTGAATATTAGGTTAGACTTTAAGAATAAGAGGCGTTAAGTGAGGAAATGCTGGGGAAATGTCAAGGGAGGGATTGGCTGGTGAAAATTATGGGTAGATTTTTAGTTTTAGTTTTTTTTTTAGTTTAATACCCTTATTATACAAATCAACTTTTACATGCTAAACTACAAGAACATACCTCTTGTAAACCTCTTACCATCCTTTAGTCATATAGCGGATACCTGCAGGAAATCCCGAATGGGCCTTTGGGGGCAGTCATCGTT
Source organism: Branchinecta lynchi (assembly GCA_023053575.1). Classification (NCBI taxonomy): domain Eukaryota; kingdom Metazoa; phylum Arthropoda; class Branchiopoda; order Anostraca; family Branchinectidae; genus Branchinecta; species Branchinecta lynchi. The sequence continues at coordinate 9,759,021 of JAKZAP010000015.1, forward strand.
ATCAGTGTGCGAAACATGGAATATCGAGTCTGGGTTTTAAACTAGCGACTTGGATGGAGGTGATCTAGACACTGTAAGTACTAGAAGTTCAAGTTCTGATTGCAGCTCAGACTAATTACAACATAAATAGTCACTGAAGAAAGAGGGCTCGAAGCCAATCGAAATTCCGACTTAATGTTTTAAACATATATCCCAGCAGATTTTTAGGCAAACGATGATGATGGTTATGATGACTGAGGGACTAAAAGAGCTAACACACGGTGTGGCTGAACTGCGATGTGTAAAATAGACAGAGTCCATCAGCTCAAACGACACAGGTGTTTGAAAATGTCATTCACTAGACTTCCGAATACTCAAGCCCCACTGCATGGGGTACGCCATGGTATTTCGGCACAGTCTTTTAGTATTATATCCAGGACCCTCCTCAACGACAGGGACGGAAGTCAAAAGTCAAATGTCGCTTTAAAGACCCAGGTGTGAGTGTCAAGTTGTGAAATTCTGATAGGATTAACGACATTGAAAGGAAGGACGGCTGAATAGTACTGATTGTTACTGAAAGTGGAGGGGAATTCAGTACTTTAGGCAATGAGACGGAAGGGCAAATGTTGCAGAATAAATCTTATTTTCAAATGTAACAGCATCACCTGGAACCTTTCAACCTGAAACGACCCTTTCCTATTGTAATGCAAAGTACATTTTAGAAATCGGACGAATCCCACTTAAATGAAGTTGACTGATTAACGGGGAAGGAAGAAGTACCACACTGTAAAAAGTTTCTCCGTATAAAGATTAAAGTTAACTGCAATATTTGCTAATCGGATTATTCTTATCTCTATCGGGAAAAGGTTAATACCAAATAGGGATAGGATGAATCCGAGTAGCAAACAGTGCAGTTAACTTTAATCTTTATACGGAGAAACTTTTTACAGTTCATTCCAAAGAAAGATTTTTATGATTAGAACTGTGCTTATTCTTTCTGCAGAATCGTAATACTATTCAAAATAGTTCACAAATAAAATATACCTAATTAATCCTCTACAGTTTAACAGAAAAGCCAACTTATTTGTGTATCATTTAACTGACACGCTGCATTATTTGTGTTGTGTTAATGTATTTTTTTTTTTACTATTCGCCCTAGTACGACTTTCAGAATAGCTACGGCCATCGTCACAATGCAAAATTCTACTATGACGCGGAAAATTCGAATCTCAATAGAATCGCGGCTTATCTTTAGCGTGAACACTTGTTTTTTCGTAATCGTTTTCGTCAAGCAGGCAACACAGGGACAAGCGCACAGAGGTACCAAAAATCTGACAGGGAAATTCCACTATGTGAAAACTGATTATTCATGAATAGCGGAGGAACGAAGTAACGCATTTCATCGGGTCTTCAACTCTTAAGTGAATAAGTAGTGAGTAACTAGATTGTTCGATGTCAGCCCTTTTCGGTTAAACTTTAACCAGGCCGAGGACCTCCCTTTTGGTAATTTAGCAAAAACAACTTTTTTTTTTTTTTTTTTATTGTACTTTGACTTCATAAATAGACGAAGATACTTGGAAATGAAACAGACAAGTACGACCTGCTATACTCTTTTACAAACTATGGTGGTGTTCCACCCTATTTAATGTGGTTACTACGGATGATGTCACGGCTCCTGGCTTATTGGCGGCAAGGCTGGAACACTTTTTCTATTTTTGCAAAATATCGTGCCACTGGCTGATCGGGCAAACCACGTCACATATATCGTAGTTAACACGTTTACTACGCTCCAGAGACTGCCTAGTTCGCTGCCTAGTTTGGTTATGTCCGCCTAGTTTTCTTCCTATTGTTTGCTCCGCCTAGTTAGCCGCCTAGTTTTGTCTAGGTGGAAGTTCACCACTGCTTTTGGTTATATCCGCTGAATAATTATTCCAGGAGTTGGAGCACTGTTCTGTTTTGTCAAACACCTTTTCTTCTTCAAAATGGGGCAAATTAATAAGTAGAACTGAGTTTTTCTTCTTGAAAATAGGGTGGATTATTAAGTTGAAATGAGAGAAGACCTCAACACAAATTACTGAACGAATACACAAACTGTCGAATAATTGGGCTGTTTGTATCATAAATAAGTAAGTAAGTAATCTATTTATAACCCGACATTTTGAAAAAGCGGAGTAAATAAAAAAAAAAAAAAACACATAAACACACAAAAAAAGAGACTTAATTTTCAATCTTCAGCCAGGAAGCAGTGGATAACGTCGTGTGCTGGTTGGGCCCCGTTCTCCATGATTTTTGACAGCGACGGAAACATCCAAAAGGGTAAGCATCTTGAATTTTGAACTTCTCCGCCAATGTATGGCTATGACATAATCTCGACAAGTGGAGCATGTGCTTCGTATATTTAAAATAACATGATATCATCTTTTTAATCTCCTTCTTTCGCAGAACATGAGTGACACCAGAACCAAATAGTCTAGAAGGAGCGCAGAAAAGGCTGTACAAATTTCCCAAATGAACAATATTGTTCCTTCATACATCAGCTAATATTTATTTTCTCCCTGCTTTTTCTGCTGGGAGCTATTTTCAAGGTGCCCAAAATCATCATCGATTTCGATAGTTACATTCTGCACACTTCAGGCTCTGAACATCTCGATATTCTCGATGTATCGCGCTATTTTAAGCGGATTTCCACAGTCAATCGTACGCTGGCGGATGCCATCATAACGTGTCGTAACCGCATTTTCAGCGATTGTCAGCCAACGAGAGAAAGAGGGGATCCCCACTCTCGGTTTTAGTTTTCAGCAAGTACCCGATGCCGGCACCGTTTGCCAGTTAGATCATTAAAATCAGTATATTTAGAAGCATCGTCTAATTTCCGGCAGGCAGTTCTGGTTTGTCCGGTGCCAGCTGGTGCTTGAAAAGAGTGTACAGCAGGCACCGGGGTGCGGGTGGCCCCGAACCAAAGAACATAGTTACGAAAGCCTTAAGTTTTGCCAGCGGAGACCCGACTTGACCCTCCAGAAGACGGGCCTATCTCTTCTTCTTCTTCATGCAGCGTTTACAAGTACAGGAAAACTTGAACAGAATCTGATCTTGGTGACAAGCAGGCCCGTATCCAGGAATTTTTTCGGGGGGGGGGGGGGGGGGGTGCCTGGGGGTCGGACAAAAAAGTACTAAAAAGACATAGGTCAGAGGGAAAAGCCTGTAAAAATGACTATTTTTGTGTGTTTCGGGGGGGGGGGGGGGCCCCCCTGGATATGGCCTTGGTGACAAGATTAAGTTTACACACAGAGGGAAAAAACAAGTTCTTCAAACCAGAAAATCTGACAAAAATAAATCCACTAGCCAATAAAAAAAAATTTGAGAGCATTTAAGACATCAGTACTGATGACTGCTGCTCTCAAAAGCTAGCTAGACTTTTTTTCTTTCTTTTTACCAGTGCCGCCCGACGAGATTCTTTCAAGTAGACCGGAATTCTTTTCGTCATGAAAGGATTCTCGTTCCGCTAGACTTTTTACTAGTCGTCTTCACGAACGGTAGCCTATCCTTTCGAGTCAACCGGAATTCCTTTCTACTCGACGGGATTTCTTGTCCGTGTAAACGCTGCGTCAGTCAGATTATTTGTAAGGAAGTTTACGCGGTGTTATGCAAAAGAAAGGAAGAAAAGAACAAACATCGGAAACCTAAACTACGGATCCAACGATCCAGGAGATTAGACCTGTTTATTAAATAAATACATTTAATGCTCATAAAGACTTACATGCCTCTTCATTCTGCTCTTACTTCTTACTCATGCCATAATAAAAAAAAAAGGCTCCTTGCTTCATACCGAGGTTCCTGTCTTAAAGTTCAGTGGGCACATCAAACTACCCTAATCCCACTCTGTAACAACCTAGGAACATTGCTTACCCCCTAGATCAGCAGCTTTTTCAACGGTTTCCTCTCTGTGATATTTCGAAGCGTAATTTTTTGGGCCAGTACATGCTCAATTTACTAGCTTGGACAAAGATAAAAGTGAAGTTTCTTGTAATACTTAGTAGACCTTTATTTATGTATAAATCAGCTTGTATAATTCAGATTTGAATAGGTTATTTGTTTTTGAATGTTTTTTGTAGCTATATTATTTTTTATAAGCTTATTGCATATTCTGGTACATTTTATAAAGCAAGTTAATCAAGCTTTACAACACTATTCCACAAAGAAAAACTTTTAATAGGCACTTTATGCTATAGAATACTTCTGATGAAACATTAGAACAATCAAATAAACTGCATCTGAGGCTTGACTTGGGTGACATCTCAAATATATCCTTTTCGATCAAGCATTGCTGGGAGTTTTTGAACTTCCTGCCATGATATCCCAGCTCCTAAGATTTGGATCGCCGAAATGGTAGAGAGGTAAAGACAAGGGATAACAAGAAAACGGCCGATTTTCGTAGCGCCTTCTAATGGAAGTTGGAAATGTTTATTTGTGAAGCATTTAATACAAAGTAAAGCATTAGAAGTGTCCATTGTGCTTTAAGGAAGAAGAAAAAAAAAAACAGAACAGGGATCCTACCCTTCCTCGTTTATTTTCTGTCTTAGTAGCGGAAAATAGGGAAAATACCATTTTTTTAATTATTTATTAGGTAGGTGAAGGATTAGGAATGTTTTTCATTGTTTGAAAGATAACTTCCCGATTGCAAGACACGCCGAATCCCTGCGATCAGGTCCGTATCCAGAAATTAATTTCGGGGGGGGGGGGGGGGGGGGGGGGTTGCCTTTCGGGGGAGGGTTTGCCTGCGGGTCGAACAAAAAAGTGCGAAAACGACATAAATCAGAGGGAAAAGCCTATGAAAATGATTGCTTTTGTATGTTTTTTTTTGGGGGGCAACCCCCTACCGCCCCCCCCCCTGGATACGTCCTTGCCTGCGATGCACAGCTCCTGCATAATAGCGAGGAATTTACAATTTTCTAGATTGTAGCCTGACAATTACCATCTTCATTTACATAACATCACACGTTACTTTTCTCCACATAATCCCAGTTTTATAGCAGCAATTACACTATTTGTTTGGTATGCGCCATTGGTAGAAATTCCCGGATTGGCTCTCAAGCAGCAAAGCCACACCCCTTTCGCCGCTAGCAGAGACTATTCTACTCTGATATGGGATGAATGTAGTGGATAAAGGAGTTAACAATTGCCGGAAACGTGACTACTGCTAATGGCTGGAGATTATCGTCTAGAATTTGAGCTGACGTGCGTTAATAGCCTTGCTATACACATACTTAGTTTAAGGCTTAAACTACACACCAACACATTAACAGAAAGGACTGAGCGTACGAAGCGATGTAAAGAAGGAGACGACTAATAAATGGCGGTCGATTTCTCCCACGCTACTGAAATTTTAAAATTAATTCTTGAGATTCCATTTGCAAGATCAACTAAAGCCCTTAACGTCAAGGCACGAATGGCCTCGGACTATCCCCCACCACCAGCCTTGATTACCATGATAATCATGGATAGAATGAAGTCGAAGCTACACTGTAAAAACAAGAGCTACGAGCTCATATGGCACTTGTTACGAGTAGGTGATGCAAGAAAGTAGAAGAGAACGTCACAAAATACCACCTTCAACCACCCTAGGTTCGGACCTAGAAATAGGATATCTAGTTTCACTCGAGGCTGAGTATTTAAGTTTAGATCCACTAGTTTGATTCCTAAGCGTGCCACATTATTTCCGGTAACCCCCCCTCCCCTTCCAACTCCCCCTGCCACGACCGAATCTGGTTCGGACACATAAATTAATCATCTAAAGCATCTTCTCTTACCGCCTATCAAGTTTCACTCGAATCTTAGCATTTTTCGTTAAATTGCTCGAGCACCGTGCTCGGATTCGGTCCGAACCCTAAAAATATGTCATCTACTGCACATGATCTCTCTACTTTCCAAGTTTCATTAAAATATATCCACTCGTGCCCCTCGGCGAGCCACAGAATTTCCGAGACTCTCCCTCCAACTCCCTCCTCTGTGACCGAATAGATTCGGACGCCAAATAACGAATCTGGGACGCATGAATTCGGTCCTGTCCAACTTGCATCCCATTCGGCCCGGTTTGTTTGGTTTTTGTGCACGTAAAAAAGTTTCCGGACCCCCCCCCCCCCAGCTCCTCAACCGTGGCTGCATGTGGTTCAGAAACGTGTTTTGCATATCCAGGTCATCAGTTCTTATCACCCATAAAGTTTCACTCGAATCGGACCACCTGTTCGCAACCTACGGAGGTCAGTAATTTCCGGACTCCCATTCCCTTAGCTCCCTCCAAAACGTTCGGATCTAGGAACGGAAGTATTCTTAGGGCATCGTGTCGGGATTTTAAGTCTATTTGATCAAAGTAATGTGCCCTCCAAGTTTTATCGCTCTTGACACATCTGGAAGTGTCATAACTCGCGATCACTCGAATTCCGGGAAACCTCCCCCAACTCCCCTCAAACATCCACGGTAAGGTCTGGTGCTGCCAAGAATGTGTCTACAGGGCATGTGCTTATTTTTTTTTTTTTTACCAAATTATTCCAATCCCTCGACTCTAAGCGTTTCACGAGATTCCGGTGGTCCCCTCTAACTCCCCACACAAGTATCGGATCCGGTCCGGACTTCACGTGGAACATACGAGACGATAGCTCTTTCCACTTTCCAAGTTTCATTCATATCGGATCGGATTCCCCATCCCTCCACGCCCCCCACGATGGTCGGATCGGGGAAACAACTACTCTCAAGGTAGTCTATTCGGGTCCCCGATATGACTACCAAATTTAATCGTCGTAGTACCAAACTCCCACCGAATTCCCCCCCCCCCTCAACTCCCTCCACAGTGCCAAAATCCGTCCCGGTTATGTCGACGATGTATCTAGGACTTGAGCAAGTTCTTCCCACCAAGTTTCGTCCCAATCCGTCCACTCTAAGCGTTTCACAAAATTTTCGGTTTTCCTCTCCAGCTCCCCCCAAGTCACTGGATCCGGTCCGGATTTTAAGGGGGTCGTCTGAGGCACAAGATCTCTCAAAATATCAAATTTCATTGCTATCTGATCACCCGTTCGAAAGTTGTAGATACCTCAAGATTACGGATTCCCCCTCCCTCCACTCCCCTACGATGCTCGGATCGGGGAAGTGACTATCTCCAGCTTAATAATTTAATGTCCCTGATAAGCCTGCAAAGTTTCATTGTCCTAGCACATCCGGAAGTACGAACTAGCGGGATCACCTGAATTCCGCCCCCCCCCCTCGACCTCCCATTGTGCTCAAATCCAGTCCGGTTATGTCAACAATGTGTGCAGGACTGCTTGTTCTACCCACCAAGTTTCATCCCGATCCGTCCACTCTAAGGGTTTTCCAAGATTTCCGGTCCCCCCAAAGTCACCGGATCCGGTCCGTATTTTAAGCAGGTCCTCGGAAACACGGGGTCTTTCCGAATATCAGTTTTCATTAAGATCCGATCACCCGTTCAGAAGTTATAAATACCTCTAGATTCCGGATTCCCCCTCCCTCCACTCCCCCCACGATGCTCAGATCGGTGAAGTGACTATTTCCAACATAATCTTTTGGGGTCCCTGATACGCCTGCTAAGTTTCATCGTCCTAGGTTTTGTGGAAGTGCCCGAACTAGCAAAACCTGGATAGACCGACAGACAGACCGACCGCCAGACCGACGGACGGAAAGAAATTGCGATCGCTATATGGTACTTGGCCGAAGCGCAAGTGCCATAAAAACTCTCCGTTTTCAGATATCTTAGTCTGCAGTATTCTGTATTCTAGCATTTTAATCCTCCATCGGATTGGGTCGTAGTAATACTACTGAATCCTAGCAATTATACCGAATAAAGTGTCGAATCCCGGTAATTATACCTGATAGTTTTGATATCGAAAATCTACCGAATAATATTCTTATTCGATCTAGTTTTGTTGGAACTACAGTCGGGATTCGTGGTATCTTCTAATCCTGAAAAATATACCGAATAAATTACCGAACCCCGATTATGATACGGAATAATTTTGGTTTATTCGAGATTCTGTGTAACTACCGAATCTCCATAAACATACCGAATAGTTCTGGCATATAAAAACAACTAAAAAGTCTCAGTAATTCGCTCACCGAATTCGTGATAACTTCCTAATTGTGGCAATTATACCGAACCCCGATCCTTATACCGAATAGATGTGTAGGCCCAGAAATACCGAACAATTTTAGTAAAATTTCGAGTCTCCGGCCAAAAATTTTACCGAATCTCAAAAAGTTAGGGGGGGGGGGCTGCACCCCCAATACCCCTCCTTGTGACGCCTCTGACTGATTCTGTGAAGATTAAGCAGTAACCACACACTAGCTGCTTTCTTTGTCGCGGGAGTTCTCACCGGTGGTCTTCAGTAATTATTACAGGCGTTTTTGCATCCACCGGTGACTACTCGCCAGTCTTATAACCCGCTTTTGAACTAACCGGTGTCCGGTTTTATCTCATCGGTGCGGACTAACCAGAGCCTTCTCGGGAGCCCGGCTTTACCGAGAAGCTAGCAACTTCTCGTCAATTGACGGGGTTGTGGCAAAACCCAGAATTCAAGCAGTTTTTGTACTCATCGGTGACTAACCACCGGTGAACAAAAAAGGTGTTACAACACAAGAACCAGACACTACTAGTAGATAAGTTCGATGTTCAAATATTAACGCACAGCGCAACAAGAAGAATCGTTCAACTTGCTAACGAAGCCGGGAAAAATTCAGCAGAATCATCGGAGTGCTGTCTGAAATATTTTTCGCCTTATTTCATTCGCCACTTTTAAGCTTTCTTTGAAAAGTTGTCCAGTTCTTATCTATTGTATGATGTTTAAACTGAATTATTAATTATTTGACAATTCCTATACTATTCTTCTTAAGTTTAACCGTAAAGCCAACTTACTTTTATATCTTGCATTTGAACACACTGAATTACTTAGGGATTTTTTTTTTCATCTGGGGGCCCTCTACTTTGAGGACTGGGAAGCTGTCATTTTTAGTTTACTTTTTGGGAATTGTTCACCGTTGAAACTTCTGTGCTCTTGTACCTGATAGAGGTGTAAGCACACAGAGGTACGACAGATTCAAAAGAATAAGTTCATTTGAAAAAATCAGTTATTCGGAAACAGCGAAGTAACGAAGTACCGCATTTTCATTGTGTCTTCAAGCCTTCTTAAGTGAGTAGGTGAGGGATGACAAGATTGTCGTAACTCAGCCCTATTCCGTTAAACTTTATGGCTGAATTCGAAATAGCCTTTTTAGAAATCCCATTGTCCCTTCTAAGAACCACCGGCAAGTTGGCTCCAGTAGCACTTGGAGTGTGTATCTGTATCCTTGTATCTTCACTAAAGCTGAAAAGCTATATTAATTTTATTAATCGAAAAAGAAGTGAAGCCGAAGCTTCTCTCCCTACAAAACACATGAACTATTGTTTAAGAACACTTCACTATACACTGATCAACGTGTTTTGTTTTCTTGCTTACTCCGCTTTTCAGACCTGTCGGGTCAGAAATAATTGCTTACTTACTGCAAGTGAATATGACAGATATACACAAACCAGGTTGCATTCAACTTAACTTAATTAGCATAGATTTAACTTTCATCTATCGATCCCAGTATCACACAGCAAGGGGTGCTTGACTTATACCTAGCTGGCTCATTTAAGGAGGGAATCATAAATTACAGACGACACTGCACTGCGGTATGTCCATTTTCAGCTTCTTTGGCTACTTGTAAACTTCCACTGTATATCTTGTCATAAGACAATACAAAGTTCTTTTGCTGTGAGAAGATATGCAAGACAGGGCATTAATAACTATGACAGTTTCCTTCTTTGATTTCTATGGTGCTGTCATAAATAAACTTACAAGAAGCTTGTGTGCCTAACAAATTTTCTCGTCATGTGATGAGTCGCAGTCGTGTCAACTTAACATGTAGATTCGGTAGTCTTATATTTTGATAAAACAGTAGTAGAATACTTTTAATTGAGGGTCTCATAATAGCACAGCAAAAGCACTGCTTGCGAGGATGTGCTATTGTTGCCACACAATACAAATAAATAAAAAAACTGAAGTAAGGAAAAAGATAATGAAACCATGTAACAAAACAGTCCACATAATTATTTACATTACAAAAAAAATATTCTGTTTTTCTAAGCTCAGAGCAACAAAAAAGAATAAAGCAAAAAAAATGTATATAACTTTCCTTAATCCATTTTGAAAGTATACCTGCCATGCAACGTAACTCCATACGTAGCTCTGATTTAAATTGATCAAAATTATCTAATTCCTTTGAACTTCTACTAAGCTTATTCCAAAGCTTAGACGGCGTAGACGCTCTATAAATAACTGAAAACGAGGACCTGCTTAAAATCAAACGAGGAACCTGAATATCACCTCTTTCCCGGGTATCGTGTTGGTGAACATCTGACCTCTCACAAAATATACCTTCAAAACATTCTGGAAGGTGCCCCTTCTAATATTTATAAATATAAATCAGCGTATAAAAACCACGCAATCCAGCTGCAGGCATTATATGTATTTCCCTGTATAATGACCTCATCTACCTCATTGACTCATCGGATTAAATTGAATAACTATAAACTAATTGAATAAACGAGACTAGTAAACTTGGCAGCAACAAGAAAGTCTTTTATATTTCGCGATCCAAATGGCTGGTAATTGAGATAATAAATTAGAAAACGCTATTAACATATACAGAGAACAATTAATAATACTAGTACAATTAATAATAATAATAATATACAAAATAAACAGGCCATTGGCCACTCCAGAACGTAAAGGACAATGGACATATTCTCCAGAAAATTCAAAAGAAGAAACGGTAGCTCGACTACTCACCTGACTGGACCTAGAATTGACGGAGATTTGTACAAGTCTGTCTTTGGTCTGTCTGTCGGTCGGTCAGTCGCTCTGTCCGGGATTTGCTACTTTGGGTGCTTCCACGTAAGCTAAGCGGTGAAACTTGAGAGGCATTCCAGGGACCTCAAAAGATTAACGTGGAAATAGGCGCTTCGTCGATCAGATCATCGTGGGGGGAGTGGAGGGAATCCGGAATCTTGAGGTATTTATAACTTTTAAACGGGTGACCGGATCTAAATGAAACTTGATATTTGGAAAGACCCTGTGTCTCAGACGACCCACTTCAAACCTGGATCGGAACCGGAAATCTTGGGAAACGCTTACAGTGGAGGGATCGGGATCAAACTTGGTTGGAAGAACAAGCACAAGTCCTAGATACATCGTTGACATAACCGGACCGGATTTGGGTCCGGTTTGGTGAGTTGGGGGGGGGGGGAGGGGTGACCCCGCGAGTTCGGTACTTCCTGATGTGCTAGGACGATGAAACTTGGAAGGCATGTCAGGGACCCAAACAGACTGACGTGAGAATAGTCGTTTTCCCAATCCGACTATCATGTGGGGAGTGGAAGGATGGGAAGCCCAAAAAACTAATGGCATGCATAACTTTTGAACGGGTGATCGCAATTGAATGGAACTTAGCAAGTGGGAAGAGCTATTGTCTCAGATACTTGGGAGGGGGGAGGAGGGGCACCGGAAATCTTGTGAAACGCTTAGAGTCGATGGATTGGGATGGAGCTTGGTGACAAGAACAGGCATTAGCCCTAAATACGTAATTAACAGAACCAGATCGTGTCGGGGCACTGTGGGGGGAGAGGGTGTTTCCAGGAATTCAGGTGATCGCCAGTTAGGACAGTTCCAGATGTTCTAAGGACCAACACAGGCGAATTCATGACTCTAAGACCCGACATAATTCTCTAGGAACACTTGTGTTCCTGGATCATACATCTTTGGGAGCTGAGGGAAGGGGAATCTGGAAATCACTGGCTTCCGTAAGTTGTGAACGGGTGGTCCGATTCGAGTGAAACTTTATGGGTCATGAGAACTGATGTGATCGGCTAGACGAGCAAAACATGCGTCTGAACTACATGCGGCGGCGGGGGAGGGGGGGGGGTCCGGAAACCTATTAACATGCACAAAAACCAAACGGATGAACAGAATGGGATGCAAGTTGGACAGTTCAGAGCTTACTCGGCTTTATTTGTTATTTGGCGTCTGGATCGGATCCGGCCACGAATAGAGGTGAAGCGGGAATTGGAAATTTCGTAATACATATTATTATACAGGCTGAGTACGATTCCAGTCAAACTTGACGGACGGGAATAGGAAATGTCAGAGATGCGACGTTTATGTTTCCGAGTCGTATTCTGCCACAGTGCAGAATACTGTGCGATTCAAATCGCTCCAACAAGTGGAGCGATTTGAATGAAACTTGGAATGCACAGAGATCAAATGCCCTAGATGTCATATTTTAGGATTCGAAACGGATCCCGCCACGGTGGGGGGGGGGGGGGGGGAAGTTACCGGATACTCATAATCTAGAGTAATTTTCGAAGATACCTTAAAGTGAGATCATTAGTTGTTTTTTTGCTGATACCACGGTATCTGTTACCACGGTAACTGGATCTGCAGTTAGTCGTTTTTGCAGTTATCGTGGTATCTGATACACGGTACTCAGAAAAACGTCTATTGCCGAAATTGGACTTTTCGAAGTCATCCCAAAAGAAAAACAGATATCCAGTTACATCACTAAGTGCTTCTTTCTCACCAATCTGACAAAGTTTGATGAAACTGAGATGACTTTTCAGATACCACGACCAGTTACCACGGTCGGACCGTAGTATCTGAATATCTGATACCATGATAACTGGCCAGATACCACGATAACTGCAAACACGTCTTTTGACCGTGGTATCAGATACCACGATAACTGCAAAAACGAGTTTAGACCGCGGTATCAGATACCATGGTATCTGCAAAAACGCAACTATTTTTGCATGTTTGCCCTTTGAAACCAATTTGGTGACCAGGAATATCACCAAGACGAAAATTTGTTTAATCTAGACGGTATGCTTCTTCCCCCCCCCCCTCCGCCCCACCCCAACCCAAATGGTGTCCCTGGCATGGGCCTCTTAAATCTGGGCACTCAAAAGCCGGATCCTGTTGATAACTTCGTCAAAAGCTTCAAGGTCCGCCGACAAATTATCTGGGGGGGGGGGACTTTAAGTCTTTTGATTCACAACCTATGAATATATGCTTGCTTGGCTTCAGAGGCGACACAAGAAAAGGAACTTCTGGGGAGGCGACTAGGTTTCAACCATACTGTAAAAAAAATTCTCCGAGTAAGGACTAAAGTTAACTGCATCATTTGCTATTGGGAATAATCTTACTGCGAATTCTTTTTTTACACTACAGTTCAGGACTTCAGGCTCATTGTCTGAATCGCAGTTTCTGCTAGGAATCACCTGGTGAGGTGATTTCTGCGCGTTTCAGCCGGTGTCATGCCATCTATTGTTTTTTTTGGGAAACTGAAGAGCTGACGACGACAAACTGAGGCGCTGTCAGTCCAATTGCTCGAACGTAATACAATCAACAAGATGAAGTTGCTGAAAAGATACAATCAATCTGCTCAACAAGATATGTTGGAAAGTGAAGGATTTGTGATACTGAAGTTGTGTCTGCGTTATTTTATGCTGTCCATCTGTAAATAGCAATCACTAAATATGTTCTGCGAAAGAAGGAGATAAAAAAGATGACATCATGCTATTTCAAATATGCAAAGCACCTGTTCCACTTCTCGAAATTATGCCATAATCATACATTGACGGAGAAGTTCAAAATTCAAGATGCAAGTGTTACCCTTTTGGATGTTTCTTCGTCGCTATAAAAAATCATTGACAACAGAGCCCAACCAGCGCACGACCTTCTACACTGCTTCCTGGCCGAAAATTTAAAATTAGTGTATTTTTCTGTGTCTTTATGTCTTGTATTTATTTTCTTTTATTAACTCCGCTTTTTCGAAATGGCGGATTAAAAATAAATTACTTACTTACTTACTCACTAGGGTTTACATTATCTAACACTGGAACGATGCATGATGCAAGAGCTATGGTCATTCTCAACTGTAACGTCGTGCCAGTAAAAAAAAGGTCGAAGTAGCGGAAATAAACTTTTCCAAAACCGGTAAGCTTCCTTTGTTCCAAAACGTGGAACTATCGGAGAAAATTTATATTTTTTTTTTTTTTTTTTTTTTTGTATGTTTGCTGTAGAGGTTCATCCTTCAGTTTACCCACATTCTAAAGTTCACAAATAAATATCCAATGCAGGTAATATTTGATATTGCAAAACGGATACGTCACCTGAACTGAACTGGGGCTGAAGGAATATTTACCAATATAGAGTTTTTGTCGTTGCTTAGGAACTTAATGCAAAAGAATTTATCTGTTTTAGACCATTTAGCTTTAGTGTTTAATTGAACCCTTATTCTCTTTTATTCATATATATATATAATTCACTTATCGTATTTGACAGTGCAAAACGGGCACGTCAGCTGAATTTTATTGGAGCTATATTTCGGCCCTTCTTGGCAAGAGAAGGGTCAAAACCTTCTTCAGGCTCAAAACCGCTCAAGTTTCAAAAACGAACTTGTGGGAAAACTTGTTGTTTTTTCCACAAGTTCTTTTTGTGGTTTGTGGCCAACTTGTGGTTTCCCACAAGTTGGAAAAACAAACTTTTGGGAAAACCATCGTTTTTCCAACTTGGGCGGTTTTTAGCCTGACGAGGACCCTTGCCAAGAAGGGCCGAAATATACCTCCAATAAAATTCAGCTAACGTATCCGTTTTGCTCTATCAAATATATATGATTCGTAGTCAGCTTGGGCTGAGGGAATACTTACAAATTCCCTTATAAGGAGAAAAAGTATAATTTATTCCGCTATAAACGCTGACAAGAAGTCACCTGCGCACGATCTAGAAAAATATTAATAAAAAATGTTTATCATGAACGACTACTATTCACTACTCCAACCATTTTCAAGTCAACGTTCCCTCCATCAACTCCCCATATCAAACTCTCACCCCGAATACTTGTGCAGATTGGGGAAACACTAATGGTTTTAATCGTGGTATGATTGCTGGTGTCCGTGTGTGCTATTTTAAATATTGTAAATTTTTGCTTGGATACCTTTTATTTGCTAGAAATACACCTCTAATTAATTCCTTTTCAGTTAAAGATCCTGCCCTGGCAATTCAGCAGAAATTTGATAATTTTGTAGCTAAAGCTATTAATATTCTGACTCTGAAGAATCTGTTTCCGTTTTTCGCGAAAAAGCTAATAGTTAAGTAAGTACAGTGCTTTGTTTAATGTACGTATTATTTATTGTTATGAAAGTTATTTGTAACAGTGTTCTTTTAAATTTATTTTAGTACTCCTCATTATATATTCTTTGAGGGAAATAAATAAATGAATGAATGTTTGACCCTTATCTGTCGCTTTCTCCTTTGAAGCAAGAAAAAAAGAAATAAACGAAACGCTACAAACGAAACAATTAACAGTCTCAAATCAACTCTGATGATGTTACTGTCATTCCTGACAAGAACCTCACTTTAAAACTTAAAAGAGCAGTGACCACACTGTAAAAAGTTTCTCCGAATAGGGATGCAGTATTTGCTACTGGGATTAATCTTATCTCTATTGGGATAAAATTAACCTGAATTAGGGATAATCTCATCTCAATAAAGACAAGATTAATCCCAGTAGCACATACTGCAAGATTTTGTTTTACAGTGTAACGTCAAAATCCTTTTGGCTGCACTTTTAATTGCACTTTTTAATTTCCCAGTTGAAAATGCCCAGTAAATTAAAAAGTATTAGTAGCCATCTTCAGTTGTACTTTCTTTTGCCCAGTCTGAAGAACTGCTGATTCAGACTATTTCTAAACTTGTAAAATTCACAGAATCGTTTCAAAAGCCTCACTGCAATCTGTCTTTTTGCTATGTTCGATTTTCTGTTAAGTTCAACAAAATTCTGATCAGTTTGAGGATTTAATGTCTCATGTACAATGCCAAAGCATCAACTTGTAAAATGTTAGTGAGTGCTGGCATTTACCGGTATTATGAAGAAAGTAACTTAATTTTTGGTATGTAGTGCAATGAAAGAATTTTCAATCAGCTAGTGACAAAGTGACAAGTTACAGTATCAGGATTTCTTCTTCAGATGAGATGAACGAGTTCCAACTCCCAAGTACTTCCATGGATTCTGAATTTTTGGATTACGGAAGGATGGCGAGGAAAATTTATCTTCCTATCCACCCACCCGGCGGCCCTTGCGCTGGAGCCGAATGGTTCCAGATGATTTTCCGTTCAGGAACGGAAAAAGTACTGTAACGGCTGTTGCCGACATTTTTCTGTTCCTGAGATGAACTTTCCCGTCCGTGTACAGTAAATTTTTGCAACACCGGGACAAGAATATTCTGTTCTGCTACCGAACTCTTATGCTTGGGTACAAGAACTTTCCGCCCGTGAACAGAAATCTTTCCGTCCCCGTACAGTAAAATTTCCGTTTCTGTGCGAGAAACTTCAGTTCCTGAACATAATACTGCTGCAGTGAGACAGGAATATATATATATTTTATTTATAAAATAAGAGACAGGAATATTATGTTAAGCAGCAGAAAGTTTACGCTTGGGCGCAGAAACTTTCCGTTTAGACTAATTTTTCCAAAATTCTGAAAACGGGAAACTTCGGTTCGTGACCGGAAAGTGTATTACGGAAATTTGTCGTCATTGACCAACGTTGCTTAAGGTCGCTTTTCAGAGAGTTTCGTACGGAAGAAGTACTGTAACGCCTGTTGCCGACATTTTTGTGTTCCTGGACGGTTTTGTAGCGGTAGAAAATCCGCGAGACCATAAATCTAGCACTCGTCATCTAAATCTTAATCGTGGTGACGTATACCAAGGGAGTTGTGACTTGCTGATCATTACATACAAGTGTTACGAACATCCGTTACAGTATGTCCCTTTGAAATTTTTTCTAAGTGTGCCCTCTGCCCCCAGGGTTGCCACATCAAAAAAGAAAATTAGAGAGGGACTTTTGGCCCAAATCAGAGAGTGAATAGGGAGTGCAATTTTCTTTGCACGAAAAAACCTGAAATGGTCACTTTTAGCCAGAATCACTGTTGCAAAAATGTATTTCAACAGAACCTGAATCCGTCTGGACCCAACCGAGCATGATGAGTAAAAAACTAATCCGGTTCTTATATTCTCTCTCAGACCTCAACATATTTATAGCTCCTATGTCAAATAAATAATGAACTATTGTACCGTAGAGCTAATTGAGAAGAGAAGAAAAGTATGCCAAAACGAGTCCAAAAGAAAAGCAGGCGTAGGAATACTTTATTCCGTTATGCTTCCAGTAATACGTAAGACGTAATTACCTCATTTAAGATTAAAACTTGCGATTCGAGCCCGTTTCCTCTAGGGCAAAATGCGTAATTACGCGATTCCGCGTTATTTTTCGTATTTTCTGGAATTAATAAGAATAATTATAATAATTTATTTCTTACCCACAAATTCCAGAGGAAAAACAAGTGGAGTACAATAAAGAAAAAGAAAGGAAGAAAATACTAAAATAACTATACATACAAAAACACTAGCACATAAACAGGGGGGGTAAGGGGGTGGTGTGGTGAAAACCGAGAGTATGCTGAACCCGACAGCTTCCTGTGTAGCATTAGTAATTTCTCCGAAATATCTGGAACCCCGTACTTACGAATAATTACTCTATTCCGATGCCAAGGGGGGAGGTAAAGAAGGAATTTACAGTAGCGAAAATGACTTTTCAGAGAGAAAGAAGGTCTTTCTTTTTAAGAAGAGGATAAAGTCCAGAAACGTAGAATATGGAATGGTCGCAAAAAGTTTAATTGCCAAACTATATTGCAACACATCCTGACGTTTTCGAAAACAGAGTGAACTTTATGACATACGTGGGACAAGAGAGACAAAAAATAAATAGAGTGACTTATATGTGTAGCTGACTTATCCGTTTTGCTCCGTCAAATACAGAGTGACAATTCACGTGTGGCAACCGTGTCTACCTCTAGTCCTTAAATTAGCAAGAACGACAAGAATACTAGGAGGCACACTTTAGAACCCCTCTAAATGTGACGGGAGGGGGGGGGTGAGACCTGGGTATAGCTGCTCATTCCCATCCAGTGATTCCCATTCAAAGTTTAACCCCTTGGGTAGACTCAAAACCATATACAAAGAACGAAAAGTAGAAACTATTTTGAAAAGTACGAAATAGAATTTAAAGTACGAGCTAGTAAGTACTTTCTCCTACCCAGGACATATATAGTTTTAAAAAATCTGTCAGATCGGAATTTTTGGAATTTCCCGTTAGTCATTCCAAATTTCTGGGTCTAAATCCCAAGAATTCGGTCTTTACGACGAAGCCGCTTGATGACTGAATAATGTCTGTCTCTGGGTAGTAGTGGCATGTCAAGTATTTTTTGGATCTATCCATGTTTATTGCTTCATTCACTTTCCATGATCGTGGGAGAACTTTAGGGATCTGAGGGAGGGACACAGTCGGCCTACTAAATCGATAGAAAAGTCGTTCCAGCGATAATTTCGACTAGTTATTCAAAGATTTGCAGACTTTTTATTCAGGGAAAATCTTGATCAGTATCACCGATCAGGGTTGAGGTACGACAGTCTAGTTACCCATCGCTTATTCGCTTAAATAGGCTGAAGACACGATCACAATGTGTTACTTCGTTGCTCAACAGATCACATAATCGATTTTTATCAAATGAAACTTTCGTTTGGATTTATATATAGTTCAATGAAACTGAAAAGACAGAATCTGTACCTGTATACTTGAAATATTTAGCAACTACAAAGGTAAACGATTGCCGAAAAATAAATCTTTCTTGGTTCACACACAATAGAATTTCATCAGAACTGACATTACATTCTGGAATTTCCCGAGTTTTGTTTAGTTATCCATTGAAATGCACGCTTTCGTTAAAATTAGAAATTTCCGGGTCGAAATGGACCTCGCTTGTGGGGCCAGCAATGCATGCTCTAAACATCATTGTTAGAGCTCAAGGCGAAAAAATATGCTGGCTCTTTAATTAAAGCACAACTCTTACTAGTAATGATCTTTTTACTATGAAGTGGATCAGAAAAATCTCTTTCGGAAATACTATTACTTTCCAACTAAATTTGGCGATGTTCTTGATAGCGCTTATCGATTCTATCTATAGTCCGGGCGCCACTCAAACGTATCTCGCTTATTTCTGAGTTGAGGTGATCAGAAAAACAGCCAGTTTGACATTAGTTTCCGACTATCTCGACCACGTTGAATCGGAATATGGGTGGTGGCAAAGCTGGAAATGACGGATTGACCTTATAAAAGCGAAAAAACACCCTTTTAGGCCTATAAAATGTGTCCGGACTGTTTATTATTTTATCATTATTTATCAAATATGCAGTAACTCGGTAGCCTTGAAGTAGAAGCATGTAGTAGCATCGTTAGTACTGCATGCAACTTTTTCGTACTACTTCATAGTACTATTTTGAGATAATTTTTCATCGGGTAGTTTTTTCGGAAAGGCTGTTTCAGAGTGGAACACTCCGTACAGAGAAAAAACTATGCCGCTCGCGTCGTTTACAGCTGGTCAGCTTCTTGGAATGGCCTCTCGTCGACTTTGATTGGGAGCTCTCGAATAACCCAGGAATAATGCGCCCTTACCGACGCCCCTGCCCGTGGCTACCAATACGTTCTGCCCAACGGATGACCACTGATTAACTCGCTCTTTGTCTTTTCATTCGTAGTGCTGTATATATTTTGACATTGATCACTAATTGTCTTTTCTGTTGATTGTTCTTTATTTCTTTCGTTTACACCGTTCGTGTGTTCAGTTTGTATAACGGGTTACAAGTAGAGGCGCTACTAGCCAAAATGTCTCGGAGCGGGGGGGAAGAGCAAGGTATTTACCGACTGCCTGGCCATTTTTACCGACTTCTTTTTGCAGATAAAAACGGCTATTATTGAGAAAAAACGACTATGTAGAAGAAATTTCGGCTGATTTTCAGAAAAAATCGACCATTTTTACGAGAGAAAAAAATGACTGTTTCCAAGAAAAAAATCGGCTGTTTTCCAAGAAAAAAATCGACTGATTTTACGAAAAATCGTGGCGAGGCGCCAACTCGGCTATTTTTTTTACTGACTGGCCGACAACATTGGGGGGGGGGGCGGTTCGTCCCCCCTCCCTAGTCGTGACACGCCTCTGGTTACAAGGAATATACGTACATACATACAAACAAACATCATCATGTAAGTTCATTCTTGGGATTACTTCCTGTGTCTCCTTTAATTTTATATTCTGTTCTGGCTTTGAACTGCTCTGTAAGACAAGCAATGTTTGATGCCAATCCATTCTTGTCGTTCTATTACCAACTAAGGGTGCACACATAACCAGGGCGTTTCAGTCGTACATACTGATACACAAGTTGATTGCGACGTCTCCACTGTACAAATGAATCATAGTGAAGGAGATCGGAAATCCGCGATTACCGATCCATTAGCTAATAGCCTGACTAGCAAAAACTGGAAGAATACGCGTGTGAGTGACTGTGAATACCATCAACAGAATTTTAAGTAAAAAGATTAGTTTCTATCGAGTTGCATTTTTCGAATACTCTATATGACTAAGTCCAAAACACGCCACCGATCCTCAGGAAGAAGAAGTAAGCGTGCCCGTACAACACAAACTGAACTACTCAAATCCTGTGTCAATCAATCACCGCGATGTTTGTGACCAGATGTGACACCACTTCTGCCTTTCTTGCTCTAGATACGCGGAGAGGCCGGAGATTTTGCATCGGCAAGGCGAGATAGTCATCAAGAGTATTAAGAGTTCCTAGCGGAAGTTCAATTGGAAACAATACGAGTTGACGCCTACAACTCGTCACGAAAACAAGATTTTAAACTCAAGAATTGGTAAAGTTTAGTCTAAATGACTGATACTAAAGCAAAATAAGTGAAGACTTTAGCAAGCAAGTATAGGAATAATCAATGACAAATACTAATAGCCGTAACATCAGAAACCCTAACTTTGTTCAAGAGTTGCAGGCTTTAATTCGAAGTAGCGTTTCCAATCTTGCTTAATTCACTAAGAGAGCTCGCCTGGAAAATCACAAATTGTTTTAGAACTATTGTTTTTGTTTATTTTAAGTTATGGCTTAAATCTGATTGTGTTTAATTATTTTTTTTTATTTTTTGTTATTACAAGATGTGCCGATGAGAGATTCACGCCGAAAAGGCGTGAAATCAATGACAAGCGATGAAAAGAAAACGGCTTATTTTTGAAGCGTTATCTAGTGGAGGTCAGACATGTGTATGTGTGAAGCATTTCATAAAAATTAAAGCATAGTTAGTGCCCATTGTGCTTTAAGACCTTTCTTTTCAGAGCTTACTGTACTCGGCTGTACTGTTTGCCACTGGTGTGTAACACGAGAGTTAAGGGTCTAGATACATTTCGGGTTCTATATAACAACTCGTTCCGGTGGCTACACGGACTTGCATGAAACTGTAGTGCGTCTGGCATGTTTGTGGATGAGGGCATTCCTTCTTTCGGGGAACTTCGGCGTCGGGCTATCTTTTCTCTCCAAACCCGAATTCTTTGCTCTCGAAACCCCATGCTCGTGATTCTTTCGAGTCCCCATAATAATAAGACTGACGTAAGTTGCTGTGTGGTTAGTTTGGAACTGCGAACTTTACGCGTGCTGCGTAGAAGGCTCGCAATCTTAAAATGTATTTTGTTGTTGTATTCAAGTGTTGTATCTATAATGGCTCTAGAAGCCTTAGTCAAAGTTAAATAAATAAATACATATTTGGCACTTTACACAAGGGACTTGTACCGTGACCAATAAACCATAATCTATTTTCCGAATATAATCTAGAAGTCTAGGACTCCATCGTCGGAGCCATGTAGACATACCAGGACCAACAAGACGGGGTCCCATGGTGAAAACCAAATAAAACCAAATAAATAATTTTAATGGGGAGGACGCCCATGAGATGGAAACATTTTATAAGTAGTGAACTGATAGACAAAAATGCTCGTCAGCCGGGATTTGAACCCAGGACCCTCTGCTTACAAGGCAGTCACTCTACCAACTGAGCACTAGAATAGTCTGGTAGAAGCCGGCCATAGGAACATATGGCCGGCTTCCTATGGCCTACTTCCTGGCAAATCTGGGCCCATTTGCCCCTGAACCGGATGGGTGTGGGACCCCGAAAATGAACAACTAGACCTAAATACCCACAAGTGTACCAAGTCTGAACTTGATACTTACACTGTGATCATGAAAGGGAGATGCATTTTTCAGATACCATGGTGGCTTGGTCAGATAACACGATAACTCCAAGAACGCCTTTTGACCGTGATATCGGATACAACAGTAACTGTGGAAACGACTTTTACACCGTGGTATCAGATACCATGGTATCTGTAAAAACGCAACTGTTTATAGTACAAAAACAGATAAGAAGTGAAATATAAACAATTTGTAGCCGTAGGAACTTTTCAGTGGTTTTTACCACAGTTTATATAGCCCACACCATGCTTTACGGAGGCACCTCTCGTCCTAGCCAGTTACGATACGATCAGTCAGACGTTTTCAATTAGTACCAAATCTTGGAGCCTTACGTCATCTTTCTTGTCTCACGATACTTGCAGCTGAATGAATGTACAATTTATCACGTGCTACACAGCGGCATAAATGCAGAATAAAAAAGTATATGTAAATAGTGTCACAATTTGTACGGAGATCCGTTGATTAGACGGGCCGGATAGTTGTGTTTTTGCAGATACCACGGTCAGAAGTTTTTTCAGTTAGTGAGTAACTGGCGTTACCGTGGTTTCTGAAAAACTTCATCTCATCATCATTACCAATACTCGAGTTTATATTTCTGTCAAACTGGTACGAAAGCTCGGAAGTTTGGAACACATGTGTGTCATTTCTTTTGGGTTTGCGTTTTGTTTTTTTACCCGCGTAGCACCTTTTCCATTTGTGTGTACCAGTCATAAGGAAATCTTAAATCCCTGGGCAGGGCGCCCCAACGCCCAACGCATGGGGTTACTTTGTAAAGCACGAACTTACCCGTACGGAAAATCTCCACGTCGAATGCCATTTTACACCTCGAACCGAGGACGAAACGGCATTTTTTGTAGCGAAACGCGGGCGAAAGTATATCGAGGACGAATACTGATGGCGAATTATACTTAGACCCACATTTTCGCTGCGAATATAAAGGCGGAAGAGAGGGAGATCTCGTGTTCGCTTATCGGGTTTACCTTCGACCTTAGTTTTCGCTGCGAAAAAGATGGCGAAAGACAGGGCGATTCTACCTCCGCCTCGTATTTGGCGAAGGGCGAGGGTGCTAACTGGAGGGAGATCTCGTGTTCGCTTATCGGATTTACCTTCGACCTTAGTTTTCGCTGCGAAAAAGATGGCGAAAGACAGGGCGATTCTACCTCCGCCTCGTATTTGGCGAAGGGCGAGGGTGTATTCAACTTCGGCTTTGTTTTCGCTGCGAAGATGGTAGCGAAACATCAGGGAGATTTCATCTCCGCCTCGTTTCTGGTGAAGTGCGAGGGCGACCTTACAGTTTCACTGTGAAGTTGCCATCAGGTGATAGTAATTGACGAGATGCAGGCAGTTGCATTGGGTGACCAATAAGAAAGAATATTTGACGATGCAAAACGGATAAGTCAGTTACATTTTATAAGAGCTGTATTTCGGCCCTTCTTGGCAAGCGTCCCCTTCAGGCTCAAGCCGCACAAGCTGGAAATTGGACAGTCATTTTCCAGCTAATTTTTCCGAATTTTCCATTTTACAGGCAGTTCATTTTCCAGCTTGAGGGGCTTGAGCCTGAAGAGTACCCTTGCCCAGAAGGGCCACATATAGCTCTAGTAATATGTAGCAGACTTATCCGTTTTGCACCGTCATAGCTGACGTATCCGTTGTAAACATTGTTCGAATAAATATTTTGATACTTTTATCGAAGGAAAAACAATAACAGGCGTCATGTAAAAATTATAAAAGTCTATTCTAAGCAGAAACAGCGTACTTTGACACCGTATTTAAAGCCCTATTTAAAGTTTAACTGAAAAGCGAGCTTATTTTTCTATTTCAGATTTCAGTGCACTGAATTAGTTTGGCTTTGCTAAGGTTTTTTTTCTTATTGTTGTTATGACAATTCAACTTTCTTATTGGGTCCTTAAAGTTTTAAATCGCGATTTACTGGAACTGAATGTGTTAAGTTTATTTACTTTGATCCAAGCCTCCTTTTTGCTGCACGCTGCAGGTCCACTTCCCGGCTGATTCTTTCTACATTCGTTTTTGCCCGGCAGCGCTTCTCGAAAATCGCGGACGCGCGAGTAAAGAAGCAGTAAAGTTGGGAATATGCCAGCTGAGCCTCGTTTTTGTTGCAATAGCGCTGCAGCATCGCTGCTGCAGCACTTCTTTGCTTTTGCATAATATGCGTTTTTGGATTCACTTTCTTCTGGGTTGAAGCGGCAGCGCTGCAGCATCTTGCAGGGAAGCACGGACTTGGTCGGTGAGCAAAGTCCGTGATTCTCGAGAAGCGCTGCCGCCTTCCTCGGAAGCGCTGCAGTGCAAAAACGGATGTAGAAAGAATCAGTCCGGAATCGGCCGAGAAGTGGACCTGCAGCATGCAACAAAAACGAGGATCTGGACCTACAAGACAACATTCATCCAGACGCGAAGAATTGAATTTCAACAAAAAAAAATTCATTCAATGGCTAAAGTCGCGTTTTTATTGGATGTAGTTTCGGTTGAGTTTAATCTTGTTTTCTTTGCTTCATTTTGCTTCGTACTTTTTTATTTGTCCATTTCAAATATTATGGCTTCATAACTAACACAAAGTATGTCAAACTACAGTCAATCTACAACCGAAAAAAAAGCTTAATCAGGAAATGTTCGACTCCGGATTTTAAGGTCACTTCTGATGAAAGGCCACTATTGCATGTGACTAAAAAAGTTTACTTTTCGGCAGTTGTTTACCGTATAGTATAAAGGTACCCGTACTTAGAGGTACTACAATTCCATGTTCACTGATGGAAATCGATTATATGAATAGCGGATAAAAGATTAAACTCATTTTCATCGAGTTTTCGAGCCTTTAACAGTGAATATCTGAAGCGTAACTAGACAGCCGTTTCTCAGCCCTACACTGTATATGACTAAGTCCAAAAAATGCCAGTGATCCTCAGGAAGAAGGAGTAATCGTCTCCTTAACGACTCAAACTCAACGACTCAAATTTTGTGTCAACCAATCACGGCGATCTTTAGGAGCAGATGTGACACCATGCACTTCTGCCTTCTTCCGCTAGGTATCCGGAAAGGCCGAAGATTTTGCATCGGCTAGTAGAGATAATCATCAAGAGTATTCGGTTAAACTTCAAGTCCCTCTTTCATGGTTGTGACCATGTGCTGACGCTTCATATGCAAATCAGATCACAGGTCCCAGTACTAAATCTCTGTCAGTTGAGATTTCGTCTCTTCCTTGGCACAGCTATGTCGCCCACGATGGTGATTCAGGACAGTGAAACCCATGATTGTCTGACAGAAGATTGACAGATTGGTCTCCAACAATGGACAATCGGTGGAGAAACTTGCATAATTCTAAAGGCTTGTCAAAGCCTAACTGGCATGGCTTAAAGCGGCAAACGTTTGATGTATCAGACAAGACTCTTTGGATGGCATTTATTAAGAAAAACTCAATGAATTATTTACATCGGTCAACTGTTAGGCAAACAATAACCAGTACATCTCCTTCAAGCTAAAGACATGACAGCTTTTAAAGCGCACGTGACAGAACAAACGGTTCTTTTAAACATTCACCAACCCCTTCAGATCGTCCAGAGCCATTCCCGAATCCTTAAAATTACATCGGTCCTCTGCAAGGCAGACAATAACTAAAAATGTGACAGCTAATGTGGGGGTACCGTCAGTTCGTCGACAAGTCAGTTCACTTAAACGTCAGTTTACCTGAAAAATCAATGACTGCGCCCACGAAAGTTGGCCCACACGTCAGTTCAGTTCAGTTTCATTGGACTATATTTAAAAAAAAAAAAAATTAAAACTCCTGCCAGGAAAGCACACAAGGAGTGCTTGGCTAGGGCAGGGATATAACCGATATTAATTAAATAACAAACAGAACCAACTAAGTGAATACTCTATGTAAAGAAAAAGGGAGGAGAGGAAAAAAATTACCTATGGTTTCAACTTTAAATGAATATAAGAGAAAAATAAGGGAAAACAAGGAATGAGAAAGAAAGAAAACAAAAAAAAAAACGGGGGAGGTCTAAAGGAGGATAACACTAAAGATTTTCCTTTAACGACCTTTCGCTGCTCGCTAAGTAGACACACAAATCCGTCATTTCTACCACAGGTCACATGATCCACCCATCAATTGGATTACATATTAGGACCACAGTCAGTTCAGCTAAACGTCAGTTCGGTCACAGGTCAATTCATCGAATTTTAAACAAACGTCAGTTTACATAGACGTCAATAACTTTTCTCGAACAGGTATGTAGTGGAAATCGTGCATGTCTCACAGGTAGTTATATCATAGCAATTAATTTCATAGAGGCTGATACGACATCGTATCAGCCTCCAGAGAGGATGATACGAAGCCGAATTAACCTCCGCGGAAGCTTATCGAGCACTCTTCCTCAACTACTAAAAAGTAGAACCTAAACTCCAAAAATAGTTAAAAGACATCACTTTCAGAAAGAAAATAAAAAATACCACTAAAAATTACAGAAAAAATACTGAAAAACATTAGACAATGTTCAAAACTGAAAGTAAATGTCGCTTTAAACTAGCCAACCACCCGGAGCAATAC
Organism: Branchinecta lynchi; assembly: GCA_023053575.1. Taxonomy (NCBI): domain Eukaryota; kingdom Metazoa; phylum Arthropoda; class Branchiopoda; order Anostraca; family Branchinectidae; genus Branchinecta; species Branchinecta lynchi. The sequence goes on from JAKZAP010000015.1 coordinate 9,785,837, forward strand.
CTTGCTACAGTCACACTCCCAATGAAAATGCAACTTGTCAACTGAAACAACATTACTTCCAGCTTATTTCAACGTCTTTTCCTCTACTCTCCAAAAGGCAGTTATTGAGTAATTACCACAGTCTTTTCTTTATATCGTTTCTGTCCGTCCGTCGGTCTGTCCAGGTTTTTCTAGTTCGGGCACTTCCACACCAGCTAGGACGTTGAAACTTCGCAGGCGTATCACGGACCCGACCAGAACGACTTCTGAGTTGTTGTTCCGACACTCTACCAATAGGGCTAAGCGTCAATTTATTTGATGCGGGAAAAGATGCGGTTTAAAGATTAAAGTAAGACCAAGTGGTCAGAACGAATTCTAAATGCTAACCAGAGCACAATTTTGCTCTGATGCTAACTAAACTAAAAATTTTTCGTGAAACGCTTCCACATAAGCTAGGACCATGCAACTCGGCAGGCATATCAGGGAACCGACTAGATTAACTTGGAAATAATCACTTTCCAGATCCGATCATAGTGGGCGGGAGTGGAGCGATGGGAAACTATTAATATGCATAACATTGGAAAGGGTAATCGGACATGCGTGAAACTTGACATGTGTCAGGAACAAGTGTTTCGGATATTCAGTTTCAAATCCGGACCAGATTCGATACCTCTGGGGGGGGGGGTCTGGAGGGGGGCAGGGAAATCTCCTGAAACGCTTCCACATAAGCTAGGACAATAAAACTTGGAAGGTGTATGAGAGAACCGACCAGATTAACTTAGAAATAATCACTCAAATCTGGCCCGAATCAGATAACGGGGGGTGGGGGGTAGAGGGGCAGGGGACAGGAAATCTTTTGAAACGCTTAGGGTCGAGGGATCGGGATGGAACTTGAAGGAAAGAACGAGCATTAACCCTAGATACTTTACTGACAAAATAGGTCCGGATCGTGTCGCAGTGGAGGGTGTCGGAGGGGGTTTCCTGGATTTCCGCGGTGATCACGAGTTAGGGTACTTCCAGATGTACTAGGACCATGAAATTTGGCAGACATATTAGGTACTCTCCTAGGTCGACTTGAAAATAGTTCTCTCCCGATACGGTGATGTTGGGGGGAGTGGAGGGATGGAGGATCCAGGATCTAGTGAAAGGCATAACTTTAGAACGGGTGATCGGACGTGAATAAACTTGACAAGACAAGTGTCAAGAACAAGTGTCGCAGATGTTCAATCTCAAGTCCGAAACGAATGCAATAAAGGGGGGGGGGCTGGAGGTGAGTGCAAGAAATCTGGTGAAACACTTAAGTCCGGTCTTCACCTCCCGGAACTTCCGGAACCTCGGCTTCCAGATTATTCTTTGACGTCTTCTGTAAATTGCATCTGGAATATGAACCGGTCCAAACGTAGCCTATATCAAAATAATCTGGAAAAAGGGGCTTTTTAACTTCCATATTTCCAGAATTTTTAAGTATCGCAGAAGAAATTAAAAACAAATCTCAAAGAACCTGGGAACCCAGATTCCGGAAGGTGAAGACTCGCCTTTAGAGTCGAGAGATCGGGTTGTCGACAAAACGTCCCCATTTGAAACGTTCCCTGGCAAAACGTCCCCATGGCAAAACGTCCCCGGCTATAGATTTGTTTTTCATCGCTGAGGGATAGCTAGGCCTATGAGAGTACTGATTGCATCATCAGTTCAGGCGAAACATGTTTTTGGAATTTAAACTTTTGAAAACCAAAATGGGTTGACTACTTCAGCATCTAACCGATACTCAAGAAACAAACCAAATTATTGCTCTCGCAAAGATTTTTTAGTTTGTCAGTTTTCGTGTTATCTTTTATTTAATTGGTTTGTTTTGTATGTTAGTGTACGCTGCAATATAACTCATTGGTCTCGCTTTTCTTCGATATTTAATTTGGTGATATTTACTATTAAAAGATTTTATTAAAGGATCACCGTCTAACGTAGATTTACTTGTCTCTCTACCTAATTAATAGAGAACTAATCGTTCATCCGCTTTTGTTTCCTCGCTTCCCATGTCATTTTTATCCAGCATAACGGCATTACGTATATTTTTGCATTTTCCTTGTTTGACTCTCTTTGAGCCACATCGGGCTTCCCCTTTCTCTGAGGAGCCTATTTGTGCTACTCAGATTGTGCATGTTGCTTCAACGACTTGAACTGATCAGTTACGAGTCAACTGCAAGGCAATTGCACACACAAATTACACTACATATTTTAACTGAAAACAATACATTTATGAAGCAACCGGTTCTATTTCCAATCTTTCCTGATAATAAGGAATGTAATGCACACTCTGAAGTTGTTTTACCTCGATCATGCACCTGAAGATAGAAGCGAACTTAAAAATCTATGCTTGGGGACGTTTCGCAACGGGGACGTTTTGTCATGGGGACGTTTTGTCACGGGGACGTTTTGTCATGGGGGCTCTCGGCTTACCGACGAAACATCCCCATGACAAAACGTCCCCTGGCGAAACGTCCCCGGCAACGTCCCCACGACAAAACGTCCCCGTGACAAAACGTCCCCATGACAAAACGTCCCAACATACAAAACAAACCAATTAAATAAAAGATAAAAAGAAAACTGACAAACTACAAAATCTTTGCACTTTCTTTAAGAAATGACTATAGCCGAGAGCACTAATTTGGTTTGTTTCTTGAGTATCGGTTAGATGCTGAAGTAGTCAACCCATTGTGGTTTTCAAAAGTCTAAATTCCAAAAACATTTTTCGCCTGAACTGGTGAGGCAATCAATAGTCTCATAGGCCAAGCTATCCCTCAGCGATGAAAAACAAATCTACAGCCGGGGACGTTTTGCCATGGGGACGTTTCGCCAGGGGACGTTTTGATCGGGGACGTTTTGTCACGGGGACGTTTTGTCGTGTTGACGTTTTGTCACGGGGACGTTTCGCTAGGGGACGTTTTGTCGACAACCCGACCTTTCAGTGCTTTGAGGTAAACAATCTGTGAGTGACGGAGTTTGCAGGGGAACTGGTATTTGTGTTAACTGACGGTAGGCGAGTTGACGTTTGTATTAACTGACGGTAAGCGAACTGACGTGAGGATGAACTGACGGATTTCTGAAACGGATGAACTGACTGCGGGTTCTATGACTGGAAGCGAACTAACAAGTGGTGGAATTGGCGTGTGTGCGAACTATCGGATTTTTGGTCTGGGCTAACTAAAGTTTGTGCGAACTCACGTGCCCGGGAGTGACAGCGACCAAATTTGAACCGCAGGTGACGGAAAAAAGGGTTCAGATATTCCTTCAGCCCAATTAACCTGACTGCGAATCATATTTGACAGTGCAAAATGGATACGTCAGCTCAAATTTATTAGAGCTATACTTTGGCCGTTCATGGCAAGAGTCTTCTTCAGGCTCAAGCTGGAAATAAACTTGTGGAAAAACAAATTAAAGATTCTAGTTTAGAGGCCGAAATACACCTCTAATCCGTTCTGTACTGTTAAATATGGTTCTTTTAGATCTGAACCAACCCCTTCGGAGCGTTCAAAACCTTTCCTGAAATCGTAAAATTCGAATATCAAATGTAGCGTACTCCCGGGATTAGCAGCCCCATGACTTGACGGTGTCGTTGTACGATTCAGCTTCACATGAGAAGTTTTATGTACTGATAGTAGTGCGAAACAATTTCATCCAGCTGTTCTTCTGAATGAAATAATGTTAAGCAGTAGCATTCGGTGACATCTGTCCTGATAAATCATCCATTCGAGGATAAAGTAGCACGTAGTGGCAGTAGATAGTGCTGCACGATACTAAAACTTGCAACATTCTGCAACCAATTTTTGACAATTTTCCATCGGGAATTGACTAGGTTCCAGTATTTAATTTGACTGGCAATGAACCTATGCTAGGGACAGTTGACTAGGCTCGCTCAGGGCTTTCTCCAATGTCGTATTATAAGGGTTATAAGGTCGGTCTCTTAGACTTCTTGGTACTCTTGCTCATGCCCGGGTTTAGAGGGTATCCAAACTGATTACGGCGTTGTAAGTTTTCGAAAGTCTTTTAGTTTTTAATTTTGTTTTAACTGAATTTATCGTGTGTCAACAGGTCGTAAAATATCCCAAATTATCGACGCGGTTCCCCAAATGTTTTCGGCGACATTTTTCAAATTGTACAGGACCAACGAATCCCCACTCCATAGCGATTAAATTGCTCAGATTCAGCTGAAGCCAGATAGGTAAGACACAGTTGAAGACAAGGCACTGCTAATAACTCAATTTCGAGAAAAATCGCTTAGACTTAAAACCTTCTGGAAAACCGTCGATAAACAGGCCTGCCTCAGTTGCTACTCACTCCCCAGTACCTGCTGTAAACCCTGCATCGGCAAAAACAAGCAGTGCCGGCGATTCATCTTTCAAACGCCTCTAAAAACACCGATTTAATGTTCTAACAAGGTGCCGGTGCCGGACAATTGCTGTAGGCTACACAAAAACGAAGATGATGATGATAATGAAATTTTATTTACGCACTTCAGAAGAGGAAAATAGTGCAGTATAGACAAAGAAAAGGAAAACAAGACCAAAGGTTTCGATGGGATCCCAAAAATTCAATATCTGATCCAGACAACTGGGTCTTGTCTTAGCCAGATCCAGTCATCGCCAGACTCCTTGAACATTTTTACAATTAAAATTCAGAAACAGATTAAGGCCAAATAGCTAATCATCTGAGAAAAACTGCCACTACCACCAATTTCCCGATGTCGGCGAAACTCCAGAACTAATTGTACGGCGAACATGACATCAGGGTATCTTCTTTCCCCAATAATGAACATCTAATCAACTTCAAATAATTTAACTTATAACAAATTTTCCGACTCCAGCCGGATTCCGGTCGAACTATATGTCCGGGTAAAATATGATTGTCACACACGGATTCAGCATATCTTCTTACCCCTAGATCGGTTATCTAATCAAATAGAAATAAAACTTTACTTCTACCAATTTTCCGGTTTTGGCCGGCTTCCGGGCGAACTACATGTCCGGATAGAAAATTGTTTTCACATAAGTGTTCAGCATGTCTTCTTGCCCTAAATCCAACATCTAAACAACTTCAACTTCAGCTTTTAATTTTAACAAACTTTCCGGTTTGGGCCATATTCCAGGCGAACTACTTGTCCGTCGAGAAAATGGTTTTCACCATTGTGTTCAGCGTGTCTTCCTACCCCTAAATCAAACATCTAATCAACTTAAAAAAAAACTTTTACATTTAACAAACTTTCCGGTTTGGGCCGGATTTCTGGCGAACTACTTGTCCGTCGAAAAAATGGTTTTCACCATCGTGTTCAGCATGTCTTCTTACCCCATAATCGACTATCACATTAGCTGTTTCAAAATATTTTGTTTGCCCCTTAATTTGAAACCCCTCCCCCACCCCTAAATGTAGGGCTACAAAGCCCATCTACGAATTTGACTGGTCCGACGACCCAACGAATCCTCACACCAAGTTTCATCAAAATATCTCATTCCCTTCGAGGGTTATCGTGCTTACAGACGGACGGACAGACGGACGGACGGACAGACGGACAACTTTTCGATGTCATAGGTATCCCTCCACTTACGTTTTGGGATCCCAAAAATACACTGAGCTTTCAATAATGTAGTAAATGCACGAGATCATAAAATAAACATTTAAAAAAAGAAAGAAAAGGGACTAATCGGGTCTAAAAAATCTTCTTCCTAGATGGAGTGCGGAGAAATGGCCAAGGGCAAAGACGTGAAGGTCTCGGGCAATCGAAGATAACTTTGCACAAGGGATAACTTTGCAGAGTGGGCAACCCCTCGGCCTGCCCTAAGTAGTCTACTTTGGGCTACCTCTACCGCCTACGAGAACATTCCACTAATCTTACTGCCACGTCCAAAAAGCCAACCTCTATAAATTTCTTACTTTTCATCCCTAATGGTAACCGATTTGACATGCTAAACATCCTCTTTCGCCCACATACAAACATTACAAAACTTAATTCCTATCGCACAATGCTCCCAAGCTAGAGAAGATTCAAACAAGGCGTCAAAAAATACGTCGCTAATTGGCGGTTTCGTCTAGCCCAACCAATTCGCGTGCCAGATCAGCTACTGGTCTGCCTGACTTATCTCAGACAGCGATCGGCTACAAATTTATGGCCCTAGTCTTACACAACCTGACTTAAGCTGTAAATTAAATTACTTGTGACATGTAAATACCTGGGAACGACTCCAACCCACATGGCTTTTGTCGGCACGGAAATGAAGCGTTTTTTCGCAACATTTTATCCACGGTCATTATTAAATCAGTCGTTCGACAAAAACCTTGGTTGGATACATTTTTTTAAAATACCCGCCCTACTAACAATACTAATGACATCCTACTTCTCTAATAATTCTGCCTATCATTTCTGTCTAGATTATAGGACTTTTCATACGGCTGAATCCACTTCCCTTAAAGTACCTATCAAAACTGAGTAGGTCTAGTTCACTTCATTATTCTGTCCACTAAGGTCTGTCCACTTTAGTTTTTCCACTTTATTCTGTCCACTGAACAAAAGGCAATATAGTGCGAAAACGTTAGAAAACAATATTTAACAATGCGGAAACAAGAGCTGTAGGCTAATATGGCACTTGCAACTGTATGTAGTAGGTAAGGGCTCTGTCAGATTGATCGGGTCCCTGATATGCCTGACAAGTTTCTTCTTGGAAAACGCCCCCCCCCCTCCCTCCAAGTGTCCGGATCCAGTCCAACTGTGCAAAAGATTCATCTAGCTTGTTCTTCCCCGCAAATTTAACTCCGATCCCTCCTTCTAACCGTTTCAGATTTCCGATCACCCCCTCCCAACTCCCCCATAGCTGTTGAGCTGTTTTTATCATTTGATAAAAAGTACTTTTCGACTTTGTACTTAACATGCGCACTTTGAGGCAAAAATGATAATGGTCTTATGGGGATCCTGAAAATGTATATTTCGCTTATAAGTATTTTTCTTACTTTATGGTCAAGATTGGTACTTTAAGGAATACTCGGATTTGGAAAGTGGCGATTTCTAAGCCAAACTTGTAGAATGTTTAATATTCCAACCAAGTTACATCGTCCTACCACATCCGGAAGGACCTCAACTCGTGATCATCGGAATTCCAGATCCTCCCACCCCTAAAACTCCCCCACAGTCAAGTCACAGTCACAGTCCGGAGCCAATCCCGTTCTGAAAAAGTTTTATCCAGAGCATCTGTTTGCTATTCTCACGAAGTTCCATCCCGATCTCTCCGATATCAGCCAGTCACGTATTCCCCCCGATGTTGTCGGATCAGGTCCGGACATGAAAAAGATAACCAGAGACGTGCCCTCTGTTCAATTACTAAATTTCACTGAAATCCGACCACCCGTTCCAGAGTTACACATAACTCAATCTTCCCGATTTCCCCTCCCTCCACTCCCCCCAAGACTATCGGATCGAGTAAATTTTATTTACAAGTCAGTTTGATCGGACCCCTCAGATGCCTCCCAAGTTTCGTCGCAAAAATCACCAAAATTGACATCACCGGTATTCAGGGAAACTCCACTCCACCCCCCTCCCCCAAGGGTCCGGATCCAGTCCTATTATGTAAACGATTTTATCTGGGGCGGATGCTTGTTCTTCCCAGCAAGTTTCAATCCGATACCCTCCATTCTAACCGTTTCTCGAGATTTCCGCCCCCCCCCCCCAACTCCCCCATAGCTGAATCCGGTCCCCCACTTCAAATGGGACATCAAAGATATGTCCTCGATTCACTCATCAAGTTTCATTCCAATCCGATCACCCGTTCGAAAGTTAAACACTATTCAATCTTACAGATTCCCCCCGCCCTCCCCCCCCCCCACATGGTCGGGACGAGAAAATGATTGTTTCCAAGTTAGTTCGGTCGAGTCCCTGATATGCCTTCCAAATTTCGACGCGAAAATCCCCAAAACTGACGTCACCATAATTCCAGGAATCTCCCCCCCCCCCCACCCCAAGGGTCCGGATCTAGTTCAGTTGTGTAAACGATTTATCTGGGGCAGATGCTCGTTCTTCCCAGCAAGTTTCACTCCGATCCCTTAATTCTAACCGTTTCTCGAGATGTCCGCCCCCTCCCAACTCCCCCATATCTATTGAATTCAGTCCGGACTTCAAATGGGACATCGGATATATGTCCTTTATCAAGTTATCAAGTTTCATTCCAATCCGATCACCCGTTCAAAAGCTACGCACTACTCAATTTTCTAGATTCCCCCGCCCTCGATCCCCCCTAGATGGTCGGCTCAGGAAACTGATTATTTCCAAGTTAGTTTGGTCGGATCCCTGATATGCCTGCCAAGTTTCATCGTCCTAACACATCTGGAAGTACCCTAACTCGAAAAAGTGTGACAAAAAATCCGGACCGACCGACCGACAGACGGAATTGCTATCGGTATACTGTACTTGAGCATACAAAAATAAAACGTTCTAAAGCGGGTCACTACGGGGAGACAACTAGTATTGTTAAAAATATGAGTAGGTACAGTATGCAATATTTAGCTCTGCGTGACACATGCGTACCCTCACGTGTGGGTCACGATAAATACCAGCCAAGATTTGTTGTCCTACACAGCAATCAATACCCCCTTCCGATGCAGAATCTCCAGGTACCTGCTGAAGAAATGAAGTCACGGTGTCACAGCTGCGCTGACTCAGGATTTGAGTCGTTCCGGACACGTTTACTCCTTCTTCCCGAGGATCACTGCCGTGTTTTGGACTTTTCCAATCAACAATTGTTATTATGATATTCAGTATGAAATTCTTGAAAGACTTGTAAAAATAATAGAGGTATTGCTGCTTATTGAATGATGATTCATTACACTCACGGAACGAAATTACAAACACTAGGTAGCGTTCCAGTGAACTTAATTACAAGTTACGATGATAAGAGGAGGGGCGAGCTCCGTATTGTGGTAGTTATCACGCTCTCTGGAATGAAAATAATAACAACGCGAACATAGGTCATCACTCTTACGGGAGTTCCTGCAGAACCGATAGTTGTTATCACTTATGATGCTCGCGACCATCATAAGTAAACTGTAACGATCGTAACAGTCGTGGAACGAAAATTATACGTGGGAGGAGTCAATTTACTTATTACGGCGTGCTCTGCAGTAACAAGAATAGTAATTATTCTTTTTATAATTTATAATTTTAATTTATATAATTTTGGATGTGTGGCGCTGCTCGCGGTTTGCCCGAAACTAGAATATCATTTAAAAGAAGCAACAGGACAACTCTACAAGTTCTGCCGCTTTTACTGGTGTTCATTTGTTAACAATCAACTTTTGCCGCTCTAGCCGTTTTTGTTTTTTTTACCTTTTTACGGATTCCGGACAAGTGCCATATACCGATCACTTTTCCGTCGGTCGGTCGGTCCGGTGATCGCGAGTTAGGCTACTTCCAGATGTGTTAGGAAGATAAAACTTTGGCAGGCGTATCAGGGACACGACCGCTTGGAAATAGTCACTTCCCAGATTCGTGGGGGGAGTGGAGGGAGGGGGAATCCGGAATATTAAGACATGCGTAACTTTCGAACGAGTGATCGGATCTAAATGAAACTTGATATGTGGAAAGAACACATGACCCAGTTTACGTCCGGACCGGATCCGACAACTGGATGGGGGGGTGAGGAGAGGGTACGGGAAATATCGTGACGCGCTTAGAGTTGAGGGATCGGGATGAAACTTTGTGGGAAGAGCAAGCACATATCCCTGATGCATCGTTGACATAACAAGATCGGTTCCGGGCACTGTGGGGGGGGGCGGTCCCGGATTTTAAGTTACCACGGGTTAAGGTACTTCCAGATGTGCTAGGACGGTGCTATTACCTACTCCGCATGCTTGCAAGTGCCATACGAGCTTACAGCTCTTATTTTACTCGTGATCCATAACAGGGATCAAGTTGAAACCTGATAACCTTGTTGGCATTGGCTTCTAGATTTGCCTTTTAGAATTATCACCCCCATACCCACTCGGTCCAGGGGCAATTGGGCCAAGAGTGCACAAGTGACTTCTGTTCGTAGCTTGGCCACTGTTGGGGTTGGAACGATGTACTTTCGTGTACGTATAGATCCTAGGGTCTGGAATAGATAGCCTATAGATTTGTTGATAAGCAGCCCACGACCCAGGGCGTCAATTAATCATAAAAACCTCCTTCGAAATGCTGATCTAATAACATACGTCACGCTACTTCGCTATCCGCGAATTATCAATTTTTGGATATTGGAATTTCTCTGTCGGATTTATGGTACCTATAAGTGCTTGTCCCTTCGTTGTGTGCTTGACGAAAACGATTTAAAAAATATACATGTTCACACGGCGAGCTACCTGCCGCGAGCCAATCACTGGCGACTGAAAGGCTGCGTTTGTATTGAGATTCAAAGTTTCCGCTCATAGCAGAGTTTGCGTTTCGGGGACGGCCGTAGATATCCTGACCGTCACTACTAGAGCAGATAGTAGGAAACCAAAATATCCCTTCCCAGAATTTAACTAATTTAGTGTATTCAATTAAATAGTACACAAATAAGTCGGCTTTTCAGTTACACTTCAAAGGACCGGTCGTGGCTATAGTACCAATGCATCCTACTTCCGTAAATGCATTCACTAATTCTTAAGCCCGGAGACCAAAAATATATATGTTACATTCTAAGCCCACGAAAGACACCTCGCTAATCTTCACACTTGCCACGATTCACTATTTTCCATGCGCATTATGCCCCAACAAGTGTTCGTGTCTCATGCTATTGATGCGTAAAGTCGGTTATCTGAATTTTACCGAGTTTTTACTAAAGTAAAGTGCCTGGGAAAATGCTTAAAACAGCCAAAGCCGTGAATAATTTAATAACAGAGCCTAGTTTTACAGTATTTGAATAAAATAATGAGTAAACAGTGCGAGGTGTACTTTAATACTGGCAAACACTCATCTTTCAAGGACATGTTTTACCTATAATACAGACGCAACCTAGTTCCACAGTCACTCCGTATGTTTATAAACCCGGAGACCCAATTTCGTACGGTACATTCTAACCCCTCTAACAAAACCACGGTGATTTTCTCACTTGCCGTACTTTGCTACCTTCGATGTGTATCCGAGTTTGTATCACGCTGTCGAGAGTTGTCTGCGAGAAGTTTTTCCATCAGAAAAACCTGCTATGTAAATTGTTTCCCTGTTTTCGCTATAAGTCAACGGGTCTTGGAAAAGGCTTAAAACAGCCAAAACCGTGGATTATTTGTTGAAAGTACAGTCTAGTGTTAAACTATTCAAATATATTAAAATACTGCATGTTGAAGAGTAAATAGTACGAGGGGTCTTTTAACAACTCTGCGTCAAGTTCACACTCAACATACTGTTATTTTCTCCACTCACTCGAATCAGCTATATGCACTCGCAAAGCATACCCTCCTCTATTACAGAAAAATAAAGACCAGATTTCTGCCTGCAATTACCAACATATCGTCTTCTACCCACAATTAGTAGAGACCAACCGCCAATATTTCAATAGTTAACTTCAATTCCTCCCGTTCAAAACCAACTTATATGCATAATATTCTCAGTCCATTTATGACCAGCCGCCAATATTTCAATAGTTAACTTCAATTCCTCCCGTTCAAAACCAACATTATGCATAATATTCTCAGTCCATTTATGAGCCAGTGTTTGAAGATCGCGCATTTCTGCGAGTCAATGCTCAATATTAAATGGTACCGCCTCTATCGAATCCTTTCCGCTAGATGTCAAATTAGACGATAAGCAAATAGACCACTTTCATTTCGTCAGCATTAAAGAGAGCAAATTTGCAAAAACAATGGCCCGATCTAGAAACAACGATCAGGGGATAGCACAGCCCTGAAAATATCAGATGGGCACAAAACCTTTCCAAATCCGAGGGCAAACAACCTTTGAAATATCAACTGGGCACACACCCTCTCCAAAATCCTTCGAGAGAACACACAGCCTTGGAAATTTCAGATGGGCACAGATCCCATCGAGAGGGCACACCATTAGAAATATCAACTGGGCACAACCCTCTTCAAAATCCTTCGAGAGGGCACAAAGCTTTGGAAATATCAGATGGGCAGACAACCCTTTCATATCCGAAGGCACACAGCCTTAGAAATATTAACTGGGCACACACCCTCTCGAAGATCCTTAGAGAGGGCATACAGCCCTCGAAATATCAGATGGGCACAAAGTCTCCCCAAAATCGTTCGAGAGGGCAAAGAGCCCTGGAAATATCAGATGGGCACAAAACCCTTCCAGATCAAGGGGCAAACAACCTTTGAAATATCAACTGGGCACATACCCTCTTCCAAATCCTTCCAGCTTAGAAATATCAATATCTTCAAAATCATTCGAGAGGGCACACAGCCTTCGAAATATCAGATGGGCAGACAACCCTTCCAGATCCGAGTACACACACCCTCTCGAAAATCCTTAGAGAGGCCATACAGCCCTGGAAATATTAGATGGGCACACAGTCTCCCCAAAATCTTTCGAGAGGGCAAAGAGCCTTGGAAATATAAGATGGGCAGACAACCCTATCCGAGTTCACACAGCCTTTGAAATATCAACTGGGCACACACCCTCTCGAAAATCCTAAGAGGGCATACAGCCCAGGAAATATTAGATGGGCACAAACTCTCCCCAAAATCCTTCGAGAGGGCATAGAGCCTTGTAAATATCAGATGGGCATACACCCCTTCCAGATCTGAGGGCACACAGCCTTAGATATCAAAGATATGAAATATCAAATTCGTACACACCCTCGCTAAAATTCTTCCAGAGGGCACAGAGTCGGAAATATCTTGATGTGCAAAAACCCTCGCCAAAATCCTTCGAGAGGGAACACAGCCTTGTAATTAACTGTATATCCTGTGGGCTATTCTTTTCTGAACTATATAATCGGTTTGTTTAAAATGATTTAGCCTCATAATAAAATAAAAATAAAGTCTACATATAATATATAGGAAATATTAATAATTGTGTTGCGAGAGCAACACTTTGGTTTTGTCCTGTTTTTTTTTTTTTTCCTATGACTCCGATTTCATTTTATTCCTGGTAACTGGGAAGGGTCTAACCTGTGCGGTTTTTACGGAAAGTGTGGACCTTAGGCCGGATTGATGAATATGACATTACATTTTGGAAAGCTCCATAGAACTCTTGCCTGGGGCCAATAAGGATGGTTTTTGCTTGTCATCGAGCCAGAGCCTACGGTTTGCGAAGTGAAGTGGAGTTGTATAGCCTATGTCGGAGAGGACCATCTCAAGTTGTGTAGCGAACCTTTCGTTTCATCAAACCATGTTTCTGCTTTCGAGTGGAAAGCTCCGTTCTAGCACGCTAGCAGGCAGGCACCAGTTTCGAATTGAAGATGGACTAAAATCTATAAGTGTTAAATATATGCGGCAGTTACCCGGCCCCACAGCCAACATATCTTCTTTGAGTGATAAATAGAAAAATCTACAGAGACAAAAAAGTGGCTTTTTCCCACGGGTCCGAAAGTGCTGCCATCTATTGTTTCTGTCCATGTCTGCGACGATTCCAGCTGAGTTTATAATTTTTTTTTTTTGCACTTGGGTTTGCGGTAGAGTAACGGTATCAGATGTGCCCCTTAAACTTTAAAAGTTCTCTCATTGCTAAAGAAACTAGAGCTTATCCTTTGCTCCTTTCTAAGTCGTGACGTTAGAAAGTTGGCCTACGGCAAAAAAGTCAACTTTTGAACTAAGACAGGTAGAATTTTTTTTTCGACGGCAATCGATAGCCACTGATGAGCTGATCAAAGTATATGTCATCCATTTTTTGGTACAAAAATTCCTTCATGAGATACACCAGTTTGAAAATTTCAAAGGGGTTGACAACTTCAGTAGTAAGGTACATTGAAACCAAAAATAGGCGATACCAGTTATGATACATATAGGGGACTTTTAAGCAACAGTCGACTGTTAGCTCATAATCATCTTCGGTAATGAGGGCCTTGCAGCTTTTGCTAGTTGGTGTACCTGTTATTTGTTTCCGGTGTATTCGATGGTAAGAACAATTTGGTTCCTTTTGTGTACGCGATTTCAGCTGAGTTTATCATTCGTTTTTTTGCACTTGGGTTTGCGGTAGAGAAATGGTATCAGATGTACCTCTTAAACTTTAGAAGTTCTCCCATTGCTAAAGAAACTAGAGCTTATCCTTTGCTCCTTTCTAAGTGGTGACGTTAGAAAGTTGGCCTACGGCAAAAAAGTCAACTTTTGAACTAAGACAGGTAGAATTTTTTTTTTCGACGGCAATCGATGGCCGCTGATGAGCTGATCAAAGTATATGTCATCCATTTTTTTATACACAAATTCCTTCATGAGATACACCAGTTTGAAAGTTTCAAGGGGTTGACAACTTCAGTAGTAAGATACACACTGAAACCAAAAATAGGTGATACCAGTTGTGAGACATGTAGGGGACTTGTACGCGGCAGTCGAGTGTTAGCTCATAATCATCTTCAGCAATGAGGGGTTTGCAGCTTTTGCTAGTTGGCGTACCTGTCATTTGATGGTAAGAACAATTAGGTTCCCAATTGTAAGACATGCAAGGGACTTGTCAGTAATAATAGGCTGTTATGCTACAAAAATCTTCAGCGATGAGGGGTTTGCAACTTTTGCTAGCCGGTGTACCCATTATTTCTATCCGGTGAACTTGATGTCTATCACGGGAAAGGGACTTGTCAGTAGAATCGGTGCACGAGGGGCTAGAAATTTATGCAAATTGTTGCACATTGTATTCGATTTATATAAAACTGACGGTAAGAAAGTTTGTATCGATGGTCTTTCGCTGTATCCTAGGATTTACTGTTTTCGCAACGGGTACAAACGATAATGTAAAACAAGGTAGTTTCGTAATAATTGTGTTGCGAGAGCAACACTTTGGTTTTGTCCTGTTTTTTTTTTTTTTTTTTTCCTATGACTCCGATTTCATTTTATTCCTGGTAACTGGGAAGGGTCTAACCTGTGCGGTTTTTACGGAAAGTGTGGACCTTAGGCCGGATTGATGAATATGACATTACATTTTGGAAAGCTCCATAGAACTCTTGCCTGGGGCCAATAAGGATGGTTTTTGCTTGTCATCGAGCCAGAGCCTACGGTTTGCGAAGTGAAGTGGAGTTGTATAGCCTATGTCGGAGAGGACCATCTCAAGTTGTGTAGCGAACCTTTCGTTTCATCAAACCATGTTTCTGCTTTCGAGTGGAAAGCTCCGTTCTAGCACGCTAGCAGGCAGGCACCAGTTTCGAATTGAAGATGGACTAAAATCTATAAGTGTTAAATATATGCGGCAGTTACCCGGCCCCACAGCCAACATATCTTCTTTGAGTGATAAATAGAAAAATCTACAGAGACAAAAAAGTGGCTTTTTCCCACGGGTCCGAAAGTGCTGCCATCTATTGTTTCTGTCCATGTCTGCGACGATTCCAGCTGAGTTTATAAATTTGTTTTTTTGCACTTGGGTTTGCGGTAGAGTAACGGTATCAGATGTGCCCCTTAAACTTTAAAATTTATCTCATTGCTAAAGAAACTAGAGCTTATCCTTTGCTCCTTTCTAAGTCGTGACGTTAGAAAGTTGGCCTACGGCAAAAAAGTCAACTTTTGAACTAAGACAGGTAGAATTTTTTTTTCGACGGCAATCGATAGCCACTGATGAGCTGATCAAAGTATATGTCATCCATTTTTTGGTACAAAAATTCCTTCATGAGATACACCAGTTTGAAAATTTCAAAGGGGTTGACAACTTCAGTAGTAAGGTACATTGAAACCAAAAATAGGCGATAGCAGGTATGCGCCATGTAGGGGACTTTTAAGCAACAGTCGACTGTTAGCTCATAACCATCTTCGGTAATGAGGGCCTTGCAGCTTTTGCTAGTTGGTGTACCTGTTATTTGTTTCCGGTGTATTCGATGGTAAGAACAATTTGGTTCCATTTGTGTACGCGATTTCAGCTGAGTTTATCATTCGTTTTTTTGCACTTGGGTTTGCGGTAGAGAAATGGTATCAGATGTACCTCTTAAACTTTAGAAGTTCTCTCATTGTTAAAGAAACTAGAGCTTATCCTTTGCTCCTTTCTAAGCGGTGACGTTAGAAAGTCGGCCTACGGCAAAAAAGTCAACTTTTGAACTAAGACAGGTAGAATTTTTTTTTTCGACGGCAATCGATAGCCGCTGATGAGCTGATCAAAGTATATGTCCTACATTTTTTGGTACACAAATTCCTTCATGAGATACACCAGTTTGAAAGTTTCAAGGGGTTGACAACTTCAGTAGTAAGGTACACACTGAAACCAAAAATAGGTGATACCAGTTGTGAGACATGTAGGGGACTTGTACGCGGCAGTCGAGTGTTAGCTCATAATCATCTTCGGCAATGAGGGGTTTGCAGCTTTCGCTAGTTGGCGTACCTGTCATTTGATGGTAAGAACAATTAGGTTCCCAATTGTAAGACATGCAAGGGACTTGTCAGTAATAATAGGCTGTTATGCTACAAAAATCTTCAGCGATGAGGGGTTTGTAACTTTTGCTAGCCGGTGTACCCATTATTTTTATCCGGTGAACTTGATGTCTGTCACGGGAAAGGGACTTGTCAGTAGAATCGGTGCACGAGGGGCTAGAAATTTGTGCAAATTGTTGCACATTATTCGATTTATATAAAACTGACGGTAAGAAAGTTTGTATCGATGGTCTCTCGCTGTATCCTAGGATTCACTGTTTTCGCAACGGGTACAAACGATAATGTAAAACAAGGTAGTTTCGTAATAATTAATAGTGTCATCTATGGTATTTTAATCCTGAAAAGTTTCGGCTAGCTTTATAATACCAACTAGATTATATAGGATATTGTTCCAAGTTTTCATCCGTCACGATGTCTACGATTGAAAAGGATAAAGTTCAACTGACTGCAAAGTCAATTTAGTCCCTTTTTCCGATATTCTTTTGTTGTGGTTAGGGCAATCGATAGCCCTTGAAGAGCTGATCAAAATATATGCCATCCATTTTTTTGAACAAAAATCCTTCATGAGATAAACCAGTTTGAAAGTTTCAAGGGGTTGACAACTTCAGGAGTAAGGTACACACTGAAACCAAAAATAGGCGATACCAGTTGTGAGACATGTAAGGGACTTGTAAGCAACAGTCGACTGTTAGCTCATAATCATCTTCGGCAATGAGGAGTTTGCAGCTTTTGCTAGTTGGTATACCTGTTATTTGTATCAGGTGTATTAGATGGTAAGAACAATTTTGTTCCCAAAAAGCCAAAACGGCTTTTATGCTATAATCATCTTCAGCGATGAGGGGTTTGCAACTTTTAATAGCTGGTGTATCCATGATTTGTTCCGATGAATTTGATGTCAATCACGGGAGAGGGACTTGTAAGTAAGAATCGATTCACGAGGGGCTAGAAATTTTTGAAAATTGGTGCACATTGTATTCGATATCTGTAAATATGACGGTAAGAAAGTTTGTATCGATGGTCTATCGCTATAACCGAGGATTAACTGTTTACACAACGGGTACAAACGATACG
The DNA here is from genome assembly GCA_023053575.1 of Branchinecta lynchi. Taxonomy (NCBI): domain Eukaryota; kingdom Metazoa; phylum Arthropoda; class Branchiopoda; order Anostraca; family Branchinectidae; genus Branchinecta; species Branchinecta lynchi. The sequence goes on from JAKZAP010000015.1 coordinate 9,803,399, forward strand.
GTAATCTAAAACAATAAGGTAGTTTTGTAATAATTAATAGTGTCATCTATGGTATTTTAATCCTGAAACGTTACGGATAGCTTTATAATACCAACTAGATTATATAAGATATTGTTCCAAGTTTTCATCCGTCACGATATCTACGATTGAAAAGGATAAAGTTCAACTGACCGCCAAGTCAATTTAGTCCCTTCTTCCGATATTGTTTTGTTGTTGGTTTTACAACGCTAAAGAACAGCTTTTGATCATGTGATTATTCTTTTTAGAACATACCGTTTTAAAAGCTTCGATAAGCTGACAAGCAGCATTTAACTGACAGCGAAGAAACAAAACCAAAGTGTTGCTCTCGCAACACTTTAGTCGGCGAAGCCGGACAAAGGTTGCCGCAACACTTCACGTTGCCCCGGCAACGTAGGTCTAGTCATTTCTATTCATAACCTGTTTGAGTAGTCGAACGGAGTAGCAAAAATAAATAAAAGGGATGATCGGAAACACTAAGCAAAACAAAGTAATTAAGCAAATCTATACTCTTTGATAAAAGATTTATAGACGACTAAACGCTAACGGCATCTGGAGTTTCGCCGCTGAAGAACTCACAGAGTATGCCAGCTCCTCTTGAAATCTTTCGGAAAAAGTCTGCTGGGGCTGTTACGAACGATGAGATTCAATACCAATTTACCATTGCGGAAGGATTTCCGAGGTGTGTAAGAAATTTGAAGTTCTTGACGAAGCAACTTATTTCTTACATTTTTATGGCACTTGCTTTCCGGCCAAGTGCCGTATACCGATCATCTTTCCGTCGGTCTGTCAATCAGTCCGGTGGTTGCGAGTTAGGGTACTTACAGATATGCTAGGACGGAGAAACTTGGAAGACATCTTAGGGACCCGACCAAACTAACTTTGAAATAGTCACCTGCTCGATCCGACCATTGTGGGGGGAGCCGGGGATACGGAATTTAGTGACATGCACAACTTCGAACGGGTGATCGGATCTTAACGAAACTTCATATTTGGAAAGACTTCATGTGTCAGATATCCCATTTCAAGTCCGGAACGAATCCGATGAATGTGGGGGGGGGTAGACGGAGGGGGGGGCGGAAATCATGTAAAACGCATAGAGCGGAGCGATAGGGAAGACACTTGGTGGGAGGAACAAGCACAAGCCCTAGATACGTCACTGACAGAACCGGATCGGATTCGTCTACTGTGGGGGGAGTTGGAGGGGGGTCCGGAATTCCGGTGATACTGAGTAAGCAACTTCCAGGTGGGCTAGGACCATGAAACTTGGCAGGCCAGTCCGGTATTCGACCACACTAACCTGGAAATAGTCAACTTCCCGATCCGACCACCGTGGGGGGAGAGGAGGAAGGGGGAATCCGGAATCTTAAGAAATGTATAACATTCGAACGGGTGATTGGATCTTTTATTTAAAGCCTTGACCGGATCCGATGAATGCGGGGGGGGGGGGACTGGAAATCTTGTGACACGCTTAGAGTAGAGCGATTGGGTGAAACTTGGTGGGAAGGACAAGCACAAGAACTAGATACCTCAGCGATAGAACCAGATCGGATTTGGGCACTGTAGAGGGAGTTAGAGGGGGGGGGGGTCCGGAGTTCCGGCTATCGTGAGTTAAGGTATTTCCAGATGTGCTACGACGATGAAACTTGGCTTGAACATTAGAGACTTGACATGACTAGCTTAGAAATAGTCAGTTCTCCGACCCAACTATCGTTGGGGAGTGCAATGAGGGGGAATCTGGAATCTTGAGGTATGCATAACTTTTGAACGAGTTGTCGGGTCTTAACGAAACTTGATATTTGGGAAGACCTCGTGTCTCGGATGTCCGTTTTAATTCCGGACCGAATCCGATGAATGTGGGGGGGGGGGGGGGGGCGGAAATTTGGTGGGAAGAACAAGGACAAGACAAGAACTAGATACACCAGTGACAAAACCTGACCGGGCTCGGGCACTGTGAGAGGAGTTGGTGGTGGAGGGGGGGCGTCTGGAATTTAATCGCGAATTTAGGTACTTCAACATGTGCTAGGGCGATGAAACTTGGCTTGAATATTAGAAACTTGAGAAGATTGGCTTAGAAACTGTCACTTCTCAGATCCGACCATCTCTTAAAGTACTAATCCTAACCACAAAGTATAAAAATAGTGTTGCTTAAAAACTAATTTCTAGCACCTTTAAAGTGCGTTTCTTCACCGAAAAGTCAAAGAAATACTTTTACCAAACGATATATATTCATGATCCCCAAGGGCACATGACCATTTTTGCCTCAAGGATTTTGCTTACAACTGAATTTCTTAAAATACTAGCAACAATTTTGAGCAAAATATATATTTTCCCGATTCCAACGAGCTTATCATCATTTGTGCTTCAAGACTGTACATTACAGATGAATCTCTAGCGCCCTTAAAGTGCGCATCATCAAGGCTAAATGCGCAAATAAAATAGCTTTTACGAACAATACATTCACGTGATTTCCAAGGACCCATGACCTTTCTTATCTCAACGGTTTTGCATACAAATGACCACAGCAAACCCACGAATTGACGAATTCCTACTTTAATCCTCTTACCCAGCCTTGCAAGTACCATATTAGCTTCCAGCTCTTATTTTCATTAGGATGTGGTAAATTACTGGACATTTACGAACGTAATGCGGTAGTCTTCTACCTCTCGCTAGGGGATCTGAAACCCCTATAGGTAATGGTAATAGTCAGAAGCAGCAGTGTAGTTACTTTGTCTTTAGTTCAGAAATAGTAATTGAAGTTATTGCTGCTGACGCATGCTTTTGGAAATTTACCGAGAGTAGAGTGAGGTCGTGGGGCGTCACGACTGGGAGGGGGGGGGGGGGTCGGCCAGTCGGTAAGAAATAACCGAGTCGGAGCGAAGCGCTGCGATTTTTCGTCAAAACAGTTAATTTGTTCATGAAAATAGTTTTTCAAAACTGTATTTTTTTTTCTTGTAAACAGTCTCTTTTTCTGCAAAACAGTCGGTAAAAAACATCCAGTAGGTAAATGCCTCCCCCCCCCCCCCCCACAAACATTTTGGCTAGTAACGCCTCTGAGTGAGGTAAGACAAGTTGCAAAACCACACATACCGTTGATGAATACTTTAAGAAGTTGTGTCAAAGTTACACAGCGTCGGCATTACCTTAAAGGCACAGAAAACGTAACTACGCAACTTTCGGCCATCAAACCGACCTCGGGGGCTTAAATAAAGATACAGGGACTCATTGTCGAAATGACCGCCCTTCTTTGTTATCTCGAACCCCTCCTTAGTGTTCCCAAAGCTAGCTGGCAGGCCTTGCCCCTTATGCACTGTAAAAGTTCGCTTTTGGCCGTGTTTCGGCCATAGTATCGGGATAGTGGTCAAGAGGTCGTGCGTTCGATTCCTACTCCCGGTACACAAACCTTTTGCTTTTGTTTTTCTACTAACTCAAAAGTCGAATTCTCGGAATCTGCCCAGAAATTGCAATGGTCGTAACGAGAATTTTTCTTACTCTCAATACCGACTCAGGGTACATTCTTGATATGTCAGCTAGCTCCCCGCGTCAAGTTTCAGTCAAGTTTTCTATTCCTTTAAATTACCTTAAATCGCACTTGCAAGCAATAAGGATGTTGTATCCCGATGAGTAGCTTGCGGATGATGATGGTGCTATGTTCTGGTTGCTGCTTCCGGGGCGCACCGGTCCTTTTTCCAAGGCTGCCCGCGCCAGCCTCATCTAGTCTCTTTTTGAAACCTTCGGGTGTTTCGCTGGTGACAGTTGATTCGGACAAGCTGTTCCATAGAGGAACAGCTCGGTTACTGAAGAAGTGCTGGCGAACACGAGAGGTGTAGGACCTTCTGGACAGTTTCCGGGAGTGGCCCGTAGTCCGTGAGTGGTTGTCGGGGGCGAAGGGGGGGGGGAGACAATTAGAGTTGAGGATTCTGTAGACTAGTAGCATGTCCCCTCTCTTCCGCGGGTAAGTAAGTGTCGGGATCTTCAGTTTCTGCAGTTGTTCTTCATAGGGTATTGCTCTAAGGCCTAGGATGGATTTTGTTGCTCGCCTTAGATCAGTTTCTTGTCTTGTTTGTAATAGGGTGAGGCGAGGGCGTTGCCGCTCTCCAGCTTAGGCCTGACCAAAGCTTTGTATAGCTTCAGCATGACAGTTGGTTTGCGGGATGCGACTGATCGTTTGATCATCCCTAGGGTCTGTTGGCACTAGCCAATACCTTTTTGGTGTGAGAGTGGAATTTCATTTTATCGTCAACAGTAACTCCGAGGTTCCTTTCTTCTGTGGTGGAATTCACACAAGAATAAGAACATTCTGCTTCTTATTTCACGAAATGAGGTTTGAAGTTGGAAAATGGATATTACATGCCAGTAAAAGTAAAAAAAAAGGTAAAGGTATCAGCACTAGCCTTGACAGGCAAAGCTGGCGGTGCTGATCTGCGACTCTTGGCCCTCAGCCAGGAAGTGCAATGGGGGTTTGGGGGCCAGCCCATCCTGTGCTTTCACACACCGTTCCTGTCACCTTTCCCGGATTTCTCCAGGTACCCATTTGAAGCTTGGCTTGTCTTACAGGGTTACGCCACTAGCCCCCGTTATGGCATGCATTTTGGGTCAAAATTGGTAAAAATGTTGCCGAGAATACTTGAAATGTCGCCGAGAATCCATGAAATGTAGCCGAGAATGTTGTTTATGTCGCCGAGATTTTGTGTGTGTATCCGAGACTGCAATGTTTGTTGCCGAGAATGACAACTTTGTAGCCGAGATTTTCACTGAAAAGCGTGTCGCCGAGAAATACAGATATGCGTTCGAAACCAAAAATCTAGTTCCCGAGATGGAACAAAGTGTCCCCGAGATTGCTAGAAATGTCGCCAAGATTTCGCGTATTGTCACCGAGAATGCATGAAATGTCGCCGAAATTTTTTTGAAAATAACATACAAGTGAAAAAAGTGTCGCCGAGAATTGAAAAAAAAAATACAGCTTAGAACGAAAAGTCTGATTCTTTAGATGTGAACAAATGTAGCCGACAGGTGGTTGGTGAGGTCCTCCTTATTGTTCTATTTGTTAGTCCGGATCAAGTGTGATTCTTTGCTGCAGTACACACTCACTACCATTGTTAAGTGCTATATTTGCTATCGCTCTCTTGTTGGTATTAGTCTACTCAATAAACAATGTGAATGTGAACAACAGTTGCTCAAAAGTAAGATCCACAGGAAGTTTCAAAGGAAAGGATATGGCTCAGAGGCAGGGGCGTTGCGGAAGGGGGGGGGGGTGCAAAATTCAGTAACTTATTCGGTTTTATTGCTAGGATTCGGTAGTTACCAAGAACATGAAGAGGTCGAATGAAAAACTGGTCGCAGACAAAAGGACTGATCTATGATTTCATCGATAGTCCTTACTTTTATTTGTATCCTAAAAACAAGCTCTTATCAGAAATGTCTCGAAAATTCTGCCTGCGGCGCTTTTCATAATATTCACTATTTTCCGGAAAGGCGCGTCATTTAGCTAGGTTTTAAACCAGTTTTAGGGATCGGGATTTTTCGAAACCCTAAAAGCTAGAACCTGCATGGAAATAGCTGAATTTGACAGGAAAAAACGAACTTAAAAAAATCTCGCCTGCGGCGCTCACTTTATGTGATCACGACTAGTAATGACTAGTCATACAGTAGCAGCTGCTGCCGGGATGTCGCTCCATCCGGTTTCTGGAAATTCTTAGGATCCTGTTGTTTTGGCTCTTCACCGAACAACAAAAATTCACTTGCGACCCCCTGCTCACAGGTGCTAAGAAAGCTAGAATAAGTATAGCCGTTGAAAGAAATATATAACTGAAACGCATTTATTTTACGGATATATCATCAAAAAATGTGTTACCACCTTAAAATTTTTGAAATAATGACTTTTGCACAAAAACCTGGTTCTGGGGAGCTTGACTTTGACATGGACGACTGATTTTCTCTTCCATTTAAGTCATCCACCAATAGCCTTGTATACTGGTTAGGGCTAAGGTTCAAGCATAGCAAGTATGATAGTTTCGTTCTTGCAATAGCCTTGTCACATGGTTATGGTTAAGGTTCAAGTCTCCAAACATCGTTTGTATGGTAGTTTTTGTTCATCTTAAAAGGAAATGTCAGGTAAGCAGCACTTCATAGCATCTCCATGACTGGAAGTGCAAGCCCATCTCAGAACCATGCTTATTCATGGTTTCACATTCAAATCCAAGATCAGAGCTACACGTCAGCAGGGCCAGGAACTGGCTCAAGCACACTACTTCCGAAATGTAGTTTCAATGACTTATTTGGATTTAGGACTCTGATTGTTCAACTGAACTTCAGAGACAAGAAGTGGTTTATCTGATAGGTGGAAATAACCAGGAAATTTCAGTCCGGTGATGCAGCTTTTCCACCTCAAAAGTCCGGCTTCCTCACTACTATAGATCCCCAGAAGCTGAGGAATATATCCTTTGCATACACGCTCCATGTACTGATTGTCAATGAATATACTTTTTCTAAGTTTTGGCTTTCACCCCTTGACTTCATATTTCACGAAGTGCTCAATACTGTTCAAAACTGGAGCTTGAGTACTAGTCAGCTGTTCCTGTTGGCTTTGGGCATGAATGATCACTGCATGGGCTTTGCCTATTCCTTCTTGCGGACCTTTAATAGCCGATTTCCCACACTGACTTCGATTATCGACAACTGCATCTAACACTTTGGAATCCATCTTCGAATTTCCGATCATAATGGCCGAGGCAGTTATGTTTCTTGATCAATGACTGTGACCTGGAAAGGATATCAAGTTGGGCACAACAGAAGAAACACTGGTATTCTCAAGTGTTAGGTTAATTGTGAATGAATTTGTGGTAAAACAATTAAAGATTGTTCCTTAAATATCTGATTTTGTGAATTTCTTCTCTGAAAATCAGATATTTAAGGAAGAATCTTTAATTCTTTTTCCACAAATTCATTTGCCAGCTTGAGAGGCTTGAGCCTGAAAAAGACCCTTGCAAAGAAGGGCCGAAGTATCACTCTTATGAAACTGTAGCTGACTTATCGGTTTGCAACGTCCAAGATGATTTGCAGTCAGCTTGGGCTGGAGGATTATCTCCAACCACACTTGATGACTATCTCTCCATGCTGATTCAGAATCTCCGGGTACCTGTGGAAGAAATGAAGAAATGGTGCCAAAGCTGCGCTGACTCAGGATTTGAGTCGCTGAGTTTGAGTTGTTACAGACACGTTTACTCCTTCTTCCTGAGAATCACTGGCGTGTTCTGAACTTAGTCATATAGAGTATATCCCACAACTAAAAGTTCTCCTGCTTTGGAAAGTGAACTGTTTGCTAATTCAGTCTCAGGCAAGGAGTTTTTAGCAAACTCTTTGCTTCAAAGATAATCTAGATCTAGAAAAGATAATCGGTCATGGAAGAAAAGCAAAAACGGCTCTATAGCCTGGTGCCAGAGAGCCAATGTCTGCAGATACTTACATACAATTCTCAGAAAAAGAGCCATTGACAGTCAAAGCTATTTCAGTCAATTCCGACTCAAACTATACTAAAACATGAGCTACTTGAACCACTGAAAGAACTTTAGAGAGGCTGCAATGGCCTTGAACTTCTGACTTTTTTTTGGTATATGATGTCCTCCTTCGGGAAAAGTAAACACCTCACTAATCCAGTGGGCTGATCCCCCCCCCCAAATGATGCCTCTGATTCTAGGATTCTGAATCTCTGATTCAAGCAACTCTGGGCCTGAGTCCAGCCTGAGTCTAACAATCCCCTGAGCCTAATCTCTCAGCCTCATAAACTTTGTAGCAGGTACACTGAAAAACGGACAGTAGGTGGTCAAGGGAACATAGGTTACCTACCCTGCATTGTAAATGACATCTCGTTTTATCCATGAAATTCAATTCAATCCTTTGGAAGACTCTGAGACCCCTCAGTGTGCACACCTTTCATGGATTTTGAATCCTGGGCCCTGGCAATACCTGAAACCTAGAGGTACTGAAATCCCTAACGTTGTAACAACAAAGGCTAGCAAAATTCAAGAGAAATCTCAAAAGAAGTCAGAAAAAAATTAAGACATTTTCTTTCTTTATCTCTTCTAAATCTTGACACTAAAAGCGTAATCTTCAATGTAAAAGATTATTTTTCTTTTCATTCCAACAATGTTTTCAACGGATACGTCAGCTTACTATTCTTCATCAGCGATATTTCGGCCTTCTTGGCAAGGCAACCAGCCTGACGAGGACCCTTGCCAAGAAGGGCCGAAATATCGCTGATGAAGAATCGTACCTGACGTGTCCGTTGAAAACATTGTTGGAATAAATGTTTCAAAGTCAGCTTGGGCTAAAAGAATATTTATTTTTCTTTTCATTTTCGGTGGTCTAATTAACTCAATAGGATGAACACAGTCACCCCACATTCGCCCCAGCGACCCCCCTCCACCGCCACCGGCGGTACGAAAAAACCTCGGGTACCGAACCACCCCGACCAAACCCTCCCCCCAATTTATTTCTATGAAAAGTATTTCATAGATAGGGAAGGCCACCATCACGTGTTTACATTAATTCACGTGTCTGTATAGAGTTTACATTAACTCGCTGTCAGAATATATTTAGTTTCCTATATATTTGCATTCAGGGAGGGCGGACGGATTTTTGTTGCCAGGGGGGATAAAGATTTTCGGCTAGACCCCAGGGTGGACCCGGACCCCACCAGTCCCACTACCGAATTTAAATATGAACTTTAAAGTTTCTTTCAAAAGACAAGCGAATTTATATTGGAATCGTCTGCTGGGACTTGTCACTGTGTTCATCCTATTGACAATATAATTAGGATGAAAAGAAAAATAATCTTTTACATTGAAGGTTATGCTTTTAGTGTCAAGATTAAGAAGAGATAAAGAAAGAAAATGTTATTAATTTTTTTCTGACTTCTTTTGAGATTTCTCTTGAATTTTGCTAGCCTTTGTTCTCACATCGTTAGGGATTTCAGTACCTCCAGGTTTCAGGTATTGCCGAGATTCAAAATCCAGGAAAGGTGTGCACACTGAGGGGTCGCAGAGTCTTCCAAAGGCTTGCATTGAATTTCATGGATTAAACGAAATGTCATTTACAATGCAGGATAGGTAACCTATGTTCTCTTGATCCGATCAAGCTTTACAATTTCTCTTTGGAATTCTATTCTAAGAGTGCCTACTTTATTTGTTGGTGTCCGAACCTATGTTGTTGTTTTTCAGTGTGCTTGCTACAGTAAAGTTTATGAGGCTGAGAGATTAGGCTCAGGGGATTGTTAGACTCAGGCCCAGAGTTGCTTGAATCAGGGATTCAGAATCCTAGAATCAGATGGATCATTTGGGTGGGGGGAATCAGCCCACTAGCTTTCGTGGGGTTCTGGAGCACCCGAGGAAAAACAGAATAACATTCAGAAAATTTAGCCTAAATTTGCAGCGGGCGAAAATTTTCAAGCTGTTAATTGTCATCAGTTCAGTTTATCACAAATCCCTGATTTTTGGATACCCTATGCCAAACGCTGGGTATATCTAGCATTTAGCCTAGCCTATGCCTAACGCTGGATACCCTATGCCAAACGCTGGATACCTGTTGGTAACCTAACCCTGACCTACCTCAATAGAAAGGAGTTCTGATTGGTTGATTTTTTAGCTTCACTCAAATCATCAATATTTTACTGGGTTACAGTATCCACCACCTGGCATAGTGTATCCAGGGTTAGGCATAGGGTATGCCAAACGCTAGACATATCCGGAGTTTGGCATAGGGTATCCAAAAATCAGGGGTTTGTGGTTGACTCCATCAGTTATAACAAACTACTGTGGGGGCTTCACTCATAGCAAATTTCTATTATTATGGATGACCTATAAACCTTTGCCTTAAACTTGTAAGAATTGTTGTTACTTTATCTTGCAATTCACACAGTTTTGCGCATTTGTTTGGCCCTCTTGTTTCTTGTCTAATGTTTCTAACCAGTATAATCCTCCAGGTTAGCAAAATATCTGCCAGTCTTATATTTGAGATACTTTTTGGGATCCCAAAACGTAAGTGGAGGGATACCTATGACATCGCAAAAGTTGTCCGTCTGTCCGTCCGTCTGTAAGCATGATAACACTCGAAGGGAACGAGATATTTTGATGAAACTTGGTGTGAGGATTCGTTGGGTCGTCGGACCAGTCGAGTTCGTAGATGGGCTTTGTAGCCCTTCATTTAGGGGTGGGGGTTCAAATTAAGGGGCAAACAAAATATTTTAAAACAGCTAATGTGATAGTCGATTATGGGGTAAGAAGTCATGCTGAACACTATGGTGAAAACCATTTTGTCATCGGACAAGTAGTTCGCCCGGAATCCGGCCCAAACCAGAAAGTTTGTTAAAAGTAAAAGTTTTATTTGAAGTTGATTTGATGTCCGATTTAGGGGTAGGAAGACATGCTGAAGACGATGGTGAAAACCATTTTCTCGACGGACAAGTAGTTCGCCCGGAACTCCCCGGCTCTTTTTCTGAGAATTGTATGTAGGAGTATCTGCAGACATTGGCTCTCTGGCACCAGGCTATTGAGCCGTTTTTGCTTTTCTTCCATGACAGATCTAGATTATCTTTGAAGCAAAGAGTTTGCTAAAAACTCCTTGCCTGAGACTGAATTAACAAACAGTTCACTTTCCAAAGCAGGAGAACTTTTAGTTGTGGGATAATACTCTATATGACTAAGTTCAGAACACGCCAGTGATTCTCAGGAAGAAGGAGTAAACGTGTCCGTAACAACTCAAACTCAGCGACTCAAATCCTGAGTCAGCGCAGCTTTGGCACCATTTCTTCATTCCTTCCGCAGGTACCTGGAGATTCTGAATCAGCATGGAGAGATAGTCATCAAGTGTATAAAGAAGGTTGGAGATAGTCCTCCAGCCCAAGCTGACTGCAAATCATCTTGGACGGTGCAAACCGATAAGTCAGCTACAGTTTCATAAGAGTGATACTTCGGCCCTTCTTTGCAAGGGTCTTTTTCAGGCTCAAGCCTCTCAAGCTGGCAAATGAATTTGTGGAAAAGGAATTAAAGATTCTTCCTTAAAGTTTAACTGAAAAGCAAACTTATTTTTGTATCATTCATCTGGACACACCACATTATTTGTATTGTGTGAAGGGATTTTTTTATTGTTCACTACTTGCTCTGTATGACGTTCAGAATATCTATGGCTGTCTTCACAACGCAAAATTCTACTATGACGCGGGAAATTTAAATCTCAATAAAAACGCGGCTTTTCACTGAACTGTCATGAGCTAGGTTACCACTGCTCACTGCGTGAACACTTATTTTTCGTAAATAGCTTTCGTCAAGCACAAACACGGGTACAAACGCATAGAGGTACCGCAAATCCGACATGGAAATTCCACTATTTGAAAACTGATTATACGTGAATAGCGGAGCAACGAAGTAATGCATTTTCATCGGATCTTCAAACCTCTTTAAGTGAATAAGTGATGGGTAACTAGATTGTCCTATCTCAGCCCTTTTCAGTTAAACTTTAAATATCTGATTTTCAGAGAAGAAATTCACAAAATCAGATATTAAGGAACAATCTTTAATTGTTTTACCACAAATTCATTCACAATTATCCTAACACTTGAGAATACCATTGTTTCTTCTGATGTGCCCAACTTGATCTCCTTTCCAGGTCACAGTCATTGATCAAGAAACATAACTGCCTCGGCCATTATGATCGGAAATTCGAAGATGGATTCCGAAGTGTTAGATGTAGTTGTCGATAACCGAAGTCAGTGTGGGAAATCGCTATTAAAGGTCCTCAAGAAGGAGTAGGCAAATCCCAGGCAGTGATCATTCATGCCCAAAGCCAACAGGAACAGCTGACTAGTACTCAAGCTCCAGTTTTGAATAGTATTGAGCACTTCCTGAAATATGAAGTCAAGGGGTGAAAGCCAAAACTTAGAAAAAGTATATTAATGGACAATCAGTACATGGAGCGTGTATGCAAAGGATATATTCCTCAGCTTCTGGGGATCTGTAGTAGTGAGGAAGCAGGACTTTTGAGGTGGAAAAGCTGCATCACCGGACTGAAATTTCCCGTTTATTTCCACCTATCAGATAAACCACTTCTTGTCTCTGAAGTTGATTTGAACAATCAGAGTCCTAAATCCAAATAAGTCATTGAAACTACAGTTCGGAAGTAGTGTTCTTGAGCCAGTATCTGGCCCTGCTGACGTGTAGCTCAGATCTTGGATTTGAATGTGAAACCATGAATAAGCATGGTTCTGAGATGGGCTTGCACTTCCAGTCATGGAGATGCTATGAAGTGCTGCTTACCTGACATTTCCTTTTAAGATGAACCAAAACTACCATACAAACGATGTTTGGAGACCCTTAACCATAACTATGTGACAAGGCTATTGCAAGAACGAAACTATCATACTTGCTATGCTTGAACCTTAGCCCTAACCAGTATACAAGGCTATTGGTGGATAACTTAAATGGAAGAGAAAATCAGTCGTCCATGTCAAAGTCAAGCTCCCCAGAACCAGGTTTTTGTGCTAAAGTCATTATTTCAAAAATTTTAAGGTGGTAACACATTTTTTGATGATATATCCGTAAAATAAATGCGTTTCAGTTATATATTTCTTTCAACGACTATACTTATTCTAGCTTTCTTAGCACCTGTGAGCAGGGGGTCGCAAGTGAATTTTTGTTGTTCGGTGAAGAGCCAAAACAACAGGATCCTAAGAATTTCCAGAAACCGGATGGAGCGACATCCCGGCAGCAGCAGCTACTGTATGACTAGTCATTACTAGTCATGATCACATAAAGTGAGCGCCGCAGGCGAGATTTTTTAAAGTTCGTTTTTTCCTGCCAAATTCAGCTATTACCATGCAGGTTCTAGCTTTTAGAGTTTCGAAAAATCCCGATCCCTAAAACTGGTTTAAAACCTAGCTAAATGACGCGCCTTTCCGGAAAATAGTGAATATTATGAAAAGCGCCGCAGGCAGAATTTTCGAGACATTTCTGATAAGAGCTTGTTTTTAGGAAGGACTATCGATGAAATCATAGATCAGTCTTTTTGTCTGCGACCAGTTTTTCATTCGACCTTGTTCGTGGTAACTACCGAATCCTAGCAATAAAACCGAATAAGCTACTGAATTTTGCACCCCCCCCCCACACCCCTTTCGCAACGCCCCTGCCTCTGAGCCATATCCTTTCCTTTGAAACTTCCTGTGGATCTTACTTTTGAGCAACTGTTGTTCACATTCACATTGTTTATTGAGTAGACTAATACCAACAAGAGTGCGATAGCAAATACAGCACTTACAATGGTAGTGAGTGTGTACTGCAGCAAAGAATCATACTTGATCCGGACTAACAAATAGAACAATAAGGAGGACCTCACCAACCACCAAGTCGGCTACATTTGTTCACATCTAAAAAATCAGATTTTTCGTTCTAAGCTGTATTTTTTTTTCAATTCTCGGCGACACTTTTTTCACTTGTACGTTATTTTCAAAAAAATCTCGGCGACATTTCATGCATTCTCGGCGACATTACGCGAAATCTCGGCGACATTTCTAGCAATCTCGGGGACACTTTGTTCCATCTCGGGAACTAGATTTTTGGTTTCGAACGCATATCTGTATTTCTCGGCGACACGCTTTTCAGTGAAAATCTCGGCTACAAAGTTGTCATTCTCGGCAACAAACATTGTAGTCTCGGATACACACACAAAATCTTGGCGACAAAAACTGCATTCTCGGCTACATTTCATGGATTCTCGGCGACATTTCAAGTATTCTCGGCAACATTTTTACCAATTTTGACCCAAAATGCATGCCATACCCCGTCCCAAATCAAACAGTAGGCACTACCGAGACTCGAACAAGTGACCCTTCACTTGCGAGTCCGGCGCGCTAACCACTCGGCCACGGACGGATATTTCGGCCAGTAAGCAAGTAATTTATTGTTAACCACCATTTCTAAAAGTGAGTAAGTGCGATATAATAAATAAAACACATCCAAAAGATGGTGTTTTATTATGACCCTCAGGCTTTCCAAACTGAAATACAGTTGGGGCGGGGGTTATCCTGAAGAAACTGCACTGTTAGAAGTTTGATAACATTTCAAACTAGCCTACGCATGACTGTGTTAAAATTTCTTAAACTGAGGAGAAAATTTGTGTTATGACCATTCTAGTGCTAACACATAAACAGAACACTATGTGTTTTCGGGATACCAAAACGTAAGTGGAGGAACGCCTATGACATCGCAAAAGTTGTCCGTCTGTCAGCATGATAACTCTCGAAGGGAATGAGATATTTTGATGAAATTTGGTGGGAGGGTTCTTTGAGGCAAGGGAATTCATAGATGGGCTCTGTAGCCACATTTAGGGGTGGTGGAAGGGGTTCAAATTAAGGGACAAACAAAATGTTGAAGACATTCTTCGGTAAGAAGACATTCTGAACACGATTATGAAAACCGTTTTCTCGCCGGAATCCGACTAAAACCGGAAAGTTTGCTAAAAGTAAAAGATTTTTGAAGTTAATTAGATGTTCGGTTTAGGGTAAGAAGACATAATGAACACTTGTGTGAAAACCATTTTCTACCCGGGCAAGTAGTTCGCCCGGAATTCGGCCAAAACCGGAAAATTGTTAAAAGTTGAATTTTATTTGTATTTGATTAGATATCCGATTTAGGGGTAAGAAGAGATGCTGAATCCGTGTATGACATCATTTTTTACCCGGGCATATAGTTCGCCTAGAATCCGGCTAAAACCGGAAAATTGTTATAAGTTAATTTGTTATTTGAAGTCCATTATATGTTCGATATAGGGGAAAGAAGAAACGCTGAGTTCATTTTCTTTTTTTCGCAGGACAAGCAGTTGCGGAATTCGGCCGAAAACGGGAAATTGGCAGAAGTAAGGCAGGAAGTTTTCGTCACAACAGATACGACTTACAGGGGTAAACAAACATGCTGAATCCATACCTGAACTTGGTTTTCTCAGATGATTAGCCATTTGGCCATAGTCTGTTTCTGAATAATAATAGTAAAACTGTTCTGGCGAAGACAAGACCCAATTGTCTGGATCAAATACTGAATTTTTGGAATCCCATCGAAACCTTTGGTCTTGTTTCTTAAAAAAGACAACAAGTTTGATAACACCTATCGTAAGATCCGACCAGCTTGCTATTTCCCTTAAGGTGTAAGTGCTTGAAGAAACTTCACTGTTCGAAGAATTTGTTTACACTAGCTTTACTTTACAAATATAACACTAGGGTGCGTATCCATCTGCCAGATGCTCTCAAAGTTTAGGAGAAAATTAAGTGTTATTATAACCATTTTTATTGTTATATTTTCGAGAAAAATTACACTTTAACCGATTTGATCTATTATAAAACGTAAGTGGAGGGATACCCATGACATCGCAAAAGTTGTCCGTCTGTCCGTCCGCCTGTCAGCAAGATAACTCTCGAAGGGAATGAAATATTTTAATGAAACTTGGTGTGAAGATTCTTTGAGTCAATTGTAAGGTCAAGTTCGTAGATGGGCTCTTTATCCCTATATTTAGGCGTGAGGGAGGGGGTTCAAATTAAAGGACAAACAAAATATTTTTAAACAGCTAATGTGGTAGTCGATTATGGGGTAAGAAGACATGCTGAACACAAATATGCAAACAAATTTCTCGTCCGACAAGTAGCTCGTCCGGAATCCGGCAAAAACCGGAAAGTTGGTTAAAAGTAAAAGTTTTATCTTAAGTTGATTAGATGACAGATTTAGGGCTAAGGAGACACCCGGACATACAATTCGTCAGGAATCCCGTTGAAACCGTTGTAACTTAAAGTTTTATTTGAAGTTGATTAGACGTCCTATATAGGTATAAGGAGATACGCTGAATTCGTTTTTTAGTTTTCTTTTTTTGCTGGACAAGTACTTCGCTTGAAATTCGGCCGAAACCGGAAATTTGGCAAAAGTAAAGCAGGAAGTTTCGTTCAGTATCTTCATAATAGATATGGCTGATAAAGGTATATCTGAACTTGGTTTTCTCAGATGGTTAGCATGGCGAATACTGAATCTGGCGAAGACAAGACCCAGTTGTCTGGATCAAATACTAGATTTTTGGGATCCCATCGAAACCTTAGGTCTTGTTTCTTACGGAAAGATAAGAGAAGATGCATATTCTTGTGTAAGTGTTATCAAACTTTTGTTTATTTTACCAGCGATGTTCACTGGCATTGGCACCCCACTGAATAAGTCTCCGAAAATCGAAATTAGTAAATTACATTTCATTTCATTTATTTCTGACCGCCAAAGCTGGCGAGTATAAAAAAAAAAGTGTTACAAATACTGCAACACTTTCGATATAGCTGTTCTGAGGTTTAGCTGAACATCAGCTCTTTGTTTTACTTTTTTTACCGGTGTTTTTAGCGGTGTTTTTTCCCACATATTCTGTTAAGTTTTAATCTCTCTTACTAGTAGTTTTTATTCTAAAAATTATTTCGTGAAAATCAAACAATCTTTAATCTTGGGGTTTCGTACGGAATACATCAAACTTCATTTCATCTATCTTCCGCCGGCTCGCCTCTAAAACACAACTCTAGCAATTCTTGACAGTATTCAGCTTCCTCCTAAAAAAAAGTAAAAAAATATTGTAACACTTTCGATATAGCTGTACTGAGGTTTAACTGAACATCAGCTCTTTGTTTTACTTTTTTTCTGAATACCACCCGGTGTTTGACCGTCTCGTAAGTTGGCACCCCACTGAGCAAGTCTCCGAAAATCAAAATTAGTCTCGGAAGAAGAAGAATAAAGACGCCAGAATAGGACTCCTGTCTTAAGGAAGAAGAAGAAGAAAGTTTCACTTAGAGCGTGTCACTTCACACCGCTTGCTCCGACTCCAAGAGCCTGTTCCACCCTACTTACCGCAGTTACTACGCATTAGGTCACGAAATCTGGCATCTAGGCCTCAAGGCTGGAACAAATTTGTATGTTCTTGGCAAAATATCGTGCCACGGGCTAATCCGGCCAACCACGTCACAGAAATCGTAGTAACCACGCTTACTACACTCCCGAGCGTGGTAAGCAAATAGTAACTATTAGTTACTACTTCGAGAAGGCTGTAACGGTCAGCGTAGTAACTTTTCACAAGGTTAAGACGAAAATACTATTGCTAGAAGTGTGGAACGCGCTCTTACTAGAAGACCCATGGAGGTAGGCCACTGTCCTCCCGCAAACGGCTTAAAGCATAACTGTCACGGGAAACGATTTTTCTGGGTTTTTTTTTTAACCACACCAGAATGTTTAAAACCATTCAGAAACCAGCGAAATTGCAAAACTTCGAATCCTAGTAGGAAACTCCTTGAGTTCTTGGTAGTCTTAAGTAAATTCGAGTGTGGGTTTTCTGCTTTTCCCAGTCTCGCACTGGTATATCACGATATGCATGACGTACTTTTATGGCACTTGCCCTTCGGCCAAGTGCCATATAGCGATCAAATTTCTGTCCGTCCGTCGGTCCCGGTTTTTCTAGTTAGGGCACTTCCACATTAGCTAGAACGATGAAACTTGGCAGGCATATCAGGGACCCGACCACATTAAATTACAAATAGTCACTTGCCCGATCCTACTATCTGGAGGGAGAGTGGAGGGAGGGGGAAACCGAAAAAATTAGGTATTTTTAACTTACGACTGGGTGATCGGGTCTCAATGAAACCTGATATATAGAAAGACCTCCTGTCTCAGACGTCCCATTTTCAATCTGGACCGTATCCGGTGACATTCGGGGAGTTGGAGGGGGAACTGGAAATCTTGGGAAACACTTATTGGAGAGATTCAGGTTCAGGTTTTTTTATTTCGAAAATACTTCGTGACACTATATTTCGATCACTGGGGGCCAACAGGGATACGAGCTCGTTAGTTCGGCCCCATTTTAAACATTGGGATGAAACTTGGTAGAAAGAACAAGCACAAGTCCTAGATACGTGATTGAAATAGCCGGTCCGGATCCGCTCACTGTGGGGGAGTTGGTGGGAGGGGGGATCCGAATTTCTAGTGATCCCGAGAGTTCGGTACTTCCTGATGTGCTAGGACGATGATATTTTATTTATTTTACCTCTTGATGATTCCTTATATTATTTCCCATTCTTGTTGTGTGACATGTATTATACTATATAGGCCTATTCATTATTATCATATACTGTATTGTACGTCACTGCTTTGACATGTGTTACTTCACGGCGATCCTCTGCTAGCAATATTATGTTGTGATATTATGGAAATAAAGAATATATTGTTATTATTATTATTATATTTGGGTTTTAGGGAGTGAAAAGTACTCACATTTCTCGATTCATCTCCCTCACATTCCTTAATTTTATCCCTCAGTATCTGCTGCAATCCCAGGGAATTACTGCTGCATTCTTCTCGAGCAGGTTCGTGATCCCGCGCGATTGCCAGTAAAGCTGAGAGGAGGTGCTCGTGTGTAAGGTCCTTCTCGCTATGGAGAAGACCGATGATCTGCTCGGCGAATCCCATTTTACAGATGGTTTCTGAAAGAAAGTACAGACAAAGTTAAATCAACCACTCCAGTACAGTAGAGGTATGGACTGTCCTTCAGCCCAAGCTGACTGCAAATCATGTTTGACGGTGCAAAGCGGATAAGTCAGCTACATTTTATTAGAGCTCTATTTCGGACCTTTCTTGGCAAGGGTCCTCTTCAGGCTCAAGCCACTCAAGCTGGAAAATGAACTTGTGGAAAAACAATTAAAGATTCTTCCTTAAATATCTGATTTTATGAACTTCTTCTCTGAAAATCGGTTGGAGTTAAAGCTGGTGCTGTGATTTTATTCTGGACACGGCAGCTGTTTTTTCTGTTCGATTGGGTCGCCGAAAGGGTACAGAAATATAGCTGTAATAAAATGTAGCTGACTTAACCGTTTTGCACCGTCAAACATGAGTGGAGGTGCTTATTATATAACTGTTCCACTACTTTGGCTTTCTTACTTGCATATAAAAAAGTAAAATGGAGGAGAAAAATAACAAACTTGATATCAACTAACAGCCAACTATTTCAGGGTTACCCTGGCACTAACTTGAAGTAGGAATTCAATGAAATTTCTTTGATTTTGAATTTATTAAAAAGGTCCTTCCTCCTTTGAAGACATCTCCAGGTTCGGACCGCCATCTTCCCCATTGAAGGTGCGTTCCTCGTGGCAAACTTTTCAAATTATAAAAAGTAGGCGAGGTGTCAGCTGAGTCATTTCATTAGTGAATTAACAAACTATTCAAAAAGTGACAAAAGCGTGAGTGATTATTACTAGTATTTATAGGGGAAATGCCTGACTTAGGTTTTAGTTTTTTCTTCGGCGATCGTTCACTGTTAGCAGACGTTCACATAAGCATACCTTTACTATACTGAAGCTGAACGGCCTAGAAACAATCGAGACCCGTTTGAAATTTAATAAAACCCAGCAAAGGTTCAAAGTCTTGGCGCTGCTCCTTAGTGTTATTTTCCTCGGAGCAGAACGGCGTAGAACAACCAAGCCAGACCCGTTTGTAGTTTCAATAAAACCCAGCAGAGGTTCAAAGCAGTCACGAACATTAGAATATAGAAACTGTACCTACTGCAACTTGTGTGCTTTATTTATAGCAGAGCAAAATAACACGAGGGAAGAGCGACAAGACGAAGAAAGTGACAAACACCCGAATAGCAGCGACACTAGCACCACTAGCGATAGAGAACGTCCCAACTCAAACTCAATCAGTCGTGCACGAGCGTTGGCTACAATTTCTTCATATTCTGAGCACAGCAAAAACAGATACAACCTCCCCTGTTTCCTCTATGTGTGCAGACCGCACCTTAGCTTAGTAAAAATTCCTAAACCCGCAAGTTTGTCTCGCCTTAAATGCCACAAGCGTAGTGGGAGACGCTATGAGTATTACCCATTTGCAAATCATGGAAAGTATAGATCTTGGCGCTACTTCCTAGTGTTATTTTGCTCTGAGTTAGAGTCATTTGGCCACCGTGTGAGACGAGCCTCGGACTTCCTATGTTTTTTCCCTGTTAAAATTGTATTTCATCGATATTTCGTATTTTTATTTATATCTCTAATTCTTACTCTGAGTGTTACGGATGATGCGCACCAAGATCCGAGACTTTGGATATTTGTATTGTAAACGCCTTAACCTTCGTACTTTTTTCCTTTTCTGAGCCTCATTTTTGTTGCAATAGCGCTGCCGCATCGCTGCTGCAGCACTTCTTTGCTGTGCATAATATGCGTCTTTGGATTCACTTTCTTCTTGGTTGAAGCGGCAGCGCTGCAGCATCTTGCAGGGAAGCACGGACTTGGTTGGGGAGCAAGTCCGTGATTCTCGAGAAGCGCTGCGGTCTTCCTCGGAAGCGCTGCAGTGCAAAAACGGATGTAGAAAGAATCAGTCCGGAATCGGCCGAGAAGTGGACCTGCAGCATGCAACAAAAACGAGGCTCTGGTCCCGTCATTCTGGCGAAATAAAAGCCTTCCATTCATTCAAATATTGATTGATTCATTCAATGATTCAAATATCAGATGAGCTCAGAGCTGTCAGTATAGACCCGACTTCTATTCCGACGGCTAGAACTTTTTGTTCTGATCTCGAAGAAAAGAAGTACCACGGATCATATCCCGTCAGCTGTTTTCAATCCAGCTTCCCGATGAAAAATATGTAGCCTGCTTAGTTGTACGAAAAAGTTGCATGTACTGATATGTATCAGTAAAGAATAATATCATGCCTCAGACTGGGCCGATCTTAAGCAGTAGTGTCCAGTACCGTCGCAACTTGGACTTAGTCAAATTTCAGCCCACAAACCCGGCTCCTCACCCCACTTTGGACTTAGTCAAATTTCCAGTCTTGCTAATAGTAGCATGCAGCAGGATGCAGTAACACGGTAGCCTTGACATAGAAGCATGTAGTAGCTCAGTTCGTACTGCATGCTACTTTTTCGTACAACTTCATACTACTATTTTAAGATAAATTTTCATCGGGTTAGCCCCCTTGGTTTTTATGAAACTAGGATCATAATCCTAGGACTACATGATTCTCCATGTAGATTCTCCCTCTCGCCGAAGATGGTTTTTGGAAGAAGTCATAGACGCAGCCAAATTAACGACTCTGGTGCTGGATTGCGAATATTCAGATGAGCCAATATACGAACATAAGTTACTCCTTTGAAATCAAGCTGGGTTTCTCATAGATAAGTTAGAAATTATATCTAAATTTTTTGCGTTTATACTGTTATTTTGTGTTGTTTTTCGTTGTTCTCTTTACTCAGTGCAGTTTCAGTTTCATTTGACTATTTATATTGAAAGACAAAAAAAATAGACAATTAACATTCCTGCCAGGAAAGCACAAATGTAGTTGCTTGGCTAGGGCAGGGAAATAACCGATATTAATTTAAACACCAAACAGAATCAACTAACTGAATATTCTATTTAAAGAAAAAGGGAGGAGAGGAAAAAAATAACCTATGGTTTCAACTTTAAATAAAAGGAGAGAAAAAATAAGGGAAAGAAGGAACAAAAAAAGAAAGAAAACGAAAAAAACGGGGGGGGGGTCTAAAGGAGGATAACACTAAACAATTTTCCTGTAATGACCTTTCGCTGCTCGCTTGAAGGAAACTCCGCTAGCACCTTGTGTATTTGGCGGGTTACAAATACAATATATTTACAGATATAGATATATATATATATATATATATATATATATCAAACCCGATTCTGCTGCTTTCAGCCTCCCGATGAAAGTTTTTCGAGAATTAGTAGTATGGAGTTGTACGAAAAAGCAGCATGTAGTAGTAACTGTTGCCACTGCATGCTACCACTAGCAAACTCGATGTTATCGGATACTACTACTTAAGATTAACCCAGGCGGAGGCATGTTAATTCAATGTGTTCCATATACTACTACATATCAACCCGATGAAAAATTTGTAGCCTGCGTAGTAGTATGGTAGTACTACGAAAACGTAACTATGCAAATAGAAAACGTAAATAGCAATCATTACTATCATTTAGTGTGCCTCAGACTGGTCCAATCTTATGTAGTAGTATCCAGTAGCATCCTGCCTTGCCATAGTAGCATCCAGTCTTGCTAATAGTAGCATAATAGTAGCACTGTAGCTTTGAAGTAGAAGCATCGTTAGTACTGCATGCAACTTTTTCGTACTACTTCATAGTACTATTCTGAGATTTTATCATCGGGAATACATGCAACTTTTTTGTACAACTACCATACAACTAAACAGTCGAAGAATTTTTCATCGGGCTTGCCCATCCCCCTTGGATTTGATGACAAGCACACAGAAACTTTCATCGCCGGTGTTTCTTACCAATAAGGTCATCAGACGAGATAAGCTTCCAATCTAATCCGCGTCAGAAAATGCCAAACAAGGAAAATGGAGAATCATTCTAGTTCAGTTAGGGTATGATAAAAGGTTATACAGGAAGTTAGGAATCTCACCAATGGGAACGGACAGAAAGTTTAGGGATGTAGGGTTTATCAGTAATATAGGTCCTTTAGAAGCTCTTACTTCCAATGTCATTTTTATCCATCCTATAGTACTAAATGGAGTTTTGCACTTGCCGCGTTTCCGCGCTTCCGGGCAGCGCACTGGTCATGCGAACGATAAATTAAGAAGTTTTTACATCTGCTTTAGGCGACATCCAGTTAATTTAAGCGTCAAATTAACCAGACATGTGTTTGGTTAAGTAATTTTAAGAACAAGTATTAATTGTTGTGTTGCGAGAGCAACACTTTAGTTCTGTCGTGTTTTGTTTTTTTTCTCTCTAGTACCCCGATTTGCGCTTATTCTTAGAAATTGGCAAGGGTCTAACCTTTGCGGTTTTTACGGAAATTGTGGACCTTAGGCCGGATTGATGATTGTGACATTACATTTTGGAAAGCTCTGTTGAACTCTTGCCTGGGGCCAAAGAGGATGGTTTTTGCTTGTCATTGAGCCAGAACCTACAGTGTGTGAAGCAAAGTGGAGTTGTATAGCCTATGTCAGACAAGACTATCTGAAGTTATGCAGCCAAGCTTTCGTTTCATCAAACCATGTTTCTGCTTTCGAGTGGAAAGCTCCGTTCTAGCAGGCAAGCAGATAGGCACCAGTTTTAAACTGAAGGTGGACTAAAATCTAGAAGTGCGAAATATGTGCGGCAGTTCCCCGGCCCCACAGCCAATATATCTTCTTTGGGTGATAAATAGAAAAATTTACAGGACAAAAAAAGTGTCATTTTCCCACGGGTAAGTGCTGCCATCTATTGTTTCTACCCATTTTTGTTCGTGATTTCAGCTGAGTTTATCATTCCGTTTCTTACACTTGAGAGTGAGGAACAGAAATGATATCAGATGGGCCTCTTAAACTTAAAAGTTCTCTCACTGCTAAAGAAATTAAAACTTATCCTTTGCTCCTTTCTACGTGGTGATATTAGAAAGTTGGCCTACTGCAAAAAAAGTCAACTTTTGAACTAATAGAGATAGAAATTTTTCAACGACATTCGATAGACGCTGATGAGCTGATCAAAGTGTGTGTCACTTGTTTTTTGGTACAAAAATTCCTTCATGAGATACAACGGTTAGAAAGTTTGGAGGGGTTGACAACTTCAGTAGTGAGGTACAGCCTGAAACCAAAAATAGGCTGATCCCAATCGTGAGACATGTAGCGTACTTGTAAGCAACAATCGGCTGTTAGACCATAATCACCTTCGGCGATGAGGGGTTAGAAGTTCGGGTACCTGTCAATCCTATTATTTCTTTCTTGTGTATTTTATAGTGAGAACAATTTGGTACCATGTTTATCACGGGGCGATCGACTTGTAAGTAAGAATCGGTTGCTAGAAGGGGTTCATGAGGGGCTAGATACTTGTGAAAATTGGTGCACATTTTTTTTATCTCTATAAATCAGAGGGTAACAAATCTAGTCGCCTTGGTCTATCAATGTAACATGGAATTAAGTCTTTGAGGGGTTGACAGCTTTAGTGGTAGGGTACAAACTCAAACAAAGAATAGGCGGAACCCAATTGTGAGACATGAAGGGACTAGTAAGTAACAATCGGCTCTTCTACCATAGTCATCTTCGCCGTTGAGAGGTTTCCGACCGTGTTAACGCAACGGATACAAATGATAATGAAAAACAACGACGTAGTTTCAAAATAATTGGCAGAGTGGCATCTATGGTACTTTGATCCTGAAAAGTTACGGATAGCTTTATAATACGAACTAGATTATATAAGATAATGTTCCAAGTTTTCACGAATCACGATGTCTACGATTGAAAAGGATAAAGTTCAACTGGCTCCAAAGTCAATTTTGTCCCTACTTCTGATTTTCTGTTGTATTTTTTAATTGTAAGCAAAAATCGACTGTTAGACCATGATAATCTTCGGCAATGAGGGGCTTCTAACTTTGGCTAGTTGGTGTACCTATTAATCCTATAATTTGTTTCTGGCGAACCGAAAACAATTTAGTACTATGTCTATCACTGGTATAGATGTAAAAGGCGAATTTTTCAGTTGAAAAATTCAATCGAATATTTGCAAAATTGAAATACTCAGAGGCATCTCGAAAATTGCGAATATTCCGAAAAACTGAATATTTCGCAAAAATGAAAAATACGGAAAAACTGCAAAATATGGCGAATTTTCGCAAGAAAAATGGAAACTTCGCTGCAATTACGCAATCATGTCCAAACAGGTTCGTAGGAAGGCGATTCTTTGCAGCTTTGATGGATAACTGGGGATGAGTCAGATTAGTCAAGGGTTGCTTTGCATTTGAAGGCGATTATAGTGTAATTTAGATACAAAGGATACATATAATAGAGAAAGAGTTTTTATTTGTAACTGGTCATAATATTTTATTTGATTACTAAGTTAGAAAAAACAGGACCGTCCGGGGAGGGGCCGCGGTTTCATATCCGGAAGACGGAAATTCTTGTCTGTCTTGCAGATTAGATTCTTGTACTGATTGAACTTGACGAACATCAGAAATAACCTACCTTTAACTCCTCTGTAGGTTAAGCTTAGCAGAAAGGATGTTTGGCATATTAAGAGGGGTTTCTCACTTTAAAAAACCTTTACGTTTCTGGTGCGGTATAATTATTCTGCGCTGTCAGTGGTTTTTACCGGGTGCTGTAGGTCTGTCAATGATGTATGTCATTCATGTGGACTTGTATTACGTCATTTGTTTTTATTTCTTATGAAAACCCACCATAGTAGTCAATAAACAAGTGAAAAAGTCATGAACTTCTCACAAGTGAAATTATGTGACCAGTCTCGAATAAGGACTTGTAACTAGGTTTATTCATTATACTTTGAGGGGAAGGAGGGGATGGGGCACCGGGACTCGAAACTCATTCATTTGCGCATTTGACAATGACTTCAACGGAACATGTACAAAAAATCCCTCGTTGACTGAAAACTGAAGAACTGGCGGCCAAACGGATTCTGATTAGCAGAAATGAATTCTGCGTAAAACCAATTCATCTAGCCGTCAATGTTCAGAATGTTCTGAACCCTTTATACAGAGGAAGTGATCTGAGTGTTAGTGAGCAAAGCACTGCCACAGATTTGATCCGTTCACTTGTAGAGAGATACTTCTTCATACTTCTTCCTTACCCCATAATCGACTGTCCCATTAGCTGTTTAAAAAAAAATTGCTAGCCCCTTAATTTAAACCCCCTCCCCCACCCCTAAATATAGGGCTACAAAGCCCATCTACGAACTCAACCTTACTCTTGACCCAAACAAACCTCACACCAAGTTTCATCAAATATCTCATTCCCTTCGAGAGTTATCGTGCTTAAAGACGGACGGACGGACAACTTTTACGATGTCATAGGTATCCCTCCACTTACGTTTTGGAATCCCAAAAATATTCTTCATGGATTGAAACATACCATTTAGGAAACCTCGATAGGTTGACAAATCCAGCATATAACCGTTAGCGAAGAAACAAAACCAAAGTGTTGCTCTCGCAACACTTTAGTCGCCGAAGCCGAAAAAAGGTTGCTGCAACACTTCACGTTGCCCAGGCAACGTAGGTCTAGTTTATATTATGGTGAGCTTATTATTTATTGTGGGTGCTCAGAGGCTGAATATAATCTATACTTTTTATTTTATTTGTGGTCTCGATTGGGACACCTGAAGCTGATTTTGTGTTCCCTGTTTTGAGCGCACTATCTTTTTTTGCAACCCCCTAGGAGAATATTTACTTCTTGGGTTGGTTGTCAAACGGAAGTTAGTATTTAATAATTTGTTTTTGTAACTTCTCTCTCTCTCATACATCTACGGAACGCCGAAAGAATCAACAATGATGATATGATATGATATGATATATATTTGCTTAGAGGCCGAGGGCCATCGCATACAAAACAAAATACAAAACAAATAAAAAAACAAACATCAACTCTTCTGGTAAATCTTAACTACAAAAACTCTTCTCTATGATTCCAACCTATCCGCAAAAACCTTCCAAGCTGCCTAACCCCAAACAAACTTTTATCCTTAAACTTTTCCACCAACCAACCTTCCCCGAAATTTTGCTCCCCAAATATTTCAACTCTCAAATCCTTCAATTCCACACATTCGCACATAAAATGAAACAAATTCTCGTCCACACAACCACACATTGGGCAGAAGTAAAGACCACTAGAACGCCCCTTTGCACTTCCCATATATTTTCTCCGAATCCTCCGAATAGATAGACTATGTAGAGGCTAATGGCCGACCTTAGTTCCTCCTTCACCTTCAGAGGCGCTTAGGGCATCCAAGAAGAGCCGCCAGTCGTCTCTCCAATATTATTTTTACTATTTTCCCTCTGCATTACTATTTTTACTATTTTTTATATTATTTATATGTCATCGAATGGATCAGTTGGTTTAGCCATAATTATAATTTATACATTATGTTTTGTACTCCTCAGTTCTGAGGGAAATAAACAAATATATGTTTATAGCAGACTGGGTGACGACCAGCCAAAGCAGGTTGCTGAAAGACAAGCAGCTTCCGCTCAAAGAAGTCGCATCTCCCTGGAGAAGAGCAAAATAAATCTAGAGAGTAATGTGACGACCTATCCTTCCCATGCATCAAAAATGGGCCTCCGTCGCAGCGCCGCCCAGCTCGTTTTGTTCGTGCGTGCAGTGGCGGACGTAGAAAATTCTAGCAAGGCTAATATGCGGTGCTGGTTGAGTTTCAGTAGGGATGTTCTTATCCTCTACGGGAGCTAGTGTCGCTGCGATTTAACTGTGTGTCTCTCCAGAATTATTTTGCTCTGCCCTGGGGTAATGGCACCGTTTCCGTAAACCTTGGGGGGGGGAGGGGGCAATTTTTTGCCAGAATCCAAGATATATTACACACTCATAATTCAATTACTCTTTTTAATGTTGTTTTTGTCTTGTGAATTTACTATATTATTGGAAGCTCGGTGTATTTTTTCTTTTTATTTGTCTTGTACAGCGCTATTTCCCGCTTCTTAAATGCGTAAATAAAATTTCATCATCATCATCTTTCGGGGTACTCGATGAAAAATTATCTCAAAGTAGTAGTATGAAGTTGCACGAAAAAGTAGCATGCAGTACCAACTGGTGCTACTACATGCCACTATAGCAAGGCGAATGCTACTGAGTACTACTGCTTAAGATTAGCCCAGTGTGAGGCACATTAAAATAAAGTATTCTGTACTACTTCATATCAATACATGCAACCATTTCGTACAACTACACAGGCTACACAATTTTCATCGGGTGAATGTAAAGCAGTTTTCGAATGTACCTTATTGTAAAGTCTATGTCCACTATTCCTACTCCACTATTTTTGTTTAAAAACATTTTACGGGTAATATAATAGCAATAATTATTGCTTTGCATCCTCTGAATCACATTTTACGGCAAAAAACATCACAAACAAGAGGGAAGTGAAAAAATATCACGAAGAAAAAAAATGTGAAAATATATCATTTTGAAATACAGATCAAGTTCAAGTTCAATGGGTTTATTAACAAATACAAAATAAATCACACATAACCAAAACACTCAGTCCATTTCTGGACGCCGAGAACCACAGTCTTTACATTTTAGACATAATACGCAGAGTGGTTACTGTTCCCACTCGCAGACACAACCTTGCCTCTCAAAAAAAAAAAAAAAAAACTAACCAATTACCTTCCTGCATCTTACCCCTAGAAGCCACCCCAACATATAAAAAAAAAATATTATTGTTTTATTCTTAAGCATATTTTTTTTTATTTTTTTGTTTTATTTTACCCCAGACCTTATTTAATAATTCTTCTGTAGCCTAATGCTAATAAACGATTTTTTACTTTTTTTTTTATAAATTAATTAAGTCCAAAATAACGTCCAAATAACGTCCCTGCAAACAGGAATGAGTTGTGTGTCTGTGGCGGTGCACACAGGAGAAATCCAATTCGTCACACCCTCTCTTGACCCTAAGCGAAGCAAGAACGACCCGAGACCCAAGCTGGCCAAGCTTCTTCCCCCGCCAACGAAATCTTTAGAAAGATATCTAAATCGTTCGTAACGAAATCTTCAGAAAGATATCTAAATCGTTCGTTCCGTATTTCACGGAACATTTTAACTGTATTGTTTTGTTTCGTTTCGTACTCTTTGTTTGTTAGTTTGTGTTTTATTTGTATTTATTTATTTCCCTCTGAACCGAGGAGTACAAAATATAATGTATAAAACAGAACTATACTTAAACCATCTGGTCCATTCAGCAACGTATAAATACTATAAAAAATACACACGGTTTCGAAAACTAAATTACAATTGTTTACGTACAATATTATTCACTTGTTAAACAATGGGTACAGGTTGTGGGTTTGAAGGGCTATCGAAGCTTTTTTATAAAAGTTGGTCCTCTTTTCCTTCAAAATTAGTACTGGGCCTTTTAATTTAAAATTAGAAATCAACTGCAAATTACTGAAAGAAATGGGGAACCCAAGGAGAAATTTGGAAAATTTAAATTATAATATTTCATTTTTTCCAATTTCTATCCATGCCTAGAGATATTAGGGTTAGAATAAAAATATTGAAATCTGGCGTAACAAAAGTAGCTACATCCTATTTTAGAAATGCTCTAATTCAGTGCGCCACGTCAGAACTTGGACTTATACTTACCAAGGACATCCGGACTGCTCCTACAAAGTGACGTTAGGAAAAACGCTGCTTTTGTTCGCAGAGCCTCGGAATTGGTTTGAAGCGCTCGTAAAAGGACGGAGTAGCCGTCGGAATCCGCAAGAGCTTTTTCGGCCTCCTTGTAGTCGCGTGTGATTGCTACAACGAAAACGTGGGAAATCAGTCAATAGATAATGGAATTTATTTCCTTGGAGTTTGACTGAAAAAGGCTGGGATAGGACAATCTAGTTACCCATCACTTATTCACTTAAACTGGCTTGACGACCCGCTGAAAACGCGTTACTTCGTTGTTCCGCTATTCACGAATAATCGATTTTCAAATAGAGGAATTCCCGTGTTGTTTGTGGTACCTCTATGTGGTTGAGTCTGTGTTGTATGCCTCAAGAGAAAGATTTAGGATTTTTTTTGGCTCAGGGCAGTCTTCGCCAAGGTCACCCATACCCATGGAAAAGCCGTGTTTGTGTTGAAACTCAAATTTCCTGTGTCATAGTAGAGTTTACGCTGCAGATATTCTGAACGTCATAACTAGAGCAGAAAGTGGGAAATAAAAAAATCCCTTTGCGAATTCCAAATAATTCAGTATAAGTTGGCTTTCCAGTTAAACTTTAACAGCTTGTATTCTACATGCTGCGTCATTCCCGCAAATAACATATTAGGTAGCTAGGTAGGTTTTTATATTTTTAACCGAAACATTGGACAAAAAATAAACTAACATGACTAATATCCTATTGCAGCAAAAAGTCCTAAGGACTTGTACTGCAATTTAATAATACTACTTGTATCTAATAAACATAACAAATTAGAAATTATCTACCTAGCCTATGACTTAAATAATAAACAAATAAACTTGAACACTACCCAATAAAAATCCTTAATATTTACTCCTTACCAGTTTCAGCCCACCACCCCGAATAACTGTGAAAGAAAAAAAGAATAAACAAGAGCTACGAGCTCATATGGCACTTGTTACGAGTAAGCACGGCTCGGTTATGTCAATGATATATCTAGTGTTTGCTAGGTGTCTTCCCACCAAGTTTCATCTCGTTCCCTCCACTCATAGCGTTATCCAATATTTCCGGTTCTCCCTTCCAGCTCCCCCCAAAAGTCACCGGATCCGGTCCGGATTTTAAGTGGGTCGTCTGAGGCATGAGGTCTTTCCAACTATCAAGTTTCATCGAGATCCGGTCACCCGTTCAAAGTTATAAATACCTCAAGATTCCGGATTCCCCCTCCCTCCACTCCACCGACAGTGCCCGAATCGGCTCGGTCATGTCAATGATGTATCTAGTGTTTGCTAGGTGTCTTCCCACCAAGATTCATCTCGATCCCTCCACTCATAGCGTTTCCCAAGATTTCCGGTTGCCCCCTCCAGCTCCCCCAAAAGTCACCGGATTCGGTCCGGATTTTATGTGGGTCGCCTGAGGCATGAGGCCTTTCCAAATATCAAGTTCCATCGAGATCCGATCACCCGTTCAAAAGTTATAAATACCTCAAGATTCCGGATTCCCCCTCCCTCCACTCCCCCGACAGTGCCCGAATCGGCTCGGTCATACCAATGATGTATCTAGTGTTTGCTAGGTGTCTGCACACCAAGTTTCATCTCGATCCCTCCACTCATAGCGTTTCCCAAGATTTCCGGTTGCCTCCTCCAGCTCCCCCCAAAAGTCACCGGATCCGGTCCGGATTTTAAGTGGGTCGTCTGAGGCATGAGGTCTTTCCAAATATCAAGTTCCATCGAGATCCGATCACCCTTTGAAAAGTTATAAATACCTCAAAATTCCGGATTCCCCCTCCCTCCACTCCCCCCCCCACAGTGCCCGAATCGGCTCGGTTCTGTCAATGATGTATCTAGTGTTTGCTAGGTGTCTTCCGACCAAGTTTCATCTCGATCCCTCCACTCATAGCGTTTCCCAAGATTTCCGGTTGCCCCCTGCAGCTCTCCCCAAAAGTCACCGGATCCGGTCCAGATTATAAGTGGGTCGTCTGAGGTATGAGGTCTTTCTAAATATCAAGTTCCATCGAGATCCGATCACCCGTTCAAAAGTTATAAATACCTCAAGATTCCGGATTCCCTCTCCCCCCACTCCCCCCACAGTACCCGAATCGGCTCGGTTATGTCAATGATGTATCTAGTGTTTGCTAGGTGTCTTCCCACCAAGTTTCATCTCGATCCGTCCACTCACAGCGTTTCCCAAGATTTCCGGTTGCCCCCTCCAGCTCCCCCCAAAACTCACCGGATCCGGTTCGGATTTTAAGTGGGTCGTCTGAGGCATGAGGTCGTTCCAAATATCAAGTTTCATCGAGATCCGATTACCCGTTCAAAAGTTAAAAATACCTCAAGATTCCGGATTCCCCCTCCCTCCACTCCCCCCCACGGTGCTCGGATCGGGGAAGTGACTATTTCCAACTTAATCATTTGGGGTCCCTGATACGCCTGCCAAGTTTTATCGTCCTAGCTTATGTGGAAGTGCCCGAACTAGCAAAACCTGGACAGACCGACGGACGGACAGAAATTGCGATCGCTATATGGCACTTGGCCGAAGGGCAAGTGCCATAAAAAAGGTTAACTTCCGAAGTCGAGGTTGATATCGCGGAATAGCACCAAAAAGGTCACTGAAAATAACCTATCCGAGCCGAAGGCAATGTAGGTCATGAAAAACATCTACCGAGCCGAAGGTGAGGTTGATATCTCTAAATGGCCATCGACCTTGTCATTCCGATATCAACTGAGATGGAGGTGTGTTAACTGCTATAACTTCTTCGAACAGAACCTTTAACAAACATGCACAAAACCTCTCTGGAGGCTGATATGACTTCATAGCGTCCTCTCTCGAGGCTGATATGACTTTACGTCCTTTCATACCTACCGCTAACTTTCTGTGTGAAGATTATCGTAATACAACTTTTCTCGAACAGGTATGCAGTGAATATCTTCCTATGTCCCACAGGTAGTTATATCATGACAATGAGTTTTGTAGAGGTTGATACGATATCGTATCAGCCTCCAGAAAGGATGATACGAAGACGTATGAGCCTCCAGAGAGGATGATACGAAGACGTGTCAAGATTTCTTTATGCATACTACACTGTAAAAAGTTTCTCCGAGTAAGGATTAAAGTTAACTGCAGTATTTGCTACTGTGATCAATCTTATCTCTGCTGGGACAAGATTAATCCGAATAAGGGATAATCTAATCTCAGTAGACACAAGCACTTTTCCTCAACTACTTAAAAGTAGAACCTGACCTCCAAAAAAGAAATAAAAGACCTACCTTTCAGAAAGAAAACAAAAAAAAAGGGTACAAATAATCCAGAAAAAAATCTGAAAAACCTTAGAGAAAAAAATTTCAAAGCGGAAAAAAAATGTTGCTTTCGTAGCCAACCACTCTGGGACATACCTTATTACAATCACATTCCTAATGAAAATGCAACTTGTCAACTGAAGCAATTACACAGAATTTTCTTGACATTGCTCTGAATAAACAGTCCATTAATAAAAACTTCAGTGTTGCCACTTTTTCTGACCGAACCTGTGACTTTTGGCTGGAAAAAAACAATGACATTCTGGCACCTACGAAACTTAGACCTTTTCCCGAACTATCAACGGGGAATCTCGCTTTATCATCTTCATAATTATACGCCTCAACGTTTATGCTTAATTTTTGCATTTACTATTAAGGAACCGGTCACAGAGTTCCTGATCGCTTTGACGAAGAAACAAAAATGTATGACAAATGACAGAAATCTGCAACCCGTGGAAACACCGGTTTAAGGTTGATTAATTCTATCTCTCTGTCTTGATAAATACTATCTAGCGAGCCCATCTGCTTTGACACAAATGAAAAAGATGGTTTTGACTACGGATTGTACTGTCATAAACTGAAATACACGGGTCACAATAGTAGTCATTTTCACATTTCACAGGCTAGAGTTGTCATTTCACTAAAAAAAAATTCCCTACAAAAGTAGCAAATAAGTACTACCAAGCAAAGAAGATTGAGTAGGCTACTACCTAAAGAAAAATTCCATTTGAAAAAGTTATAATAGTTAACATACCTCCATCTCGGTTCATATCAGAATAACAACCTCGACCTCCATTAAAAAATATCAACCTCGCCTTCGGCTCGGATAGGTTATTTTCAATGACCGTCTCGGTGTTATTTTCCGATATCAACCTCGATGTCTGAAGTTAACCTTTATTAGCTGACCGAGGGTCATAGGAGGATATGCATTACATTTCCATACCTGTTCGAGAAAAGTTTTAACAATTATATAAATAGGCCTTTCACATTACTATGCGTACAGCTTATAAATATCAGTTAACTTAACTAGAGTTAAAGTGTTGGGAAATAGGTTATAAAAGATTTTAGATAACGATTAGTCTTGTTTGTGGGTCTTAGTGTCTGGGAAGCAGCGTCCTTCTGACTTTGTCGCGTATTGGGCCAGCTACTTGCTAGCGTCACAAAATCGGGAAAAACTAATTATTCCCCATTCCGCTAGAAGCCTTACTTATCCCAAATCACCCATTATGCGCAACATGTCAATCAGCTTCTATGAGATATTTCACGAATTTTTGTAGGCAAATGGGAATTCAGTCTTCATGTTTATTTTTCTTTGTGCTGTTATTCTCTTTTTTTACTCCGCTGTCACCATATGCATTTGGCGGGTTAGAAACAATATGCACATATACATATGATATGCTACATATGTTAGCAAAAGTCTGAGCGATATAAGACGTAACGTTCCTCGCCTTTTGAATTTGTAAAATGAGGGTACCTAACGAAGGTCCTAAGTAGACCTGAAGCCTACTTAAAGAACCCATGACGTCATTTTCTGTTTTTCTCCTAATATATAGCCTACCATTATAGACAACCTGTACCCTAAAGCCACCGATAAGTGAGCTCGGAAAAGCAAGATAAGATAGACACCCGGCCACTATTTGAGACAAGAAGGATAAATAGAAAGTTTATTGTACAAATCGACTTTCGTGTAAACCAAATTTGCGATTATTGTAAAAAAAACAGGTCTAGGCCTTGTAAGTTCTTGCTCTATTTGAAATTTCTTTTGTCTTTGCTATTTGTATTTATATTTATTACTTTAATTATAATGTCACAGATTTACTAATGTTAAGATCAGAAAAAGTCGGGATCTCAACCGTACCTAATAGTGTAACCATTCTACCGATTTCTTTATGCATACTACATTGTAAAAAGTTTCTCCGAATAAGTATTAAAGTTAACTGCAGTATTTGCTACTGGGATTAATCTTATCTCTGCTAGGACAAGGTTAATCCGAATAAGAGATAATCTAATCTCAGTAGAGACAAGATCAATACCAGTAGGAAATACTGCAAGATTTTGTGTAAAGTGCCATCTATGTATTATTATTAATTTCCATGATATGGCGATGTGAACTGGTTAGACGAATTTGTATTCGGGCGGGATCACTGTTCCTATGGCCGGCTTCTACCAGACTATTGTAGTGGTTTGCGAACTCTGTTCACAAGCCCCTGGGTAGCTGAAATGGTAAGAGCGCCTGCCTTGTAAGCCGAGGGTCCTGGGTTCAAATCCCGGCAGAGGAGCATTTTTGTCTTTCAGTTCACTACTTATGAAGTGTATTTACTCAGCTTGACTATTTATTTACAGATAGTGGAACAGCCCTGTAAAATAACCAAAGCTGCGAACAACTTGTTGTGGGCCCTTAGTCTGAGCCCTTAAAACATTACTGCGGCAACAAGCATAAGTTACTTACATCCTAAGGCATAGAGACACTTCACCCTGACTTTTTCGTCTTCATCTTCTTCGACTTTCGACAGTAGCGTTGGGAAGAGCCCGGCATCTAACGCCCGTTCTTGGCAGTAGGGGTTGTTTTGTGTCAAAGTTCCGATCAGACTTGCTGTTCGCCACCGAACACCTGGATGGACGGAGTTCAGACAAGTGGGAAAGACTGTGAAGCCGCCAATTTTGAAGAAATCTATAAAATGAAAACGACGCTGATGGCATAGATCCCTATTCGATCAGCTCCATAAAACATACAACTAGATCGAAACTTTACTATACACATTTCGGTGGGGATCTATCCTTAAAGGACACCTCTTCAATGTTTATGGTCCGACTTATGACTCTACGGAATACATATTTTTGTTCAAGCCACATCACGAATTCTTGCTTTTTACCTTCCAGGCTGGACAGATTTTAGTGGACTGTTCCTCGGAACAGTCCAGTACTGCGAGAGCTGTAGCAGCTTTCGGCTTTCGGTTTTCACCGTATTTTGTGGAGCTCATAACTCATCAAGTTCAACATTGGTACGCTTGTGGGTATTTGGGTCTAGTTGTGTCTTTTGGGGGTCCCACCCCCCACACCTACCCAGTTCACAGGCAAATGGGACCAGATTACCCAGTGAAAAATGTTTTTTAACTTGACCAGACCTAGACACAGGACGATGAAATTCCTTGTACTTGCAGATCCTAGGGCTGGGAAATGACTTTCAACGTTGCACCTCCCCCTCGCACCCCGTTCAAGGGCAACTGGGCCCCAGATTGCCCAGGTGTGAAGTTCGTTACCCGTGACAGGAATCAGCACTACAGCAGGTATCAAGTTAAAGAATGGTAGGTTTGTGAGCATTGGGGTCTCTTTTTGCTTTTCGCGGGCCCCAAACCACACCCCACTTGGTTCAGGGGCAATTCGGCCCAGATTGCATATTTTTTTTATGTTTTTAACTTGACAATAACTGAAAAAAGGGCGATGAAATTTCTTTGTGCTTTGGGATCATTTGGTTGGGAATATAGATGTGGGGTTGAACCACTCCCCACCCTTCCCGTTGGTGGGCAAGTGGGCCCAGTTTGCCCATCAGTAAAGTTTTTGACCCGTGACTGGAATCAAACTCGAAGTAAGTAAGTAAGTAAGTAAGTAATTTTATTACCCGAAAATTCACAAGGAATTAGGAACGGAGTATGAAAATGAAAAAGAAAAGAGAAATCACACTATGGAACATCATCAACAGTATTTACACATTATGTACATAAACAAAACTACTGGCAGAGGATGGCTAGCCACGGGTATAGTCAACTATACCAACTATACTCCCCCCCCCCCCCACCTTCCCGTTCATGGGTAATTGGTTCAAGATTTCCGGTGAGTTAAGTTCGTCTACAACATGTCTCAAGTTCAACTCTTGTATACCTGTGGATATATATGTATAGTTGCGGATTCTGGAGTAACAGCAACAAATAAGACCACGCGGTGTACTTTAATCCTTAATGGTGAATTGGAAACTGGACGGTTTTGTCATATGATCGACGATATGCCGATCTTGATGAAGTTGTGTCAAAGGGGGGTATCAGGCAATAAAACGTTTGGTTTAATACCCTCGTTATTACCTTGCTAATGGAAAAGAGGTTTAAAGAGTCGGACTGGTCGGCTCAATAATTTTTTTTTTTTTTAGAACCAATGTCTTGGTTCTAACGCTGTTTGTACATAACATAATGTATATGATAAACATTTTACTTTCACACTCCACGTCTGAGCACTTGCGCACTTGTTCTACATTCCAGCAGAATATCGTGCCACGGGCGAATCCGACCAATCACGTTACAGACATGCGTAGTTATCACGCTTACTACGCTCCCAAGCATGGTAAGCAAATAGTTACTATTACTTACTATTTCGAGAATGTTGGAACGTTCAGCGTAGTAACTTTGTACGAGATTCGAAGGAAAATAGTAACTAATAGTTAGTATTGTTAGAAGGGCGGAACACGCTCAATGCTTCAAGCATCGGCTAAAACCGCTGACAATGCACTGAAATGTCCTCGCAAAAGACTCAATAACATTTTGCCTTAGGGATGAGACGGAAGCGGTCTGCACTGAATTTTGTGAACAACTCAAGTCTAAATGTAGTATTATACCCCCCTGGCAATAAAAAAAACTTGAGGCAAGAGTAGCATAGTATAAATTGCCTTCCATTTCAGATCAGGCAGAAGGTTTTTGAGAGGGGTAGTGTGGTTCCTGATGGGAGGTACGCTTGCCCACGCTAAGGAGGAAGAAGAAGATTTCTACCGTTTTCTCCATAGATGCCAAAGCTTTCTGATTCAAGAAAAAATCATTTAAATAGTGTCCTTTTGTCACTTCCTGAAATTTTGAATAATGTTAACCCCACCGTCATTACTCGAGTGGGTGTTTATGTAGACAAATGTTTAGAACTAAGAAGAAGTCTGAGCGTTTAAGTAATATTTTTGTTGTTATTTTGTGTATATGGCCCATGGGCTTTTGAAATGCACTCATTTATCAATCTATCTAATGCAGAAGGTCCTGAGAAAGTACTTTCGTCGGGCTAAGCCCGGCGAAAGTTCACTTGTTTGTCGGCGCGAAGCGCCGGCAAATACAGAAAAAATTAAATTTTTTATGCTTTTTATAAGGCATCGGTCGATTCGTCGGCACATCGGTTGTTTTTATATGCAAGAAATAAAATCCTGCAAATGTTTGTCGGGCAAAACACTGAAGAAATCGAATTCTGCATGCTTTTGTCGTGCCTCGGTATTCCCGTCGGCACATCGGGTTCTTTTTATACAGAAGGAATCCAGAAGAAATAAAAAAAAAATAAGTTTTTGTCGGGCGTCGGTCGACTCGTCGGCGCATCGGGTTCTTTTTATACGCAAGAAATGAAATCCTGCAAACATTTGTCAGGCAAAGCACTGGAGAAATCGAATTCTGTATACTTTTGTCGTGCCTAAGTTCGTCGGCACATCGGGTTCTTTTTATACATAAGAAATCCAGAAGAAATAGTTTTTTTATGCTTTTGTCGGGCGTCGGTCGACTCGTCGGCACATCGGGTTCTACTTATACGTAATAAATCAAATTTTGCAAACTTTGTCAGGCGCACCCAAGAAGTTTAAGTTTCATTGGCACAAGGGGTTATTTTTACACGTATGAATAAGTTCTGTACAGTCTAGTCGAGCAAAACACAGAACAAATCAAATTCTCGATGGTTTTGTCGGGAGTCGGTATTCTAGTCGGCACATCGGGTTCTTTTTACACACAAAAAAAAATCAAATTCTGTAACTTTTTATCGGGCGCATGCCCAAAGTTCAAGTCTCGTCGGTACATAGGCTTCTATTTACGCGTAAAAAATAAAGTTCTTTACAATCTTGTCGGGCAAAACACAGAAGAAATCGAATTCTGAATGCTTTTGTCGGGCGCCGGTACTCTTGTCCGCACACCGGGTGTTTTATACGTAAGAAATCAAATTCTGCAAACATTTGTCGGTCGCAAATTTTTCCGGAAAAAATACAGATTTAAAAAAATTCGCCGGCGTTGCTTAGTTCAACTTGTTCTGGGTACAGTCGTTGGAAGCTTCGCTTCTTAGCAAAAGTTGAAACTAAAAGCCGAATATGTGAAATTAAATATATGAAATTACATCAAAGGAACAATTTCAACTGATGCATTACAGTAAGTTTTACACAAAATTTCGCCTGCGGCGCATTTTGTAGTATTCCCTATTTGGAAGAATAGTGTATCATTTAGTTTTCCTTTTAGGATAGAAATTCTTGGGGTTTGAGACACGTTAAAAGACGGAAATTGTATGGTAATATAGCTGAATTTTCCGCAAAAAAAAAAGATTAGAAAAATTTCGCCTGCGAAAATTGGTTTAACTTGCCTTGGTACAGTCGTACCAAGAAGCTTCGCTTTCCAGCGAAAGTTAAAATGAAAAGCCGAATATGTGAACTTTAAAATACGAAATTATACCAAAGGAATAACCTCAATAGATGCGTTGTTACAGTTAGTTCACAAAAAATTTCGCCTGCGGCGCATTTTGTAGTATTCTTTATTTAGACGAACAGTGTTTCATTTAGCTTGGCTTTTTAGGATTGAAATTCGGTGAAACACGTTAAAAGCTAGAACTTGTATGGTAGGTATAGCTAAATTTTCCGGAAAAAAGGCAGATTTAAAAATTTCGCCTGCTGCGCTTAGTTTAACTTGTTCTTGGTACAGTCGTTGGAAGCTCCGCTTTTTAGTGAAGGCTAAAATGAAAAGCCAAATATGTGAACTTAAAATACGAAATTACATCAAAGGAATAATCTCAACTGATGCATTACAGTTAGTTTTACCCCGGTTCTATTCTGTGCTGGCGGGAAATGTACGCCGTTGCCGCGGCAACGGCGTGTTTTGTCGGCACATTTTTTAGTCCGTCGGCACAAACCGGACGTCCCCCCCCCCCCCCCAAAGGTAAAAGGCTAGTGACGCCCCTGGCCACAGCTAACGGAGCGTTTCCAAGTTAAAAATGCAAGCGTCACACTTTTGGAAAATTCGTCGGCTCTGCCAAAAAACATGGATGGCAGGGCCCTGCCAGCCCATGACACTCTACATTCTTTTCTGGACGATGGATGAAAAATTGTATATTGTATTTGTTGTGTTTTAGTTTATTCTTTTATTTTATTTTACATACTCTGCTTTTCAAATGGCGGGTTAGAAATGAATTACTTACTTACTTACCATTTGAAAAATCTATTGATTCCACCATGTCTATCAAACTGTCCAGGGCTTGTTCAAAAGGCTCGGGATCCTCTTTATTGTCTGATATTCCCTCTGAGACTAACAAGGACAGCCCTTTTTTCAACTCCTCTACCACATCAACACTAAGGTTTTTTAATGCCTCTTCTAACCATTGCTGGCGCTCGGGATCCAATGGCTGAACGGAAGATTGACTGGCGTCTTCTGATGCTGTGCCTTGCAAGGCAAACTTAAGGAGACCTTGCATGTCCCGGAAGGGTGGTCGTTCATTATTCTCCATAGCCTGGAAAAGAAATAAGTTTTGTTTGTACAAATTTCCTGCATCGGAAAGAGGACTGTGCTGAACTGAACTGAACTGAAAAGCAGACTTATTTTTGTGTCATTTTACTGAATACAATTAATTATTTTAATTTTTCCACTGTCTGCTCTAGTCATAACGTTCCGTATTTCTGCGGACGTCCCCACAACATAAATTCTATACGCGGGAAATTTTAATCTCAACACAAACGCGGATTTTCAGTGGGCAGTGGTGGGCTTGGTGAAACGGCTTAGTGCCTTAACAAAAAAAAATCATAAATTTCTCGTAAGACATATAACACAGATACAAGCGCATAGAGGTACAACAAATTACACAGAAATCTCCCTATTTAAATTTGATTATTCGTGAATAGCGGAACAACGAAGTAACGCATTTTCAGTGGGTCTTCAAGACAATTTAAATGAGTAAGTGATGGGTAACTAGATTGTCCTGACCCAGCCCTTTTCAGTTAAACTTTAAATGAGTGAACTGATATTGCAGAAAATAGGGAGAAAAAAAATTGGAAACAAAATTCCAACAACATCCAATATTTCTCACAACTCACAAAAACTGAGGCAGCCTTATACGACAAGGAAACAGTGGTTCTCCATTTTAAAAAGACGAAAAGGAGAACCTGAAAAGATCCTTGAGTTGTTGATCAAATGTAATGCAGGTCTGACCAGGGGAAAACTTCGAATTGCGTCGACCCAAGCCACCCCTGAGGGCTTGGTTATAAAGGTTGATGTGGAACAAGATGTGCAACAGAAACTGAGAGGTTAGGTTTCCAACCTCACTGCGGTCATTCAACAATTTTAACGAAGCCGCTGTACTCGACAGCAGCATTCCCAGACGATGCGAAATAAGAAGTTTGAGAATTCCTCCAGGAAGACACATATTTTGATTTTTTTTTTTTTTTTTTTTTTTTTAAAGGTGTGTAGCCTACAAGTTTTTTCGGTTATCAAATGATGGCAGAGACTTGCACTTTAAAAGCTTGGTAATTTAATTCACACCACTGTCAAGATGCGTCCTACAATCTTTTTACCTTAAATTACCTTAAATCGCACTTCCAGCGAGATAAGGTGGTGTTAGCCTCCTGTAGAGTCTCTCGCTGGTTGGCGGCTTGATTGTCAGATCGTTGTTGTAACATCGGCTCACTAGCACTCCAGTGTAGCCGGCATTGATTGGTTGATAAATCTTGTTGTCACATCGGCTCACTGGAATCCCAGTGCAGCCGACATTCAGCATTTCGCCAGTCCTCGTCCACGCCTTTCTTGAAGCCATCCAGGGTAGCAGCGTTGATAGTTTTTTCGGAAAGGCTGTTCCAGAGTGGAACACTCCGTACAGAGAAAAAACTGTGCCGCTCGCGTCGTTTACAGCTGGTCAGTTGGAGCTTCTTGGAATGGCCTCTCGTCGACTTTGATTGGGAGCTCTCGAATACCCCAGGAATAATGTCGGAGTCTAACAGCTTTTTTACCATCAGGACGTCGCCGCGTTTACGTCGATACGAGAGGCTGGGAAGCTTCAGTACCCTCAACCGTTCGTGGTATTCTAGGGCTTTTAATTGTGGTGACATCTTAGTGGCTCTTCTTTGCACTCCCTCTAGGGCTTTGGCATCCATTTTGTGGTGGGGTGATGCAACAATCATGCCGTACTCAAGGTGGGGTCTCACAAGCGCAGTATAAAGCTTCTTAATGATCACAGGCTTCCTAGAGGTGATGGTCCTTTTGACAAGTCCAAGTGCTCCAAGTGCTCTGCAAGAGTTCTGCACGACAATATATGATTATGATGGTTCAAGACCCGTGGCCACACTGCAGCAAAACTGGAGGACCATTAAGAAGAGCTGATCTGCATGTGGCAGAATGCAAAGGTAACATTTCCATATCTTATATGTTTAGTAGAAAAAATTCAAATGCATATATGCTAAAACAATTCTGTTCAAGGGATGTTGTAGCAATTAGTTTCCTGTCCCAGTTCAACTGGGGAAAAGGAAATGGTTTTCGCTTATATGGTTTACATGGTACATGAGGAGGACCCACCACCACATGAGCTAAAACAAATCTTTAATTACTGTAAGTTTAAAAGCTACCTCTCCCAGTTGGATGCGATGCGAACACACCACCGTCTATGGGGTAGCACAAACACAAATCAAAGAGGATAGAACTTATTAAATATTTGATGACTGAAGATTTGAGGTGGAGTAAAAAGGTGAGAAGCCTACTTTCGTAGTGGCTAACAGAAAGGAGGTACTCGACCTAACAATTTGTAATGATGCCATGGGCAGATTCTGTTATGGGGTGTCAAGGAAGTGGCATTCTTTCTCTTGTCATTTTTGTCTTTCTGTCTTAAACTTTTTAGTCGCGATTCTATGTTGCTTGCTTGAAGCTAAATCGGAAACGAAGGAGAAATTTATAGTATTCAGAGTAAGAAACTTTTAACGAGGCTTTTCAAGATGTTAGGTTACAAATGATGCAAAAAGGAAAAGAGAGTGAGGGACAGCAACAAAGCTGCAGAAGCAGATCATTGTTTTGTTCGATTTAGCGTCGGAATAACTCGTAAAAAGACTTATACCGTCAAGGATATGCTAATGACTGATTGGAGATCGTATCTGAAGCAGCTGAGGGTTGAGCTCAGTGGCTCTAACAAGAGGGGCCACGAGATCTCAGATAAGAAAGAATTGGATAAATATGCCGAGTGGTTGACAAACGTTTTGAAGTAGCCTACTTCTTCAATGCCTCGATGCCAAGTGAATCGAAATATGCTATTCCTAAGGATTGGTGGGATTCTGATCTCCAAGATGGGAGGAAGTGATTACGTGGATTACTTAGGAAAGCGAAATTTACTGAGTAAGACTGGACAGGTTACCAAAAAGCTTTTAAGATATTCAAAAAAAGCTCCAAGACAAAAGAAGAAGCAGTCATGGAGAAATTTCTGTGATTCAACATAGTGACTCTGGAACTGCTAACATCCTGAAGATAACGAAGAATGACAAAATTGTGAGCCTTGGATGTATCGAGAAAGGAGACGGTACTTTCACAAATAGCCCCGAAGAAACACTTTTTTATCCGAATTCTCTGTTCCGAATTCTCTGTTCCGAATTCTCGCTTCTGAATTCTCGATTCTCGTACCAATTACATTTTTTCTCGACAGTTTTCGAATTTTTCACAACAAAAACAAAAGGGCTCGACTGATGATGGAGATACAAAACCTAACAGCACCCAGTCTAGTACACTAGCCCCATTTCAGGCACAGTGCTCAAACGTCTAGCACCATGCCTGGGTGCTAGACGTTCAAGCACTGTACCTTGGATTTCATGTATGGTGCATGTATTTCAGTATACAGTGCATACATAAAAACACAGTTTCTGTCATCACAACTGAGCACCAGCTCGGACAGGGCTGAAATTACTACTATGAATTAGAGAAATCAAAGACAATCCTTTATATATTTTTCACAACAAAAACAAAAGGGCTATAATGATGATGGAGATGAAAAACCTAACAGAGCCCTATCTATTTTCCATGTATTTTCCCTATCTATTCCCCAAGAGCCAATATTCTGGTTGGCTGCTAGGTAGAAAAGGCAGAGGCAGGGCTGAGGCACAGGACACTTTGCATGCAAAACCCTTGACTGTGTAGAAAAGGAAATGCGGTTTTTCACATCTGTCATCAGCTGAGCTCTTTTGTTTTTGTTGTGAAAAACATACAAAGGATTGTCTTTGATTTCTCTAATTCATGGTAGTAATTTCAGCCCTGTCCGAGCTGGTGCTCAGTTGTTATGACAGAAACTGTGTTTTTGATGCATGCACTGGATACTGAAATCCATGCACCATGCATGAAATCCAAGGTACAGTGCTTGAACGTCTAGCACCCAGGCATGGTGCTAGACGTTTGAGCACCGTGCCTGAAAAGGGGCTAGTGTACTAGACTGACAGCACCCTATCTATTTTCCATGTAGAGTGCCCCAAGAGCCAATATTCTGGTTGGTTGCTAGGTAGAAAAAGCTGAGGCACAGGACACTTTGCATGCAAAACCCTTGACCATGTAGAAAAGGAAATAAGGTTTTCACGTCTGTCGTCAGCCGAGTAATGTTGTTTTTGTTATGAAAAATTTGATAAGGATTGTCTTTGATTTCTCTAATTCATGGTAGTAATTTCAGCCCTGTCCGAGCCAGTGCTCAGTTGTAATGACAGAAAATGTGTTTTTCATGCTTGCACTGTATACTGAAATCCATGCACCATGCCTGAAATAGCACCTAACCATGGTGCTGGACATTTGAGCACCATGCCTGAAAAGGGGATAGTATACTAGACTGGTGTACTGTATACTGCACTATCCTGCTCTGATTTCTGTAATAGCCAGTGTTTCCACTTCTGTTTTTGAAAAATCCCAAATTCAGGTAGAAAAATCCCTTAAAATCCCTTTTTCTTCAAAGAATAATCCCTTGATAAATCCCTCTCCTGCGTCTGCAATATCCGATAATTACGACCGCCTGTGTTTGTGTCAGGAGGGGGGGGGGGGGCGAACTGCAAATATGTGTCTGTATAGTTCCCATTAAGGCTACCGGCTATAAACACTTAACTTCTACGACTTAAAATTCTACAAATTTCAAGAAATATAAAACCAAAATCAAGCATGCCCTCATTTCAGCATTCGCTGGTTAAAACCCAGCTTGAGTTAGCTTTTGACGACTGCACGCAAGAGAATTTAAAACTGAGCGCCGCAGGCGAAAATTTTCAAATCCGCCTTTTTTTCTGAAAAATTTCACAGGGTAAAATTCGTGATTTGTCATTCTGG
Source organism: Branchinecta lynchi (assembly GCA_023053575.1). NCBI lineage: Eukaryota > Metazoa > Arthropoda > Branchiopoda > Anostraca > Branchinectidae > Branchinecta > Branchinecta lynchi. The sequence goes on from JAKZAP010000015.1 coordinate 9,848,177, forward strand.
CAAGATCCAAACATAGAACTGTCATTTTAACAATCTCTGAACATACAATTGTCTCGTAACGTAGCCTACGACAAGAACATCTCTTCGTGTAACTAAATTACTAGAACCAGGTGGTTTACGGGCGAAATTCACTGTTCGTAACTTATGTAACTCGGGCAAGCTCAAAATATCGAGAGTAAGAAAAAAACAGAAGAAAACTTCGACATGTTTGCCAAATATCTAGGCGAAAACAAAAATAGTAGAACGAGGAGACAAGCGAACAAAACATCCTACATAAGTGCCCATACAGTTATTGTGAAGTTTACGGATTTTTAACTTGAGACTAAAAAATTTAAAAAATCTCCATTCTTATATTAAAAATCCCGAAATCTCTCAATTATCCCTGAAAAATCCCTTATCCCTCCTTAGAAAAAAAATCCCGAGGAAGGCCTGGAAATCCCTCAAAAAGGGATAAATCCCTCGAAGTGGAAACACTGGTAATAGCCTACGATTGTATGTACTTACAAAATATTTGACTGAACTGACGAAAAGGCAACTTTTACAGACTGGCTAACTATTCCAAGCTGACTATGTTTGTTTAATAGGGAGGGATGACCAGACGCACTTTCTAGATTTTCAGATCCTTCTTGCTGCTGTGCTATGCTGCCTGTGTTCAAAAAAACTTGTCCAGCTCGGCGATTTCATTCTATCTCGCAGACGGCAGTCCGTGATAGCCGAATACGCTAGATGGCCAACAGATCGACAAATCGTCCCGCATCTTGCTGAGGTTGGTTGATGCTATGGATTTTGCAGACGAAAGGTTTAAGTAGAGGCACTGTCTAGGGAACCGGGAGTCGTACTTTATGTCCTACGGGCTACGGAACCGGTAGTTCTCACGGAAACCAAACCATATGAGCTGCGATTCCGGGATCTGACGTCATTAACTAACGGAAACTTGTATGTGCTGGCTCCCGTTCCGGTAGTAATTGGAAATAGCTCACGTAAACTTCATCGCACCAGCTTCTCGTCCGGTAGCCTCACGGAATTGTGTACTCAGAAGCTAGGGAGCCGGTAGTTGATGCCGGAAACTGTATAATTGGAGCTTCTGTTCCGGTAGTGTCTACGTGGAATATAGAACTCACGGAATAGTTTGGATGAGAGCTAGGATGCCGGGATTTTCACTGACTTAGAGAAAATAACATGGGAAAAAATTCACTACCGGAACCCATAAATTGAGAGCTAAGGTACCGGTAAGCAGCTACTATTTGCTTGAAAATGACCAGCTCACGGACACAGATGGCTATGGGCTAGGGTTCCGGTAGTGACGAAAATAAAAAAAAATTGAACTCACGTACCCATGTCAGTGCAAACTAGGAAACCGAAGCAAATATTTTTAACTAGCGGAACCCAAACTTCTGCAGGCTGGGGTTCCGGTAGGGCAAAAAAATAAGATTTCGAACTGGATTCAGTGAGCTGTACCTTACTCAAAGTCCATATTGACACGCGTCCGTGAGTCTGTAATTTTAATATTTGGCACTACCGGAACCCCAGCCCGCAGGAGCTGGGTCCGTGAGTAAAAAATATTCACTTCCGGTTTCCTAGTCTACACTGACATGGGTCCGTGAGTTCAATTTTTTTTTATTTTCGTCACTACCGGAACCCTAGCCCATAGTATGTGTCCGTGAGCTGGTCATTTTCAAGCAAATAGTAGTTGCCACCGGTACCTTAGCTCTCAATATACGGGTTCCGGTAGTGAATTTTTTCCCATGTTATTTTCTCTAAATCGGTGAGAATCCCGGCATCCTAGCTCTCATCCAAACTATTCGATGAGTTTTATATTCCACGTAGACACTCCTGGAACAGAAGCTCCTATTATACAGTTTCCGGTATCAACTACCGGCTCCCTAGCTTCTGAGTACACAATTCCGTGAGGCTACCGGACGAGAAGCTGGTGCGACGAAGTTTCCGTGAGCTATTTCTAATTACTACCGGAACAGAAGCCAGCAGATACAAGTTTCCGTTAGTTATTGACGTCAGATCCCGGAATCGCAGCTCATATGGTTTGGTTTCCGTGAGAACTACCGGTTCCGTAGCTCGTAGGACATAAAGTACGACTCCCGGTTCCCTAGACAGTGCCTTAAGTAGAGTTCACAATTATTGTTCCTATCGTCCGGTAACGATTTCCCCACATTTCCGCCATATGAATCACAGTTCAACTGTTAGCAGGCTGGGTGTTAAACGAGGGTGATAAGACTCAAGGTGGGCCGTCAGGGGTTACGATCGCTCTGATAACTAGCAGCCTCGACATATAGATTTTTATCTCAAACTGAATTGACCTTACTAAAGTTCAGCGCTCCAAGTGGACTAGTTTCTCTTAGTCCCCCGTTGTCTCATAACCAACACTTCTGTAGACATAAGCTGCGTTCGTTGTACTCCGGGCTGTCTCTGATGTTTAGTCACCAGTGTCCGGTTCTTCCTTTAAAACGCGTTCTTTTGGTTCACCTGTGAGTTGATGAAAACCCGCTAACTCCTCGCTGCAGCAGGGCTCACGAGCAGGTTCTGGTTAGTCCGCACCGGTGAGATAAAACCGGACACTGGTTAGTTCAAAAACGGGTTATAAGACTGGTGAGAAGTCACCGGTGGATGCAAAAACGGCTTCTAAGAAAAACCGGAGACCACCGGTGAGAACTCCCGTGACAAAGAACGCAGCTGTAGTAACGAGTCGTATTTATAGAGTCGTGGGTCACTTTCACTTTCTGCAGCAGAGACATATGCAAAACCTCCATTCCCTGGGACACAGATGATAGGTTTTCCACTCACTAACCTGTGGATCTATTTTTCCATGTCTGATCCAAGTCCTGACGGTGAGGCATAGGGATATACTCTATATGACCAGGTCAGAAACACGCCAGTGATCCTCAGGAAGAAGTTGTAAGCGTGTCCGTAAGACTAAGGTAAGACTCAAACTCAACGACTCAAATCCCGTGTCAATCAATCACCGCGATCTTTGGGCGCAGCTTTGGCACCACTTCTGCCTTTCTTCCGCTAGCTACCCGGAGAGACCGGAGATTTTGCATCAGCAAGGAGAGATAGTCATCAAGAGTATTAACAGAAAATAGTCCTATACTCTATATGACTAAGTCCAAACCTCGCCAGTGATCCTTAGGAAGAACGAGAAAACGTCTCACTGACGACTCGAACTCAATCCTGTGCCAAACAACCGCAGCAGTGATACCCGAGGTGATACCGCTATTGGCTCTTCCACTAGGTACCCGGCGATTTTGCATCGACAAGGAGAGTTAATCATCAAGAGTATCCCGATGAAAAATTTGTAGCCTGCGTAGTAGTACAAAAAAGTTGCATGTAATACTATTTAATAGCAAAGAATACTATCATTTAATGTGCCTCAGACTGGTCCAATCTTAAGTAGTAGTATCCAATAGCATCCTGTCTTGCCATAGTAGCATCCAGTCTTGCCATAGTAGCATCCAGTCTTGCTAATAGTAGCATCCAGTCTCGCTAATAGTAGCATATAGTAGTATGCAGTAACACGGTAGCCTTGAAGTAGAACCATGTAGTAGTATTAGTTAGTACTGCATGCTACTTTTTCGTACTACTTCATATTACTATTTAGAGATAAACTAGACCTACGTTGCCCGGGCAACGTGAAGTGTTGCGGCAACCTTTGTCCGGCTTCGCCGGCTAAAGTGTTGCGAGAGCAACACTTTGGTTTTGTTTCTTCGCTGTCGGTTAAATGCTGAAATTGTCAACTTATCGAAGCTTTTAAAACGGTACGTTCTAAAAAGAATAATAACATAATCAAAAGCTGTTCTTTAGCGTTGTAAAACCAACAACAAAACAATATCGAAAGAAGGCTATCCGTAACGTTTCAGGATTAAAATACCACAGATGACACTATTAGTTATTACAAAGCTACCTTATTGTTTTACATTACCGTATCGTTTGTACCCGTTGCGTAAACAGTTAATCCTAGGTTATAGCGATAGACCATCGATACAAACTTTCTTACTGTCATATTTACAGAAATCGAATACAATGTGCACCAATTTTCAAAAATTTCTAGCCCCTCGTGAACCGATCTTACTTACAAGTCCGTCTCCCGTGATTGACATCAAATTCACCGGAAACAAATAATGGATACACCAGCTATCAAAAGTTGCAAACCCCTCATCGCTGAAGATGATTATAGCATAAAAGCCGATTATTACTTACAAGTCCCATGCATGTCTTACAATTGGGAACAAAATTGTTCTTACCATCGAATACACCTGAGACAAATAACAGGTATACCAACTAGCAAAAGCTGCAAACTCCTCGTTGCCGAAGATGATTATGAGCTATATAACAGTCGACTGTTGCTTGCAATCGACTGTTGCTTACAAGTCCCTTACATGTCTCACAACTGGTATCGCCTATTTTTGGTTTCAGTGTGTACCTTACTCCTGAAGTTGTGAACCCCTTGAAACTTTCAAACTGGTTTATCTCATGAAGGATTTTTGTTAAAAAAAATGGATGGCATATATTTTGATCAGCTCTTCAAGGGCTATCGATTGCCCTAACCACAACAAAAGCATATCGGAAAAAGGGACTAAATTGACTTTGCAGTCAGTTGAACTTTATCCTCTCCAATCGTAGACATCGTGACGGATGAAAACTTGGAATAATATCCTATATAATCTAGTTGGTATTATAAAGCTATCCGTAACTTTTTAGGATTAAAATACCATAGATGACACTATTAATTATTACGAAACTACCTTGTTTTACATTACAGTATCGTTTGTACCCGTTGCGTTAACAGTAAATCCTAGGTTACAGCGATAGACCAACGATACAAACTTTCTTACCGTCAGATTTATATAAATCGAATACAATGTGCAACAATTTGCACAAATTTCTAGCCCCTCGTGCACCGATTCTACTGACAAGTTCCTTTCCCGTGATAGACATCAAGTTCACCGGATAAAAATAATAGGTACACCGACTAGCAAAAGTTGCAAACCCCTCATCGCTGGAGATTTGTGAAGCATAACAGCCGATTATTACTTACAAGTCCCTTGCATGTTTTACATTTGGGAACCAAATTGTTCATCAAATGACAGGTACGCCAACTAGCGAGAGCTGCAAACCCCAAAGTGCCGAAGATGATTATGAGCTAACAGTCGCCTGTCGCGTACAAGTCCCCTAAATGTCTCACAACTGGTATCGCCTATTTTTGGTTTCAGTGTGTACCTTACTACTGAAGTTGTCAACCCCTTGAAACTTTCAAACTGGTGTATCTCATAAAGGAATTTTTTTTTACCAAAAAATGGATGTCATATACTTTGATCAGCTCATCAGCGGCTATCGATTGCCGTCGAAGTTGAACTTTATCCTTTTCAATCGTAGATATTGTGACGGATGAAAACTTGGAACAATATCTTATATAATCTAGTTGATATTACAAAGCTATCCGTAACTTCTTTTTAGGATTAAAATACCATAGATGACACTATTAATTATTACAAAATTACCTTATTGTTTTACATTACCGTATCGCTTGTACCCGTTGCGTAAACAGTTAATCCTAGGTTATAGCGATAGACCATCGATACAAACTTTCTTACTGTCATATTTACAGAAATCGAATACAATGTGCACCAATTTTCAAAAATTTCTAGCCCCTCGTGAACCGATTCCTACTTACAAGTCCCTCTCCCGTGATATACATTAAGTTAACCGGAAACAAATAATGGGTACACCAGCTAGCAAAAGCTGCAAACCCATCATCGCAGAAGATGATTGTAGCATAACAGCCGATTATTACTTACAAGTCCCTTGCATATCTTACCATTGGGAACCAAATTGTTCTTACCATCGAATACACCGGAAACAAATAACAGGTATACCAACTAGCAAAAGCTGCAAACCCCTCATTACCGAAGATGATTATGGGCTAACAGTCGACTGTTGCTTAAAAGTCCCCTATATGTATCATAACTGGTATCGCCTATTTTTGGTTTCAATGTACCTTACTATGAAGTTGTCAACCCCTTTGAAATTTTCAAACTGGTGTATTTCATGAAGGAATTTTTGTACCAAAAAATAGATGACATATACTTTGATCAGCTTATCAATGGCTATCGATTGCCGTCGAAAAAAAAATTCTACCTGTCTTAGTTCAAAAGTTGACTTTTTTGCCGTAGGCCAACTTTCTAACGTCACGACTTAGAAAGGAGCAAAGGATAAGCTCTAGTTTCTTTAGCAATGAGAGAACTTTTAAAGTTTAAGAGGCACATCTGATACCATTACTCTACCACAAACCAAAGTGCAAAAAAAAATAATTATAAACTCAGCTGAAATCGTCGCAGACATGGACAGAAACAATAGATGGCAGCACTTTCGGACCCGTGGGAAAAAGCCACTTTTTTGTCTCTGTAGATTTTTCTATTTATCACTCAAAGAAGATATGTTGGCTGTGGGGCCGGGTAACTGCCGCATATATTTAACACTTATAGATTTTAGTCCATCTTTAATTTGAAACTGGTGCCTGCCTGCTAGAACGGAGCTTTCCACTCGAAAGCAGAAACATCTTTTGATGAAACGAAAGGTTCTCTACACAACTTCAGATAGTCCTCTCTGACATAGGCTATACAACTCCACTTCACTTCGCAAACCGTAGGCTCTGGCTCGAGGACAAGCAAAAACCATCCTTATTGGCCCCAGGCAAGAGTTCTACGGAGCTTTCCAAAATGTAATGTCATATTCATCAATCCGGCCTAAGGTCCACACTTTCCGTAAAAACCGCACAGGTTAGACCCTTCTCAGTTACCAGGAGTAAAATGAAATCGGAGTCATAGGAAAAAAAACAAAAAACAAACAAAAACAAGAGCTACGAGCTCATATGGCACTTGTACGAGTAGGCTGTACAAGAAAGTAGATGAGAACCTCACAAAATACACCCGCCATCCAAAAATGCGGTTCGGAAATAGAAATAGGATATTTAGTTTCACTCAATTCTGAGCAGTTCCGGCATCGTCTCGATTGTCTGCAGCAAATGCACATGACTGTTCAAACTTTCATCCCAATAAATCCATTTGTTTGATCCCTAGACGTGCTACACGATTTCCGGTACTCACTCTATCTCCACCTACCGTGGCCGAATAAGTTCCATCCCGATCGCTGCACTCTAAGCGTTTGTCAAGATTTCTGGTTCCCTCCACCAGCTCCCCCCCCCCCCCAGTGACATCGGATCCGGTCCGGATTTAAAGTGGGACGTCTGAGACACGAGGTCATGCTAAATATCAACTTTCATCAAGATCCGACCAACCGTTCGCAAGTTAAAAATACCTCAATTTTGGCTTCCCCGTCCCTCCACCCCCACCCCCCCCCAGATGGTCAGATAGGGGAAGTGACTATTTCCTATTTAATCTGGTCGGGTCCTTGGCATGCTTGTCAATTTTCATTGTCCTAGCACATCAGGAAGCATCGAACTCGCGGGATCACTAGAAATTAGGACTCCCCCCCCCCAACTCCCCCAAAGTGAGCGGATCCGTTCCGGTTATGTCAGTCAGGTATCTAGGACTTGTGCTTGTTCTTTCTACCAAGTTTCATCCGGATCTCTCCACTCTGAGCGTTTTTCAAGATTTCCGGTTTCCCCTTCCAACTCCCCCCAATGTCACCGGCGTCTGAGACATGAGGTCCTTCCATATATCAAGTTTCGTTCGAGGGGTTGCTCTCTCTCCGCCACCGGTGTACACCTCGACACGGCACCGACACGGCACCGGCACGGCACCGGCACGGCACCGGCACGGCACCGGCACGGCACCGGCACGGCACCGGCACGGCAAAGGCACGGCAATGGCGCAACACCGCGGCACCAGCTCGGCACCGGCTCGGCACCGCACGGCACCGGCACGGCACCGCACGGCACCGGCACGGCACCGGCGCGCCTCTAGCACGATACGCCGGCCACGGACAAATTTTCTGCAGAATACTCTTCGCCATCTGGTATCTGGTATCTGGCGCCCAATAACGAAGGTACTTGAATGAAAGAATTATTGAAAACATGCAACCGAAGAAGAAGCTGAACTAGATATGAGGAGATGCTGTTGACCAAATGCGCAAAGTGGTCAACCATGGTTTGGTACTGGTGCTTGGCGATACTTGGATTTTTCGATATATCGATATTTTCACTTTCGATATTAGATAATCGATATATCGATATTTCCGCTTTCGATATTCAACAATCGATATATCGATATTTTCACTTTCGATATTCGATAATCGATATATCGATATTGATATTTGCTTACCATGCTTCGTTTCGCCAAAAGCTAAGAACCAAATTTTCATTAAATAGCATCTTGGATCATTTCAAACTCAGAATAAATGAGAAATGAATTAGGGAAAACATATTGTCCAATTTCGGATATATAAGTGTAGGTTAGTTCGGATTATTTACAATGATTACGATGAACAAATATCGTTTTCGATAGCGATATTTACGTTTCGATATCGATATTTGGTGCGATATATCGATCGATCGATATCCGATATATCGCATACTGGATCATCTCGAACTCCGGATAAAAAAGAAAGGAATTGCGGAATACACATTGCTCCAATTTCGTATATATAAGTGTGGGTTATGTTGGATTAATTGCAATCTTTACGAATGAACAAATATCGTTATCGATATCGATATTTACTTTCGATATCGATATTTTGTCCGATACATGGATATATCGTTATCGGTATCGAATATCGCCCAAAACTTGAGTCAGCTTCAGTATATTTTGCTTCTGGTGAAGGCAATTCAGTGGCGACCAATCTTTTTTTTATATTTGTAGAGTGTGCTAAGAATGATACTTGGCAGGCATATTTAACTTGGAAAACGTCAATTTCCCCATCAGACACTCTGGGAGTGCAATAGAGGTATGCTTATTTGAACGTTCGTGCTTCGAACTTTGCCATTTTCATGCACTTGCTGTGGCTAAATATATGTACCAGTTAGCCTAAGTAGGTAGTCAAGGAAGGAAAAGATTGGTTCATAAATTCTTTTATAGAGCCAACCACATTCCTTAAAGTACTCATCATAACCACAAAGTACAGAAAATACTTTGGAGCAAAACATATATTTTCATGATCCCCATGAGCCCATGATTATTTGTGAAACAAGGGTTTTGCTTCAAAATGAATTTCCAGCTCCCTTAAAGGACCCCTCGCACTAATCACTCTTCAACTAACAGTATTTTAAAGTATTTGAATACTTTAACTATGCTGTGCTTTCAATAAATAACTAACTGTTTTGGCTGTTTTAAGCCTTTTCCGAGACCCGTTGACTTCTAGCGAAACAGGGAAACAATTTGCATAACCGATTTTCCTGATGGAAAAAATTCTCGCAGACAACCGTCGCGCAACCGTCTCGAACCGTCGACAGCGTGATACACATCGAAGGTAGCAAAACACGGCAAGTGAGAAAATCAGCGAGGTTTTGTTAGAGGGGTTAGAATGTACCGCACGAAACGTGGGTCTCCGGGTTTAGAAATATATGTAATGATTACGGAAGTAGGTTGCATTAGTATTATAGGTTGCATTAGTTTGAGCAAAATATACAACTACGTGATCCCCATGAGCCCATAGTCACTTTTGCCTAAAGGGTTTTGCTTTCACATGAATTTCTAGTGCCCTTAAAGTGCAAAAATAAAATACTTCTCACCACATCATTCTCTTGATTTCCAAGGGCCCACAATCATTCTTATTTCAAGGGTATGGCTTATAATTAAACACAAGAAACCCAAGAATTTACAAATTCCTAAATTTCATCCTCTGACCCAGCCTTGCAAGTACCATATGAGCTGCTAGCTCTTGTATTCAACACACATTGCCGACTTCATTCTCGGCCAATATCGGATGAAATTTGTTTACATGTACATCAGAAATCGTGCTTTATCACAATACTGTAATTTGAAGTAAAAAAAAACGCGGCACCGGCACGGCACCGGCTCGGCACCGGCACGGCACCGGCACGGCACCGGCACGGCACCGCGGCCCCGGCACGGCACCGCGGCGGCGGCACGGCACCGGCACGGCACCGACAAGGCACCGGCTCGGCACCGCGGCACGCGCCACTTGGTGTACATCGTTTTTGGGAGTGAGCAACCCCTCGGTTTCGTTAAGATCCGACGACCCGTTCGTAAGCTGAAAATATTTAATTTTTCCAAATTTTTCCGGATTCCCCGTCCCTCCACTCCCCTCAAGACCCACCCCCAAGATTCATCGGATCCGGTCCGGACTCGAAATGAAACATCTGAGACACGAGATCTTTCCAGATATCAAGTTTCATTAAGATCCGATCACCCGTTCGAAAGTGATGAATGTCCCTATTTTCCGGATTCCGCCCCCTCCCCCACGATGGTCGGATCGGGCAAGTGACTATTTCCAACTTAGTCTGGTCGGGTCCCTGATATGCCTGCGAAGTTTCATCGTCCTAGCTTGCGTGGAAGTGCCCAAACTATTATTTATGTTTCTTGACTATGTCCAGGTTAATCAGGTCGTCAATCTTTTAACAATATATACTCCCGCATACGCTCCCTAATACATCCAATATTCCTGACAAGTTCCATTATCCTAACAATGTAATTTGTTTAGATTATCCACTTTGTGTGTGCTCCCGCATTCGCTATCTCATACATGTACTCATGGCTCAGTTGGTAGAGCGTTGGACTTGTAACTCAGAGGTTCCTGGTTCGCTCCCGCGCTCGGGCAGCCCTTTTTTTGCTACTTTTCGCTCCACTTTTGCTTTATAGTTTCCGGACTCCCGGATCCGGGGAAAGTCGGATTGAAGAAATGATTAATTTTAAGTTGAGCTGGTCCGGTCCCTGATATGCCTGCCAAGTTTCATCGTCCTAGCTTATCTGGAAGTGCCCGAACTAGCAAAACCGGGACCGACAGACCGACAGACCGACAGACCGACTGACGGACAGAAATAACAATCGCTATATGGCACTTGAGTAAGCTCAAGTGCCATAAAAACGAGGACAAAACCAAAGTGTTGCTCTCGCAACACAATTCTCATCGGGATTGGAAACGCTGAACGAAGTGTTTCTTGAACTGAAGAAGCTGAGACCGTCGAGTTCTTCTTACCCAGGGGAGTTGCCAATCCGACTACTTCGCGAATACTCTCACTTTACTACTAAACCTCTAAGCGATATAGTTAACAAATGTTTCGCCCTCTCGAAATTCCCCAATCCTTGGATCCTACGTTCCTACGTTACCTACCCAATCCTACGTTCGAGTTATACCCAAAACCAAAGCGCCAACATCATGCGATCAGCTACGTCCCATTTCGATCACGCCTGCGATGGCAAAAGTGGCTCAAACAAAATCAAAAATTGACGCTCACCAGAGCCTCGTTTTTGTTGCATGCTGCAGGTCCACTTCTCGGCCGATTCTTTCTACATCCGTTTTTGCACTGCAGCGCTTCCGAGGAAGACGGCAGCGCTTCTCGAGAATCACGGACTTGCTCCTCGACCAAGTCCGTGCTTCCCTGCAAGATGCTGCACCGCTGCCGCTTCAACCAAGAAGAAAGTGAATACGAAAACGCGTATTCTGCAAAGCAAAGAAGAGCTGCCGCAGCGATTCGGCAGCGCTATTGCAACAAAAACGAGGCTCAGTAAGGAGGCCTGAAGGGTTGCAATGCCACAGTTTATCTAGTCCGGCTGTTTGACATTATCGTGAGATGGCGCGATATGGGAAGTACTTTCGTGTGATTTGTCCCTTGTTGATTTTCGTAAGGCCTTTAACCACCTGTGCGCCGGAAAAAAAGCGAAAGCTAATGGGAGCCCAAAAGCAACTACTCACGCGTGTCATGGACTTTCTGAATGACCGAATGCAGTGCGTTTTCCCCCTTTTCGATGGTGATGTGTGCTCTGAGTGGACTAAGCTCACTTGCGGTGCCCCAGGCACGAAGCTCGCAGGCTTTATTTTCATATGCCTGACCAACTTTCTGCTTTCATCATTTGAAGAGCGATTTAAGTTTGTTGATGACCTGTCATTTATTTTAAAATACCTTGTCGTGAATGGAGTCGCTGAGCCACAATTCGCGGACGACCTATTTCAGTCTTTTTTTGATCAGGCAAAAGTGACAGAATCCTTCGTTCTAAAAAGACTTATGGCTCAAACCAAATCAAAAATTGACGCTCACCAGAGCCTCATTTTTGTTGCATGCTGCCGGTCCACTTCTCGGCCGATTCTTTCTACATCCGTTTTTGCACTGCAGCGCTTCCGAGGAAGACGGCAGCGCTTCTCGAGAATCACGGACTTGCTCCCCGACCAAGTCCGTGCTTCCCTGCAAGATGCTGCACCGCTGCCGCTTCAACCAAGAAGAAAGTGAATACGAAAACGCGTATTCTGCAAAGCAAAGAAGAGCTGCCGCAGCGATGCGGCAGCGCTATTGCAACAAAAACGAGGCTCAGTAAGGAGGCCTGAAGGGTTGCAATGCAACAGTTTATCTAGTCCGGCTGTTTGACATTATCGTGAGATGGCGCGATATGGGAAGTACTTTCGTGTGATTTGTCCCTTGTTGATTTTCGTAAGGCCTTTAACCACCTGTGCGCCGGAAAAAAAGCGAAAGCTAATGGGAGCCCAAAAGCGACTACTCACGCGTGTCATGGACTTTCTGAATGACCGAATGCAGTGCGTTTTCCCCCTTTTCGATGGTGATGTGTGCTCTGAGTGGACTAAGCTCACTTGCGGTGCCCCAGGCACGAAGCTCGCAGGCTTTATTTTCATATGCCTGACCAACTTTCTGCTTTCATCATTTGAAGAGCGATTTAAGTTTGTTGATGACCTGTCATTTATTTTAAAATACCTTGTCGTGAATGGAGTCGCTGAGCCACAATTCGCGGACGACCTATTTCAGTCTTTTTTTGATCAGTGCACTGAGTACGATCATATCTAAATGTAAAAATGTCCCAGGTCCTACGGTTCAACCCGCTAAAACGAGACTTCATATGTCCCGATGTACCTTTCCCTGTATTATCATCAGCAAAAATTCTAGGGATCACCCTGTCTAGTGACTGTTCATTTATTTATCACATTCAGACTGTAATAAAATCTGGAAATGCATCACTCCAAACGCTCATACAGATGAGGCAGTTTGATTGCGACCGTGATAGTCTGAAGGCTGCGTACTTGTGTTACGGAAGACCTGTAATTGAGTACGCATGCCCCTTATCGGGCCCTTTCGCCCAAATACAGCATACGTGTCTGACGAAACTGAGCGTGTACAGAAGAGAGCAGTCTCAGTTATACTAGGTCAGCAAGTAACTTCCGGTTCATATGAATCTCTTCTAACAGAATTATCCCTCCCCCTAATGCACGAACGTCGTAACATACTAATTCTTGAGTTTGGGTGTAAAATCCTTGCATCTGTCCAACCCCGAACTATCCTCCCACCTGATGCACCAATAAACAATCGTATGCGTTCGCATCTGAAACTAAAAACGGTAAAAACCAAAACAAGGAGACACAGTAACACATTTGTGCCATTTTTCGTTAACATGTTGAATAAAATGTCAGTGTAACTTTAAATATTTGTAGTACCGTATTTAGTATTTATGTAACTCGTGAGTGTTTAAAAGAATGAAATTTTTGTAAAGACAACCAAATTAGCTAGCTAGCAAGTTTCTGTTACCTTACTTACTTACTTAATATGACCAATTGCTACAGCATGAGCTAGCAGCCGCGAGGGTTTTCCAGTGGATGTCCGGGAGGTAATACGTTTTTCTCCCTACCCGACGAAGAAAGGTTTTTGCGGATAGGCTGGAAGCATAGAGAAGAGTTTTTGTAGTTAAGATTTACCAGAAGAGTTGATGTTTGTTTTTTATTTGGTTTGTATTTTGTTTTGTATGCGATGGCCCTCGGGCTCTAAGCAAATATATCATATCATATCATATGGCTACGCATGAATTTCGGAAGGGCATAAACAAAATAATTTATCATTCTGAGGTATAGGACGACGGAACTGTTGGCGTTTGTTAACTTATAGACACTGCTTGAAACCTTTGCTGCGTTCTTTGTCACGGGAGTTCTCACCGGTGGTCTCCGGTTTTTTCTTATAAGCCGTTTTTGCATCCAGCGGTGACTTCTCACCAGTCTTATAACCCGTTTTTGAACTAACCAGTGTCCGGTTTTATCTCACCAGTGCGGACTAACCAGAACCTACTCGTGAGCCCTGCTGCAGCGAGGAGTTAGCCGGTTTTCATCAACTCACAGGTGAACCAATAAAACGCGTTTTAAGGGAAGAACCGGACATTGGTGACTATACACCAAAGACAGCCCGGAGTGCAACGAACGCAGCTCCTATTCTGTCTCTTTCTTGATTGTATAATTCCAGTTTAGTAGAAAAGTTTCCTCGAAAATGAGAGTAGGAAGGCTTCAAACTTTCAATGCAGAAACGAAGTCTCGCATCCTCTTCGTCGGTCCTGACAAGAAGTCAAAACACAACCATCGAAAGGTTTGCCTCTGTGGTGAAAGTTTGAAACCTTCAAGCTCTCGTTATGGACGAAATTTTCCGAGAAAACTCCGATTACGAAGTGAAGAAATACTCAGAATAAAAGTTTCAAAAAATGTACAGGCTCAGAACAGTTATCGTAGGATAGGATATCGTATCAAAGATGCAAGTCCTATACCCGACAATGCTAAATTATGCTGTTATGTAGCCTATGTCCCATTCCGTTTTTGGGATCCCAAAACGTAAGTGGAGGGATACCTATGACATCGCAAAAGTTGTCCGTCTGTCCGTCCGTCCGTCTGTAAGCACGATAACTCTCGAAGGGAGTGAGATATTCTGATGAAACTTGGTGTGAGTATTCTTTGGGTCGTCGGACCAGTCAAGTTCGTAGATGGGCTTTGTAGCCCTACATTTAGGGGTGGGGGAGGGGTTTCAAATTAAGGGGCAAACAAAATATTTTGAAACAGCTAATGTGATAGTCGATTATGGGGTAAGAAGACATGCCGAACACGATGGTGAAAACCATTTTGTCATCGAACAAGTAGTTCGCCCGGAATCCGGCCAAAACCGGAAAGTTTGTTAAAAGTAAAAGTTTTATTTTAAGTTGATTAGATGTTCGATTTAGGGGTAGGAAGACACGCTGAACACGGTGGTCAAAACCATTTTCTCGAGGGACAAGTGGTTCGCCCGGAATCCGGCCAAAACTGGAAAGTTTGTTAAAAGTAAAAGTTTTATTTTAAGTTGATTAGATGTTCGATTTAGGGGTAGGAAGACATGCTGAAGACGATGGTGAAAACCATTTTTTCGAGGGACAAGTAGTTCGCCCGGAATCCGGCCAAACCGGAAAGTTTGTTAAAAGTAAAAGTTTTATTTTAAGTTGATTAGATGTTCGATTTAGGGGTAGGAAGACACGCTGAACTCGGTGGTGAATACTATTTTCTCGACAGACAAGTAGTTTGCCCGGAATCCGGCCCAAACCGGAAAGTTTGTTAAAATTAAAAGTTTTAGTTGAAGTTGATTAGATGTTCGATTTAGGGCAAGAAAACATGCTGAACACTTATGTGAAAACAATTTTCTATCCGGATATGTAGTTCGCCCGGAATCCGGCCAAAACCGGAAAATTGGTAGAAGTTAAAGTTTTATTTCTAGTTGATTAGATAACCGATTTAGGGGTAAGAAGAGATGCTGAATCCGTGTGCGACCATCACATTTTACCCGGACATATAGTTCGACCGGAATCCGGCTGAAGTCGGAAAATTTGTTATAAGTTAAATTTTTATTTGAAGTTGATTAGATGTTCATTAGTGGGAAAGAAGATACCCTGAGTTCATTTTTGAGCTTTCTTTTTTTCGCCGGACAATTAGTTCTGGAGTTTGGTCGAAATCGGGAAATTGGTTGTAGTGGCAGGAAGTTTTTCTCAGATGATTAGCTATTTGGCCTTAATCTGTTTCTGAATTTTAATTGTAAAAATGTTCAAGGAGTCTGGCGATGACTGGATCTGGCTAAGACAAGACCCAGTTGTCTGGATCAGATATTGAATTTTTGGGATCCCATCGAAACCTTTGGTCTTGTTCGGGTAGGCTTTAATCGCTCTGACTACATGCTATTAAAAGCTTCCTGTAATCATTACCAAGGTGGGGCTGTGTGTAACCAAGCATAGCATCGATTCCAGCTGAATTCCAGAGACGCAACGAGCGTGTTCCACCCTCCTACCAATAGTAGCTATTAGTTACTATTTCCGTCCCCAGCCTCACGAAAAGTTACTACGCTGACCGTTCCAACCTTCTCGAAATAGTAACAATTTGCTTACCATGTACGGGAGCGTAGTAAGCGTGGTAAATACGCATCTCTGTAACGTGATTGGTCGGATTCGCAAGTGGCATGATATTCTGCTGGAAAATAGAAGTCGTTCCAGCCTTGACGGCTAAAAGCCAGAATTCTTAACGTCATGCGTAATAACTATGGTAAGTAGGGTGGAACACGCTCAGTGAGTAAAGCAGGTGATTGATGATACTCTTTTTCACATTATATACCAAAGCACATAACAGTAACTAGGCCTTGACAATCCTTTTAGGGGGGCCGACACAATCAAACTTTTATGTGGGAATTTCTTCACAAATAGTCTAGCATTTAAAACTGAAATGCTCCCCTGGCTATGTCATACCCGAACCCGGCTTTAAGCAAAATTACCCCAAAACAACACGCCATGTGAAGTATAGTCATTTTAAAGCACTGCACCTGCTTTGCCTTGTCAATCACTAGGCTATGTTAGTTCAAATTCCATTCAGATCCCAGCTCATCACTTCACAATGCCTTCAGTCTCTCTTTCTCACTTTAAAATATGGTCAACAATGCAAATACACCATACAGCAATGCACATGGATATGCTACTAAAGTCTGCTGTTTATCCATACCTAGGGCTGTTACAAAAAGCTTTGATGCCGACAAGGCACACCACAGTACACATACTCCAGAGAGAAGTGCCCCAAGCAAACCCTTTAAGGAGAAAATTATACTCAGCCCCGAGAGGCCCACCATTGGGAGGAGACAGTACCCAAGCACTGAGATGGTAACTCCAATGGAAGGGCCAATATTGGCCATTAAATTTAGCAGGAAGAACATTCCAAGACAACCAAACACCCCAATTCCATAAATATAGCTAAAGTGGACTTTGCCAGACAAAAGAAGACAAGCTCCAAACATAAGGCAGAATGCCAGTGGCCCTGAGAGGTCTGTATCTTGTAAAATCTGAGGGTTTGTTTCTTTCAAAGGATTCAGAACTGCTAGTGTCTTCTGAACGATGTGATCAGGGTTGATACCTAGTTCTTCTAAGAGTGGTGGCTCATCCTCGAAGTCAGAATTATAAACTGGAGGGGGTGGGCCAGGCCGTAGCATGTTTCCAGCATAAGGATCTTCTTTTCTGAAGAGTTCTGGGTTGCTCTGTTTGTTCTGGTCATACTCAAAGCTTTGAAAATCCATTCCGAAGGAGTTCTGCTCAGGTGCAGAATATCCAGACTGGTTTGGGTCCACCCATCCATAGCCATCATTCACAGGGGGTTGCCCATAATATTGATCATTGTACTGAGCCATTTGTGAATTCTGAAAAGAGAAACAGAAAATTTGGCCATCCAAAACTTTACTACGTACGTATCTGTGATATTTGTAATTTTATTGTCTTTTAGCACATTTACTATAGCCTACTAAACCACACCACACATGCGAGCAACAGATGGGGATGATTCTTTGATCTTTGAGAATATTTTACTGATCTCCTTCGTACTCTTTTGACAGAGAAACAGAACAATGTCCAGCTCCCTAAACAAATTCTTCAGATTGAGGTCTTACTTTCAAGTAGCATAAACTACAGGAGAGGTACCTAACTTAGTTTTTACACAACCTCAAACGCTGTCCTGAGTGAAAAGGTAAAATCTGATTTTACCTTTCGTGTCCAAAAATATTCAAATTTCATGCTATTTCTTCGATCTGAAGCTGCTTTAAAAAGGGATTTTCTGTTTTTTATGGTAATTGCAGCTTCGCTCAAGTGCCAGATATCGATCCCTTTTCGGTCCGTCTGTCAGGCCACTGTTCTCGAGTTAGGACGATTAAACTTGGCAGGCAGCCAGGCATATCAGGCACCTGACCAAACTAACTTAGAAATGGTCACTTCCCTGATCCGAACACCATGTGGGGAGTGGAGGGAAGGTGAATCCGGAATCTTGAGGACTTTGGAACGGGTGATCAGGTCTTTTTGAAGGACCTCCTGTCTCGGATTCCCATTTCAAGTCCGGACTGGATCTGATGTATGTGGGGAGGGGGGGGGAGGTCGGAGGGGAGAATCAGAAATCTTCTGACACGCTTAGAGTAGCCTAGAGTGATTGAGATGAAACTACGTGGGAAGAACAAGCACAAGAACTAGATACATCAGTGATAGACCGGATCGGATCTGGGCACTATGGGGGCGCTAGAGGGGGGGCGGGAGAGGATTCTTGCGATCGCGAGTTAAGGTACTTCTAGATATGCTACCACAATGAAACTTGCTTGAACATTAGAGACTTGACATTTTTTCGGGCCAAGTTAAAGGTTGGATACCCCTCCTGTTCAAATTAACATACCTCTACTGTTCTGTAGACACTAAGCATAAATAATAATGTCTTCAATTAAAACAAGAAAGTGTTAATTTCTTGATAATTGTTCTACTCATAAATTATTGCCATTTCTTTGTTTTATGAAGAAAACCAAGAAAGCACTGCCAGTGATCAGTGAGCAATGTTCTTCTACTTTACAGTAGAGGCAGGGGGGGGGGGGGGGGGGTGGCAGTGCACCCCTACATTTTCGGCATTTGTTAAAAATTTCGCCAAAGGCGAAACATTCGGTCACCAGGGGATTCACGGCGACGCCCTTTTCACAAAAATCGTTTGTCCCCGTATTTCCAAATTGGATTTTCAGTTTCAGTTTCATTGGACTATATTTAAATACACAAAAAATACACAATTTACATTCCTGCCAGGAAAGCACAAATGTAGTGCTTGGCTAGGGCAGGGAAATATCCGGTAATAATTTAAACATCAAACAGAATCAACTAACTGAACATTCTATTTAAAGAGAGAAAAAAAAAAGAGGAGAGGAAAAAAATAACCTATGGTTTCAACTTTAAATAAAAGGAGAGAGAAAATAAGAGAAAGAAGGAATGAGAAAGAAAGAAAACAAAAGAAAAGAAAACAGGGGGTGGGTCTAAAGGAGGATAACACTAAACAATTTTCCTGTAATGACCTTTCGCTGCTCGCTTGAAGGAAATGAGGTTTTTCGAATTCCGGATATCTAACGGTAGTAGATTCCAAATTGACGGCGCAAAAAATCGAATTAAAAAAGAAGCCCTTTTTGATGAGGGCGCTTCTTGGACGATGTCACAAGAGTTTCGGGTATCATAAGAATGCAAGTCTTGATTTAGTGAGAACATATTCTGGAACGAAGACGGAAGGAAGTTATTGAAATACTTGTAGCAAAAAGTTGCGATCTGGAAATCTCGAGTCTTCGATACGTCAAATATCTTGGCACATTTGAAATGAAGATTAATGTTATCAGTGTGTTGAACCGGTGATATAATTTGAATTGCCTTATTTTGACTTAATGTTTTATTGGTTCCCCTTTCTTTATCGAATTTGCTAATTCATCCAACTTTTGTTCACTCCGCTTTCGGTCCGTCCCTTTGTAAATTCGGTGATTTAACCTGTTTATTTGGTCTCGTTCGTTAGCAAATTCCATAATTCACCGGACTTTTCTCAAGTCTGTATCTATTCTACCGCATATGGTCAGTCCATTTCATAATTCGGTCATTAATCAGACTCGTTTGGTTCTGATTCGGGAACGAATTCGATAATTCATCCAACTTTTTTTCAGTCTGCATCGACTTCGCCGAATTCGATCCGTCTCTGCTTAAATTCGGTGATTTAACCTGTTTATTTGGCTTCATTCTTTACCCAATTCGGTCGCATTCACTCAGTCCATTTCATAAAAGAAATAGAAAACTGTGATTTTCGGGATTTTTTCTTGGTCAGCTAGTTATTCCTCTAGGATGATGTGCGAGGGATAAATATAAATTCGGATATTTTGAGGAGGGTTTAGTGAAACCGAAATACACAAATTTATATTAATCCCTTGCATATCATCTTAGAAAAAACCCAGAAAACCACTGTTTTCTATTTCTTTTGTAATGAATGGTCAGCTTGGCTTCAAACCTTATGTTAGTTCGTTTCATAATTAAATTTGGTGAGATTTATTTGGTTCTGAATCGTTACTGAATACGGTAATTCACCGGATTTTTCTTTACTCCGTTTATATTGCCGAATTCGTTCGTTTTAGGCAGTTCTAACAAGAGTTTAATTCCATTACGAAATTCGGTTTTTATACTGCTCTCGATCTGGTTCTTACTTTTTAATTAGGTTTTCGTTAGAGTACATATTCCTTATTTGCTTCAACCCAGTTACTAAGTTTGGTAATTTAAGTGGCATTTATTTGGCTATTGTTCTTTACTATTTACGGTAGCTTCAGCTGGTTGATGTTAATTTTTTTACTTCTTAGGATTGCAATACTTCAGGAATAAGCACGTCTCTTGACGTGAAAACTAGCCTATGTTTGTTTGCTGTAAATTCCTAATAAATGTACTTTGTATCTACTTTACTCTGGACCGCCCCTTTCGTTTTGCCAGGCAGCTCTCTGTCTAATAGATATCTTGGGATCGCAACAAGACACTTTCATCATCAGTGTTTTCACAAAGTTTTGCCTGTGGCTCAAATAGTTAGACAAAGGGTGCGTCATTTAGTTGGCGTTTTGAGGCTTGGAATTTTGGGGGGCCTGAAGCATGTTAAAAGCTGAATTTGCATGGATGTAGTTAAATGTTGCCAGAAAAAAAGGCGGATTAAAAAAAATTCCTCCTGCAACGCCTTAATGTATCCTCAGTACACCCCTTAGCGACGTTGTCACTGTACAGCAAAGCCGTTTTTTTAAATTATTTCAAGTCCTGTTGGCACAACTGGAAAGGTCTTACAAAGATAAAAGGCTAGTGACGGCGTATCCATGGAGGAAAGGCAACTCGCTGTGTTTCTTATTTCTTTTTTTTTATAAATTCAGTAAAAATCCGGTACAGATTTGGTCAATTTTACCACATTCGCCCACCCACCCCCAATGAAGAAAGGCTCGGGGCGCCCCTAAGTATGCTTAGGTGTGAACAGTTACTTAAATGCAGTTTAATGTGAACAGTGCAGTTCAGCTAAGTGGTAGAATGAAGATGCCAAATACTAATATCCTAAAGGTGTTTTCAGATGCCCTTAATTACCAACTTTGGCTAACTGGTAGTTAGATTTGAACACAGCAAGTGCATGAAAACAGAAAAGTCCATTGTCAACAAATGTTCACATAAGCATACCCTGTACCTCTACTGTATACACAGGAGGGGTATCCAACCTCGAATTTATATGACCTCAAACTTGGCCTGAAAACCTTACAAGGAAATTTCTGTGCAGTCCAAAACAGGTCAAAGGTCTCTCAGGATTTTGTTCTTGACAGTTAGGACCTTTTAATGGGACTGAAATTTTTTGAAAAGGTTCGAGGTTGTATAAATTTGAGATTTTGAGGTTAGATACCCCTCCTGTAGGCTACTGGTGTCATAAACAGACAATAGTCGCGTTTTTTACAGATCGACTGGCGATTGGGACTTGTTCCCGGGTTCATCCAGTTGACCGTTTTTTGTCGCTTGATAGGGGAGCGAGAACAAGCCTTCGAAAAACGGTCTAAATCAGTCAATAAATCAGTCCATCCCCACAACTCTTCCCTCGGCAGTCTCTGAAACTGCTGCAGTACTGGCGCTTCCTGAGGTGTAAATTGTACGTTTTTGGGTCCACATGTTTCAGTTTTAAAAATTTGGCACCAAGTTTGACTGGACCTCCAAGAGAAAGTTGCATCGGATCGACTGTTGACTTTGTTCCCAGTCGATCTCCAGTCAAGCGACAAAAAACAGATCGACTGGACCTCCAGTCGACAGTCGATCGCAAAAAACGGCAACTTTCTTTCCAAGCGATTGCAAAAAACGCGACTAATACTACCCACCAGTAAGTTAGGTAAATTTTTCAGTCATGTCAGCAAAAATGCTAGATTAGGCCTAGGCTATTCGAAATGGTGAGGGGAAGGGACAAATGTGACATTCTCATTGCATGTCTCAGGCTATCAGCCATCTTTATCTTGGTGTTAGATACAGTCTAGAACACTCTTGTAATCACCCGCTCGTGCGGTTTCCTCTGATCTGGCCGTCTGGTAGTCTCCTGAACTTGCGGTTTCGCTCGTTACGGCCAAACCTCGTATCTCCGCCTTTTCCACCAATACGTCTACCCAGTAGCCGCCTGAGGTTGCGGTTCCGCCTGTCCTGGCGGTCAGTGTGTCCTCGTACAGATGCTAAAACTCCTCAGAGCGCGGTTCGGCTCTGATGATGGCATGGGGCTGTGTCATCTATGGGTCGTTTTATTCTGTCGAGGCTGCTGTACTATTTGGCGTCAGGTGTCGGCGCAATAGATCTAGCAAGGGGGTAACGACTTCTTTTTGTTCTAGGTGTACGTTTGTATGATCGCAGTCATCACGCACTTTTTTATTATGGATGTATTTAAGTAAAATTTTAACCGAGTTTGACGAATTATTGGCGTTCGGAACAGGACACCTGTTTAATTAGTTTGAAATTCGCTTTAGGCGGTACGTCTCCTCCGTAATGGTGGGTTTCCACACTGCGTAAATTCCGAGCGTATTTGAGCTTTAAAATATTTCTAGCAATACAATACTCCTTCTCGAATTGACTATCAGGATATGGTTTCGTTCTTGCCTACTTTAGTACGCAAAACACTCGACGAACCAAAATGAGTCGGCGCTCTTATCGCAACTGCTGTCCCACCTGTTTGACCGCAAACAATAGCCTACTTGGAATTGTTCTTCCTGTTCAACAAACTTTTCCGCTATAATTAACCCATAACCCTTTAACAAATTAAAGATTACGCAACTCCCGACTCAGGTCCTTGGACAACCGTAATCAAGTATCGGTTCGATTTTTATCAGTTCCCAACCCGTGTGAAAAATTTCGCGCTCGTGAGAATTAGTTAAGGGGACGCTAGTCCAAACCCATTATGACAGGCAGATTCAGAAAGGGTTTCAGTCGGTAAACAGGTCAAAGCAAAGGACTACTGTGCGATGTTTATCTGATTTTCACAGGTCATTAGAGGGAATTAGGTCTTGACGCTGACTTCACATCGCAGTTGCATAACGTTTAGGGTTATTTCGGAGGGGGGGGGGGCCTCGGGTCGGATTAAAAAAGTAAAAAAGACAGATCAGAGGTTAACGGTTATAACAAGAGCTACGAGCTCATATGGCACTTGTACGAGTAGGCTGTACAAGAAAGTAGATGAGAACGTCACAAAATACACCCGCCATCCAAAAATGCGGTTCGGAAATAGAAATAGGATATTTAGTTTCAATCATTTCTGAGCAGTTCCGGCATCGTCTCGATTGTCTGTAGCAAATGCAGATGACTGTTCAAACTTTCATCCCAATAAATCTATTTGTTTGATCCCTAGACGTGCTACACGATGTCCGGTACTCACTCTATCTCCACCTACCGTGGACGAATCTGGTTCGGAATAAAAAAAAATCGACCACCTAAAGCATCTTCTTTTATACCATCTATCAAGCTTCTCAAATCTGAGCATTTTTGGAAAGTTCCAGTATCCCCCCCCCCTCCCACCAACGTTGTCGGAGCCGGTTCGGGCCCAATCTCTTAATTCCCTGTTCCTGTCCATCAAGTTTTACTGAAATTGGAGCATAGCCTATCTGCAAGTTTCCAGTACCCCCCCCCCTACCTTGGCGGAATTCGGCCCGGACGCCAAATAACAAATCTAGGCCGCATAAACTCGGCACTGTCAAATTTGCATCTCATTCGGTCCATCCGTTTGGTTTTTGTGCATGTCAAAAGTCCCCCCACCCCCAATTCCCCTAATCGTGGTCGCATATGGTTCGAACGCATGTTTTACATGTCGAGGCCATCGATTCGTATCACCCATAAAGTTTCACTCGAATCAGACCACTCGTTTGCAATTTATAGAAGTCAATTTCCATATTTCTCTTTTCGTGCTCCCCAAAAAATGCTCGGATCTAGGAACGGAAGGGGAAACGGCTGTTCTCAAGTGAACCTGTTCGGGTCCCTGACATACCTGCCAAGTTTCATCGCCCTAGCACATCAGGAAGTATGCCGAACTCGCGGGATCGCTAGAAATCCGGACCCCCCCCCCCCAACTCCCCCAGAGTGCCTGGATCTGGTCCGCTTATATCAATGACGTATCTAGGACTTGTGCTTGTTCTTCCCACCAAGTTTCATCCCGATCCCTCCACTCTAAGCGTTTCTCAAGATTTCCGGTTCCCTCCTCCAACTCCCCCCAGTGTCATCGGATCCGGTCCGGATTTATAGTGGGACGTCTGAGACACGAGGTCATCCTAAATATAAAATTTCATCAAGATCCGATGACTTGTTCGCAAGATAAAAATACCTCAAATTTTGGCTTCCCCCTCCCTCCACCCACCCCCCAGATGGTCGAATCGGGGAATTGACGATTCACTATTTAATCTGGTTGGGTCCCAGAGATGCCTGTCAATTTCCATCGTCCCAGCACATCAGGAAGCACGGAACTCGCGGGATCACTACAAATTCGGACTTCTCCCCCCCCCCCAACTCCCCCAAAGTGAGCGGATCCGTTCCGGTTATATTAGCCATGTATCTAGGACTTGTGCTTGTACTTTCGACCAAGTTTCATCCGGATCCCTCCACTCTAAGTGTTTTTCAAGATTTCCGGTTTCCCCCTCCAACTCCCCCAATGTCACCGGATCCGGTTTGGATTTAAAATGGAGGGTCTGAGACACGAGTTCCTTCCATATATCAAGTTTCATTAAGATCCGATAACCCGTTCGTAAGCTAAAAATATCTCATTTTTCCTCATTTTTCCGGATTCCCCATCCCTCCACTCCCCTCCAGATGGTCGGATCGGGGAAGCGAGTATTTCTAATTTAATCTGGTCCAGTTCCTGATATGCCTGCCAAGTTTCATCGTCCTAGCTTATCTGGAAGTGCCCGAACTAGCAAAACCGGGACCGACAGACCGACTGACGGACAGAAATTACAATCGCTATATGGCACTTGAGTAAGCTCAAGTGCCATAAAAACGATTATTTTGGCATGTTTTTTTTTTGGGGGGGGGGGGGGGGTGCTTGGGTCGCTTGAGACGTTAAGTCTTTCCAAATGCCAAGTTTCATAAAGAATCGATCATCCGTTCAGTAGCCATAAATGCCCCAAGATCCGGATTCCCCCTCCCTCCACCCCCCCCCACGATGCTTCGATCGGGAAATCGACTATTTCCAGCCTAATCATTTGGGTGCTACTGATATGCCTGCCAAGCTTATGTAGCTTATGGAAGTGCACGGAGCAGTAAAACCCGAACCGACAGACCGACAGACATTGTGATCGCCGACTTTGCCGAAGGGCAATTGCCATAAAATGGTCCGTTGTTCTGAAAATTATTCTAAAAACAGTCCGTAAAAAATTAAGAGCCAGTCAGTAAATACCTCCCCTCCCCTAAAATTTGTGGCTAGTAACGCCTCCGGTGGTTACATTGTCAACTTAAAAATACAAGCTACGTTAGAACTCGAATACTTAATTTTATGTATTTATCATATGTCATTTCAAAAAGAAAATTTTTCGGATTTATCAAACTAACGTGAACTTGCGAATGTTTAATCGGATTAAACAAGTCAAGTCTGATCCGATTAAACTTGAACTTGAAAACTATTACAAATCCTGTTTATTAACTGAATATTTCAAAGTGATTTATTAGACATTACACAGCTTGACGAGGACCCTTGCCAAGAAGGGCCGCAATATTGCTGTCAGAAGCACCGTAGCTGACCTATCCATTTTTAGCCATTGTCTGAATGTAATTACAACATTATACACCAACAACCTCCCCCCAGAGAGGTCGTACCTGGTCCAGATCTCACATCTTACAATTCGGGCCGATGACCATTGTATTTTCCAGTTTTCACCCCATTATCAGTTTGATTTATACATACGTTAATACATTTCTCGGCCCCCCCCCCATCCAACTACCATCTAAAACCATCGCTCTAAAAGAAGGTAAATAAATCTGTTTTCGCAACTATTATACAATAGCCTACTCGGGCTTGTTCTTCCACTTAAACTAACTTCTCCGCTGTAATTAACCCACAACCCTTTAACAAATTAAAGATTACGCAATTCCCGAGGCAGGTCCTTGGACAACCGTAATCAAGTATCCGTTTGATTCTATCCGTTCCCAACCGTGTGAAAAATTTCGCGCTCGTGAGAATTAGTTAAGGGGACGCTAGTCTAAACCGATTATGGCAGTCAGATTCAGAACGGGTTTCGGTCGGTAAACAGGTCAAAGCAAATGATTCTACTGTACGATGTTTATTTGAGTCTCACAGGTCATTAGAGGGAATTGGGTTTTGACGCTGACTTCAAATCGCATTGCATTACGTTTAGGGTGCTTCTTTTTAGCATTTATTTCGGGAGGATTAACAAAGTAAAAAGACAGATCAGAGGTGAACGCTTATAAAAACGGTTATTTTTGCATGTTTTTTTTTATTTGCGGGGGGGGGGGGGGGCTTTGGGTCGCCTGAGACATGAAGTCTTTCCAAATGCCAAGTTTCATTACGATTCGATCATCTGTTCAGTAGCTATAAATGCCCCAAGACTCAGGTTCCCCCTCCCTCCACCCCCCCCCCCCCCCCGCGATGCTTGGATCGGGCAATTGACTATTTCCAGCTTAATCATTTGGGGCCTGCTGTTTCGTTTCGTTGTCCTAGCTTATTTGGAACTGCACAAAGTAGCAAAACCCGGACCGACGGACGGACAGACATTGTAATCGCCGACTTTGCTTGACTTTGCTGAAGGGCAAGTGCCATAAAATGGTCCGTTCTTCTGAAAATCAGTCGATTTTTCGTCAGAACAGTCGATTTTTTCTTGAAAAACAGTCTGTAAAAAATTAATAGCCAGTCAGTAAATACCTCCCCTCCCCTAACATTTTTGGCTAGTAACGCCTCTGGTGGTTACATAGTTCCTTCAAAAATACAAGCTACGTTAGAACTCAAATACATAATTTTATGTATTTATCATCCGTCATTTCAAAAAGAAAATGACGGAGTATAAAGGTTGCATTTTTCATATTTATCAAATCTAACGTGAACTTGCGAATGTCGGTAAACAGGTCAAAGGAAAGGACTCCTACTGTGCAGTGTTTATCTGAGTCTAACAGGTCATTAGAGGGAATTGGGTTTTGACCCTGACTTCAAATCGCATTTGCATTACGTTTGGGGTTCTTTTTTTGCATCCTATAAGTTCCTGAAGCGGCAAGCTTCCCAATTAATGTATCGTCGAGCCACAAAATTTCCGGGACTCCCCCTCCAACTCCCCCCACTGTGGCTGAATAATTTGATCTAAAAAAAACTTCTCCAGTGTAATTCCTTGGAATCAAATAATAAACAATCAACAATTTCAATTGTATTTTGCACAATCACTATGACAGCGAAGCACGCCGAATTAACAAACGTAGACTTGAAGATCCCTTAGTAATGTTGCCACATCATGTTCATCAGTCTGTCTCAGTCTGCCATAATTTTTGTCCCTACCCTCTTGGACGAGTGAATCTTATGGTTCGATCAGAGTCATGTCCTTGTGGACTGGAATTCCTGGCAGTATTTTTGCCACTATCAACCGTATCTCAACTTTTCCATACGAACATCAACTCATGGAGATTCGGTAGCTACACAGAGTACCAAATAGGCTATCGGTCCAAAATTATTCGGTATCAGGATTGAGATTCGGTAATTTATTCGGCATAATTTTTGGGACTCGATAGTTACCACGAATCCCTGATTCGTGAGTTTCTCATCGGCTCTCGAGTGTTTTGTCAATGTCCAAGAAGAGCCGAAAAAAAAATCGCCATTTCATTATTTTAGCTGCGGCTTGAGGAGGACCCATGCCAAAAAGGGCCGAAACCCCGAAAACATCAATTCGTACTTTTAGCTAACTTATTTCTCTAATATTTTTTATGGACGTCGGGTTGCTCAAGTCACATTTAGAGGGGTTTAAATTTCGTAGTTTCATATTTTTGCCAGTGACCTGAAAAGATCCCTTGCCAAAAAGGACCGACAAAAAATAAATTGTTGTTTCATGTTTGTAGCTGCGGTCCGAGGAGGACCATTGCCGCGAAGGGCTAACATACCAAAAATTGCAAATTTCGTATTTTCTCGTCTCTCTCGAGTTTCTCAATGGGTTTCGAGTTTAAGCCCTTACGGTATTGGCATTGAAATTTAAAAAAAAATCGGTAGTTCATAATTTTAGCTGCAGACTGAGGAGTAGCTTTGTGAAGAAGGGTCGAAATCCCCAGATAGAAATTTCATGTTTTAGCTGACCTTAGAAGAAAGCCACGAGGAGACCTGATACCAAAAATTGTGAAAACTTCGTATTTTTATAATGGCACTTTGGGTTGCTCTGAGAGGTTTGAGTTTCATAATTTCATTATTTCATTTTTGTGAATCAATGATCGACATTTAGGAAGTCTTATTTGACCCTTTGTTTGAGTAAACACAATAATATAGATACCACTTCTTGGTAATGAAGCTCATTTCAGTGGTGTAGGCTACCACACATAAAAGTCGCAGACTCTCGTAAATAAAAATAAACAAGAGCTACGAGCTCATATGGCACTTGTACGAGTAGGCTGTACAAGAAAGTAGATGAGAACGTCACAAAATACACCCGCCATCCAAAAATGCGGTTCGGAAATAGAAATAGGATATTTAGTTTCAATCATTTTTGAGCAGTTCCGGCATCGTCTCGATTGTCTGTAGCAAATGCAGATGACTGTTCAAACTTTCATCCCAATAAATCTATTTGTTTGATCCCTAGACGTGCTACACGATGTCCGGTACTCACTCTATCTCCACCTACCGTGGACGAATCTGGTTCGGAATAAAAAAAAATCGACCACCTAAAGCATCTTCTTTTATACCATCTATCAAGCTTCTCAAATCTGAGCATTTTTGGAAAGTTCCAGTATCCCCCCCCCTCCCACCAACGTTGTCGGAGCCGGTTCGGGCCCAATCTCTTAATTCCCTGTTCCTGTCCATCAAGTTTTACTGAAATTGGAGCATAGCCTATCTGCAAGTTTCCAGTACCCCCCCCCCCCCTACCTTGGCCGAATCCGGCCCAGACGCCAAATAACAAATCTAGGCCGCATAAACTCGGCACTGTCGAATTTGCATCTCATTCGGTCCATCCGTTTGGTTTTTGTGCATGTCAAAAGTCCCCCCACCCCCAATTCCCCTAATCGTGGTCGCATATGGTTCGAACGCATGTTTTACATGTCGAGGCCATCGATTCGTATCACCCATGAAGTTTCACTCGAATCAGACCACTCGTTTGCAATTTATAGAAGTCAGTTTCCATATTTCTCTTCTCTTGCTCCCCCAAAAATGCTCGGATCTAGGAACGGTAGTTTCCGGGGGTAGGTTGTGTCAGGTTCTTAAGTCAAGATAATTCGGGTCGCTAATAGGCCTGCAAAGTTTCGTTGTCGTTTTACATCTGGAACTATTCTAACTCACGACTACCGGAATTCCAGGAAACCCCCTCCAACTCCTCCCACAGAGCCCCGAAACCATCTCGCTCCGTCAATTTCATCTAGGCCTAATGCTTGTTCCATCCACCAAGTGTCGTCCCAATCCCTCTGCTTTTAGAGTTTCTTGAATTTTCCATCCCCCCCCATCCCCACAGGTATCGGACCCGACCCGGACTTGACACTGAACGTCCGAGGCGATAGCTCACCAGAAAAGTTTCATTCAAATCTGATCACCCGTTCAAAAGTTATGCACGCCACTAGATTCCGGACTCCCCATCCACCCACTCCCCCCGCGATGGTCTGGTCCGGGAAACGGCTGTTGTCAAGTCAATCTGTTCGGATCTCTGACATACCTGCCAAGTTTCATTGCCCTAGGACATCAGGAAGTATGCCGAACTCGTGGGATCGCTAGAAATCCGGACCCCCACCCCAACTCCCCCACAGTGCCCTGATCCGGTCCGGTTATGTCAATGACATGTTTAGGACTTGTGCTTGTTTTTTCCACCAAGTTTCATCCCGATCCCTCCACTCTAAGCGTTTCTCAAAATTTCCGGTTCCCTCCTCCAACCACTCTAAGTGTTTTCCAAGAATTTCCGGTTTCCCCCTCCAACTCCCCCCAGTGTCACCGGATCCGGTCTGGATTTAAAATGGAGGGTCTGAGACA
The DNA here is from genome assembly GCA_023053575.1 of Branchinecta lynchi. Taxonomy (NCBI): domain Eukaryota; kingdom Metazoa; phylum Arthropoda; class Branchiopoda; order Anostraca; family Branchinectidae; genus Branchinecta; species Branchinecta lynchi. Next base: position 9,878,570 of record JAKZAP010000015.1, read on the forward strand.
CGAAGTCCTTCCATATGTCAAGTTTCATTAAGATCCGATCACCCGTTCGTAAGCTAAAAAAGTCTCATTTTTCCTATTTTTTCCGGATTCCCCCTCCCTCCACTCCCCTCCAGATGGTCGGATCGGGGAAGCAACCATTTCTAATTTAATCTGGTCCAGTTCCTGATATGCCTGCCAAGTTTCATCGTCCTAGCTTATCTAGAAGTGCCCGAACTAGCAAAACCGGGACCGACAGACCGACTGACGGACAGAAATTACAATCGCTATATTGGGACTCATTTTCTTAGAGAATACAAAAGTTCATTACCTTGAAAAAAATTCCTCGTTCTGAGCCTTTCTTTGCAATTTTTGCGATAATTTGTAACCGTTATTTGTAAAATATGGTGAATAGAGAATGAACAGTTAATCAGATAATAGAGAATGAATCGTATTGTTGTAGAGCTCGCTTTGGCCTTTCGAATGATATAAGATAACATTGGATTTCGACAACTATGTATCTTTGAAAAAATGTACAATGATGACAAGTCAACACGAGTTTTAGCCTACATCTCGGAAATGCAACAGCTGCGGCAACACGCACTACGATATTCGTTTTCAGCGACATCGACTACCCTATAAACTACTTCTCAATGTTTGTGTTCCAAAACTTCTCAGCATTTGTGTTCCACCTAAGCTTTGATTAACAGAAATACGCGAGTCGTCAAAATATAGAATCTGGCTGGCGCCAGCCTGAGCTAGGATATTCGGTATCAACTCACCCCTTGTTGTCATTCGATGCCAGTCAAACCCGCAATGTGGGAGGGAATAGGGTGGCAATGCGCAAAGTGGGTGGGTTACGCTGATACAACAGTGAATACACGGCGGAAATTGACGTGTCCATTTAACAGGTGGGCCGTGGGAAGTAAATAGTGATTATTGCAATTGGAGAGCAGGGAAGGCAACGTTTGAAGGGGAAGATAACAGAGCTGTTTAATGGAAATAGAAGACTCGAAAGAAGACTTTCGTTATCTCAGATCCTATCATCTGTTGTTATAATACTTTGGTGAGCTAATATTTTGGCCACGGGAAAGGAAATGATACGGAGAGAAGCAGGGGGATAGTGTAGACTACACCACGGAACTGGAACCTCGATTAAAACTTTAAATTAGATTGGCGGGATCTAATTCCCCACTGTAAAATGTACTTTCCGAAAGAACAAGACCGAATGTTTCGATGGGATCCCAATGTGGAATATTTGTTGATTTATTTAACAACCTATAGACAAGCGGGTCTAGTAGATGTCGAGGGGTTGCTCACCCCCAAAATCGACGTACACCAAGTGGCGCGTGCCGGTGCCAAGCCGCGTTATTTTTTCAAATTAAGTATTGTGATAAACCATGATTTCTGATGTACATGTAAACAAATTTCATCAGATATTGGCCAAGAATGAAGCAAGTCTACAATGTTCACGAGCTTGGGTTGAATTACTTGCAAGGCTGGGTCACAGGATGAAATTTACGAATGTGTAAATTCTTGGGTTTCTTGTATTTAATTATAAACGATACCCTTGAAATAAGAATGATCATGGGCCCTTGGAAATCAAGAGAATGATCTGGTGAAAAGTATTATATATATTATAAAAAAGGAAAGTCAGGTGCCGGCATTTGCACCCTGGAAATTGGTGTACAGTTAAATCGAGGATGGGCAACCCCTTTGTAGCTGAGCTCTTTACACTGTTTCCGCGGTAGTTTTGTTTGCCTCTCCACACATCGCTGCTAAAACATCGTAGCTGACGTATCCTATGCACGAATACATTTACCTCCTCCCACCCCCTTCCTCCCATAGTTTCTTTATCAACCGTCACCTTTTCTCTACTTGTAAAATGGACGTATGACATTTTCAGCACAAAATAATTACTCAAAAAATTAGTCTCTAGCAGTGAGCAGTGGGCAAGATTCGTCATCATGCATGAAAGGCCTCCCAGCGCTGCGAATTTGACTCCCACGTCACCCCCTTTCTCCCACCGGCTTCGGTCAAGCAAGGTGAATGAGTAGCCTACTATGTAGCGCTACCAAGGCCGATAAATTGTTCAGTTTGGTTGTTCGTTGGAAAACAGAAGATCGGAATAATTGGCTACTAAGGATTCCATCCGTGGGTTATTAATTATGATAGTACGGCATACGCGGGGCCATGCAAGGATTCGATTCCAAATCAAGGGCTAGGTACGCATCAGAGTACACCATTTCATGCTGAGGATTCGAACTCGACCTTAAAAACAAGACCTAAGGTTTCGATGGGATTCCAAAAATTTAATATTCGATACAGGAAATTGTGTTTTGTCTTTGCCAGATCCAGTCTTCGCCAGACTCCTTGATCTGAGCAAACCAAATTCAAATATTGGTTCAGTCCGTCGACGTATTAGCTCACTAACACCTGCAGGCGTGACACGTTGTGTACGGATTACGGAATATCGTTCTCGGAGTGAGCAAACCCTCCCCATTTTGCGAAATTTATTTACACTTGTAGTTTTGTGTGATATGTAGTGGTTAATCTGTGTTTTTCCATACGTCTAGTTCGCTTACTCTGTTCGCCCCTTAAATCGAGTATTTTTTAAAATAAGTTGCATTACTCTACGCACGTAATTCGCATCTTCCTGACCTGGCACTACGCTAATCTCTACAAAATGACAAAGATTCTGTAGAATTAAATTTGGTTATGTTTAACCACGAGAAAGTGCAACCTCGAGTGCAAGCTAAGTTAAACTAAAATGACGGAAGCATAACGGCACTGCACTGACTCTTACGAAATCATTTGCATGATTTTTTAGCATAAGTAAGATTGTTATAATCCAATATGGTAAACCCCCTTTATCACCGCTTGGACCTGGTTCTGCCGCGCCGAGATTTTCGATTTCCTTCAGCGCGAGTTTTCTTTGGCCAATATGTAATAAGTTTATCTTAATGCCTTTTTCTCCTAGCAAAGCAACCAAGTTTGAGCAAGAACAGAGATTCAACTAATTGTATGCTGATCTAAATTTCCGTGTTCTTTTAGAGCGAACTCGTGTAACACCGATCCCTGGAAATTAGAGTTTCCTTCTTTTTTTTTTACGAAATCCCAAATATTTTGTAGAATCAGATTTCTCTTTTTCTCTAGTATTTATGTTGCCTGCCTGTTTTTCCTCATCTACCCTCGTCCCTTGCCCAAATCTGAAAAATACAATTCAATAGCCTTTGCCAACTTTGCGGTAATACCCTCCAGCTTGAGGCTACGAAACGTGCAGACCGGCCGACTCCGATGCTTGCTTTGCTCCGACACCCCTTATCTTCGTCCGGCTCTTTTGAATAATTACAGTCAAGATGGGTTTGAATAATTAAAAACTCAGATGGGGATGCTCAGGAGAATAGTTGCGAAAACAGATTTATGTACCTTCTTTTAGAGCGATGGTTTTAGATGGTAGTTGGATGGGGGGGGGGGGTCCGAGAAATGTATTAACATATGTATAAATCAAACCGATAGAGATAATGGGGTGAAAACTGGCAAATACAATCGCCATCGGCCCGAATTGTAAGATGTGAGATCTGGACCAGGTACAACCTCTGTGGGGGGAGGTTGTTGGTGTATACTGTTGTAATTACATTCAGACAATGGCTAAAAATGGATAGGTCAGCTACGGTGCTTCTGACAGCAATATTGCGGCCCTTCTTGGCAAGGGTCCTCGTCAAGCTGTGTAATGTCTAATAAATCACCTTGAAATATTCAGTTAATAAACAGGATTTGTAATATTTTTCAAGTTCAAGTTTAATCGGATCAAAATTGACTTGTTTAATCCGATTAAACATTCGCAAGTTCACGTTAGACTTAATAAATAATGAAAAATGCAACTTTTGTACTCCGTCATTTTCATTTTGAAATTCTTTTTCTTTTTGAAATGACGGATGATAAATACATAAAATTAAGTATTCGAGTTCTAACGTAGCTTGTATTTTTAAGTTGACAATGTAACCACCGGAGGCGTTACTAGCCACAAATTTTAGGGGAGGGGAGGTATTTACTGACTGGCTCTTAATTTTTTACGGACTGTTTTTAGAATAATTTTCAGAACAACGGACCATTTTATGGTACTTGCCCTTCGGCAAAGTCGGCGATCACAATGTCTGTCGGTTCGGGTTTTACTGCTCCGTGCACTTCCATAAGCTACATAAGCTTGGCAGGCATATCAGTAGCATCCAAATGATTAGGCTGGAAATAGTCGATTTCCCGATCCAAGCATCGTGGGGGGGGGTGGAGGGAGGGGGAATCCGGATCTTGGGGCATTTATAGCTACTAAACGGATGATCGATTCTTAATGAAACTTGGCATTTGGAAAGACTTAGCGTCTCAAGCGACCCAAGCCCCCCCCCCCCCCCCAAAAAAAAAAAACATGCCAAAATAATCGTTTTTATAACCGTTAACCTCTGATCTGTCTTTTTTACTTTTTTAATCCGACCCGAGGCCCCCCCCCCCCCTCCGAAATAACCCTAAACGTTATGCAACTGCGATGTGAAGTCAGCGTCAAGACCTAATTCCCTCTAATGACCTGTGAAAATCAGATAAACATCGCACAGTAGTCCTTTGCTTTGACCTGTTTACCGACTGAAACCCTTTCTGAATCTGCCTGTCATAATGGGTTTGGACTAGCGTCCCCTTAACTAATTCTCACGAGCGCGAAATTTTTCACACGGGTTGGGAACTGATAAAAATCGAACCGATACTTGATTACGGTTGTCCAAGGACCTGAGTCGGGAGTTGCGTAATCTTTAATTTGTTAAAGGGTTATGGGTTAATTATAGCGGAAAAGTTTGTTGAACAGGAAGAACAATTCCAAGTAGGCTATTGTTTGCGGTCAAACAGGTGGGACAGCAGTTGCGATAAGAGCGCCGACTCATTTTGGTTCGTCGAGTGTTTTGCGTACTAAAGTAGGCAAGAACGAAACCATATCCTGATAGTCAATTCGAGAAGGAGTATTGTATTGCTAGAAATATTTTAAAGCTCAAATACGCTCGGAATTTACGCAGTGTGGAAACCCACCATTACGGAGGAGACGTACCGCATCAAGTTCCGGAAAGGGAGAAGAGAAGATAGTAAAGCGAATTTCAAACTAATTAAACAGGTGTCGTGTTCCGAACGCCAATAATTCGTCAAACTCGGTAAAAATTGTACTTAAATACATCCATAGTAAAAAAGTGCGTGATGACTGCGATCATACAAACGTACACCTAGAACAAAAAGAAGTCGTTACCCCCTTGCTAGATCTATTGCGCCGACACCTGACGCCAAATAGTACAGCAGCCTCGACAGAATAAAACGACCCATAGATGACACAGCCCCATGCCATCATCAGAGCCGAACCGCGCTCTGAGGAGTTTTAGCATCTGTACGAGGACACACTGACCGCCAGGACAGGCGGAACCGCAACCTCAGGCGGCTACTGGGTAGACGTATTGGTGGAAAAGGCGGAGATACGAGGTTTGGCTGTAACGAGCGAAACCGCAAGTTCAGGAGACTACCAGACGGCCAGATCAGAGGAAACCGCACGAGCGGGTGATTACAAGAGTGTTCTAGACTGGTTAGATATCGCCTAGCAGGGGTCAGGCTCCTGGCAGTTCGTTTGCATTTTGAGAGATATTTCGCATCCAAGACAATATTAAGGAATAGCCTACCTCAATCAATTTCACAAACAAAATTCCAACTTGCCCCCACTTCTTTCTATCCTGACAATCACGACGTTTGAGTTGTCCCAGATAGCTAGTAATTTTTTTCAAAGAAGAGTGTCTGAACATCTGACACCACTCGGCGCCAGCTCGGCGCCAAAGAAAAAACAGTGCACCGATATTGCCATAGGAAAATATCAGGCGGAATTGAATATAAATATATGAGACAAGAGAACATCGAAAATGTCAACTGAGCGAAAGCTCAATATTTTTTATGACACCTATTTACACCTCTTTGCCTCTAGTATAGTAACAAACTTCAACAAACTCTATAAACCTGCAAACTGTCTTTTAGAAAATCCCTAGGGGACGCGAGATTTGACGGACTTTGTGGCAGCTTGGGGATAATGAGCAGACTACATTTAGAGGTCAATTAGGGCTCCTGTACCACTATTAGACATGTTTTTTTCCTCTAATTGATCTCCTGAATTTAAAACGACAAAATTCAGAATTAGATGTATCTTGTTCTTTTCTTTTTTCTACTTTTGCAACCCAAAAAGCCAGGAAATGAGCCTCTTGCTTTTGCGTTTTGCGTTCCACGTTACTGATTTCGAAACCGCCCACCTACAATTTCCGTTTCGGAGCAAATAGTTAACAATTGTAGAACTGGGAATTTTTTATTTATGGATCTGCCAAGAAATGTCTCTTGAAGAAGCTCGACACGACCCTTCATGCAATTTTACGGAGAGCCCTCGGTTGCTTAAAATCAACACCAATTGCTGCAATGTACTGCGAACTTGGCATCCAGTCCCTTCACACTAGAAGGAGATACCTCCTCGCAAGATAGTTCACGAAGAAGATTAAAGCTAAAGAACACATTATTCATGAAGAAATTGTTAGCTGCCACAATACCGATATCCGCTTCAAACCACACGAGACACCTTCTTTCCAAAAATTCCTTGGCCTGCCTGGTGTAGAAGAGTTTATGGACAATGGAAAACTAACTGTCGAAATAGATGACGATACTTCTAGAGCTTCCAGAGGAATCGGCAAATTGGTCGTCCCAAAGATTAGCACCTCAAAAGGAGAAGGACACCCTATTTTGATGAAACTAATTTTCCTTGCAAAAATTGCAGATTACCAAGATTACTCTCAGGTATACACAGATGGAAAAAACATGCAGTTGCGCAGTCGTCATACCAACCCTGAGTTTAACCCTCTCTTACCGTCTACCCCCGGAACTGACGATTTTTTCAGCAGAACTGATGGCAATCAAGTTTGCTGTCCAGGCACTATCGAGACAAACCAATGACCAGCATCGGAAGTACATTATGTGCTCTGACTCACTATCAGCCCTGAGTTATCTTTCACGTCAGCAAAGTCCAGCTCGAAACGTTGCCCTTCAGATCGAAAATTTGATTACAAAACTGGAAAGGAAAGGTTTGTCAGTATTATTTGTTTGGGTCCCTGCTCACTGTGGAGTTGCAGGTAATGAATTAGCGGATACAGCCGCGAAAGCTGCTTCTCATCTGGACGTCACCACGTTTGCTCACATGACCAGCCCCGAACTTCTGTCATCAATTAGTACACAAATTTTTGATGAGGAAAAGGCTTGGCTCCGCCTGTCCCACTCTCAACTCCTGGATTTATATGATTATAAACAGCCATCAAAAGAGATGTACCTCCCCTCCTGACTCCTTTCAACGTGCCTGTTTCGCCTCAGAAGTTGCCATGCAAAAACAAAATCAACCCTTTTTCGATGGAAATTTGTCCCTTCCCCAAATTGTGATATTTGCGGAGTGTATGAAGATATCCGCCACATTATTTTCAGTTGTAGGAAAAACCACAAGGAGAGAGAAGTATTAAGAAAAAGTTGTGAGAAGTCATTCAGAGCGTTCACAATGCGTGCCGTTCTGGGCCACCACACGTCCCCGCTTTGGGCTAGAAAACTAAGCACAAATTTTCTGGGTAGATTCGTTCATGCTACTGGTTTGGTTCACTCCCTGTAATTTAAATTTTTCTTATTTTTCTTGAATTTTATTTTTGGTTCGTCATGGTTTCGGCGCGTGCTAGAATCAGTTTGTTTATTAACAGCGAAGATTATAATTGTTAGATAGTAACAGACAATAAGGTATTGGTTTGATGTATTTTAATATAGATAGATTGAACGAAGATAGTTAAAGAGGATAGTGTTTTAATAATGAAATAGAAAAAAAGGGATAAAAAAAGTACACCCTTATAGAGATGGGAGAAAAAAAAAGAAATACATCCCATAGAAAAGATGAAGGAATGAGAAATAGTTTATGCTTTGTTGTATTTTAGAGTTGTAATTTTTGTTTTATGTATCGTCAGCTCACGACAAAGTGAACGTTTTGACATATTTGTTTTTATGACGCAGGTATTTGCCGCAGCAACACAACCCCAACCAACCAGCAAGACAAGTGATAGACATAAGACGAAATCAGTGAAAATATTCGAGTGATACCCAAGCAAGTTCGTGAATATAAAGCTCTGCAAGAACGAGTGATACGAACGCATATGACCTTTCGGTTGAACGCGTCAAACCCCAAACAACAATACAACTGGGAAAGTTAATGATCGTTAAAGCTGTAGTTAGCTCCGCCCCGAAGTAAAGTTAAAGATTGTTAACAATTGTTAAGTTTGGGGAGCGCAACCTTATTTTCAGAAAAGCAAATCTTCTCACCCACGAAAAAACGCAATAATTTCAAATCTGGCTCAAAGCAAGATTTTTATCACAGCTGAAACCTAGTCTAGCCTATAAGTTTTCCCTTAGAAACTTAAAGACGGGTTTCTCATGTCCAGAAGAACCCAAAGAAAGTTAGTGTGGTACAGTAACGGTATTTATTCTTTTCTCGTTGGTATAGTTTGTTGTGTTGCAAGCTGGTTGCAAGTATCTTGTCTTTGTTGAGTACAGGAGGGGTATCCAATCCAACCTCTAATTTACATAATCTCGAACCTGGCATAAAAATGTTGGAAGGGAATTTCAGTTCAGTCATAAAAAGGTCGAAACTGTCAAGAAGGAAACCCTGAGTCACTGTGAGGGCAGTTTTCATGCCAGTTTCAAGCAAGGTTTTATAAATTTGAGGTTGGATAGGCCTACCTCTCCTGTACTGTAATAATGAAAGTGGCTATGAGATTGCTTCCAGCACCTTCCAGTGCCAGTCTATTCCAGTCTAGTACACTAGCCCCATTTCAGGCACAGGGCTCAAACGTCTAGCACCATGCCTGGGTGCTAGACGTTCAAGCACTGTACCTTGGATTTTGAGTATGGTGCATGGATTTCAGTATACAGTGCATACAGAAAAAACACAGTTTCTGTCATCACAACTGAGCACCGGCTCGGACAGGGCTGAAATTACTACTATGAATTAGAGAAATCAAAGACAATCCTTTATATATTTTTCACTACAAAAGCAAAAGGGCTCTAATGATGATGGAGATGAAAAACCTAACAGAACCCTATCTATTTTCCATGTATTTTCCCTATCTATTCCCCAAAGAGCCAATATTCTGGTTGGCTGCTATGTAGAAAAAGCTGAGGCACAGGACACTTTGCATGCAAAACCCTTGACTATGTAGAAAAGGAAATGAGGTTTTTCACATCTGTCATCAGCCGAGCCCTTTTGTTTTTGTTGTGAAAAACATTTAGAGGATTGTCTTTGATTTCTCTAATTAATGGTAGTAATTTCAGCCCTGTCCGAGCTGGTGCTCAGTTGTTATGACAGAAACTGTGTTTTTGATGTATGCACTGTACACTGAAATCCATGCACCATACATGAAATCCAAGGTACAGTGCTTGAACGTCTAGCACCCAGGCATGGTGCTAGACATTTGAGCACCGTGCCTGAAAAGGGGCTAGTGTACTAGACTTGTTTATTCTCTTGAATTAGGGCAGCTGAGCGCCATAGGTATGTTTATTTGAACAGCTACTTAAATCAGAACTGTGCATTTTTGGGCTAAAAGGTACAGAAAAGGTAGAATAAAGATCCAAAATACCTATTAAGGTATTTTCAGAGGCCATATATTAGGCTTACCTACTTTGGCTAACTAGTAGTTGGTGCCATCCAGGCACCAAATATAAACAGCTTCAAGAACAGAGTTAATAAGTTCTGGGAAGAAAACAACAACAAATTCAACACATTGGCTGAATGGTCAGAATAGCTACAACACCAACCAGCTACAAATTCATCAAACAAACAGACGGCATCAAACAGGCAGGCCAACTGCTGGATGGCGCTGAACAGCTTTATGTAAGTAAGTGAGTAAGCATACCTCTACTGTAGTGCAAATTTGAAAATTTTCCACAATGAAAAGATGAATTGCTGTGACTTTATCTTATTTGTTTTTCAGTTTTTTACTATCTAGAACAGCTTCCAAAATATTGAAAATACACCACATCATTCAGGAATAACAAAAACTTGGAACCGTGAACAGGGGCGTTGCAAGTGCATTTTTGGTGGGGGGGATGCAGAGCCAAAATTTTACCAAATCTTTCAAAATTTTTACTGAATCCTAGAAGTAAGAATTCGAGCTTTACATTATGGAACAGACACAATTACGTAGGAAGAGTAACAATAAAAGGCAGCATGAGCGACGATAAGCCAACTATTAGGCGGCGTTTTGGCAAAGCCCACATGGAAAATATATTGCCGGGCATGATTGCAGTAATAGCTACTATGTATTATAGCCAACAGAAAATTAAATCGAGCGCAGCAGGCGAAAATTTTTGAAATCCATTTTTTTTTTTTTTTTTTGTAGGCTAAACTTTAACTGCTTCTCTTACAAATTCTATCATTTACCGTTGATGAAATACCGAGACTCTAAGAATTTCCAGAAAACGGATGGAGCGACGTTCCGGCAGCAGCAGCAACTGTAGTCTTGTCAATATACTACCTATGATCACCAGGGGCGTCACTAGCCTTTTACCTTTGGGGGGGGGGGGACGTCCGCTTTGTGCCAACGGACTAAAAAAATGTGCTGACAAAACACGCCGTTCAGCGGCAACGGCGTACATTTCCCGCCAGCACAGAATAAAATTGGAGTAAAACTAACTGCAATGCATCAGTCGCGATTATTCCTTGAAGTAATTTCGTATTTTAAGTTCACATATTTGGCTTTTCATTTTAGCCTTCGCTAAAAAGCTAAGCTTCCAACGACTGTACCAAGAACAAGTTTAACCAAGCGGTGCAGGCTAAATTTTTTAAATCTGCCTTTTTTCCAGAAAAATTTAGCTATACCTACCATACAAGTTCTAGCTTTTAACGTGTTTCAGCGAATTTCAATCCTAAAACGTTAAGCTAAATGAAACACTGTTCTTCTAAATAAAGAATACTACAAAATTCGCCGCAGACGAAATTTTGTGTGGACTAACTGTAACAACGCATCAATTGAGATTATTCCTTTGGTATAATTTCGTATTTTAAAGTTCACCTATTCGGCTTTTCTTATTAACTTTCGCTGGAAAGCGAAGCTTCCAACAACTGTACCAAGGCAAGTTAAACCAAGCGGCGCAGGCAAAATTTTTTTAATCTGTTTTTTGCGGAAAATTCAGCTATAGTACCATACAATTTCCGGCTTTTAACGTGTTTCAAACCCCAAAAACGTCTATCCTAAAAGGAAAACTAAATGATACACCATTCTTCCAAATAGGGAATACTACAAAATGCGCCGCAGGCGAAATTTCGTGTAAAACTTACTGTAATGCATCAGTTGACATTGTTCCTTTGATGTAAATACATATATTTAATTTCACATATTCGGCTTTTCGTTTCAACTTTTGCTAAGAAGCGAAGCTTCCAACGACTGTACCCAGAACAAATTGAACTAAGCAACGCCGGCGATATTTTTTTTAATCTGCATTTTTCCGGAAAAATCTGCGACCGACAAATGTTTGCAGAATTTGATTTCTTACGTATAAAAGACCCGGTGTGCGGACAAGAACACCGACACCCGACAAAAGCATTCAGAATTCGATTTCTTCTGTATTTTGCCCGACAAGATTGTAAAGAACTTTATTTTTTACGCGTATATAGAAGCCGATGTACCGACGAGACTTGAACTTTCGGCATGCGCCCGATAAAAAGTTACAGAATTTGATTTTTTTTTTTTTTAAAGATCCGATGTGCCGACGAGAATACCGACGGCCGACGAAACCATCGAGCATTTGATTTTTTCTGTGTTTTGCTCGACTAGACTGTACAGAACTTGATTCATACGTGTAAAAATAACCCCTTGTGCCAATGAAACTTAAACTTCCTGGGTGCGCCCGACAAAGTTTGCAAAATTTGATTTCTTACGTGTAAGTAGAACCCGATATGCCGACGAGTCGACCGACGCCCGACAAAAGCATGAAAAAATATTTCTTCTGGATTTCTTATGTATAAAAAGAACCCGATGTGCCGACGAACCGAGGCACGACAAAAGCCTGCAGAATTCGATTTCTCCAGTGCTTTGCCTGACAAATGTTTGCAGGATTTCATTTCTTGCGTATAAAAAGAACCCAATGTGCCGACGAGTCGACCGACGCCCGACAAACACTTAATTTGTTTTTATTTCTTCTGGATTCCTTGTGTATAAAAAGAACCCGATGTGCCGACGAGAATACCGAGGCACGACAAAAGCATGCAGAATTCGATTTCTCCAGTGTTTTGCCCGACAAACGTTTGCAGGATCTCATTTCTTGCATATAAAAACACCCGATGTGCCGACGAATCGACCGATGCCTGATAAAAAGCATACAAAATATTATTTTTTCTGTGTTTGCTGGCGCTTCGCGCCGACAAACAAGTGAACTTTCGCCGGGCTTCGCCCGACGAAAGTACTTTCTCAGGACCTTTAGGGGGGGGGGGGAGAGTCCCCCCCCCTCCCCCCCCCCCCCATAGTGACACCCCTGATGATCACATAAAGTGCGGCGCAGGCGAAATTTTGTTTTGCCTTTTTCCTGCCAAATTTAATTCCCATCCAAATTCTAGCTTGTAATGTTTCAAAATCTCAATCTAAAACTGACTTAAAACCCCCTGTCAAATAACGCGCCCTTCCACAAAATAGATAATATTACGAAAAGTGCTGCAGGCGGAATTTTTCAAATATTTATGATTAGATATTCTTTTTGCGATCCAAAATAAAAGTAAGGACTATAGATGATATCACAGATCATCCCTTTTGTTTGTGACCAGTGCTTCACTTGACCTCTTCTGAGTTTCGAGGTTTGTGGTAACTTCCGAATCCTCCAATTACAACGAATAAGTTACCGAATCCCAGTTATTATACCGAATAAGTTTAGACCGATAGCGTGTTCGGGATTCTGTAGAACTACCGTATCCCTGTTATTATACCGAAGTGTTTCGGTATCGAAAGACTTCCGAACAATATTCATATTCGGTATACTTTCGTCGAAACTGGAAGAAAGTCAGGATTCGTGGTTAACTTCCTAATCCTGGAAATTATACTGAATAATTACCGAATCCCAATCGTGATACGGAATAATTTCGAACCAATAGCTTACTCGGGAGTCTGTGTAACTACGGAATCTCCATAAATATCCCGAATAGTTCCGGCATCAAAAAATTACCAAATGATCTCAGTAAATTCTTTCACCAAATTCTATAACTACTGTGATAACCAATCGCTTATTCGGGAGTCTGTGTAACTACGGAATCTTCTTAAATAGACCGAATAGTTCTGGCATCGAAAAATTACCAAATGATTTCAGTAAATTCTCTCACCAAATTTGTGATAACTACCGAATACTGGCAATTATACCGAATCCCGATCATTATACCGAAGAGATTTGTACAGATAGCCTATTTAGGATTCTTTATAACTACCGAATCCCCGTAAATCGAACAAATACCAAACAATTTTGGGCCTCCAGCCCAAAATTTTACCGAATCTCAAAAAGGTGGGGGGTTGCTGCCCCCCACCTTTGGTGGGAATAGTTCCAAGGTGATTCCCACTCTCCCCACCTCCTCTTGGGTTTCTGAACCCGAAAAACGAAGGTTTCATACATTTTTAGTGCATACTAAAGAAATAATGGAATCATCCAGATACAGCAAAAATCCTACAGGTCAAAACGTCAGTCCGTTACTATTAGAAGTGTCAAACAAGCTGACAAAAAGGTGCCATACTATTGGGAATTTAGTACGTGCTGCCAAAATTTTGCCAACACACATACACATGTCAAGGAAATAAAAAATAAAGACAAAAATTTGTCATACTACCCGACTTTCCCCTATCTCTACTGCAGGCTACAGACACTACAGTAGTCTAGAGACTGGCTAGAGGTATGCTCTTTGAATCTGGTCCAAGTCTTTCATCAATGGCTGCCTGGATGCTGTCTGGTTGTAATTTGTTTGTCTGGATGTCTGTTTGAAATTCTTCATGGTCGAATCCTCAAATATGGTTGGGAACAAGACTTTTTGGATGGTGGGGATTCATATCAGTCAATCTACAAAAGGTGCATGAAACATATGTGAGCCAAGAAATCTTCCTAAGTATATTTCAGCTCTGCCCCCTTATTTTTCCCTATTCAGTGGTAACTTTTCCTACCTGAGCACTACTGTGATAGGATAGGAGCAAAGTTCACACCCTTTGACATCACAATTACAGTAAGGTAGTCACAAGATATCTAGCCGTTGCCAGTTGATTGTTGTGTTTTCATTGACATGTGTCATGATTTTGAAGTATAGCCTTGTTTAAAAAACTTATACCCTAACAATAGAAAACAGAGGCTGAAAGAACTAAAACAGCAAATTTACAAACTGCACACAGCCAATGACTGGTGACCCTGATCAGTCACCTTGGAAAGCAACCAGGTTCAATACAGATAAAGAGCAAGTAACCTTCGTCATGAGTTTGTATGTTTAAATTGATCAAGCCCCAAACCCAAGACCAGACTGTAGTATCCAATTGGTGCAACTAACTTCTGGCATTCAAGACTAGAATATAAGGTCAGCAAACTCTGCAGTTTGTTTATCCTCTTTATTCTTTAAGCATGGAGGAAAGAATAGCTGATCTACTCTTGCATTGGTTTTGATTCTCATCTCGTACTTCTCTTAGCCTACTGCCACTTGTTGGGGATGCAGCTGTTTTTTCATCTCCTTGAGCATCTGCTGAAGAGTTGCATCACGCACTGCAGGTTTCCCATTAGCCTTGGAAAGTGGGCTTCTGCTTTGAGTGCAGCAGTCTATCCCCCCCCCCCCACACACCTTTTTCTTTTCTTACTTGAATATAAACTATTATACAAGCAAAACATAGTGACTTACATTCTGTTATTTGTTCAAGAAAACCAATGAAATACCAGTTTGAGGAAGACAGTGATGGTAAGTGGCTTTTAAAGTTCAAGTGTTTAGCTATTTGATGTATACTCGAGACATAACTATACTGTGTTTAGGTTTTACCTACCACTTCCCACCAGCCTTACCACTTCCCACCAGAAATCCTATGGATTTAGGTTTCCACTACAAGTGCTTTACAGTGCCTTGTAACTGTAAATTCCAGAAAGATCCAAGTAGAAGGACTGGAGTGGTATCTTGAGTGTCAATACGTAAAGCCAATGGTTATGTGAAGACGTTACAGCAAGATCAGATGCATCTAGGCCTTACCCTGGTTAATTAATTGGTCTATGTGAAATAGAAGTAAAAAGCAAACTTTTCTAAGACTCGAATATCGACTTCCTAACTACGCTGCTCAGTGTAATTGTGCTTGGTTGTTGGAACTTTCTATAGTTCTCAGGAAACAGAAAATCATGGGAAGTTTCGTGCCTAGCATAGCCTAAGCATGATTTTAATTATCTCAGAAGTGTATGCCTCGATCAAATAAAATGGAAACTTTGTTAAACAAACTAGACCTGCTTGATACTAGCAACGATTTTTGTTTAGCCAAGACCACCAAGTTTGGCTCAGCTAGGCCTACATTTGTTTTCTGTTTTTAGATTGTAGGCTACATTATCTTTTGCAGATGACTTTGTTCCATCTGCCCGGAGTAAATCTGAGAAGCCAACAGACAATAAGGAAATCAAGCCACCACTGAAAAGAGCAAGGACTGAGGCTGAGGCAAAACAACCGAAAGTATCTGTCATGCGTCTGAAAGTTGAGGATCGTGTTTTTGAGGTAGCCAGATTATTTGTTGAACTGGGGACCCACTCCATAGTAACCAGCACTCCCACCCGCTGGGATAAACAAGTTCCTTCAAATTTGCCTATCCATAGAATCAAGTATGGTGAAGGGACTTGATAGCGATGACTTTATCCTTTCGAGGGTTGTTGACTTCACAGTCGGACAGGAGGAAAGTCAAGAGTTACAATATCACCGGAAACCGATCACCGACTTTTTTGGGATCCACAAATGTTAGCAAAGTCTTTCGGCCTGTCCTTCCGTTAGCACGATAGCTCTCGAAGGATTGAGGAATTTTGTTGGTGAGCGGATTCTTGGGTCCAAATACACATCAGGTTCGGAGATGGGCTCCGAAGCCCTATTTCCGAGGGTGGGGAAGGGTGTTTCAGATTAAAGGATGATTTAAATTTTTTTTTTTTAAAGCCAACTGTGCGCTAAGAAGACATGCTGAATTCATGTCTGAACTTTATTTTCTGACGGACAAGCAGTTCGCCCGGAGTTCGGACAAGTCTGGAAATTCGGTAAAGCCAGCGAGTTTTATTTCCGAAAGAAAAATGATTGTACATCAGCTGCTTCGACTTGCCTAGATATGGAGGCAAGCTTGACTACTGGGCAATAATACAAAATAATAATAATTCCTCGTAGTGCAAAACAGTACAGAAAAAGGAGCAATACAAGTTTTTCTAGACTTGAGCGGAGCTTCGACATCCGTTTTTGAACTTTATTTTTTGCCGAACAAGCAGTTCGCCGGGAATGCCCGGTACAGGAAATTCGGTAGAAGTTTATACTGGAGTTGTTTAGAGCATTGGTATAAGCGTAAATCCACACGCTGAATTCACACCTGAACTTTGTTTTCTCGCCTTAGCCTACAAGTAGTTTGCCTGAAATCTAGTATAAACCGGAAACTCATGAGGAGGAAAAGTCACGCTGGATCGGTAGCTTCAGTTTATTACTGTGCCGGTCCGATGTTCGACCGGAATCCAACGAAAGACGGAATCTAGGTAGTACTTATAATGAATTGATAAAGTCATTTAGGGTGTCGATAATGGGGAACGACGACATGCTGAATCGATCTGTCTGGGTTGTTCTCCTGTTGGCGGATACTGTAGACGGAATCGGTTGAAAACTGGAAGTTCAATAAGCTCCGTGTTACGGATTTGTCGGGTGGTTCAGAGTTTGGTCTGGGGTAGAAATGGATACTGGAATCCCACTGTAAAGCCACACTCTCTCTGTCACCCACAGTCTCTTGACTAAAACTAGTTTATTTCCGTCACCGATATTGTACAGAGACTGGTATGCAACTGAAATAAATTACGTTCATACAAACTACCTTGGGGGGGGGGGGGACCGGTTTGCCTTGCGGTGCAAAAACACGGAGGATAACGATTGCGTGGTAGAAATACATATCAAGAAATCTCAACACAGCCTTGAAAAACTCTCAGTTTGATTCCGAATATTGGCGTAACATTTCTCTTTTATGCTTCCAGAGGGAAATTGAAGCTGCCCTTGAGCTTTCAAAGAAGAGTCAGCTTCCAGAAACACAGCTTCCCCTGTCGCCCTCTGAGATATCGACTGTTAGCAACCAAGACACGCTCCTCCTAGAATCTGAGTCGGGCCGGTCAGATAGTGACTCTCACATCCCAGATGAACGAGTTAAGGCCAGTGCAGACCAAGGAGTCCATCCAGAGAAAGAAAGCATATGTCTTCAAAATCTTGATATACATGTTGAGGATGCGCAAGGAATGGAAGATGGATCGAAAGGTCAACCTCTTGTTCAGAGGGTTGATTCAAAGCTCGTGCTTGATGACAGTGAAGACTTGAAAGTTGTTTCAGTTCAAGGAAAAATGAAAAAGGGCAGTAAGTTAGAGGAAGAAGCAGTCTTCACGAAGAAAGAGGCCTCTGTCAGGAAAGAAGAAAGAAAGACAGGTCAGAAGAAGATTGAACCGCTTGCGAAGAGGATTAATTCTTCACGGAAGAAGAACGACCAGGTTGACAGCGACGTTGTTAACAAGATATCGGTAGACGGGCAAGCGAAGAAAGTAAGCGTTGTAAGGGAAGACGCTGAAGAATTGGAAATTGAAGACTTGGCAAAGGATGACGAAGAAAATCCTGTAGAGCTGGAGAGTGGACTTACCCGGACGCGTCAAAAAGAAAAGAAGAATACCGAAAGACAAGATGAGTGTTCAAGGGAAGATTCCGTTGCAATTTCTAGGAAAGTTTCCAAAAAGAAACCGGCAATCATCGAGTCCGAGTCCGACTTTGAAGAATCCGACTCGGCAACTAGCCAAGATCAGGATTCTGATTTCGATGAGGAAACAGAAAGACAGACCGAAAAGACACAAAAGAAAATAGCCACAAAGAAAAACAAAAGCTTGGCGAAAGGAGAAGCCAAAAGTGTGAATCAGAAAGCTCCAAGTATTGGTAAGACTTTGACGAAAAGGAGCTCCGCTATTAGAAAGGCAGCTGAGGATGTTGCGCCGACGAGCAAGAGCTGTATCGAAGCAACAAAAGTGGAGAAGAAGCCAAGTAGGAAGGTAGCAAGTGCCGTTACTAGATTTCAGCCTGGTAAGTTTCCGACATTTGCGACTAGTAACTTCCATAGAGTAAGAAATTAACCAGACTACTTGTAGACTAAACTGAAATGGAAGGCTGTACATATACCACTAATCAGCCCTTCTTCCCAGATGGCCCAAACCATTCTCTCCCCGATGCTCCGAATTTCGTGCAATCCGGACATTTTAGTAATTTTCTGTTTGGTTCGATCAATGGATTGCTGCAGCAGACATATCTTCATAGCCATATGATGGGAAAGACTTTTTCTAGTGCTCGGACAGGGGTGGATCAAACTCAAATCTGGAATTACTTTTTAAGGAGTATATTGTTTCAGATGTTAGGGACATGGTTGAAGGGAGGTAGGCCTACACCTTTACGAAGATTAATAAAGAAACAGCCCTCAGTGCTAAATATTCTTTAGAAGAAACATACAGAGAGAAAGAGATAGAGTGGAACAGTTTATCACACAAGTGTTCGGTTTACTAAGGTTGCTGTAGAGAGCTTGCACAAGCCTCTGTTGAATACTCCGCCCACATCCGTCCTTATCCCTTGGTGGGGAAATATAAGACAGTAGACACATAAGAAAAATGGAACACGCAGATTAATTTCTTGTATGAATTTCTTGTAAAAAAAAAAAAAATTGAAATAAAGTGAGTTCTTCTTTCTTGTAGTCATCCACAAAAAGTGCGCCGTGGATTGCAGTAAAATGTCAAAAGTCTCGTTGTGTCATATACCACGTTTTCAGGGTTAAAGTTTTTCTCGCGTCCGAAATCCTAGAGGTTAGCTTGAGCCGAATGGGAAAAGGTTGCCAAAGATGCTTCCAAAACAGAACAGACAAATGAAGGACTTTTTTTGGTTTTCTTGCAGTTACGTCAGCGATAGCTACCAGTGCTCCAGGCATTGCCTCGCCCCTCGCTGCCACCCTCATGAGCAACTCTCCCCTTGCCACGTCGAGAGCGGGGATGAGGGTGGGTTTGTCGAGAAGTGCCAGGGTGAAGCCTCTCCACCCCAGCTTACATATGAAGATGTAGTGTTAACTTTTAACGTATTGCTTTCTGCTGGAATTTTTCTGTTCCCTTTTTACTGTTTCATTATATTTTTTTTTAACTTTTGACAACCCTGTTGTCGGCAGCATTGCGTTGCAAGTCCTGAAACGTCCCGAGAAACATTCCGTGGCAAAATCCAACGTACTGCCGATAGAAGTACAATAAAATATGTTTAAATGTAAGTTGATTGCTTACGTCTCTTTCAACAGCTTATTTCCCATTATTCTAATATTAATATTGTCATGATCGACATTATTGTTATAATCTTTATTTCAGACAAAAGCCATATCTAACTACAACAAGAGCTACGAGCTCATATGGCACTTGTCACGAGTAGGTGGTGTGAGAAACGTGAAAGTAAATCTGAGCATTTTTCGGAAATTCCGTTACCCCCTCCCCACCGTGCTCGGATCCAATCCGGCCCCTAAAATATGGCATCTAAAGCATAAAATCTGTGATTTCCAAGTTTCATTCAAATCACTCCACTCGTTCAACCCCTATGCGAGCCACAGCATTTCCGGGACTGCCCCTCCATGTCCCCCCACTGTGGCCGGATACGACTCGGCCACATAAACTTCGCATCTCTAACATCTCCTCTTCCCGTCCATCAAGTTTTACTCGAATCGGATCATATCTACAAATTTTCCGCCCCCCCCCCCCCCCCCCCCAACTCCTCCAACCGTATGGGGTTCGGACATACGGCCGGAAATACTGCTTTGTATTTCTCGACCATCAGTTCTTATCAACCATAAAGTATCACTTAAGTCGAACCATTTGTCCGCAACTATGTAGTAATTTCCGGATTACCGTTCCCTCAACTCCCCGAAAAACTATCGGGTCAAGGAACGGAAGTCTTCCTAGTGTCCTTATGTCCATTTGGTCGGGTTACTAATATGCTTGACAAGTGTTATTCTCCTTAGCACATCTAGAAGTATCCTATCTCGCGATCACCGGAATTCTGGGAAAGTGAATCCCTTAACACAATCCAAACAATGCAGTGTATTCAGTTAAAGGATACAAAAATAATTTGGTTTTTCAGTTAAACTTTAAGTCGTACACCCATTTTATCAATAATTTAACGTTAAACCTCCTCCAAATCCCCCCCCCCCCCCCCCCAAAAAGAGTCCCTATATGATCTAATTCTATCAAGAAAGTATCTAATGCTTCTGCTTATTCTTCCCAGCAAATTTCATCCAGATCCCTAGACGCTAAGCGTTTCGCAAAAAATTCCGGTGCCCCCTTCACCTCCCTCCCCCCATAATATCGGATCAGATCCGGACTTGGCACGGAACATCTGAGACAATAGCTCTTTCCACTTGCCAAGTTTCATTCAAATCCGATCGCCCGTCTCAAAAGTTATAAATGCCACTAGATTCCGGATTCCCCATCCCTCGACTCCCACGCGCACGACTATCTGCACATCTAGAAGTACCCTACCTTAAATCTCGGTCACCAGAATTTCGGGAAACCTTCTCTGGTTCCCCCTACTGTGACACGATCCGGTCCTGTTTTGTCAATGACGTATCTAAAGTTTATGCATGTTCTTCCAGCCAAGTCGCATTCCGATCCCTCGATTCTAAGCGTTTCACGAGATTTCCGACACCCCCCCTCCAGCCCCCCTCCCAGTTATCAGATCCGGCCCGCACTTGAAAATGAACATCTGAGACAGTTCTTCCTGACACTTGTCAAGTTTCATGCGCGTCCAATTACCCGTTCTAATATTACGCATATCACTAGATTCGGGATTCCCGTTCCTCCACTCCCGCAATGATAATTGGATCGGGAAAGGGACTATTTCTAAGCCAATTTTGATAGAGTCCCTAGCATTTCATTCAAATCCGATGGCCCGTTCAAAAGCTATAAATGCCACTAGTTTCCGGATTCCCCATCCCTCGACTCCCCCCACGATATTTGGATCGTTCAAACGACTATCTTCAAGTCGGTCTATTCTGATCCCTGATATTCCTGCCGAGTTTCATCATCCTAGTACATCGGTAAGTACTGAACTCGCTGAATCACCAGACCCCCCCCCCCCAGTGCCCGAATCTTGTCCAGTTATGTCAACGATGTATCTAGGACTTGTGCTTGTTCGTCCCACCAAGTTTCATCCCTTCACATCACCCGTTCTAATGTTACGCGTATCACTAGATTCCAGATTCCCGTTCCTCCACTCCCGCAATGATGATGAGATCGGGAAAGGGACTATTTCTTAGCCAATCCGATAGAGTCCCTAGCATTTCATTCAAATCCGATCGCCCGTTCAAAAGTTATAAATGCCACTAGATTCTGGATTCCCCATCCCTGGACTCCCACGCACACGACTATCTGCACATCTGGAAGTACCCTACCTTAAATCTCGGTCACCAGAATTTCGGGAAATCTTCTCCGGTTCCCCCTACTGTGACACGATCCGGTCCTGTTTTGTCAATGACGTATCTAGAGTTTATGCATGTTCTTCCAGCCAAGTCGCATTCCGATCCCTCGACTCTAAGCGTTTCACGAGATTTCCGATACCTCCCCTCCAGCCCCCCTCCCAGTTATCAGATCCGGCCCGCACTTGAAAATGAACATCTGAGACAGTTCTTCCTGACACTTGTCAAGTTTCATGCACGTCCAATTACCCGTTCTCATATTACGCATATCACTAGATTCGGGATTCCCGTTCCTCCACTCCCGCAATGATGATTGGATCGGGAAAGGGACTATTTCTAAGCCAATCCGATAGAGTCCCTAGCATTTCATTCAAATCCGATCGCCCGTTCAAAAGTTATAAATGCCACTAGTTTCCGGATTCCCCATCCCTCGACTCTCCCCACGATATTTGGATCGTTCAAACGACTATCTTCAAGTCGGTCTATTCTGATCCCTGATATTCCTGCCGAGTTTCATCCACTTCATTCCTTCACATCACCCGTTCTAATGTTACGCGTATCACTAGATTCCAGATTCCCGTTCCTCCACTCCCGCAATGATGATGGGATCGGGAAAGGGACTATTTCTTAGCCAATCCGATAGAGTCCCTAGCATTTCATTCAAATCCGATCGCCCGTTCAAAAGTTATAAATGCCACTAGTTTCCGGATTCCCCATCCCTCGACTCCCCCCCACGATATTTGGATCGTTCAAATGACTATCTTCAAGTCGGTCTATTCTGATCCCTGATATTCCTGCCGAGTTTCATCATCCTAGTACATCGGTAAGTACTGAACTCGCTGAATCACCAGAATCCCCCCCCCCCAGTGCCCGAATCCGGTCCAGTTATGTCAACGATGTATCTAGGACTTATGCTTGTTCGTCCCACCAAGTTTCATCCCTTCACATCACCCGTACTAATGTTACGCGTATCACTAGATTCCAGATTCCCGTTCCTCCACTCCCGCAATGATGATGGGATCGGGAAAGGGACTATTTCTTAGCCAATCTGATAGAGTCCCTAGCATTTCATTCAAATCCGATCGCCCGTTCAAAAGTTATAAATGCCACTAGTTCCGGATTCCCCATCCTCGACTCCCCCCACGATATTTGGATATTTCAAACGACTTTCTTCAAGTCTATTCTGATCCCTGATATTCCTGCCGAGTTTCATCATCCTAGTACATCGGTAAGTACTGAACTCGCTGAATCACTAGAATCCCCCCCCCCCCACAGTGCCCGAATCCGGTCCAGTTATGCCAAGGATGTATCTAGGACTTATTGTGCTTGTTCTGTGCCAAGTTTCATCCCGATCCCTCCACTCTAAGCGTTTCCCAAGATTTCCGCCCCTCCCCCTACAGCTCCCCGCAAAGTCACCGGACCCGGTCCGGATTTTAGTCACATCGTCTGGGGCACGAGGTTTTTCCGAATATCAAGTTTCACTAAGATCCGATCACCCCTTTAAAAGTTAAAAATTCTTCAGTATTCTTAATCGTTTGCGGTCCCTGATATGCCTGCCAAGTTTCATCGTCCTAGCTGACGTGGAAGTGTCCGAACTAGCAAAACCCGGACCGACCGACAAACCGACGGATGGACGGAAATTGTGATCGCTATATGGCACTTGGCCGAAGGGCCAGTGCCATAAAAAAAGCTAAAACAACAACAACTATCTACGTATTGTTTCCCCCGTCCAATAGTGATGTAACGCATCGGTAATTTTCAAGATTCCTTTTCTCCGATCTTTCAAAGAGAGGCTAAGAAACAAGAGCTAAAACTGCATATGGGACTTGTAAGAACAGTTAGTAGGCCTATGTTTGCCAGATACGGTTTGCAGTTTGACCCGTTCCGAGGTTATGAATTTCACTAGATTTGGGATTCCCCATCCCTCCAGGATGGTGTAGGGACTATATTTCCAAATCAGTCTGATCGGTTCGCTAATATGCGTGCTAGTTTCGTCGTCTTAGCACATCTGGAAGTACCTTAAATCTCGGTCACCAGAATTTCGAGAAACCTTCTCCAGTTCCCCCTACTGTGACACGATCCGGTCATGTTTTGTCAATAACGTATCTAGAGTGTATGCATGTTCTTCCAGCCAAGTCGCATTCCGATCCCTGGACTCTAAGCGTTTCACGAGATTTCCGATGCCCCCCTCCCAGTTATCAGATCCGGCTCAGACTTGAAAATGAACATCTGAGACAGTTCTTCCTGAAACTTGTCAAGTTTCATGCACGTCCAATCACCTGCTCTAATGGTACGCATATCACTAGATTCCGGATTCCCGTTCCTGCACTCCCGCAATGATGATCGGATCGGGAAAGGGACTGTTTCTAAGCCAATCTAGTCCCTAGCATGCCTGCCAAGTTTCATTGTCATAGCCCATCTGAAAGTACCCTAACTCGTGATCACCGAAATTTCGGAAAACCCCCTCGAACTTCCCCCACTGTGACACGATCTGGTCTTGTTTCGTCAGTAATGTAGTCATAGGACTTATGCTTGTTCTTCCCTCCAAGTTCCGTCCCGATCTCTCGACTCTAAGCGTTTCACGAGATTTTTGGCGTCCCCCTCCAGCCCCCCCCCCCCCGGTTATCGGATCCGGTTCAGATTTGAAAATGATTATTTGAGACACTTGCCAGGTTTCTTGCACGTCCGATCATCCGTTCCAAAGTTGTACATGTCACTAGATTCCGGATTCCCCATCACTCGACTCCCCCCACGATCATCGGATCGGGAAAGGAACTATTTTCAAGTCAATCTGGTAGAGTACCTTATATGTCTGCCATGTTTCATGGTCCTAGAACATCTGGAAGTACCCTTACTCATTATCACCGGAATTTCGAGAAATCCCCTCCAAATCCCCACTCCGGTCCTTTTTTTTCAACAGTATCTAGGGCTTATGCTTGTTCTTCCCTCCAAGTTCCATCCCGATCGACCCTAAGCGTTTCACGAGATTTCCGGTGCCCCCCTCCAGCTCCCCCCTTAATTCACGGATTCGGCCTAGATTGGATGCTGAATACCTAAGACACTTGTTCTTCTCACTTGTCAAGTTTCATGCATGTCCGGTTACCCGTTTCAAAGTTATGCATGTTTCTAGTTTCCAGATTCCCTATCCCTCCACTCCCCCACGATCGCCAGATCGGGCGAGTGATTATTTCCAAACTGATTTGGTCGGGTCCCTGATATGCCCGCCAGGTTTCATCGTCCTAGCTTATGTGGAAGTGCCCAAAACTAGCAGAACCGGGACAGAACGACAGACCGACAGTAATTACGATTGCTATATGACACTTGAGTATGCTTAAGTGCCATAAAATTGGATCTTCCGCCCGGTTCGCAGTCAAGCGAACGCTATTTCGTCGTTGGTCATTCAACGAATCGGAACGGATGGGTTTTGAAGAGACCTCAGGATTCGAATGGTTGTCAGTGGGAAGTTTCTGAGCTATGGATGCCTCATTTTAATTATTTAGTCATAACGAATGATGATATGACGTTTAATAATTCCAGAATAAAGCCCATCGAGCCATAGCGGAACAAAAATATCTACACCAGAACAAGCCCATAACCAATAGGTTATATTTAAAACTTACGTTTGAATTGTTCGTTTGAGTTTACTTTCTATTTTGCCCGTAATGTTGTTGATGGTTAAGACGAATATTGAATGTCGTCTGAAACGGTCTCTGCTCCAGCCACTTTAAGTTCAGCTCTCCCGAACTCGTCTTCCACACACAGCTGCTATTTCAGATGATTCTGGCAACGTCTATAGTTCCGGACAGTTTTCTTTCTGGAACTATTACGTCAATTATAAACAAGACCAAAGGTTTCGATGGGATCCCAAAAATTCAATATTTGATCCAGACAATTGGGTCTTGTCTACGCCAGATCCAGTCTTCGCCAGACTCCTTGAACATTTTTACTATTAACATTCAGAAACAGATTAAGGCTAAAAAGCTAATCATCTGAGAAAACCAAGTTCAGATATGGATTCAGCATGTTTGTGCTTACCCCTATAAGTCATATCTGTTTTGACGAAAACTTTCTGACTTACTTCTGTGAATTTCCCGGTTTCGGCTGAATTCCGGAACTACCTCTCCGGCAAAACAAAAGAAGCTAAAATCGAATTCAGTGTCTTGCTCAGCGTTTTTTCTTCCCCCCTAACTTCCCCAGGACAACCTGGACGCCCAGGTTCTCGGGTGACTGGTTTATCTGAAGATTTATTGTTTAGTTCCTATGTTTTTTTGTTACAAGTTGTTTAATGTTATTTTGTGTAAATAAGAATAACCTAACCTAACCTAAACTAAAATTTAACTTAAAACAAATTTTCCGGCTCCAGTCGGATTCCGGGCGAACTACATGTCCGGGTACAAAATGACTGTCATACACGGATTCAGCATCTCTTTATACGCCTAAATCTGATATCTAATCAACTACAAATATTTTTAACAATTTCCCGGTTTTGGCCGGATTCCGGGCGAACTACTTGCCCGGCGAGAAAATGCTTTTCACCATCGTGTTCTGCATGTCTTCCTACCCCTAAATCGAACATCCAATCAACTTCAAATAAAACTTTTACTTTTAACGGATTTTCCGGTTTTGGCCGGATTTCGGGCTAACTACTTGTCCGGAGAAAAAATAGTTTTCACCATCGTTTTCAGCATGTCTTCTTACCCCTATATCGAACATCCAATCAACGTCAAATAAAACTTTTACTTATAACAAACTTTCCGGTTTTGGCCGGATTTCGGGCTAACTACTTGTCCGGCGAGAAAATGGTTTCCACCATCCTGTTGAGCATGTCTTCCTACCCCACAATCGACTGTCCCATTAGCTGTTTAAAAATATTTTGCTTGCCCCTCAATTTAAACCCCCCTCCCACCCAAGGGCTACAAAGCCCATCTAAGAACTCGATCTTACTATTGACCCAAACAATCCTCACACCAAGTTTCATCAAAATATCTCATGCTCTTCGAGAGTTATCGTGCTAACAGACGGACGGATGTACAACTTTGGCGATGTCATAGGTAACCTCCACTTACGTTTTGGGATCCCTAAAAAGGAAAATAATCCAAACCAGTGCAGCTCTTTCCGGCCAATTACAGTGTCTTTCATCTTTAGCAAAATTTTTGAATATTTCTTAGTGCCAGAAATTACGTCCAGTTCGGCGACTTCAAGTTGGGTTTTCAAAAAAGACTCAGTTGCAGCCATGCTCATAGGCTCCTGTCTACAATTCTTAAAGTCTTTGATTCATGTGGGCCGAGAAGATGGGAGACACCATCATGTTGATGGATCGGATTTTTACGAACACACTGTTACCTTTGTTTTTCCCAATATCCTCACGGTAGCCAACTTTATCCACAAATTACTTGAACACAATTTCACTCCTGAACGCCAATCCACCACTGCTAATTAACTATTCTTGATCTCCTTTCGCTGGTCAAAAGATTACTAGAACCTTCGAGCAGATCGAGTGGCGTGTAAGATGATCAAAACAAATAAGTATTTCACCATGTGAATGTTTAGATATGTCGGAAGAAGAAATCATCGGCCAGTTCGACATTTTTTGGTCTCGGAACCTGAATATTATTTAGCCCAATTGTAGAATCTCCAAGAAATCACTTTAACGAACTTAGTAATTTACGGCGTTTGTTTATTGTAATCTAGTTTACATCCTTAACTCTTTAGGCTGACTGGAATTAACAAGAAAAATCAGAAAATACAATACTTAAAGAAATCGATAATGCAAATAATTAGTTTAGTTTTTCTACACATTTTCCTTATGCCTGCTACAATAAAGACATTTTGTTAGATCGAAAGTCAAACTATGATTCCATCCTCCCCATATCGGACGCTTCCGACCCGCACCGCTAGATGACCCAGCGGTCAGATCGAGTCGAGGCTTCATCTTGGGTCTTGGGTGTGAGCCCGATGAAAAATTTATCTCAAAGTAGTACTATGAAGTAGTACGAAAAAGTAGCATGCAGTACTAATGATGCTACTAAATGCCTCTACTTCAAGGCTACCGTGTTACTGCATACTACTATATGCTACTATTAGCAAGACTGGATGCTACTATGGCATACTGGATACTACTACATAAGATTGGACCAGTCTGAGGCACATTGAATGATAGTATCCTTTGCTATTACATAGTATTATATGCAACGTTTTCGTACACTACCATGCTACTACGCAGGCTACAAATTTTTCATCGGGAGGGGGGGGGGGGGTTCTAGACGTTGCAAGTGCTAAAATGCTTATGATATAACTCCTTTAAGGAAGCGACTGTTGAAAAATTTGCCGTTCATCTTTGTGCAATCGATATTTCTGGAGCTTTCGATAATGTAGTACATCGACAGGCTCTACTTTCTTTGTTGCGTGAGGGTGTTAATGTTTGTTTCTTTTTTAAGGTTTTGGTACCGTAACGCGATTGTTCGGGCGAAATGGTCAGAGGCGGTTTCGGAATGCATTCGAGTAGGGGGTACCACAGGGTAGAGTCCTATCTCCTTTGTTTTTCAAAAGTGCCATTTATTATGAATGCCTCTCAGGTTTATTGCCAACATTTTTCCTTGGAGACCTAAGTATTAATTACACAGCTTATGCAGACGACATTCTATTAATAAGTCAAATTAAAAGTGGGTTAGAATCTAACATAAAAACGATTTGTCAGGGTCTTTCTCGAATTGGCCTTTCTGTAAACAATATCTAAATGTCAGCATCTTAAATTCAACAGCCCAAAAGACTCCGGTATTTCTTTTTAAAATGAGAAACTCCCCAGTTCCCCTACCGTAAAAGGCTTGGCATGATCATAGCAAAAATCTGCGATAACGCTGTTTCGGCTGTTCATGATTCCATTCGTGTCGGCTATGGAAAAATAGTTCCAAATAGAGGAAGGTATAACAGAAAAGCCCTTGGTAGTTTATATAGTAGTTTTTGTTCTCCCTCTGTCTGCAACCTTTCCTGAATTTGTGGTATTCTGAGGCTAAAAGATTTAAAACGTATCAGGACTTATTATTTCAAATATTAAATTCCTCTTGTACCTTCCTCGAAGTTATAGGAATTCCCGTATAACTGCAACTGTTTTGCCGTCTTACCCTTGTGCAAAGTTATCTTCAATTGCCCAGGACCTTCACGTTTCTGCCCTTGGCCATTTCTCCGCACTCCATGTAGGAAGAAGATTTTTTAGACCCGATTAGTCCCTGTTCTTTTTTTTTTTAATGTTTTTATGGCACTTGAGCTTACTCAAGTGCCATATAGCGATTGTAATTTCTGTCCGTCAGTCGGTCTGTCGGTCTGTCGGTCCCGGTTTTGCTAGTTCGGGCACTTCCAGATAAGCTAGGACAATGAAACTTGGCAGGCATATCAGGAACTGGACCAGATTAAATTAGAAATTGTCGCTTCCTCGATCCGACCATCTGGAGGGGAGTGGAGGGAGGGGGAATCCGGAAAAAATAGGAAAAATGGAATATTTTTAGCTTACGAACGGGTGATCGGATCTTAATGAAACTTGATATATGGAAGGACTTCGTGTCTCAGACCCTCCATTTTAAATCCAGACCGGATCCGGGGACACTGGGGGGAGTTAGAAGGGGAAACCGGAAATCTTGGAAAACACTTAGAGTGGAGGTATCCGAAAGAAACTTGGTGGAAAGTACAAGCAAACGTCCTAGATACGTGACTGATATAACCGGAACGGATCCGCTCACTTTGGGGGAGTTGGGAGGGGGGAGAAGTCCGAATTTGTAGTGATCCCGCGAGTTCCGTGGTTCCTGATGTGCTGTGACGATGGAAATTGACAGGCATGTCTGGGACCCGACCAGCTTAAATAGGAAATAGTCATTTCCCCGATCCGACCATCTGGGAGGGGGAGTGGAGGGAGGGGGAAGCCAAAATGTGTGGTATTTTTATCTTGCGAACGAGTAATCGGATCTTGATGAAATTTTATATTTAGGATGACCTCCTGTCTCAGACGTCCCACTATAAATCCGGACCGGATCCGATGACACTGGGGGGAGTTGGAGGAGGGAACCGGAAATCTTGAGAAACGCTTAGAGTGGAGGGATCGGGATGAAACTTGGTGGGAAGAACAAGCACAAGTCCTAGATACGTCATTGATATAAGCGGACCAGATCCGGGCACTCTGGGGGAGTTGGGGGGGGGGCTCCGGATTTCTAGCGATCCCGCGAGTTCGGCATACTTCCTTATGTGCTAGGGCGATGAAACTTGGCAGGTATGTCAGGGTCCCGAACAGGTTCACTTGAGAACAGCCGTTTCTCCAATCCGACCATACTGGGGGGAGTGGATGGATGGGGAGTCCGGAATCTAGTGGCGTGTATAACTTTTGAACGGGTGATCGGATCTTGATGAAATTTTATATTTAGGATGACCTCGTGTTTCAGACGTCCCACTATAAATCCGGACCGGATCCGATGACACTGGGGGGAGTTGGAGGAGGGAACCGGAAATCTTGAGAAACGCTTAGAGTGGAGGGATCGGGATGAAACTTGGTGGAAGAACAAGCACAAGTCCTAGATACGTCATTGATATAAGCGGACCAGATCCGGCACTCTGGGGGAGTTGGGGGGGGGTCCGGATTTCTAGCGATCCCGCGTGTTCGGCATACTTCCTGATGTGCTAGGGCAATGAAACTTGGCAGGTATGTCAGGGACCCAAACAGGTTCACTTGAGAACAGCCGTTTCCCTGATCCGACCATAGTGGGGGGAGTGGATGGATGGGGAGTCCGGAATCTAGTGGCGTGTATAACTTTTGAACGGGTGATCGGATCTTGATGAAATTTTATATTTAGGATGACCTCGTGTTTCAGACGTCCCACTATAAATACGGACCGGATCCGATGACACTGGGGGGGGTTGGAAGAGGGAACCGGAAATCTTGAGAAACGCTTAGAGTGGAGGGATCGGGATGAAACTTGGTGGAAGAACAAGCACAAGTCCTAGATACGTCATTGATATAAGCGGACCAGATCCGGGCACTCTGGGGGAGTTGGGGGGGGGGTCCGGATTTCTAGCGATCCCGCGAGTTCGGCATACTTCCTGATGTGCTAGGGCGATGAAACTTGGCAGGTATGTCAGGGACCCAAACAGGTTCACTTGAGAACAGCCGTTTCCCCGATCCGACCATAGTGGGGGGAGTGGATGGATGGGGAGTCCGGAATCTAGTGGCGTGTATAACTTTTGAACGGGTGATCGGATTTGAATGAAACTTGTATGGTGGAAAGAGCTATCGCCTCCGATGATCATTGTTAAGTCCGGGTCGGGTCGGGTTATACCTGTGGGGATGGGGGGGGGGACCCGAAAACTCAAGAAACGCTTAAAGCAGAGGGATTGAGACGGAATTTAATGAAGAGAACAAGCATTAGGCCTAGATCCGAATTTGACGGAGCCAGATGGTTTCGGGGCTCTGTGGGGGGGGGGGGGGGGGGGGGTAGAGGGGGTTTCCTGGAATACCGGTAGTCGGGGGTTAGAATAGTTCCAGTACTAAGACAATGAAACTTTGCAGGCATATTAGCGACCCGACTTAGTTGACTTATTTATTTAAACTAGGATACGACCAACTAGGGTCAAACAAATGGGTGATAAGAATCGATGGCCTCGACATGTAAAAGATGCGTTCGAACAAATGCGACCACGGTTGGGGGAATTGGGGGGGGGGACTTTTGACATGCACAGAAACCAAACGAATGGCCCGAATGAGATGCAAGTTCGACAGTGCCGAGTTTATGCGGCCTAGATTTGTTCTTTGGCGTCCGGGCCGGATGCGGCCAAGGTAGGGGGGGGGGGGGGGGGGTACTGGAAACTTGCAGATAGGCTATGCTCCAATTTCAGTGAAACTTGATGGACAGGAAGAGGGAATTAGGAGATCTGACGTTTATGTTTTCAAGTCCTGTTCGGCCACAGTGGCGGGAATTGGAGGGAGATTGCCGGAAACTTTGAGGCTCGCATAGGAGTCAAACGACTGCATCAGTTTAAATGAAACATAGAACTTAGAGAGAGCATATACCCTAGATGACATATTTTGGGCAAGGATCCGGATCCGACAACGCTGGTGGGGGGAGGGGGTACCAGAATTTTCCAAAAATGCTCAGACTCGACCGAAACTTTAGCGGTGGTATAAAAGAAGATACTTTAGATGATCCATTTTTTAGTCCGAACCAGATTCGGCCACGGTAGGGGGAGATGGAGGGAGTGCCGGAAATATTGTAGCACGTCTAGGGATCAAACTAGTGGATTTATTAGGCTGAAACTTGGAAGTTTGAACAGTCATGTGCATTTGATAATCGAGACGATGCCGGAACTGCTTAGAAGTGAGTGAAACAAACTATCCTACTTCTATTTCCAAACCGCATTTTTGGATGGCGGGTGTATTTTATCATGTTCTCATCAACTTTCTTGTACTGCCTACTCGTAACAAGTGCCATATGAGCTCGTAGCTCTTGTTTTTTTTATCTCGTGCATTTACTACATTATTGAAAGCTCAGTGTATTTTTTTCATTTTATTTGTATATACTGCACTATTTTCCACTCCTTAAGTGCGTTAATAAAATTATCATCATCATCAATGTCTGAAAAAAAAAAAGAAAATTCTTTGAGCCCAAGCTGACTTTGAAACATTTATTCAAACAATGTTTACAACGGATACGTCAGCTATGATTCTTCATCAGCGATAATTCGGCCCTTCTTGGCAAGTCCCTGTTCTCTTTTTTTAAATGTTTTTTTTTTATCTCGTGCATTTACTACATTATTGAAAGCTCAGTGTATTTTTTTCATTTTATTTGTACATACTGCACTATTTTCCACTCCTTAAGTGCGTTAATAAAATTATCATCATCATCAATGTCTGAAAAAAAAAGAAGAAAATTCTTTGAGCCCAAGCTGACTTTGAAACATTTATTCAAACAATGTTTACAACGGATACGTCAGCTATGATTCTTCATCAGCGATAATTCGGCCCTTCTTGGCAAGGGTCCTCGTCTAAGTAATCCTCGTAATATGGCTGATGTTGAATCATAGCTGACGTATCCGTTGTAAACATTGTTTGAATAAAAGTCTGAAAGCTTACGTCGTTTCGAAGGTGTCCGCAAAAAACGGGGGCTTGTCTGAAGTAACGGCTGCAGATTAGATTAGAATTAGAAATTCCGGGTATCGAAAGAACTTTAATTCAGTTTATCATCATATTATTCTTTAATATAGCTTACAACTTGATAACACAGTCCTTTCAGCACTGTAATTTGTTAAACACAATTAAAGATGTTACCATGACTTCACCAATTATTCAATGTCACCTGCTTAATCATAATTATCACTTTGCAGTTAATTTTAAATTTGCAATTACATTCCGCACAAAAGCATGCATTTTCACGCATGCATGTGTAACCAGCTGAGGACTTGGCTACTGCGTTGGCGAGCTAACAAGCGTCATTCGTTCAGGAATTCCCGGGAAAGTCTGTGTCTGTCAGGATTGAATAATAACAATTTTTCTTATCAAATTCTTAGCTGTGACTGTTTATTGATAAGAGCAAAAAACAAGTCTACTGTGGATTACAAACGGTTCAAAAGTCGATAGTCTATCTAGGGTGCATCTTTGATGCTTTAGGCGGAGGTATCATATTACGGTGCACTAACTGAATTATCAGTGGCGAACATCAGCTTTGATCAGTTGATAGTTACAAATACAGAAATGTCAAGTGAAATTCAATGGCTTGATTCAGTGCTTGATCGGAATGAGAAAGATATGCTTGATGGTTGCGTGAAGCCTGGGTTGGTTGATGCTGAGCTCTATAGATGTCTACGGCTGAAAGGTGAGACCGTATGTTGCTCTGTGTCCATGGGTCTAGGTGACCCCCCCCCCCCCCCTAGCGAAATGTAAACGCGCGACGGCGTCTCGCTGGCCGCTCGCCTCTGTATATACCTTTAATAAAAATATACCGTATTTTCTTTTCCAAAATTGTCTAGACATGTCCGATAAGGGAGTACTGACTGTGAGGGAGGGGGGCGGGGCTTTTTTCTTCCGGAACCAGTCCACTAAGGTTCATTTTTGGATGGCTTAGGCCAGTGGTTCCCAACGTTTTCTGAACCGCGTACCGCTTATCAAGATTCAGAAAGGCTACGTACACCTAATCAAGGTCTCGTACCCCTTTTTGGCGAATTGTTGTCTTACAGTTTTTATCACGACCAAAATTTCAGAAATACGATATTTACTGTCATCAGTAGGTAAAGCCTGTAAATATCGAAATTGCGTACGAAGGGGTATCTGGTTTTGAGGAGAGCAATGATCAGTAAACATCGACTGAAGCGAGGTATTAAAGCTATAGACTAACTTGATTTTGGGACTTTCGCCTACTCCTTGCAAGGGCCTCTCGTACCCGTTTGGGAACCACTGGCTCAGGCTATTGCAGAATTTTGAAAAGTGTTAACCCGGAGACATACCAGTGCTAACCAAGATGGCCGAGGCTGAACTGTCATGCGTCGTCTCATTCCGATGTTCTTTCTTCATCTCCAATAATAGTTGTGATTTTGATTGAAGTGTGTTGGCCCTTAATTTGGCCGGTTTTCATGCACTTTTTAAAGTTCGACGTTCAGAGTTTAAGGAAAAATGAAAAATAAGTGGCCCACGGTAAAGATACAGGTTTTGGAATTTATCAATGAAACGATAAGGATTTGTGCTAAAAACAAGATTAGATTTAAAGGTTAAACGCTAAGTTTTGTTTTTGCAAAGTTAGCCACGGCATCGACGGCTACGACGGAAAGAGAACATGGTGACCTGCGACCGAAAAGGGTATCCAAGAAGAGACCTTCGATTTTGGTGTAGTGTCTTTCTGTCAAAGACAGAACGATAATTTTGCTTCCGTTTCGCAACCCGATGAAAAATTTTCTAGCCTGCGTAGTTGTATGATAGTTGTACGAAAAAGTTGCATGTAATACTATGTAACAGTAAAGAATACTATCATTTAATGTGCTTCAGACTGGACCAATCTTAAGCAGTAGTATCCAGTACCATCCTGTTTTGCCATAGTACCATCCGGTCTTGATATTAGTAGCATGCAGTAACACGGTAGCCTTGAAGTAGAAGCATGTAGTAGCATCAGTTTGTACTGCATGCTACTTTTTCGTACGACTTCATACTACTGTTTTGAGATAAATTTTTCTCGGGAATCCATTTCCGGAATTGCGAAGGATGAAGACTATCAGCTCAACATACTTTTGGTTTTCAGGAACAATGTCTGAAGTAGCTCCTGTTAACGGTAGTATGTCGAACGACGATGTTTTAAGAGTGAAGTTCCTCAGCGTTTTGCCGAGGCTCATTGAAGACGTTCTCGAGTGTCCTGAACTTAAGGAAGTGACTGTAGCCCGCGACTGGTACAAAAAGGTAGTTTTTAGGGATTTTTCTTTGGCATTCAATCAAATAAATAATTGTGGTTAAGTGCTGCCTGGCCCGTGCTGCCTCTGTTTGCCGTCTAAAGAGTCCCAGGAATCGACACCCTCTATTCTCTTGATTCACCGCGACACTCCATAGAGTCCCTGGGGAAAGGCGGGAGTACGCTTCTTGTTTGTCCCGGAGACAAATTTGTGGGCCTCGCAGGCGACTGCAGAAGCACCTTGTGTGAGCCACAGCCTCTTTGTGGGATTGCCAGGTTTACCAAGTGTGACATTTTTGGTGCTTTTTGACACTTTTTTCCTCTGGGTGACACCGTGGCACTTTTTCTCTGAAAAGTGACAGCTTTTGTAACAAGTGACACTTTTTGGGATCCCAAAACGTAAGTGCAGGGATACCTATGACATCGCAAAAGTTGTCCGTCTGTCCGTCCGTCTGTAAGCACGATAACTCTCGAAGGGAATGAGATATTTTGATGAAACTTGGTGTGAGGGTTCGTTGGGTCGTCGGACCAGTCAAGTTCGTAGATGGGCTTTGTAGCTCTACATTTAGGGGTGGGGGAGGGGATTCAAATTAAGGGACAAACAAAATGTTTTGAAACAGCTAATGTGGTAGTCGATTATGGGGTAAGAAGACATGCTGAACACGATGGTGAAAACCATTTTGTCATCGGACAAGTAGTTCGCCCGGAATCCGGCCAAAACTGGAAAGTTTGTTGAAAGTAAAAGTTTTATTTGAAGTTGATTAGATGTTCGATTTAGGGGTAGGAAGACATGCTGAAGACGATGGTGAAAATTATTTTCTCGACGGACAATTATTTCGCCCGGAATCCGGCCCAAACCGGAAAGTTTGTTGAAAGTAAAAGTTTTATTTGAAATTGATTAGATGTTCGATTTAGGGGTAGGAAGACATGCTGAAGACGATGGTGAAAACTATTTTCTCGACGGACAAGTATTTCGCCCGGAATCCGGCCCAAACCGGAAAGTTTGTTGAAAGTAAAAGTTTTATTTGAAGTTGATTAGATGTTCGATTTAGAGGTAGGAAGACATGCTGAAGACGATGGTGAAAACTATTTTCTCGACGGACAAGTATTTCGACCGGAATCCTGCCCAAACCGGAAAGTTTGTCAAAATTAAAAATTTTATTTGGAGTTGATTAGATGTTCGATTTAGGGCAAGAAGACATGCTGAACACTTATGTGAAAACAAGTTTCTACCCGGACATGTATAGTTCGTCCGGAATCCGGCCAAAACCGGAAAACTGTTGGAAGTCAAAGTTTTATTTCTACTTGATTAGATAAGCGATTTAGGGGTAAGAAGAGACGCTGAAAATTTGTTATAAGCTAAATTTCTACTTGAAGTTGATTAGATGTTCATTACTGGGGAAAGAAGATACCCTGATTTCGTGTTTGAGCTTTCTTTTTTCGCCGGACAAGTAGTTCTGGAGTTCGGCCGGAACCGGGAAATTAGCAGAAGTGGCAGGAAGTTTTCGTCAAAACAGATATGATAGGGGTAAACACACATGCTGAATCCAAATCTGAACTTGGTTTTCTCAGGTGATTAGCTATTTTGCCTTAATCTGTTTCTGAATTTTAATTGTAAAAATGTTCAAGGAGTCTGGCGAAGACTGGATCTGGCTAAGACAAGACCCTGTTGTCTGGATCAGATATTGAATTTTTGGGATCCCATCGAAACCTTTGGTCTTGTTATGTAAAGAAAACACCTTTTTCCCCGGGACAAACTGCGGGGACTCCTCAAGTTGAGTCCTCGGGGAACGGCGAGAATACGCCTTTCTGTTGGAATTTGAGTTCCTGTTAGATCCAAGTCGATAAAAATGTGATATTGTTTAATCTGATCTCTCGAGATTGTGATTACTTTCATTTATTGAAAGAATTGTGTAGGGAAACGTATGACAATGTTGCTACGCTGGACGGAGTTGTTGAATGGGTGGAGGAGCACCTGTAGCAAATTAACAAACTAACAACTATACCAATACTTATACCAATACTATACCAAACTTACAACTATACAAACTATACCTTGCAATGTCTTGTCTTTAAGGTACTTTGTTTTTCTTTCCATTTTATCATGTACAAGCTGAAATTTATGTACAGCATGCGTGCAAAAAAAAAAAAATTGGGGTGTCAAGAAGCGCATGGTATCAAAAAGCACCTTTTTGCCAGGGATTGTGACTCATTCATGACTCGAGCTCTTGGCAACCCTGGGGAGTGCAGAGTAAAGTCATTAGTATGAGGGCTCGACGAATATATTGATAATAAACCTGGACCACCCCAGTCGTGTCCCGTCATACAGGCAGAGCAAAATAACTCTAGAGAGTAATGCGAAGACCTATCCTTCCCATGCCTAAAAAATTGGCCTACGTCGCAGCGCCGCCCAGCTCGCTTCGCGAGAGAAGCTTCGGCAAACTGTTGGTGTGTGCAGTGGCGAACGTAGAAAATTCTAGCAAGGCTAAGATGCGGTGCAAACATCAAGGATCAGATCAGAGCCAGCGCTCGTTAATGACTGGTTGAGTTTCAGTAGGGATGTTCGTGTCCGCTAGCGGCGCTAGTGTCGCTGCGATTTGACTCTGTGTTACTTTTTCAAAGTTCGCGTATTACTCTCTAGAGTTATTTTGCTCTGGGTACAGGTCATAACAGTATGGTAGCTTTTAGCAACGATTGTTAGAAGGTATAAACACAGCCTTAGTTTGAG
Organism: Branchinecta lynchi; assembly: GCA_023053575.1. Classification (NCBI taxonomy): domain Eukaryota; kingdom Metazoa; phylum Arthropoda; class Branchiopoda; order Anostraca; family Branchinectidae; genus Branchinecta; species Branchinecta lynchi. Next base: position 9,916,474 of record JAKZAP010000015.1, read on the forward strand.
GGTTGAAACCGTGTAGTTTACGTTCCCGTTGTCCAGGTCCTGGAATACAACACAGTGGGCGGGAAGCTAAACCGAGGTCTTCTAGTCGTTGAGTGCTTCGAAAGCATGGCCGCGTCCTCTGACGTCACGGATGAGACGACATACTTAGCATGCGTCCTTGGATGGTGTTTAGAAATGGTGAGCTACTCTCTTCTTTACCTTCACTTGACACTTTTGGCGGGAGGAAAATTCCAGCGTGGAGGGGACGTCGTTTTTTGCCTCCACTGGTCTTGGCCTTGGACCAGCGTTGGAGCCTCCGCGGGGTCACAGTTGTTCTCCCTGTCTCTCCATTTGATGCCGATCGCGCGTCTTCGGCCGTGTGTAGTTGGCATGTACGACCGTTAAGCGTCGTTCAGATCTTTGTAATACGCTGGAACAAGGGTTTCCGCGTCATCGTTTCTGGACCGGCGAGCTCGCCGGCGAGAGCAACCCAAGCAGGCGGCGATTTGAGGCGTGTTCCGCTCTTCTAACAATAGCAACTGTTAGTTACAATTTCCATTCCAACCCCACAAAAAGTTACTATGCTGACCGTTCCAACCTTCTCGAAATAGTAACTAATAATAACCGTTTGCTTACCTTGCTCGGGAGTGTAGTAAGCGTGGTATCTACGGATCTCTGTAACGTGATTGGCTCGATTACCCTCTGGAGCGATATATTGGCGAAAATAGAAAAAATACGTTCCTGCCTTGAAGCTAAGAAGCCAAAATTCGTGACGTCATGCTTAGTAACTACGGTAAGTAGGCTGGAATACGCTCTTGATGACAACTGCTTGAGAGAAAATAATCGGTTTCTATTTTTCTCAATCACGCCCGTCACGGTCTTCTCGCAGTATAAATTGACGTGTACCCCTTTCGCAGATTATAACACGAAGTGTCAATAATGCCTTAGTTACTGATCAACGAAGCATATTATGGCCGCACCAGCATTAGGACCTTAGCCGAGTTTGTGCAATGACTGTGATTGCGGAAAAGCCCTAATAAAATCTAACATGCACTGTTATGTCCCTGTGACGGCTGTGAGTATGTTACACCCGTCTAACATTAGTAACTATTAGTTACTAGATTCGTTCGAACCTCGTGAAAAGTGACGACGCCGACCATTCCAATCTTCTCGAAATAGTAACTATTTGCTTACTGTGCTCGGGACCGTGGTATCTACGATCTGTGTTATGGGAGTGGATCGATCAACCCGCGTCACGATATTTTGCCGAAAATCGAAAAATGCATTCCAGCCTTGACGACAAGAAGCAAATGGTCCGTGACGTCATGCGTAGTAAGTAGGCTGGAACACGCTCTGTAAGTCGACGTAAAATGGTTTAAGGGGTAAGATGAACGGAAGACCAGTTTTTGCCGGCATTAAATAAAATGATTGAGTGATATCCTGAAGGCCCATTCACAACGAGTGTTAGCTAATACTCGGTACCAGCCAGTTCCGAAAATCGCTCTGAGACCGAGAATTAGCTAGGTTTCTGCCGTTCGCAATCGATACTGGCGTCAGTTTCGGATACCAGGCTAGTCTCGGCACCCAAGTTGAAATCAGTCCAAATTTTGAGGGTACTAGCCAATCAGATTACTTAGGGAAATACTGAGGATATTCCAGTTGTCTTATGCTGAGCCACGTCAGACCGAGTAACAATGACCTAAATTCGCTTTCGGTTTTCACGACAGCAAGGAGTGGATGTGATTTTATCTATTAGGCTTGGTTCGAAACTAGCCAATCAGAATATTCCTCAGTATTTTCCAAAATAATCTGATTGGCTAGTACCCTCAAAAGCTGAACTGATTTCAACTTGGGTCCGAGACTAGCTGGTACCCGAAATTATCACCTGTATCCATTACGAACAGGATTGCCACATCAAAAATATTTAGAGAGTGACTTTTGGCCCAAAGCAGAGAGTGAATTGGGAGTGAAATTTATTTTCATGAAATGTTCACTTTTGGTCGCCATCCCCTCTGTAAAAATGACACATGTTAATTTTTATTTCATGAAAAAACTTGGTCGGATTCCCTGCTGCAAAATGACACATTTGGTTATTTTCTGAAATAGAGTGATTTTTCTGTTCTACGTAGGACAAGATTGACAAAAACAAAATAGAGTGACCGTGCGAAATGTGGCAACCCTGATTACGAACGGCAGAAACCTGGCTAAGCTTTGGTCTCGGGAGCGATTTCCAGAACTAGCTGGTATCGAGTATTAGTTAAAACCCGTTGTGAATGGGCTTTTACAGAGCCAGCCGACCGGCTCAACCAACAGACCGTTGCCTCTGCGAAGTGTCGAATTCGGTGCCACCTTCATAGTTCTAAGCCTAAAGCCTAAGCCTCGTTTTTGTAGCATGCTGCAGGTCTCTCGGCCGATTCCGGGATGATTCTTTCTACATCCGTTTTTGCACTGCAGCGCTTCCGAGAAAGACGGCAGCGCTTCTCGAGAATCCCGGACTTGCTCACCGACCAAGTCCGTGCTTCCGTGCAAGATGCTGCAGCTTCAACCAAGAAGAAAGTGAATAAAAAAACGCATATTGTGCAAAAGCAAAGAAGTGCTGCAGCAGCGATGCGGCAGCGCGATTGCAAAAAAAACGAGGCCTAAACCCTCATCCACCGATTACTCTTCAGGTTAAGAATATAGACTGATTGGGAGGTTCTTGTTTTCTCAAAAGTTTTCATGCGTCAGGCTTTTTTTTGCATCAAATAATAGTATTGTCTTTCCAGCTCCAAGCTTGGCTACTTCTCATAGACGATATTATGGACCAATCAGTAACGAGACGAGGCCAACCCTGTTGGTATCTTACAAATGATCTTGGTCCAAAGGGAGCAAATGACGGGCTGATAATTGAAGCGGCTACTTATTACCTGCTGAAAAAGTATTTTAAAGGAAAACCGTATTATACTGATATACTGGAGGTTTTTCATAGCGTAAGTTTGTGAGTTTTTTTTTAAGTATATTTCATACCCTAAGCATGTTTGGGCTGGAATATTGGGCGATCACTCACGAGTTACATTTAAAGGACACTTCGCACTGCGTTATGTTTTTTGCTAAGATGATCTAAGATAGATGACCACTTTAAAACTTAGCTATGCTTACAGCAAATTACACAATGCTTCGGCTGTCCTCTTTCCACGTCTCTTGTCTTGGATGAGACTTGTCAAAATTCGCATAACCAACCTGCTGAAAGCTTCTCGGAAACAACTATTTGGAGCTTGAAAAGGGAACAAACGTGGCTAGCGTGATAATCTGTGTAATGCCAACAGTGGAGATAGATACACTCATACAGTGTAGAATCTTGGGTTCGAGAATGGATGGAAATGCGACTGAAGTAGGATAAATTGGTATCATAAGTACGACTTGTCATTTAATTCTTGTGTAATAGGTACTTCGTCATGCCCGAGTAAAAGTTGTCGAGAGAAGCCCGAGAAAGGAAAACCGTCCTACTTTAGAGGGGACATGAGTGGGATTCGATTGAGCGGAGATCCCTAAATTGTTAGCACAATTGTTGTCTAAGCATCCGGTAAAAGAGGCTGATCAGCAGTTCGTTTGATTTCCATTCAGAGACTCAGTGCATAGACCGTAAAAAGTTTCTCCGAGTAAGGATTAAAGTTAACTACAGTATTTGCTACTTGGATTAATCTTATTTCTACTGGGATAAGATTAATCCGAATTAGAGATAACCTTATCTTAGTAGAGACAAAATTAATCCCAGTAGCAAACACCTCAAGATTTTGTTGTTACATTGTGCATTTCCCGCCCTAACTCGATAACCCTAGAAGAAAAAATGAAGTTGGCTCGCAAAGCTACCCCTATCAGTGCGAGCTATTGGAAGCATATTTCTGAAAATATCTCTTCAGTGTTTGGTTTGGTAGGCTCAGGACTCAGAGAGAACCAATCAGAGATTGTCGTCCGATGCGCAAAGATTTCCCGTCGAAGGTTTGAGCTGGACTGCGTAGCGAATTCGCGAGAACGACTGTGTAAGGAAAACGTAGATTTGGCTGGCTGGTAGTGTCGTTGGTTATTGCAGAGCGAATAATGGAATACCCGAAGATAGAAATTGCACAAGTGGCTTGTCACCAGTCACACACAGATTTGAAATACGGATGTGGCTGTATAAGTCTAGGACCCCGGAGCCTCGTAGACAGTTCAGGGCCCTAATGGCAGAGCGTCGCAACGCCCTTAGAACCGTCCGGGCCGAATGGTTAGCACGCCAAACTCGTTAGCGAATGGTTGCTGGTTCGAGCCTCTGTTTCGCCTACTGTTAGGTTTGGAGCGGGGGTTTGTGGCGTAACCCTGTTCGACAAGCCAAAGTCCACCTAGCTTCAAATGAGTACCTGGAGAAATCTGGGGAAGGTGAAATGAAGGGTGGGTGAAAGCACCAGGACGGCTAGCCCCCAACCGCCCTAGAAACCGCCCATTGCACTTTCTGTCTGAGGGCACTGAATCAGAGATCAGCACCGCCCGTTAGGCGTTACCGTTACGTTATACGTTTATACCTTACCTTCGTACCCCCTGGTGACGCCCTGGAAACATTGTAAGCAGTACTTATGCACTGGAGGTCACAGGTCGTGATAATTTCACATGCTCTTCTCACAGTTTTAGCTTGAGCCGGAAGATGACCCTCGCCAAGAAAGGCCGAAATGTCACTTGAACAAAACTCAGCTGACGTATCCGTTTAACGCAGACAAATATACATCAACGTGAGAATTAAGACATTTCTTTATAGGTAACATTTAGGACAACTCTTGGACAATGTCTGGACACCCACTCGTACTTGACCGAAGGGAAAACGGACTTCAAGAAGACGTCGACAGATCTGTTTTTACAAATTGCCAAATATAAAACTGCCTACTACACATTGTACATGCCGGTTTGCCTGGGAATGCTTATGGTAAGTTATTAATTGACCTTGATCGTGAAGATAGTAGTTCAGTGCGTGATAGCTCCATTGTCCTCGAAAAAGGTCGTCGAAAACAATGGTAATGGGACCTTTTGGGTTAGGAGTTGGCCGTTTAGAGATTGGCAATCAATTGTACTGCGTAGCAACACTTCGGTTTTGTCGTGTTTTTTTTTTTTTTGGGATCCCAAAACGTAAGTGGAGGGATACCTATGACATCGCAAAAGTTGTCCGTCTGTCCGTCCGTCCGTCTGTAAGCACGATAACTCTCGAAGGGAATGAGATATTTTGATGAAACTTGGTGAGAAGGTTCGTTGGGTCGTCGGACCAGTCGAGTTCGTAGATGGGCTTTGTAGCTCTACATTTAGGGGTGGGGGAGGGGATTGAAATTAAGGGACAAACAAAATATTTTGAAACAGCTAATGTGATAGTCGATTATGAGGTAAGAAGACATGCTGAACACGATGGTGAAAATCATTTTGTCATCGGACAAGTAGTTCGCCCGGAATCCGGCCAAAACCGGAAAGTTTGTTGAAAGTAAAAGTTTTATTTGAAATTGATTAGATGTTCGATTTAGGGGTAGGAAAACATGCTGAAGACGATGGTGAAAATTATTTTCTCGACGGACAAGTATTTCGCCCGGAATCCGGCCAAAACCGGAAAGTTTGTTGAAAGTAAAGGTTTTATTTGAAATTGATTAGATGTTCGATTTAGGGGTAGGAAGACATGCTGAAGACGATGGTGAGAACTATTTTCTCGATGGACAAGTATTTCGCCCGGAATCCGGCCCAAACCGGAAAGTTTGTTGAAAGTAAAAGTTTTATTTGAAGTTGATTAAATGTTCGATTTAGAGGTAGGGAGACATGCTGAAGACGATGGTGAAAACTATTTTCTCGACGGACAAGTATTTCGACCGGAATCCGGCCCAAACCGGAAAGTTTGTCAAAATTAAAAGTTTAATTTGGAGTTGATTGGATGTTCGATTTAGGGCAAGAAGACATGCTGAACACTTATGTGAAAACAAGTTTCTACCCGGACATGTAGTTCGTCCGGAATCCGGCCAAAACCGGAAAACTGTTGGAAGTCAAAGTTTTATTTCTAGTTGATTAGATAAGCGATTTAGGGGTAAGAAGAGATGCTGAGTCCCTGTGTGACAATCGTATTTTACCCGGACATATAGTTCGACCGAAATCCGGCTGGAATCGGAAAATTTGTTATAAGCTAAATGTCTATTTGAAGTTGATTAGATGTTCATTACTGGGGAAAGAAGATACCCTGATTTCGTCTTTGAGCTTTCTTTTTTCGCCGGACAAGTAGTTCTGGAGTTCGGCCGGAACCGGGAAATTGGCAGAAGTGGCAGGAAGTTTTCGTCAAAACAGATATGACTTATAGGGGTAAACACACATGCTGAATCCAAATCTGAACTTGGTTTTCTCAGGTGATTAGCTATTTGGCCTTAATCTGTTTCTGAATTTTAATTGTAAAAATGTTCAAGGAGTCTGGCGAAGACTGGATCTGGCTAAGACAAGACCCAGTTGTCTGGATCAGATATTGAATTTTTGGGATCCCATCGAAACCTTTGGTCTTGTTTTTCCTGGTCCGAAGATTTAGAAAATGGTACTGGTCTAACTTCTTCGGTTTTTACGGGAAGCCTGGACCTCAGCCCCTGAATGATAAGTTGAAATTGCATTTTGGAAAGCTTCATATAACTCCTGCCTGGGGCCAAAACTGATGTTTTGTGCTTGTCCTCGACCAGGATAGCCAACAGTGTGAGGAGTGGAGTTTTCTATTAAATATATTCATATCAAAGAGGACTGTGCCAAGTTATGCAGCCAAGCTTTGGTTTCTTCAAACCTTGTTTCTGCTTTTGAGTGGAAAGCTGCGTTCTAGTGCGTGTTCCACCCTACTTACCGTAGTTACTACGCATGACGTCACGAATTCTGGCTTTTTGCCGTCAAGGCTGGAACGATTTTTCTATTTTCCAGCCGGATCTCACGCCATGGGCGAATCCGACCATATCACGTTACAGAGATGCGCAGTAACTACGCTTACTACGCTCCCGAGCAGGGTAAGCAAATAGTAACTATTAGTTACTATTCCGACAAGGTTGGAACGGTCAGCGTAGTAACTTTTCGTGAGGATGGAACGGAAATAGTAACTATAACTATTGTTAGAAGGGTGGAACACGCTCCTAGACTGCAGGTACTACTTCAAGTTGACTGTGGACTAAAGGTATTACATAGATGGCGCTTTGTACAACGGACTTGTACCAGTTGTACCGTGACAAATAAACCATAAAAAAGTCTAGTCGAGGATTCCAATTTTGTAGCCTTGTACACCTACCAGGACATGAGGGTGTGAACTGATTAGATGAACTTGTCTTCCAAACAGAGCCAGGTACAACCGAGGAGGCCTAGCAAAAATCTACACAAGCTTTTGTTCTTCGTCTGTGCTTTTTCTCGCTGGTTTGTACCCGATTCTGAGGAAAAAAGACACCAGTCGAATGCGGTCATGTTTTTTCAAATATGTCCGTTTTCTTCTCTACCTTCCTCGTCGCATGCGCAATCACAGAATCATGGAGAAGTTTTTTTGTCTTGGACCCAACTGTCAAGCTAAAAGAAAGAAGTGGACATCTTCTGCCACCATCTAATCGCCTTCCTGCCCATTGCCCAATGCGCCTGCTAATAATATAACTGCAGTAAAAAAGGCTTTCGCCTCTGTTAATTTCTCGGGACACTGTGTACACTAAATTCAATTTCAGCCAGGTGTCTATCCACGCCTGCTTTAAACTGATTGATATTTTCGGCATTTACGACATTTTCGGGGAGATTATTCCAGTATTCCACTATCCGGTTTTTGAAGCTCCATTTTCCAATGTCTTTTTGGAATTTCTCACCACGAATTTTCAAGCTGTGTCCTCTGAGACCGCTATGATTGAAAGCGAGGACATCATCAGGCCTTATGTTATCATAGTAACTATGACAAACCTTAAAAGTTTCAATCAAATCACCTCGGAGGAATCTATAAGATAAACTGGGTAATCGTAATTTTTTAAGTCGATGTTCATAAGGCAGATGGCGAATGGCTGGCACTGTTTTTGTTGCTCGTCTCTGAACTTGCTCAATGGCGACGATGTCCTTGTTATAGAAAGGCCTCGTTGTTACGTGGCCATATTCAATTAGTGGACGAGCTAGAGCCGTAAATAAAGTAGGAAACAGGGAATTGTCCTTGAATGTAAATGTCCTTCTCATAAGATTTACAATTCTGGTAGTTTTCTTGATGATAGTTTCGTAATGTGTTGAAAATTTTAGATCTGCAGTAAATTCATTGTTCTTTTCGTGTTTCGTTATGTGTTTCTTGTTTAGCGTTCGTTTATCTTTTGCTGTTGTTGTAGATTTTGTGTACCCTATGTATTTCTTGTCAAGCGCTCATTTACCTTATTACAAGGCTGCATATAATACATTCAGTCATTCATTCATTCTTCCGGCGTGACCGCTGATCCTGTGGTCAACTTCTATCTGACTGTTGTAGTGGTTTGCCAACTATGTTCACAAAGCCCCTCCGTAGATCGAATGTTAGAGCGGTCACCTTGTAATTGGAAGGGTCCTGGGTTCAAATCCCGCTGGAGACCATTTTTGTCTTTCAGTCTACTCATAAATGTAGACCACAACCTGAAAGTGCTTGATATGCGACAGTTCCCTGGCCCCGTCGCTGAAGTGTCTCCTTCAGATAACAAATATGAAAATTTACAACAATAAAAAATCAACCTTTTCTCATCGACACGTAAACTCGTAAACTCACGCATAAAATAAATAACAACAATAAAATGTAGTATGAGCAAGCGTGTCATACAATACATATTCTCAACCACAGACAGTGCAATTTTTTACATTTATCAATACCCCCCCCCCCCTAGTTTTATTTTAATTATTTATGTATTATAGCTCTTTCTTTCAGAGAGTAGTGAATCGTTCAATAGATTAAATTGATTTCATTCCAGGCCGGTAAAGGAGCAGAGAATCTCTTAAAATCTGTTGAGGAAGTTGTCATTCCATTAGGCATTTACTTCCAAGTCCAGGATGATTATTTGGACTGCTTCGGCGATCCGGAAATTACTGGAAAAATCGGATCGGATATCCAGGATGGTAAATGCACATGGTTGCTCGGAAAAGCTTTAGAGCTCGGTTCGGAGGAACAAATCTCTGTTATTAAGGTAAATATTTTCGGAGTCTTTTTGGGGTCCCAGAATGTTAGTGACGAATTACCACAAGAGCAAAGTAACATAGGGAGTACCGCTAAGACCTATTCTTTCCATGCTTTGCAAATGGGCCATACTCGTAGGGCCCACTACGCTTGCAGCATTTAGAGCGAGACAAACTTGCGGGCTTTTAAATTTCTAGTAAAGCAAAGGTGCGGTCTGCACATAGCATGAAACTAATGGAGGCTGTATCATTTGTTTGCAATGTTCAGAGTATGAGGTTATCGGGGCCAGCTCTGGTGAACGACTGAATGAATTTCAGTAGGGATGTTCTCTATCGCTAGTGGTGCTAGCATTGCTGCTGTTAGAGTGTGTTGTCAATTTTTTCAAGTCTTGGCGATACTCTTGAGTGTTATTTTGCTCTGCAATAGGGAGTAGCTGCAAGACTTGAAAAAAAGCGACACTCTCGAATAGCAGCGACACTAGCACCACTAGGGAGAGAGACCGTCCCTACTGAAACAATCATTCGTGCACCAGCACTGTCTTTTATAACTTCATATTCTGAACACAGCAAAATAAAGATACAGCAGCCCCTGTTTCCACGATGTGGACAAACCCCACCTGCATGTTTGTCTCGCTTTATGTTGCAAGCCTAATGGACGGTCTACGGCTATGGGCCGTATGCGAAGCATGGAAGCATAGGTCTTGGTGCTACTCCCTAGTGCTATTTTGCTCTGGTTACCAATGACTTCGTAAAGTTTGTTAGTAAAGTAAAGTTGTTAGCACGATAACCCTCGACGAGGTCGAGATAGTTTGATCGAACTTGGAATCGTTTATTGTCACAATACGGGTAGAAAACCTGCTGGATCGGTATCTGTATTTTGTTTTCTTGCAGGACCTGTATATTCCGTAAAAAAATGGGAATTTCGGTAGTAGGAGAGATTGTGGCGAGTCATCGACCCTTTACGCCAAATGCCTGTGATTATTTCCACCATAATCTTGTAGCAGTGGGAAGTTGAAACGTTATGATCCCAAGACGGACAAAACAAATGAAAACTAATTTTTCGATGATTTCTAGAGATGGTTTTGGGGGCAGAAATGGGCAGGTATCTTCGCAAAAGAAATCCATGAAATTTCGTCTTTTGACGTTTACTTAGAAGGGGCTCTCTCAAATAGCTGGTTTCAGCTGCAAGTGACGTCATTCAGACGTATCTGGCAGCCATTTTGTCGAAATTGGTCCGCGGGGGACTCCTTACGGTTTTCCTGGGGCGAGTTCGGACCGTAATTTAAGGTGTCCGAACTCGCGGTGACGGTGAGTCTTTATATCTAGAGAGTAAAAATGATTTGGAAAAGATGACTGAAATGAACACAGAATATGAAGTCTTTCCGAGGGGTTGCCCGCTCTCGGTTTTATTCTACAGCAAGTGCCTGGTGCCGGCAGTGGTTACAACGTCTTAGAGCATTAGAACCAGCATGTTTACAAGCGGGAATCGCCGAAAGGTGATCTCACTTTGTGAGTCTTGACGCCTACCGTCCTGCCGCCTGTTATCAACTGCCAGGCTCTGCTTGTGTCTCTTCGCGCGGCTGCATAGTAGATTACGCAGTCTAACTCTGGTTACGAGCGTCACCTAGTTAAGGAATGGATTGCCGTTACCATCTCCTTTGCCTCAATTGGCTTTGCCCTCCACATTCAACCCTTGTTATGGCCGGCGTCGCTGATCTCTGCCGGTACCGGGAAAGGGTGCACAGTAGGTTCTGGAGAGTTGGTAACCCCTTTTAGTCTTTTTCCTGGTCAAGTTTTGCCTGAAAATCTCGTCAAAGCTCATGTATGTTTGTGGGTATAAGACACAAAGGGCAAGATTTTGAATGTCGGTATTGACGTCAGTCTCCCTTCAGAGCGCAGGGAAGACGAAACTACAAAGGTATTCTCGGGATCATACCCGATTAAAATAGAAAACCTGACTTTGCGGACGCGATTTTTATGTAGGAGAGAATTCCAGAACCTTACCCTCTCCGACCAGACAATGGAGTTTCGTGCATCGACAGTAGGCTATACCTTTCGTTGGATGTGTCCCGCGCCCTACAAGTTATGATGATAAGAAGAGGTGCCCACTTTTTGGGATCCCAAAATGCAAGTGAAGGGATATCTATGACTTCGTAAAACTTGTCAGTCCGTCTGTCAGCACGATAACTCTCGATGGGAATTTGATGAAACTTGGTGTGAGGGTTCTTTAGGTGAAGGTACAGTTCGAGTTCGTGTATAGGCTCTGTAGCCCTACATTTAGGGGTGAGGGTTCAAATTGTACCGTGTTCTTCAAAACTTTGCTAACTGAAATTTTTTTGAAAACTGAGTTAACTATACCATTGGAAAGAACATCGCTGATTTGGTATTCTGTTAAATTGTGCTAAGTGTTAGATGACGACATGAGCACAATCTAACAGGTGGATTAGTTTTAATTTTCTGAGTTCCTACTTTCTTCATGAAGATGGCATACACAAAACTGGGCCCAAAAATTATGAAACTGTAGTTAGCACAGTTTTGAAGAACACGGTACAATTGAGAGACGAGCAAAATGTTTTTTGACAGCTAATGAGATTTTGGGGTAGAAGACATGCTGAAAATGTATAGGAAAATCGTTTTCTCGCCGGACAAGTAGTTCGAACGGAATCCGGCCAAAACCGTAAAATGTGTTATTAGATGTTAGATTTAGGGGCCCAATTGATCCTGACCCAATTGTCTGGATCAAAGATTTAAATTTTGGGATCCAGTCGAAAACTTTGTCATGTTACTACCCTCACATAACGAAATCAATAACATCGCGCACAGGCGTCACCATTCTGGCAGATAGTTGGTATTACTCCATCTCCCAACCATCAGCTTGAAAAGATCGTAACTATTGTGGGGGCTGGTAGGAGTTTTTTTTTCGCACGCCTGACGGTGGAACGAAAATAATAGTAGAAGAGTAACGCACGTAACTGATCCCTGTCTTTTTGATAGTGCAAAACGGAGACGTCAGCTGAATTTTATTATTGTTATATTTCGACCCTTCTTGGCAAGGGTCCTCTTCAGGCTCAAAGCCGCTCAAGTTGGAAAAAAGAACTTGTGGGAAAACCAAAAAACAAACCTTTCTCTTGCTGTGCCGTTTCATAGGCGAAAGGAACCAAGATTTTCCTTTGGACGCATTTGACCTTGTGTAGAGAAGTATATCTGTGAACATTCGCAAAGCTAGCTCAATATACAAATAGTGATATTGGCAGTGCTGAGTGGTCCCTCTGGTCTTTTACTTCTAAATACGTTCTTTCTTACCCGTAGGAAAACTACTCAAGCCTGCAAGCGGGGTGTGTATCCGAAGTGAAACGAATATATAGTGAAATAGGTCTAGTTGCTGTGTACGAGGAATACGAAAATCGAACGTATAAGGAGGCAGTGGCGCTCGTAGAAAATCTGTCGGACGGAATCTCAAAGGAACCCTTCTGGACCATTCTCCGAAAGCTGTATAAGAGAAGTAGATAGGTACAGTAACTATCGCCTATTTTCATTTTTGGATTTTATCGTAACGGTTTTCCCGCTTCCTGTCAAAGCCGCGTTCGCGTTCTGTTTAGGTGTATTTTCGCCATTCCCCAGGGACTCCTTTTGAGTAGTCCCCGCGTTTTTGTTTGTTCCAAGGACTCACTCCCCGTATTCTTGCGAGTCCCCACGGGCGAGGAATGCTCCGGTTATCATCACCGTCATCAAGAAGGACTCCCTGTCAGCTGACGCGGCAGATAAAGTGGCATTGAGACAAGCCAGATGAATCAAACAGCATTTGGACAGGACCAAGACTAGGCAAAAAGAACGCTGCCCAAGTTGTTAGTTCGGCCTTATATGTCAAAGCATGAAATTTATAGTTCGGCATCGGTGTCTTCGTCGATTAGTTCCCTTCGGTTTAAGGATAAGAAGCCATAACTATGAGTCGTTTCCTACCGGATAAATAGTACGATGGGATCTCATATAAACCCGAAAGTATGTAAATAATCAAAACCTCGGATAATAGCCTAATTATTAAGTACATGAAGAAAATGTCGAATCAGGATATTCTGTGAGCTCTCGACTCGTATTGACAATCCGTCCGTAATCTGGGCTTGACCGGAAAAGAATCTCCTAATGCATATGTAAAGAAGTCAATTAGGGTTAAAAACGTATTACCGGATCTGAAGAGGACCGGAATTAAATATGACTAGATTGTCTGGACCAAGAAGTCGAAAAAAAAATTCAGGATGGGGATCCCGCCGAAACCTTTAGTCTTGTTCAGTTTGAAATGAGATTAATACAGGGGCATTTCTACCCCCATCAAATGTGCTGGACTGAATGGCAAACAAGGTCAAGGGTTATTTAAGAGAGTTAATTTCGCACCTTGAACATGACCATGAAATGAAGCCCAAATTCACGCATCGTACTATATGACCCTGTATGTGTTGCCAACGCATGGCCAACGTAACTTTATGAATGAATGAATGAATTTTATTGACCCACTGCACGACAATGAGGGCTAGTGGAGTATAATCAAAGAAGCTGGAAAAGGAAAAAACAAAACACAAAGTACATGAATAATAACAATAACACTTAAAGGACGGTAACTAATCATACTCGATCATTCGTGGCCGCACAGACGGGTGATCCAGGGGTGGTTGCAAGAACGAAGGATTCGAGCATGGAGATCTTCCACCGTGGTAACAGGTTAATTAACTTCAAATCTGTTGATTAAAATAGGTGTTCCGCGTCCATAGTGGCAATTTTAGCAAGAATTTAAGGTAACGAACGAATAGTGAACGGATATGTTTGATTTCAAAACGGGTAACAATTTTCCAGAAGGGGGTGAGGTAGAAGACATGAGGAAGGGCTACAGTATTGTACAGAATAGCAAGATATTTTCGACAGAATCGACGCTTATTTGCCAGTATGGATGCGTACGCCGTTCGGATTTTTTTCCCCAAATACTCCATAAGCAAACAACGGGTTTCGCGGAGACTCCTCGCGATTGCGACACCAAGGTAAATGACCTGCTCAGAAGGTTCAAGAAGGGTGCTCCCCAGTTTGCCAGGTGCTCCCCATTCTTATATGTGACCAACGTAAGGGTTTTTGTCAACTGAGGTCAATCAATCAATCGCTTATTTCCAAATATCTCTTAAAAGTGATAACATAGGAATGTCAATATAAGAATAAGGTATAATACACTTGCAAATGAATACACTTACGAATCAAGCTCATTATATTTATATACAATTAGAAGTCAATCAATCAAGTAGTCGAATTGTAGTTTTTCACAAAGTACGGTACAAAGGACTTGAGAAATCTCTCTGACGAGGCAGCTGGGGGTATTTCTAGCAGCTGATGGCCGATTTTTTTCAAAGATCGCGTTTTTGCTCGCGATTTGGGATCTGGAAGTCTGGTAGAATTCCTCTGTGGTGCTCGGAACACAATAGTGACATCCCAAATTTTATCAATAGCTGATGTCTGCGCTGGCAAAGTGACTTTAAGTCCAATCTTGAAAGGCTGGACTCGTTGTCAGTGTATGACGGTCCAAGAATTATCTTGCCTTTTCTGTTTCAGATCTCATTTTCTCAACTCATTTTCTGTTTCAGATCACTGTCCTCGGAACTCCAGATTGTTCATGTAAGGCGACCTCTGTCCTAGATCTGAACTCCAAATTGTTCATTTGGGGCATCAGGGTAGGTTAGGTTCCAACCTGCGAAGTTTTCGAACCTTCCACTAGAAGTAAATACTGTTTTTCCGTGGTTGAGTGCAAACATTAATGGTAACTTTTATGAGCGAAAAATTCAAATAAATATGAGAACTTTTTCGAATATGCTGGTTCCTGAGCTAGGAGTCTAAGGACCTCCACTTATCCTTGAATCAGGCATCTATGAAGGAACAGTCTAGTACAGTGGTTCCCAACCTTTTCCGTACCGCGTACCCCTAATCAAGCTTCGAAAAGATTGCGTACCCCCATTTTCAGAACGTGAAAAAGAAGAGAGTTATAATCATAAATGATACGGCAAATATGTGTGTAAATATATACAAAATCAATGAAGCAATCACTAGAGGCTGCTTTGTAGCAGAAATTTTGTCAAATCTAGGCTCGACGCAAGGCGATAAAAAAGAAAATAGTCGGCGCGAAGCTCCGCGATTTTTCGTAAAAACGGTTATTAAAAGAACAAAAAACAGTCGGTCAGTAAAAATACCTTGCCCCTTAAGACACATTTTTGCTGGTGATGCATCTGCTGGTTATATTAGGCTTTCGGCAATAGTCAAAAATGAGCGAGGGGAGATTTTGAAGCTACAGACTAAATCATTTTTGGTTCCTTCGCGTACCCCTTGCAAGGGTCTCGCGTACCCTTGGGGTACGCGTACCACCGTGGGAACCACTGGTCGAGTATAACCATTGTTCTAATTAGTGTTACAAGCTACATAGCGCTATAAGTGATGTTTACGTCTTAATACACACCCTTGTTCAAATCGAAAGTAAAAGGCTCATATCAAATGCCACGTTCGGTGTTGCCACGCTGATACAATTTTTCTAAAGATATGAAAAAGTGTTCTTAGTACTACCAAGGTACTACTTGAAGTATACGAGTACAAGTTGACGCCCCTTATACTAGGCGTATTCTCACCCGTTCCCCGAGGACTCCATTTGAGGAGAGTAGAGGTATGCTCCTTTGAGCGATAGTCAACATTGTGTATTGCCATTTTCATCAACTTGCTATGAAAAAAGACTAACTACCAGTAGCTAAACCCTCCCAAGGGCGGTTCTGGCGATCTGGAAAACTCCGCTGCGCCAGTTGTTCTTGCGCCTTTGGCTAAAACTAGCTTGACTTTCCAGAGCTGTTTTGTGCCTTGGACACACGATTAAGGTCGGGTACGATGGGATCTAATGGATAGCTAGCAAGCGCTCGATAGCTGTTGGTACCCTAACCCTGACCCAAGGACGTCCCGAGCCTTTCTTCACTGGGGGAGGGGGGGGGGGGGGGACCTGGTAAAATTGACTGAATCGGTACCTGATTAAAATAAAAAATCTAAAAGCACAGCGAGTTGCCTTCATGAAGTTAAAACGTAAAAAGTTGCAGAGTATGTACAAACAAGTTCAAAGAGAAAAATTCGTGCGTTTTCACGCTTTTCCGCTTCTGTTTTTTTTTTTTTTTTTCATGGATACGCCGTCACTAGCCTTTTACTTTTGGATGACCTTTCCAGTTTTTGGGATCCCAAAACGTAAGTGGATGGATACCTATGACATCGCAAAAGTTGTCCGTCTGTCCGTCCGTCCGTCTGTCCGTCCGTCCGTCCGTCTGTCCGTCCGTCTGTAAGCACGATAACTCTCGAAGGGAATGAGATATTTTGATGAAACTTGGTGTGAGGGTTCGTTGGGTCGTCGGACCAGTCAAGTTCGTAGATGGGCTTTGTAGCTCTACATTTAGGGGTGGGGGAGGGGATTCAAATTAAGGGACAAACAAAATATTTTGAAACAGCTAATGTGATAGTCGATTATGGGGTAAGAAGACATGCTGAACGCGATGGTGAAAACCATTTTGTCATCGGACAAGTAGTTCGCCCGGAATCCGGCCAAAACCGGAAAGTTTGTTGAAAGTAAAAGTTTTATTTGAAGTTGATTAGATGCTCGATTTAGGGGTAGGAAGACATGCTGAAGACGATGGTGAAAATTATTTTCTCGACGGACAAGTATTTCGCCCGGAATCCGGCCCAAACCGGAAAGTTTGTTGAAAGTAAAAGTTTTATTTGAAATTGATTAGATGTTCGATTTAGGGGTAGGAAGAGATGTCGAAGACGATGGTGAAAACTATTTTCTCTATGGACAAGTATTTCGCCCGGAATCCGGCCCAAACCGGAAAGTTTGTTGAAAGTAAAAGTTTTATTTGAAGTTGATTAAATGTTCGATTTAAAGGTAGGGAGACATGCTGAAGACGATGGTGAAAACTATTTTATCGACGGACAAGCATTTCGACCGGAATCCGGCCCAAACCGGAAAGTTTGTCAAAATTAAAAGTTTTATTTGGAGTTGATTAGATGTTCGATTTAGGGCAAGAAGACATGCTGAACACTTATGTGAAAACAAGTTTCTACCCGGACATGTAGTTCGTCCGGAATCCGGCCAAAAACGGAAAACTGTTGGAAGTCAATGTTTTATTTCTAGTTGATTAGATAAGCGATTTAGGGGTAAGAAGAGATGCTGAGTCCCTGTGTGACAATCGTAATTTACCCGGACATATAGTTCGACCGGAATCCGGCTGGAATCGGAAAATTTGTTATAAGCTAAATTTCTATTTGAAGCTGATCAGATGTTCATTACTGGGGAAAGAAGATACCCTGATTTCGTGTTTGAGCTTTCTTTTTTCGCCGGACAAATAGTTCTGGAGTTCGGCCGGAACCGGGAAATTGGCAGAAGTGGCAGGAAGTTTTCGTCAAAACAGATATGACTTATAGGGGTAAACACACATGCTGAATCCAAATCTGAACTTGGTTTTCTCAGGTGATTAGCTATTTGGCCTTAATCTGTTTCTGAATTTTAATTGTAAAAATGTTCAAGGAGTCTGGCGAAGACTGGATCAGGCTAAGACAAGACCCAGTTGTCTGGATCAGATATTGAATTTTTGGGATCCCATCGAAACCTTTGGTCTTGTTCCAACAGGATTTGAAATAATCGCAAAAACAGCGTTGCTGCATAGCGACAACGTCGCTAACGGCTATACCCAGGATTAATTAATGCGCCGCCGGCGAAATTTTTTGAATCCGCCTTTTTTTCTGGCAACATTTAACTACTTCCCATGAAAATTATAGCTTTTAACATGTTTTAAGCCCCGAAATTCCAAGACTCCAATGCCAACTAAATGACGTATCCTTCGTCCAACTAGAGAAGACTGCGAAATTTTGTGGAAACACTGATGATAAAAGTGCCTTTTTGCGATCCCAAGACTATCCAGGGTAAAGCAGATACAAAATAAATTTTATTCTGAATTTACAGCAATCAAAAGTAGGCTAGTTTTCACGCCAAGAGACGTGATTATTCCTGAAGTAGTACAGTCGTAAGAAGTAAAAAAAAGTTACCGTAAATGGTAAAGAACGAGAGCTGAATAACTGCCACTAAAATTACCGAACTCATGGGTTGAAGCAAATAATGAATTCGTACTAAACCGAAAAACTCTCTAAAAAAAATAAGAAACAGATCGAGAGCGATACAACAACCGAATTTCATAATAGAATAAAACTCTTGTTAGGACCACCTAAAACAACCGAACTCGGCAAGTCTAGTAATAGAAACGGACTAAAGAAAAATCCGGTGAATTACCGAATCGGGTAACGAATTCAGAACCAAATGAAGCTCACCGAGTTTAGTCATGAAATGGACTGACCGAATGCGACCGAATTCGGTAAAGAATGAAACAAAATAGACAGGTTAAATCGCAGGGACGGACCGAATGCGGCGAAATCGATGCGGACTGGGGAAAAGTTGAATGAATTATCGACTTCGCTCACAAATCAGAACCAAGTGAATCTGATTAATGACCGAATTATGAAATGGACTGACCGAATGCGGTAGAACAGATACGAACTTGAGAAAAGTCCGGTGAATTACCAAATTCGCTGACGAATGAGACCACATGAACAAGATTAAATCATCGAATTTACGAAGGGACGGACCGAATGCGGACAGAACAAAAGTTGGATGAATTAGCAAATTTGATAAAGAAAAGGGACCAATAAACACGTTAAATTACCTAATTTGGAAATGCGGGGACAAATGATTTTATGAAAAAGGCATCACGGTCCAAACCGGGGGTCCGCGTACCCAAACGGGTGCGCGAAGGTCCCAAATCTCTTAATTTGAAAATGTCTGCTTTTGTCAAGAACTTAGAGTTTGGCTTAGTGTCTCTGACCCTTGGCCAGTTTTCGGACGTGAGTGAAATTGAAAACCTTGCAGCCTCAAGTATCCCTTTTCTTTGTATACATTTTTACACATTAATCCCTAACCACTTAATGACAATAGATGACGTCTTTTTGGCATTCTAATCTTGATAGATCTTGTTAGAATAGTAGAACACTGATTCTTCAAAAAGGGAACGCAACCTTTTTGTACCTTGACTAGGGGGAATCACTACTCTAGCAGACCGAAATCCAAACCGATGTGACACTGATTCGAGAAAATCCCTCTAGATGGCATTAGGATAGTCACCTCGCAAACAGTCTTCGCAGACAATTCAAATTGCACGATCAGCGTGAGGATGTTACAATCTATAGAGACGAATACCACCTAGTTTCACTGCAAGTGGATATATTAAATAGAAACTACCATGAAATCAACACAATGGGATTGTGTTATTATTACAGCCAGTGATTCGCATCAGGAGAAAATTTATCTTCAGCAGGTGCGTAAAGTCAAAGTTTCATAGCCTGGAATGCTGAACAATCTCTCTATCTGCTCTCTATAGGATCTGCCTAGCATCAGCCAGAGTATGACCCTACTTTGTAGAATACAGGCTAAGCATGCAGCAGTCAGTCAGTGCAGTGGCTAAGCTTGAATTAGGTGCTGAGGATAAAGCATTAAAGCTAAGTTATTGCCTACGACAAAGTGCGACTGATCAAATAATTATAGCAAAATATGCACGTAGGAGCATTCTATTATGATAGGCTATTTCTTAGATTGCTCTACAAGCTAAGGTAATTTAAGGTACCATGAGTAGTCCTGCTTCAGCTGAAAGTGGTAATATTTTTTTCAAATCTTGAGAGAACGGAAAGCTGGATAGAGTCATTAGAGTTGTCAAGCACTACCAGAAAATCAATAATTTCAGGTGGCCAAGTGTTATTCTTGAAGCCACTGTCTAGGGAACTGGGATTATGTTGTACAGGAGTGTTGCATGAAGCTGCCCTTACTATGGCACCGCCCACCCCCCAATTGGCCATGGTACATGATCCTGCCACCTTGGATCATGAAGCTGCCACCCCCAAGAAAATCATGCAAATTCCAAGAAAACAGCAAATTTTGTTATTTGCAAAAGGTCAAGGAACCTCTCTGACCAAACAGCTGGCTTCTAACTTCACCATGTAGCAAAATACCATTTTTAGCAAAGTGGGCGACTTCATGATCACTTGGGTGCCTATATTCTTTTGTGTTCTCCAGCTTAGTCTTGAACAATTACAAGTAAACTATGGTACCAGCAGAAAGCGAAGGTTCTAAGCTTCCTTTCAGGATACTCCACTGAATTTTATTTCAACCTTTACTCTTTTTCCCTAAGTCATTTCCCCAAAATAGGAGTTTAGGGTGGCAGCTTCATGCAACACTCCTGTATGGACCATGGCAATGGTAGTTCTCAGGCAGTTCTCAGGTAGCCTAATCCAAACCATGCGAGCTGCGATTCTGGGATCTGACATAATTGACCAAGAGAAACTCTATGCGCTAGCTCCTGTTCCGTTAGTAAATGGAAATAGATCACAGAAACTCCATCATACCAGCTTCTTGTCCGGTAGTCTCACAGAATTATGTACTCAGAAGCTTCGGAGCCAGTAGGTAGTACTGGAAACTATATATTTGGAGTTTGGAAGAGAGCTAGGATGCTTGAACTTTCACTGTCTGAGAGAAAATAATATGTGAAAAAATCCACTACTGGAACCCATATAGCCTATTGAGAGCTTAGATATTTGTTTGAAAGTGACTAATTCACAGTCACAGATGACTATGGGCTAGAGTTCCAGTAGTTCCAAGGGTTA
This sequence comes from Branchinecta lynchi, assembly GCA_023053575.1. Lineage (NCBI taxonomy): Eukaryota > Metazoa > Arthropoda > Branchiopoda > Anostraca > Branchinectidae > Branchinecta > Branchinecta lynchi. The sequence goes on from JAKZAP010000015.1 coordinate 9,937,345, forward strand.
AAATTGTATTTTTTTTTAAGATTTTTTTTAATGTCTTAACTCATTGGCCTGTGTCAGTGGAGACTAGGATTCTGGGAATGACTATTTTTAACTCACAGAACCCAACTAAAATGGGCTATTGTTCCGGTAGTGCCAAACATGAAAATTTCGAAGTCACAGACCAATGTCATTGTCGAGGAGTGAACAGTTTTAGCTCACACACTGTCAGAAGTTTCATAACAGACAACAAGAATCTGCCATTTCAACAGACAACACTCAACAGCCAACACTTGGGATGTAACCTGTTGTCACAACAAAAGTTATGCATGAAATGACCAAAAAACTACCAAAAAAGCATCTGCTGAATTTGACAATATTAGCATTCAATCTCTTGATGTTCACAAGTTCACACCCTCTTTACAGGTTGCAAATAAAGCAATTCTTCAGGGAGCTCAGTGCCAGATTGAAGTAATCGGTGATAGAGATGGGTCAGAAGGAAACCCAATTGGAACTGCTGGGTCGACTATTCATTGTCTTAAGACTCTTGTTAACAAATCTGAAAATGGTGTGGATTTTTTGAAAAAGAAGATTCTTCTGATACATGCAGGTAAGGAAAAAGGCCTGGAGGATGCTAGACTTTCTTTTGGAATAGAAGGAGCCATTATTTCTTCAGAATGCTATTAACGTCAAAGGCTGAAAGCTCGGTTCCGCACTTACTTTATACACTGAGATTTATGATTTATCTTGCTTCAGAAATAAATAAATCTAACTCGCAAAAGGTTCTTCCTATCCAGCGTTTTTGTTCGCGCATGCTGTCAGATTCTAAGTTTATGAAATGGCTATGAAATTACCATGGTCATTAAGCTTCCGGAAAATCGTGGAGTCAGAGAACATCTAATCCACCATGGAGATGCATAGGCGCCTAGCTTTATAGTGGTAAAGGAAAAAGTATTAGCTGTCTTTGATATTATTCCAACGTCCGTGTTTGGTTTTTTTTTTTTTTTTTTGTATACTATAATAGGTCTGTGATGACGAATTGATGTTTTATTGTACTATATATTATAAAATGCATTGTACTTGACCTAATACCCAAATTTGGCATTGCCATGATAGTGTTTTTTTTTTAAATAAATTCGTTACTTATTTACTTACTTACTTACAAATGCATAGACTTTGTAATGAGAAATGAAAGTTCTTCATGTTTGTTGAAGTGTTGTACTGTTTCTGGTCGTCCAGTCTTCTAAGACAGTAGACTGTTTTAACCCTCCACTGTCTGTCGTAAATATTACGCACGACTTCGGCTGTTCTTAGGTTGCGTTCAACTGAGTTTTTGTCAGCTCCGGGTGGGGAATGTGGTCGCTCAATGGAACATATTGTCGCTCATCAGAGCTGCGTTCGATTTGCATTTCCAGTTAACTTAAATCATCATTTTGCCGGTTAATTTGCTATTCTCAGTTGACTGATAGCGTTCGATATCCCAGTCGACTGAGGTTGTCGACTAAAACATGACTTTTGACGACCGAGAACAAATGGTCATTCCTTCCATGGTTAACTGGTTAACCTACAGTAAGCTGTCAAGGCTCATTGTAACCTATTATCGCTCAACAGAGCTGCCTTCGATTTGCATTTCCAGTTAACTTAAATCATCATTTTGCTGTTTAATTTGCTATTCTCAGTTGACTGATAGTGTTCGATATCCAGTCGACATAGACTGTCGACCAAACGTTGACTTTTGACGACAGAGAAGAAATGGTCATTTGTTCCATGGCTAACCGGTTAACCTACAGTAAGCTGTAAGTATCGCTCAATGGAACATATTGAGCGTGTTCACCCTTCTAACAATAGTTACTATTAGTTACTATTTCCGTTCCATCCTCACGAAAAGTTACTACGCTGACCGTTCCAACCTTCTCGAAATAGTAACTAATAGTTACTATTTGCTTAAGCATGCTCGGGAGCGTAGTAAGTGTAGTAACAACGCATCTCTGGAACGTGATTGGTCAGATTTGCCCGTGGCATGATATCCTGCTGGAAAATAGAAAAATCGTTCCAGCCTTGACGGCAAAAAGCCAGAATTCGTGACGTCATGCGTAGTAACTATGGTAAGTAGGATGGAACGCGCTCATTATCACTCTCAGTTGGCTGATAGCGTTTGATTTATCCAGTTGACTGAGTGTTGACTGATCGCGTTCGATTTATCCAGTCGACTGTGATTGTCGACTAAAAGTTGACTTTTGACGACCGAGAACAAATGGTCATTCTTTCCATGGTTAACCAATTAACCTACAGTAAGCGGTCAAATATCGCTCAATGGAACCTATTATCGCTCCCCAGAGCTGCGTTCGATTTGCATTTCCAGTTAACTTAAATTATCATTGTGGAGTTTAATTTGCTGTTCTCAGTTGACTGATAGCGTTCGATTTATCCAGTCGACTGAGATTGTCGACTAAAAGTTGACTTTTGACGACCGAGAACAAATGGTCATTTGTTCCAAGATTAAACGGTTAACCTACAGTAAGCGGTCAAGTATCGCTCAATGGAACATATTATCGCTCACCAAAGTTGCGTTCGATTCGCATTTCTAGTTAACTTAAATCATCATTTTGCGTTTAATTTGCTATTCTCAGTTGACTGATAGCATTATAAGTCCAGTCGACAGAGATTGTCAACTAAAAGTTGACTTTCGACGACCGAGAATATCATCTTAAATCTACCAAAACTGGTTGTAAAGTTAGAAAAATTCCAAGAAATCGTAGAGACAAACCAGAAATTACATTTGTTTACCAAAACAATTTTTCAGAGCAACCCAATATGACACTGGGTAATCTAGTAGCAGTGAATCATATATTGTTTGAAAGTCCAGGCTTCACTTTACCTGTAGTAGTTGGCAGAGTAGCAGAATTCTATTAAACAACACAGAAAACAAGAAAATAAATTTGTTTGCTTTTCCAGAGTCAGAGTAGCTGAGAAGTACCAAGCCAATAGCAGAGATAAATACATATATGGAAAGCCCAAGCTTCACTCTACCTGTCATGCTGTCACAGACGTGTAATTTTAGGGACTTACAGAGAAAACAAAGAAAATCACATTTTTACCCTAAAAAATAGGAAATTAGATGAGACTGTTGGTCTCGATTTGAGACTGTTGGTCTCGTTTCCGAGACTGCTGGTTCCCGGCGCCATTTTTATGAGACTGGTGGTTCGAAACAGTGAGACTGGTGTGTTCGATTTTCAAAACGGCCGTGAGACTGGTGGACCACATTGCAGCTACTGTACGATCCTTACCTTAATTACCTTAATTTGCACTTCGGAGCAAATTAAGTTCTGTAGATCTGTTGAATGCTCCTAAGCTAAATCGGTGGTATCGCAGCAGGATGAGATGTCCCACTCGTACTTCCATATGCTTCCTATGAGCAGGATGGGATGTCCCACTCATACTTCCAATCTGTAGTGGCCCACTGTTAGTCCAGTGCCTTCTTGAATGCTTCAGGAGTTGAGGCTGAGACTGTTGCTTCGGACAGTTGATCCCAGGTGTTGGCAACTCTGTTGTTGAAGACACTAGTTCTGGCCGTGCTTTTGACAGACTGTTTGAATAGTTTTTTTGAGTGTCCTCTGGTGCACTGTGGGGGATTTTGAATTCAGCAGTTTGTGGGTCATCATCATGTCATTTAGAGGTCCGAAGAAAGATACTTCTTATGAATACAACTTTACTCTACACGTAGCCACGTGTGCGCCTGTATACGAGGATAGGAAGGTTGAGATCCCGAAAGTCCGTTTTTTATTTTCGTTCCACCGTATATAGGAAACATCGAAAAATGTGCGTAATGAGTTTTCATAACCAACGGGGTTCGTGAGAGTATGAATCGGGATCCTGGTGCGTCTAGTAATGAGTCAAATATGGCGAACATCAACATCAGTGGTCTATCCTTCAGGGAGACAAACTCGCAGTATGCAGCTAAAAACATTCTGGATGATTATAACGCTTCATATAAAGAGGCTCTTATTAAACTGGACGTTCATAAATTAATTGACCGTAGAAATACTCTTTGAAAAGTTTGTATTTGAAAAAGTATTTAGAAGTTACAGAACGTATCAACAGGCCATGAAGTCTGTTTCTGGTCAATAGGAATCCTTATGGGACTGCAAGCGGGGGCACGGTTTCTAGGTGGATTAAAACCGTCATGGATAAGTCTGGAATTGATGTAAAAAAAATATACGGTTCACACCACGAGGCTGCATCAACGTCCCGATTAGTACAGAAATAGTTTTCGGTAGATGACATTCTAAAACATATAGGATGGGCTTCAGCCAGCAGGTTTTCGGTATTTTATAACAAGCCCATAGTAGACGGTCGTGTAATGTTACTAATCACGTCCTTGAGTGAAACATAAACGAGACTTACCTAAGGTGAAGTGTAATCCTTATTCCGCCGATACTGGAGCGCTGGTTTGAATGAGAGTGCATGTATAGTGTGTTGTACCCAGATGAGCCGTCTGTTCCCCCCTCCCCTCCTGTCTTCCGTGCGTCGGTTCGAGAGGAACACTGGCAACCAGTTTTATCCGTTGTTTTATTTTGTTGATGGCGGCTCAGGAGGTAGGTGTGTTTGCCCCTTTGTCGGGAGGTTGGGGATGGGCTGGACCATTTTCAGAACAGTTGCCAAAGTTTGGTGAATTTGAGGGATACAATTTTTCGAGGGGTTGTACGCTGGTCCATGGTATTTTGGGGACTACTTCGAGAGATTCAATTATTGCGTTATGTTGTTTTATAGAGAAAGGCGTGGAGGCGCGGAAGGTAGCGACTTGAACCTGTTGAGTGTTATTGTTTTTCTTCTTATTTATTTTTGTGTTTCTAGTTGTGTGTATGACCACTGGCATTTAAATACGCGTAAAGATATATGTACATATCTGTATATCCTGCTAATTCCTCAGTCCAATTTTTACACAGTTTCATTCCATCATTTATTTCTGGTCATATCTTCTAAGCGGACTAGTTCATTTGGTGTCGTTTTTGTATATTTCGTAAATATTTATTCCTCTGCTCGCGTTGAGATATAAAGAGAAAATAAATTCGATTGATTGAAAAAACAAAGTCCATAATAGGATTAGATGTAACCCAGAACCAGGGGTGTGAGTGAGACCTATATATCCTATATTTCCTGTATTTTAAAACTTGTCCTATAATATACTATATTGAGTCAAAAACCCTATATTCTCCTATATTTCAGCTTTTGCTGTTTTTTTGCGTAAATTTGGAAGTTAATTTTGCAAAACTGGGCAAAGGTCGAAGTAATTAATATTTCTGCAAACAAATTTTCTCAAACTCTCATTGAGCTTTCGGAGAGCAAAGGGAGTGAAAGTGTTAAAAAAAAGGAAAAAAGCAGATGAAAAGCAAAGTCGAGAAGCTTTCTTCATTTAAAAGGCGCTGTTGACACTCAGTTTGACGTGGTTGTGTGGTTTTCTGGTCCTTTCCTGAAGTTTTCACGAAGTCAATCAATAGTGTGTCCGTGGTTCTTTAATTTTGTAATTGATCTCTGTTCATGGATAAAACTTGCCCATCAAAGTCTCTCGTCTTGGATACTATGTTTTTATGGCACTTGCAGCTCCGCTCAAGTGCCATATAACGAACACTTTTCGGTCGGGCGATCGGTTAGTCGGTCCACTGCTCTCGAGTTAGGGTACTTCCAGAAGTGTTAGGACGATGAAACTTGGCAGGATATTAGGGACCCTACCAAAATAAATTGGACATAGTCACTTGTCCGATCCAACCATCGTGGGGGGAGGGGGAGGTGGCGAAATCCTGAAAATAGGGCATGCATAACTTTCGAACGGGTGATCGGATCTTAATGAAAGTTGATATCTGGAAAGACCTCGTTTCTCGGATATCTCATTTCAAATCCGGACCAAATCCGATGAATGTGTGGAGGAGGGGGACGGAGGGGAAACCGAAAATCGTGTGAAACTCACTGTGGTGCGATCGGAATGGAACTTGGTGGGAAGAACAAGCACAAGCTCTAGATACATCATTAACAGATCTGGACCGAATTCGAACACTGTGAGGGGAGTTGGAGGGGGTCAGGAATTCCGGCGATCCGTAGTTAATATACTTCAAGGTGGGTCTGACCGTCGTGGGGGGAGGGGGAGACGGCGGAATCCGGAAATTAGTGGCATGCATGACTTTCGAATGGGTTACCGGATCTTAATTAAACTTGATATCTTGAAAGACCTCGTGTCTCAGATGTCCAATTTCAATTCAGGAAAGGATCCGATGAACTGGGGGGAGGGGGGTCGGAAGGGAGAATTGGAAATCCTGTGACACACATAGTGTGGAGCGATCAGGATGGAAATTGGTGGGGATTACAAGCACAAGTCCTAGGAGCATCAGTGACAGAATCGGAACGGATTCTGGTACCGAGGGGGGGGTGGAGCTGTATTGGGGTGTCCGCAATTCCGGTGATCGTGAGTTAAGGTACTTCCAGCTGTACTAGGACGATTTCCTGGAGCATTAGGAACTTGACATCGTTGGGTTAGACATCCTCACTTCTCCGATCCGACCATCCCTTAAAGAACTCGTCTTAAACGCAAAGTGCAAATAATACTTTTTGGCAAAATTTACTTTTTCTAATAATACATAGATGGCACTTTACACAAGGGACTTGGACCGTGACCAATTCAAACCAGAAACAGTGTTTTCAAATTTAATTTAGAACTCTAGGACTCCATTGTCGGAGCCACGTAGACATACCAGGACCCACAAGGCGGGGTCTCGTGGTGAAAATTAAATAGAGCCGAATATATAATGTCAATGGGGAAAACGCCCTTATAAAATATTTACCTTTTCACAATCTTCATGAGCACATGATCCTTTTTGCTCAAGGGTTTTGCTTGGAAAATAATTTTTGGCACCCCTAAAGTGTGCATCTTAACCTAAAAATAAAAAATAAGAATTTGTTCATCACTTCCATATGACCAGTCTTGCAAGTGCCATATGAGCTTCCAGCTCTTGTGTGTTTTAAGGTGATATCCTAAGTTGTTTCACTAGAATCGTCCTTTGTTATTTTGAAGGAGATGGGGTCATGGGATTTTTTCATCCAAATTAGCTGTTTTTTTTATCCTATATTGTCCAATATTTTGATGTGAAAAATCCTATATCCTATATATATTTTAGTCTTAGGTCAATCCCAGGCCTGCCCAGAACAAATAATTACAAGAAGCTCTGTCTCCCTATCTCCGTAATACGACCATGCAGAGTCGAATATGTTCTCGATACCCTATATACCCGATTAAAACGAGTGGAAAGTAGGAGCTAAGTGGAAGCTCATAAGTGTGGCAAGACTCCTTACTACCGGCTGGTTAGACTTACCTTAAATTACCGTAAATCACATTGTCCAGCGACAAAGGTCAACAGCGACAAAAGCGACAGCGACATTGTCCAGCGACGTCGGCGTCAGCACTATCTACATCTCGTCATCCTGGTCTTCGAGTATATGATGTTTTTCATGAATTTTTCAGGCCCAGTTAGTGATTATGTCAAAATTTGTGTATGTGTTAATACTGTTATTTATCTGTGCTATTTTGCGTTATTCCCTTTACTCCGCCACCACATTCTGTATTTGGCGGGTTATAAATAAAATATATTTATATAAAGGTGCCAGTGCTCCTGTAGAGTCGCTGATGGTGTGATGATTTTTTTGGTTGGATTTTCTGATTGGGCTTGACAAAAAATCAACGAAGAAACCAACGAAAATGGGGTTTGCAAAGACCCACGAATAGTTGGCTTCTTCGTTGATTTTGTGTGGTATGTCAGGCCAATGTGGTTTACGAAATTATCTTCCTATTGGAACTGGGCGTGTGCATAACCTCAATACACTGTAAAAAGTTTCTCCTAATAAGGATGCAGTATTTGCTACTGGGATTAATCTTATCTCTATTGGGATAAGATTAGTCCGAATTAGGGGTAATCTTACCACAATAAAGATAAGATTAATCCCAGTAGCAAATACTGCAAGATTTTTTTTTACAGTGTAGTAACTGCTGTCTTTGGTGTAGTTGGTTCCTTTACCAGCTTGCGGCTCTGTGACGTAACCAGGATCCTCGATTTCAAAGGGGTTTTCTGGGCTGCTTTAGGGGTATCTTGATATCTGGCTTTAGACTGGCATTCCAGGCACAACCAGTCCTCCTTGTGATCAGTAACACTGATTTGGGCACACCTGGGGACTAAAGATGGAAGTTCTATTGGATTATTTGCTCTTGATGGGACGAATAGGAAAGCTGAGTGATTTAATGTTGTAAGTGAATACTCTTGATGACCATCTCTTCTTGCCGATGCAAAACCTTCGGTCTCTGGCAGAAGTGGGGTCACTGCTGCTCCCAAAGATCGCGGTGATTGATTGACACAGGATTTGAGTCGTTTAGTTTGAGTTGTAAGGACGCGCTTACCCCTTCTTCCCCAGGATCACTGGCGTGATTTAGACTTAATCATATAGAGTATTCTCTGATCTCTTTTTCTCTTCCAGGCGGATTTAGCAAACGTCTACCTTGTCACTCAATTTTCGGAAAGCTCTTTGCCCCAGTTCCCGTTTCCTTGGAGCACGACATAGATCTTGTTGATGAAAAAATCAGATCAACCTCAAGGTTCTGTCCTTATATGGTGAACGGTGGAGTATTTGTGACGTCTAGTGATCACTTGGAAACGTTCAGTTTGGAAGGAATAACTCCGGGAGATTTCATTGGATTTGAAGGCGTGGTCGCCTTGGCCCATCCGTCAAGCTTAGACATAGGTATGTTCTATGAAAACCTACTACTTTTCCTAAAGGACCCCTCTTGCTTATTCGGGCTTTTATAATGTATCTAGCTCGCTTATGGAATTATAAGCTTCTAAAATCCCCACGTTTCTCTACTGTTTCGTTTTGTGCCAACGAATTTTTAGCGCTTTTTCGGCCGTACCGAGTTTTGCCATTCCGCAAGGCAAACTTCGCAGGGATCTTCGACGTCCGCTGACAACTAATCCCTAACCTGACATTTTTCTACAAAAAAAAACAACGAAAACAGTCTTTAACAGAAAACAATAAGAGAAACAGAGATGGGCGAATCGGAATCCGAATTCGAATTCAGAATTCGCCCTTTCGGCCGGATTCGAGTCCGGATTTGAATTCACCACCAAACATTCTCAGCAACTTATCACGTTATCGGATACTTTAGATATCAGTGCTTTTTCTCACCTCTGATTTTTAAGCCATACATATGTACATCATTTTGTTTTTGTTAAAGTCGGATTCGAATTTGGGTTTGATTCCGGATTCGAATCCTCAGCATGAAACTGTAGATTCGGATTCGGATTCGTACTTAGCCCTGGATTCGGATTCGAGTCCTTTCATGATGGGATTCGCCCATCAGCTTGAAAGTGTTTTTGTATTGTTTTTTTTTTCATTTTTGGAGACATTTACTTCTTCTCTTTTCTTCAGTTTTCAAAATAGCTGCGTCCGTTGCACCCCGGGCTGTCTCTGGTGCTTAGTCACCAGTGTTTGGTTCTTCTCTTAAAACGTGTTCTTTTGGTTCACCAGGTGAGTTGAGGAAAACTGGCTAACTCCTCGCTGAAGCCAGGCTACCGAGCAGGTTTCTGGTTAGTCCGCACCGGTGAGATAAAACCGGACACTGGTTAGTTCAAAAAAGGGTTATAAGACTGGTGAGAAGTCACCAATGGATGCAAAAACGGCTTATAAGAAAAACCGGAGACCACCGGTGAGAACTCCCGTGACAAAGAACGCAGCTAATCTTTTGCGCCCAGCCGCCGCGTAAGACTGAACAGAGGTACTAGCGCTAACACGAAAATCGCTAATTCACGTGGCAAGTAATGCTGTTTTCAAAAACCGACATTTCCGATTACATTTCTGATCCGTTTAATCGCGAAAAGATCACTTCTAGTAAGAGCTGTGGTTTAAGCTTGGTGCCTCCAGAAACCGGATTCGCATTTGCCTAGGTGAATTCAGCGTCGGTGGTGAAAAAAATTAGCGCCGCGCAATTTTAACTCCCAAGTCGATTTTTTCGCGCCGCAGAAAGATTTCCATTCGGTGCGCCAACCTTTAAAGTGTGTTCCAACCCCCTACCAGTGGTTGTTCAAAGCGACCATCGTCGTTCAACTCTGCGACAAAGCTACCGTGGCAAACGTTCACGCCGTTTACAAATTTTAAAAGGTTTAAAGGAAGCCCTTGTACTTATTCTGCCTTTCATATTATTATTCACTAGCCTCTGGAATTACAAACTTCAGAAAGGCCAGCCCTTCGCCATTCCATTCAAGCAGCGCAGACTTCCCTGACATTTCTTTAAAAATAAATCCATGAGAAGTTCGACTTTGTAGGCCAATAGGTCTTTATATACTTTGTGTTCCGGACTCCTTTTATTTGTTTTTTTTTTCACGCGTTGTAACCACGGCTAACCTTTGCTTCGGAGAGCCGGAAGTCTGAGCCTCATTTTTGTTGCAACAGTTACATTGCATTCATACACATACATCCACTTACATTACTCGAAAACATTTATTCAAACAATTTTTACAACGGATAGGTCAGCTATGATTCTTCATCAGCGGTATTTCGGCCCTTCTTGGCAAGGGTCCTCGTCAGGCTGTCAATCCTCTGGTTCAGCTTCGGGGAAGGAAACAAACCTGTAACCAGTTTTATCCGTTATTTTATTTTGTTGATGGTGGCTCAGGAGGTGGGTGTGTTTGCCCCCTTTGTCGGGAGGTTGGGGATGGTCTGATTACAGGTTTGTTTCCTTCCCCGAAGTTGAACCAGAGGATTGACAGCCTGACGAGGACCCTTGCCAAGAAGAATAATAGCAGACGTATCCGTTGTAAAGATTGTTTGAATAAATGTTTCAAAGTCAGCTTGGGCTCAAAGAATATTTATTACTCGAAAAATGTCATGAATGTTTTCCGGAAAATAAAACGACACTCCTCCGACAGGCCTTATATTATGAAGGCCGTTAAAAACCTAATTTTTGAAAAACTGCGTCTTTTTCGAGCTGGTAAGAATGAAAGTTTTAACAAAAACAAAACAGTGGTAAGATAATTATTAGTCCAACACACATTTTGAAAGTAACCATGCTGAGCTGATAGCAAGAATAGAAGAAAATGTAAATCAGGGCAGGACGGGACCAAATAACTGAAGGAAAAGTGACACGCGATAAGCTACTGGTTCTTTTTGTGGTCAGTGGCCAGAGGATGTATATAACCACCTAATTGGAGTCTCAGTATACTTGTTTTTTTGAAGTGTCATATAACGATCACTTTTCGGTCGGTTTGTCTGTCAGGCCACTCATCTCGAGTTGGTGTCACGGACAGCGCCCACTAGCGACTGTAGGGATGGGTTTTACAGCTCGCAACCCTTTGCGAACTCAAGGACTGTTCTAAGGCCGCCCGAACCTCCAAAAATAGGCCCTAAACAAAAAGTGGTTATAGCACTTACTGTATTCAAAATAGAGTTTCTTATTTATTTTTGTACACACTTCTGGACTTTATACTAATTGTCGCAGAACTCGAATACAGGAGTGTTGCATGAAGCTGCCCTTACTATGGCACCGCCCACCCCCCAATTGGCCATGGTACATGATCCTGCCACCTTGGATCATGAAGCTGCCACCCCCAGAAAAATCATGCAAATTCCAAGAAAACAGCAAATTTTGTTATTTGCAAAAGGTCAAGGAACCTCTCTGACCAAACAGCTGGCCTCTAACTTCACCATGTAGCAAAATACTATTTTTAGCAAAGTGGGCGACTTCATGATCACTTGGGTGCCTATATTCTTTCGTGTTCTTCAGCTTAGCCTTGAACAATTACAAGTAAACTATGGTACCAGCAGAAAGTGAAGGTTCTAAGCTTCCTTTCAGGATACTCCACTGGATTTTATCTCAACCTTTACTCTTTTTCCCTAAGTCATTTCCCAAAAATAGGAGTTTAGGGTGGCGGCTTCACGCAGCACTCCTGTAGAAGACCCACATTAACTTCAAGCCAATGTAACAATATATCTATTACACTTAAATACGAAAAGACTTCAATTACTGTTAATAATATAAAAGAAGATAATTTCGCACCCAATACTTTTCTACAAAACATTATATTAAACAGACAATAAGTTTAGTTCCGTTGATTAATGTAACTTTGGTAATCCGAGTTCTGCGACAGTTGGGTACTTCCAGAAGTGCTAGGACGATGAAACATGGCAGGCATATTAGGGACCCTACCAAACTAACTTGGAAATAGTCACTTCCCGATTTGACCACCGTGGGGGGAGTGAAGGGAGGGGGAATCTGGAATATTTGACGTATTTTTAACTTTTGAACGGGAATCGGATCTTGAAACTTAATATTTGGAAAGACCTCCTGTCTCAGATGTTACATTTCAAGTCGAGAATGAATCCGGTGACTTGGGGGGGGGGGGGGTAAATCGTGTGATATGTTCAGAGTGGACGGATCTTGATGAAACTGGTGGTAGGCCCCAGATACATAGTTGACAAGACCGGATCCGATCCGGGTACTGTGGGGGGAGTTCAAGGGAGGGTTCCGGAATTCCGGTGATCCCGAGTTAAGATGCTTACCCGATGAAAAAATGTGTAGCCTGCGTAGTTGAATGATACTTGAACGAAAAAGTTGCATGTATTGATACGTAATAGTAAAGAATCCTATCATTTAATGTGCCTCAGACTGGGCCAATATTAAGCAGTAGTATCCAGTAGCATCCTTTCTTGCTATAGTAGCACCCATCCTTGCTAATAGTAGCATATAGTAGTATGTAGTAACACGGTAGCCTTGAAGTAGAAGCATGTAGTAGCATCAGTTCCTACTGCATGCTACTTTTTTACTATTTTGAGATAAACTTTCATCGGGTACTCATGTGCTAGAACGATAAAACTTGGCAGGCATGTCAGGGACTCGACATTTTTAACTTTAGAACTGTCGTTTCTCCGATTTGACCCTCGTGGGGGAGTGGAGCGAGAGGGAATCCGGATTCTTGAGAAATGTCCAACTTTTAAACGGGTGATCGGATCTTCCTGAAACTTGATATTCGGATGTCTAATTTCAAGTGCGGACAGGATCCGATCAATGTGGGGGGGTCTGGGGGAGGGGGCGGGGGAATTTTGTGACACGGTTAGAGTGTAGTGATTGGGATGACACTTGGTCGGAAGAACTAACGTAAGCCCTAGACACACCAGTAACAGAACCGGACCGGATTCGGGAACTCTGGGGGGAGTTGGAGGGTGGTCCGGAATTACGGTGATCGCGATTTAGGGTACTTCCAGATGTGCTAGGACGACGAAACTTGGCTTGAATATTACAGACTTGACAAGATTGGCTTAGAAATTGTCACTCTCCAGATCCGACCGTCCCTTAAAGTACTCTCTTCACCGCAAAGTACAAAAAATACTTTTAAGCAGAATTTGAATTTTCATGATTCCCGTGAGCCCGTGATCATTTTTGCCTCAAGGGTTTTACTTTTCTAGCACCCTTAAAGTACGCATCTTAACCGAATAGTAAAAATACTTTTGACCAGACCATATATGTTGATAGTCCTAAAGAGCCCAGGATCATTTTTGCCTGAAGGGTTTTGGTTACAGATGAATTTCTAACACCCTTAGTGCGCATCATCACAGCCAAGTGCAAGAAAAAAGTACTTTTTACCCAACGATACATTCTCGTGATTTCCAAGGGTCCATCGTTATTCTTATCTCAGGGCTTTTGCTTGCAAATGATCACTACAAACCCACGAATTGGCAAATTCCTACTTTCATCCTTTCACCAAGCCTTGCAAGTGCAAAATGAGCTTCCAGCTTTTGTTCTTTTTTCCCTACTGTACTAATTATTTTATGTTGTTTCAGTGCGCTATCATTTTCGTTATCATACAGCTACCACACCACTAATTACAGGTATTTATGTTCTATGCTCCAGATCATGAAAAATCGTGGTAGTGCGAGTGAGAGATTCGGTGTAATAAAACATATTGAAGTGACTCAAAAATCAGACAGCCCAGTTTGTCTCTTACCCACTTCTGACACCGGACCAGAGTTTTTGGTTTGACCGTTCACCCTGTTGTCGAACGTGTAGGGTTGTTGCAATTTGTCTACTGTCAGCTGTCGAAAATGTGTTAAAATCTAGCTCCGTATCACCACCAGTCTCTACAAGATTAGTTTTCCCGAGATAGGTAACAAGTATTTTTTTTCGGGCAGGGTGGTGGTGGATTGGTCTTTCTTTTCATTTGCTGTTGTACCGCCTATGTGTTGGTGGGTGTTCCACCAATTTCCACCCAGTGCTGAGACGATTGATTCGAACTAGGTTTTTGCGGTTTAAAACCGGAAATAATTTTTTGCCTATAATGCTACTTAATTAGTTTTGGAATTTTTGCGTATTACTTTAGTTATCAATAATAAACATTGAGCTCTGAAATCCGGCCGTTTCATTAGAACTGCTGCGTTCTTCGCATTACTGTTTGCCTTCGCGGAGCTTAGGCCTACCGGTGAAGAAATAAACACATTTAACTCGTTGAATCTGAGACGTTTTTGTTGTGTTGTTGTGGTTTCGCTTGAAGTTTTAGCTCGCTGCAAAGTCGTCTTTTCCCGAAGGAATTCGACGGCTCTCGCGAACCGCTTTTTCATTTTAATTTATGTACGTTTCCATTTTGAAGGAACCAAGCATGGTGTGTACGTTCTCCAACCTGTAGAGGAATCAATGGGATGTGCATGGGTCGTGGATAACTGCAAAGAAGTACTTCAGAAGCCTACAGTAGGAGTCATGGCTGACCGTGGAGCAGTTATCAAAGGTAAGCTGGATCAGTAAGTTTGGGACAACCCAGCTTCACACACGTCCTAAGAGGCACAAGAATCCAAATTAGCCTCAGGAGGTTTGTTAAAGCACGACTCTTCCTAGAAACGATATTTGCCCATGGCTCATAATAGCCATGTTCGTTTCCGTCGTTCGGTTTCCTATCTAACCGCCGTTTTATTTAACCGTTTTCTGTATAACGCTGTTCATGTACGGCGTTGAATAGCCGAAAATAAGGCGTCTTCTTTGATCGGTTAAACAGTCGTTTTATTCGTCGTTCCTGAAACGACGAACGGAGGCGGAAAGTCAGTTTCAGATTTCAGCTCGGTAATAGGCGCGGATTTTCAAACTTCAGGAAAAAAGAAATTAAACTTGTATACCAAGTTTAAAAACAGTAGACATTATACTAAAAACCTTTTTTTGTATTGTGTTGTGCCTGCTGTCGTAAATATAAACGTTTAACTGAAAAGCCAACTTATTTGTGTCATTTCATTGAATACACTGAATTATTTGGATTTTGCAAAGGGATTTTTTTTTTTTTTCCATTATCTACTCTAGTTGTGATGTTCGGAAAATCTGCGGCAGTCCCCACAACTAAAATTCTACTATGACGCGGGAAATTTTAATATCAACACAAACGCGGCTTTTCTTTGGGCAGCGTTGAGATTGACGAAGAACTCTGGTTTGATAGCGGCTGCTAAAAGTGTCCACTCTTTTGTATTTCCTTTTGGAAGCGGATCAGCTTACAGAGAAAGTTTGTCTGTTAGCCTACTATTTATTGAAACAGAGTATTTGCCGACTTCGAGTATAAACCCACCGTGGACCCGTAAGGTGGACCCTTACAGAGCCATTCGTACTTGTAGTGCCAATGCCACCTTCTTCCGTAATCAATCCTTTTAAAACCCGGAAACTCGAATTATAAATTTGTCTAGTAGGCTACCTTCCTCGACGTTACAAGAATTCCCATGTAACTGCAACTTTTTTGCCCTCTGACCCGTGTTCAAAGTTATCTTCAATTGCCCAGGACCTTCACGTTCCTGCCCTTGGCCATTTCTCCGCAGTCCATCTTGGAAGAACTTTTTTTTAGACCCGATTAGTCCCTTATTTTTCTTTGTTCAGTTTTGTGTCGTGAACTTCCTAAAATCTGCCGAGTGTCTCAGTTCACCACATAAAAAATGCTGTTTAATAAACTGTTCTATACAAAATCCATCAACAAAAACTCTTAACTGCTTCGGATGTCAGTTCACTTGCTACTGAATACTAAAATGCACTTCATTCATTTCCTGCTTGATGCCCGAGGGCGTGATATGGCTACACGTGAAGGGGATTCACGACAGTTTGTTTTTGGTCTTGTGCATTTACTACATTATTGAAAGGTCAGAGTATTTTTTTCTTTTATTTCTCTGTACTGCGCTATTTTCCTCTTCTTAAGTGCGTAAATAACATTTCATCATCATCATCGTCATCGGTGGGGAGGTGACAATGTAAACTCCTAATAGTTGTGATCGAAGTTTGAAGTTACCTTCAAACTCAAAGGTGTCTTGTTTAAATACCGTTTTTAGTCACCGGTCACAGTTTCTTTGTCCTTCAAAGTCTGACTGTTGAGCTTCGTGAGCTATCAAGTTCGAAGCTTGCTTGAAACGTTGACGAAACGGCAACCGGGCAAGGATCGCCGGAGTAGTAAAAACGCTAATCAAGCAAACGGTAAACTTCCACGGCGTTTTGAAAACAGAAATTAAGCAACCGGCTTAGCCAACAGCGAACAAAACTTCGATCAGAAACGCAACTGATGTCCCAAGTTTTCATCCGTCATGATGTGTACGATCGAAAAGGATAAATTCAACGGGTTGCAGCAAAGTCAATATATTTTGGTTTGTTTTTATCCCTTCTTCCGATATTCTATTTGACCGCTAATGATAGCATTTGATAATGTGATTACGGACTGCGTTATCATTTTTCTTGAAGAACAAACACTTCCTGATACATGCCATTTTTTAAGTTTCGATTGATTGATAACTTCAGCGTTTAATCGTTGGTGACGAAGCAAAATTGTGTTTTGCTAAATCTTGGTGTCCCGAGACAACAGTCGGAAGACTGAAGAAGGGTCTGAAAAAGTGCCGATTATAGAAGTTTGACAGATCTGCATACGAAATTCGGAGTCTCTGGAAAAAGAATAGATAGATGGAAAGATAGGTTGCGTTTTTGCAGATACCATGGTATCTGTTACCGCGATAACTGGATTTGCAATAAGTCGTTTTTGCAGTTACCGTGGTATATGATATACGGTTGCTCTGCAAAAACAGCAATTGCCGAAATTGCGTTTTTCGAAGTCGTTCTAAAAGAAAAAGTGATATTCAGTCCCATCACTAAGTGCCAAACTTCTTTCTCACCAATTTGACAAAATTGATGAAAGTGAGATGACTTTTTCAGATACCACGATAACTGCAAGAACGCCGTCTGACCGTCTGACCGTGGTATCAGATACCGCGATAACTGCAAAAACGACTTTAGACCGTGGTATCAGATACCAGGGTATCTGCAAAAACGCAACTATAGTTTTCTCGATCCAACTTGTATCGCCGAATTGGGACTAAATACATCGACCATTACAGTTAACGGGCTAAAATAAATGGGAGGAGTCAGGAGAAGTACAGTGCCAGTAGGTTAGTAGGTTTTTTTGTCTATAATTCACATGACAAATCTCCCTTAGGCACGTCTAAAGTATACACAGACAGCTCCTTCTGGATTACACCTGACGTTGTAAGTGAGTTGCTGAAATTCTCAGATAGCCCCGACCTTTGGAAAAATGAAAGCTGTATTTACGGTGATTTCCTGGCATGTTTAGGAACTTCAGAGTCCAAGTTTAGAGAGACGCTTCTTGAGTTGGGACCCGAAACATCACTGAAACGCCTTCAAAAAGACTTCTACCAGACCTTTAGACGTACTCCGCTAAAAGTTCTTGTTCTGGAGGATTCTAACTTCTATCATTTCGGCACAGTTAGTGAGTATATCGAAAACTTGACATCCAGCCCGGAGTTGCAGAAACATTACAAATTCCAGAATTTAACGGGACTCTCTAACGTTACAACCACAGCTGTGTCACACTGTGATCTTGATACAAGTTGTGAATTCACGAATTGTGTGCTTGAGTATGCTGTGATTCGCGGGCCAGTCAGGGCAGAAAATGTGATTTTGTCCAACGTTCAGGTGAATGTAGGGAGCGAAGTGTCTATACCTCCTGGTTGGATGCTGCACACAGTGATGGTAAAACGTCGTGACAACATCACACAACGTTGTGACGATGTCACAGAACGTTACAGTGATGTCAGGGAACGTGAGACGATGTGGCAGAAGGGATACTTCGTAAAAGGGTGCGAAGACA
Source organism: Branchinecta lynchi (assembly GCA_023053575.1). Taxonomy (NCBI): domain Eukaryota; kingdom Metazoa; phylum Arthropoda; class Branchiopoda; order Anostraca; family Branchinectidae; genus Branchinecta; species Branchinecta lynchi. Next base: position 9,955,509 of record JAKZAP010000015.1, read on the forward strand.
TCGGAGAGCGACACACTACAGACAGAAAGAAGGTCGGAAGAGGTTGCGATAAACAGACAGAACATTGTGAAGACCTCGTAAAATGTTCTAAAAACGTTGGTTTTGTGACACTAGCATTGCACTGCGATAGTGATCCGAAAAGAAAATCAGAAGGTTTGGAACTTCCCTTTGGAAATTGGAAAATAGCACTTCAGGACTTTAGGATTTCTGAGAACACTGGGTTGTGGAGCGCGCCGATTTTCAAAATTTGTGATAGCATGAGTGATTCGTTTCTGGCAACGCTTCAGTTTATAAAACATCCTCAACGTGGAGACGGTACCGGGAGGATTTCAATGGCAGAAGCGACAAAACTCGAGAATGTTGAGGTCGCTGTGATGATGGACTTCAGAAAAAGTTTAAAAAAGTGCACCTAAGAGCAGCGCGCTCTTATTTCAGGCATGTAATTGACTTGTTTTATATTTCTGTATATAATACATTTGGTATTGGGCATCGCAAGTATTTGAAAATTTATATTTGTTTTTTATTATTCTTTTTTTTTTATGGAAAATGGGAGCACATGGAAGCTGGCCGAGTTCGTCTCTGGCCGTAGACAGCACTTGTCTTAAAGTTTAACTGAAAAGCCAATTCTTGTGTCATTTAATTGAATGCACTGAATTATTTGGATTCTGCGAAGAGATTTTCTTATTATCACTATCTGCTCTATTTACGGCGTTCAGAATATCTGCGGCCATCCCCACAACGTCAATTCTACTATGACGCGGGAAATTTTAATCTCAACACAAACGCGGCATTTTAGTGGGCAGTGGTGAGATTCTTAAAGATTGCTCAGTGCATGAACAGATAAAATTCATAAATCTTTCTCGTAAGGCATACAACAAAAATACAAGTGCATAGAAGTACCACAAATCCCACGGATATTCCACTATTTGAAAATTAATTATTCGTGAATAGCGAAAAACAAAGTAACGCATTTTTAGCGGGTCTTCAAGCCAATTTAAGTGAACAAGTGATGGGTAACCAGATTGTCCTATCCCTACCCTTTTCGGTTAAACTTTAAGTATGTTCTTATGGAAAAGGTATCTTTTTCGTCCTGCGAGAACTTGCAGACCAGAAAATGAATTACCCAGCTATAGCCCATATATTTTAACACACATACATACATGACTCTTTTTCTCAGAGATTACCCACCGCTCTTGGCTTGTTTAACCGTTGCGCAAGCTCCTTGGTTTTGGTGAGAAACATGGACAAACTTACATAACCGATATTCCTGACCAACGAGCCACACAGAATCGGTAGGTGAGAGACTGATCCGAGTCGAAAAGTGAAAAGCAAGAATTAGTCTAGCGCCGCCCCGAGCCTCGTTTTTGTTGCATTCTGCAGGTCCATTTCTCGGCGGATTCCGGACTGATTCTTTCTACATCCGTTTTTGAACTGCAGCGCTTCTGAGGAAGACGGCAGCGCTTCTCGAGAATCACGGACTTGCTCCCCGACCAAGTCCGTGCTTCCCTGCAAGATGCTGCAGCGCTGCCGCTTCAACCAAGAAGAAAGTGAATCCAAAAACGCATATTATGCAAAAGCAATGAAGTGCTGCGGCAGCGCTATTGCAACAAAAACGAGGCTCCGATGGATAAGCGTTAGAGAGGAGGTACGGAGTTTGGCGAATGAGACGGAACGATTGAGGATGTACGGTTAGAGCTTGTTCCACCCTACTTACCGTAGTTACTACGCATGACGTTGGTCTCTTGGCGTCAAGGCTAGGACGCATCTTTCTATTTTCTGCAAAATCTCATGCCACGGGTTAATCGGGCCAAACACGTTCCTGAGATTCTTCGTTATAGTAAAAGGCTTATTAAGCTTCCGAGCGTGGTAAGCAAATAGTTACCATTTCGAAAAAGTTGATTCGTCTTTTCTCGAGGCTGGGACGAAAACAGTAATTAATGGTTACTATTCCCGATGAATTGTTTAGCCTGCGTACTTGTACGAAAAAGTTGCATGTATCGATATGTAATAGTAAAGAATACTATCATTAATTGTGCCTCAGACTGGGCCAATCTTAAGCGGTAGTATCCAGTAGCATCCTGTCTTGCTATAATAGCATCCAGTCTTGCTAATTATAGCATGCACTAGAATGCAGTAACACGGTAGCCTTGACATTGAAGCATGTAGTAGCATTAGTTTGCACTGCATGCTACTTTTTCGTACAACTTCATACTACTATCTTGAGGTAAATTTTTCATTGGGTTGTTAGAAGGTGGAATACGCTATTAATCAGTAATACACCAACCATTTATAGATGACAAATTTGTAGCGTGGAGACACATAGGCTATGGCCTGGTAATAGGGGTATTTGGATTTGTCTCATGAAAGTGACGCCACTTGACAGGTTGTCTTACAAATGTACCTGACATTTCTCTGCTCGAAATTAATGTTGATAATAGTTTATTTCAACTCTAAAAATGTAGAAATATATCACATATTCGATTAAATATCAGAAGGTACGACGACAGACAGAGAAAAGTAACATAATTTAAATATAATCTGCTAGCTGACTATTTCACTAATTGCAGATTCCGCGACAGTAGGCTACTAATTTGGTTGACGAGAAGTTTTGTTGACCCGCTGCTGACTCAAGCTTTCTGATGGAGAGCAGTGGCGCTCTTCTATTACTGTTCTTCTTAACACAACTAGCTCTGCCATGTCGAACTGGGAGCTAAACAACAAATAGGTATAAATGGTATCAGGCTTCGCTAAGCGCTGAGAGCAGAGCAAAATAGTTCTAGAGAGTAATGCGAAGACCCCCCATGCATCAAAAATGGGCCTCCGTCGTAGCGCCGCCCAGCTCGCTTTGTTCGTGTGTGCATTGATGGACGTAGAAAATTCTAGCAAGACGAAGATGCGGTGGTGGTTGAGTTTCAGTAGGGATGTTCGTGGCCTCTAGGGAAGCTAGTGTTGCTGCCCGATGAAAAATTTATCTCAAAATAGTACTATGAAGTAGTACGAAAAAGTAGCATGCAGCACTAACGATGCTACTACATGTTTCTACTTCAAGGCTACAGTTTTACTGTATACTGTACCATACGCTACTATTAGCAAGACCGGATGCTACTATGGCAAGACAGGATTCTACTGGATACTACTACATAAGATTGGACTAGTCTGAGGCACATTAAATGATAGTATTCTTTGCTATTACATAGTATTACATGCAACGTTTTCGTACTACTACTCAGGCTACAAATTTTTCATCGGGTGCAATTTGGCTGTGTGTCACTTTTTCAAAGTTCGCGCATTACTGTCTAGAGTTATTTTGCTCTAGCTGAGAGGCACTTCCGCAAGAAGAACTTAATCATTCTACTTCAGAGAATGACTCCGCCAGAGGGCTTCCCTTGATTTAAGCATTGTGCAAATAGGTGTTGTAAGGTGTATTACGGCGTATAAGGCTTATTACATATTCCTCTTTCCCTCCGGGCGCATTGTAATAAGGAGAATATATCCAGGTTCTATTTGCCCTTATGCAGAACCAATCAGATCGCTTGGTTGGTTTCGCCAGCAGTCCGCGATGAGGAGCAGCATCGTGAGGAAGGAAGCTGAAGAAACAACTTTTCTTCAAAAGAACACGTTATGTTCTGTTACTACTGTTTATTGTTAGTTCGAGGACAAATGTGTCCGTCTGTTAATTTAATAGCTTTTTACAATATAAAGGGCGTCAAATTGTACTCGTGTACCTAAAACGCATTTTCTGATCTTTAGAAGCTCGAAAAATTGTATCAGCGTGGCACCGCCGAACGTTACATCGGTAAGAACCTATTGAGTTCCTATTTGAACAGGCGTGTGTATTAAGACGTAAACATCTCTTATAGCGCTATTCAGCTTATTACACATATTTGGACAATGCTTTACGGACACTCAAGAAACGGGAAGATTCCTGCTGTACGACCACATACTAGTACATGTTATACTAGATAGAAGCAAATGACCTGTAAGGTTATAGAAATCGAATCACTTAAACCAAGGATGTGTGATCTGAAATGGGCTGCTGTCTCCCTCCATAATAGCCTACCACAGACCTAATGACAATGACCTTAGCTTATATGTGTCGCAAAGAACAAGGGAATACAAATAAATATCCAGGCGCGATTGGTCTGGTCGACGATTATGTAAGAAAGTACAAAAATACAAATTCTTGATTTGATTCTTGGCGATGACCGCAGTGACCTAAGAGAAAACTGTCATTAGTATTCCATCAGTCATTCGTTGTTCATCTTTCGAGTTATATAGGGGTCACATTTTATTTAGGTAAATACTTGTGTAGCTAAATGTTCTATTGGGAACTAGATCGTTATAGAACAGTATCTTCCAGTAGTTGTCAAGCTATTTGACAAAGAGGCAGTTGTCAGGTTCGGTTTCTTTAATTTGAAAACACCTCACAGCAGTATATGTAGAGCGTGTTCCACCCTTCTACAAATACTAACTATTAGTTACTATTTTACGTTCCAACCTCACCAAAAGTTACTACGCTGACCGTTCCAACCTTCTGGAAATAGTAACTGATAGTAACTATTTGCTTACCACGCTCGGGAGCGTAGTAACTACGGATCTCTGTAACGTGATTGGTTGGATTCGCCGTGGAATGATATTCTGCCAGCCTTGACGGCAAAAAGCCAGAATTCGTGACGTCATGCGTAGTAACTACGGTAAGTAGGATGGAACACGCTCATAGATTACTAGGGGCTGGCAGGGATACAAGCTCGCTAGCTCGGCCCCATAATCTATCGCGAAAACGCGGAGTGGTTGGATAGTCGAACTATCAATGACCTGAGCACAAGCCACCGGGTGCTTGGCGTCCAGGCCGGCCTGGACGAATGTCTTGTGTCAGTTGATGGCAGTCCAGGTCGGAGAAGTCGATTTCTGTCACTATCAGTTTGTTGGTATAACGCAAAGACTGCAGTAAAGTTTAACTGAAAAGCCATTTATATTTAGGATTTGAAGACACTGAATTATTTGAGTCTGCTAAAGGATCTTTTCTTTGTTCACCTTATGCTCTAGAGCATGTTCTAACTACTAACCGTAGTTACTACGCATGACGTCACGAATTCTGGATTTTTGCCGTCAAGGCTGGAACGATTTTTTTATTTTCCAGCAGAACAGAGATTTTCCAGCGTTACAGAGATCCGTAGTTACTACGCTTACTACGCTCCAGAGCATGGTAAGCAAATAGTTTCTGTTAGTTACTATTTCGAGAAGGTTGGACGGTTAGCGTAGCAACTTTTTACGAGGTTGGAACGGAAATAGAAACTAATAGTTACTATTGTTAAGGGTGGAACACGCTCCTAATAGTGACGTTCCGACTCGGAGACTTTGAATTTCGACAAAAGTGTACATTTCAATAAACAATGAAGCGAAGCTAAGGAAATATTTAATTCTAGTTTCTATGGATCTAAAAACACCCCAAAAAGGTTTGTTTTTGGCAATCGTTTACCCCTGTAGTTGCCAAGTATTTCCAGCATAGAGGTACAAGCACGTAGTGGTACCATAAATCCCAAAAAAAAAGTTTGTTCGACGAAAGTCGATTATATGAATAACGGAATAGAGTAACGCATTTAATCGGGTTTTCATGCCTATTTGGGTGAATAAGTGATTGGTACTTAGACTGTCGTATTTCAGGCCTATTCGATTAAACGTTTGTCATTTCAAAACACGGTCAGCCCGTTCAGCAGGCGAACGCCAACGGAGTAAATGACCAACGAAGGCGGTTAAACCGGTTGCGGGGGGGGGGGGGGGGGAGTACTTACATTTAGAATCAGCGGGTTTCGAAAAGTAGATAGCGCTGCAGCACTTTAGGGATATCGAGGGCTGGCAAACTTTTGATCAATTCTTTCCCCAGAATATCTCTTATTACGAGGCGTGCGCAGTGTCTCAACGTTTTCGGCGACGTTGCGGCGTCAAGCACCCAGTTTCGGATTTGGTCCGGAATCCGAACTCGCTTCATTTGGCTGATGTCGAAACTTTCGGCAGCGTCAAGAAGTTGAAGGAGGACTTCGTAGCTGTTGAAGACATTGGGAAGGCTGTTGATGAGACCCAATGGGTGTCGATACTGGCTTTTGAAGACCACCTGAAGTTATATAAGTGTAAAGATTTTTTCGAAAAAACCTACCCGATAAATAATGTGTAGCCTTCGTAGTTGTATGATAGTTGTACGAAAAAGTTGCATTATGTGTCGATATGTAATAGTACAGAACACTATCATTTAATGTGCATCAGACTGGGGCAATCTTAAGCAGTTTCCTATCTTGCTTCACTAGGATCCAGTCATGCTCATAGTAGCATGCAGTAACACGGTAGCCTGGACATAGAAGCAAGCTAGTATCTGCATACTACTTTTTCGTACAACTTCATGCTACTGTTTGAGATAATTTTTCATCGGGTAACGCCTTATGCTGGAAAGATTCGATGTTACGCCGGGACTGAATGCCTCAGTGAATAGGGTTGCCGCTAGACACAGAATTCTGCGATTTGTCACAGGCTTTTTACTTCTACTCATGTTCACAGCTGTGACAAAGTTTGTCGTAGGAAATCGCACAAAGCCGTCGCAGAATTATAAGATTTCAAGAGCTTTTTGTCCAATTTCAAGGACATTCTTTCTGGAAAAGCATTGATTTCTTTTTATAGAATTGTTTTATAGGAAGTTTATTTGTCGAAACCAACTGATATTTATTTTTGATCACGTGACACATTTTGTCATTTCCTTGGATTTTCCCTCGTCCTGTTTTCAAGTTAACCCGATGAAATCGACGTCACTTAAAGACGAAAATGATGAAATCGGTTCTCAGTTTAGCTGTAAAAACTGGTAATTTAAAAAAGCACCTCTTTTTCGTTTGTCCCCGCGTTCCCAAATTCAGGGATTTAACGTGTTTATTGGGCCCCTTTCTTTATCGAATTTGCTAATTCGTCCGACTTTCGTTCACTCCGCATCGATTTCTCGGCATTCGGTCCGTCCCTTCGTAAATTCGGTGATTTAACCTGTTTATTTGTTCGCATTCGTTAGAGAATTCGGTAAGTCACCGGACTGTTCTCAAGTCCGTATCTGTTCTATCGCATTTGGTCAGTCGATTTGATAATTCGGTCATTAGTCAGATTCATTGGTTCTGATTCATGACCGAATTCGATAATTCATCCAAGTTTTGTTCAGTCGAATCGATTTTGCCGTATTCGGTGATTTAACCTGTTTATTTGGTCTCATTCTTTATGTATTCGGTAATTCGGTCGCATTCGGTCATTCCATTTCATAATTAAATTTCATTGAGATTTTTGGTTCTGAATTCGTTACCGAATTCGGTAATTCACAAATTTTTCTTTTGACCGTTTCTAGACTTGCCGAATTAGGGGGTTGTAACATGAGTTTATTCCATTACAAAATTCGGTCGTTACACCGCTCTCGATCTGTTCCTTATTTTTTTAGTTGGTTTTTCGATATAGTACGAATTCATTATTTGCTTCAACCCAGTTACTGAGTTCGGTAGTTTAAGCGGCATTTATTTAGCTCTCGTTCTTTGCCTTTTCTGGTTGTTATTCTTTTTTTACTCCTTAGGATTGCAGTACTTCAGAAATGAGCACGTCTCTTGACGTGAAAATTAGCCTACTTTTTTTTGCTGTGAATCCCGAACAAATGTACTTTGTATCTTCTTTACCCTGGATTGCCCCTTTCGTTTCGCCAGACAAGCTCTGGGTTTAATAGGTAATCTTGGGACACAAAAAGGCACTTTTATCATCAGTGTCATCATCAGTTTCGCCTGCGACGCATTTCGCAGTCTTCTCTAGTTAGACGAAGGGTGCGTCATTTAGCTGGCGTTTGAGGCTTGAAATTTTTTGGGGCTTGAACCATGTTAAAAGCTAGAATTTTCATGGGAAGTAGTTAAATGTTGCCAGAAAAAAAGGCAAATTACAAAAATTTTGCCTGTGGCGCCTTAATTAATCCTGGGTACAGTCGTTAGCGACGTTGTCGCTATGTAGCAACGTTGTCGCTATGCAGTAACGCCGTTTTTTTTTCGATTATTCAAGTCCTGTTGGCAAAACTGGAAAGGACTTCAAAAGGTAAAAAGCTAGTGACGGCGTATCCATGAAAAAAAAGCGGAAAAGCGTGAAAACGCGCCAATTTTTATCTTTAGACTTGTTTGTCTATTCTCTGCAACTTTTTACGTTGTAGCTTCCTGACGGCAACTCGCTGTGTTTTCAGAATACTTTTTAATAAATTTCGTAAAAATCAGGTACCAATTCGGTCAATTTTACCAGGTTTGACCCCCCAATGAAGAAAGGCTCGGGACGCTCCTGTTCAAAGGTAACCGCGGATAGCCTACTAACCTTGGCTCCATGTTTCAGAAACATCCCCACTATCTCCAGGTTGGGATTCTCATTGGATGAGAGGTACTCCGCTATCACACTCTTCAGAGTAGTTGCACCGTCGTCACTGGCGACACAAGCGTTGGGATCTGCTCCCGATTCGAGGAGCATTTGAATGATGGTGGAACGCTGAGGAACATTGTCCGTGCAAGCGATGTGTAGCGGGGTTCCAAGAATGGGAGAGGATGCGTTGACGTTCGCTCCTTTAAGTGATTATGAGGTTAGCAACGAGTCTCGTTTGTTACCCCTGACACTGCTGAAATTTCGCGAAAAATTCAATACTCTCTCCACCTTAGCGACCCGAACTTTCTTAAATTGCCACCCTCCCTCCAACAAATAGCAGATACCAACAGTCTGAAGATACGAGATGAGGAGCTACTGTACGGCGAGATCATCAAAGTCGTGCAGGCAGCAGGAGCGGCTTAGCCTTCAAGAAGGATAGCGGATGAGAAGAAAGGCAGAAAGGGACCGACAGCAAGTTGGACCCAACGCCAATACAAGTTGAAGGAAGGAGTCGCACAGGACAGTCGCACATTGTAGCGAATCAGAAAATAGCGAGTGGGGCATCCTTTTTTTATTTCTTTGTCAAACTTTATATAAGCAATGGGGGAGAGATAAGAAATCTCTGCTATGTTTTTTTCGAAGGAATTGAATTGAATATACAGCAGGTGGAGTAATCTGGACGAAATTTGGTAGTGCTATTCAGTGGGTGGGGTGATCAGAACCAAGTTTCGTCATATTGACGGTGCAAAACCGATAAGTCAGCTACATTTTATTAGAGTTATATTTCGGCCCTTCTTGGCAAGGATCCTCTTCAGGCTCAAGCTTAAAATAAACTTGTTGAAAACAATTAAAGATTCTTCATTAAATATCTGATTTTATGAACTTCTTCTCTGGAAACTGGTTGGAGTTAAAGCTAGTGCCGTTTTGCACCGTCAAATATTATTCGCAGTCAGCTTGGGTTGAAGAAATATCCAAGTTTCGTAAGTTGCGTTTTTGATCGAAGTTTTGTTCGCCGTTCGCTTAGCCGGTTGCTTAATTTCCGTTTGTGAACGCCGTCGAAGTTCACCGTTTGCTTAATTAGTGTTTTTACGACTCCGGCTATCCTTGCCAGGTCGACACGACGATTCAAGCAAACTTCGAACTTGCTAGCGCACGAAATTCGACGGTCAGAGTTTGAAGGACGAAGGAACTGTGACCGGCGACCAAAAATTGTATTTAAGCAGAGACCTTTGAGGTTGAAGGAAACTTCAAACTTCGATCAAAAACGCAACTATAGCTAGTGAAAGCAAATCCCGATTAGTTGTCGTTTCGGGTCCGGATCGAATCTTGCGCCTAGAGCTAGAAGAGAGCCTCACTAAAATGTCCCCTCTGCTCGAAGTATACCTTATTCCAGAAAAAATGTGACGATTTTTTCGACCTGCGGATGAAGTTAGCATCTTTTCCTCTGTCTGCGTACCTGCTTGTAACAATGTCTTCACAATCTGCACATCTCCCTTTAGAATCGCCAAATCCAGTGCAGTTGGTTTCGTAGCAGCCAGGCTGCCAGTTTCCGTATTGACTTTCGCGCCTTGACAGAGAAGCAGTTTGACCATTGCTATGCTGCCGCTGAGGACGGCGTAGTGCAGCACTGATCGGTAGTCGTTCCGCTCGTCAACCTGCGCGTTCACGTCGGCGCCTGCGCCGATCAGTATTAGAGCTGATTGGAGACCCTACAAAAGTATAAGCATGTTGTTGTTTAGGCCTTAATTTTCCTTTTTTTCTCTTATGATGGGGTGGCTTCCCCTGGGGTAAGGTGGAGGAAGGTAATTGGTTATTTTTTTGCTTTATAGGTAAGGTTGTGTCTGAGAGTTGGAGCAGTGACCACTCTGCGTATTATGTTTAAAATGTAAAGATTGTGGTTCTCGGCGTCCATGAATGGACTGAGTGTTTTGATTATGTGCGATTTATTTTCTTATTTGTTATTAAACCCATTGAACCTAGACTTGACTATCCTACTCTGAAAGTTCCCGCCGATTTTTTTTTTTTCCGTTTGTTGTGGGTCTTCTCTCATTGGTTAGAGACATCAAAACTAACATGAGAAGCTCTATTATTGTGGCCAGTTTGACTCGCCTGTCTACTAATTGCCGTGCGTCATAACGAAAATAAACCGCTTTGTAATGCCAGAACTTACATGCACCAGTTGTTTCTAAAACTGCAAAAATAATAGTAAGTAAATAGTTAGAGTATTTGTTGCAGGTTCGAATCTGAAATATGACATTATATCCTACTTCAAATCTTATATGCGGGCTCGCGGTTAAAAATATTGCCAAATAATTTTTCCAATTACCTGTGGTATTCTGCAAGCTTTCATCAAGGGGGTCAGTCCAGCTCGATCTCTTGAGTCTGGCACAGCTCCGTAGCAGAGTAAAAGTTCCAGAAACTCAGTATTCAGGGGAGACACGAGGTTGATTTCCGAACCGAAGAAATACCTGAAGTAAAAAATTTTTCTTGGGGTTTTTTCTTTGAGTGTATATGGTGAAGCGATGTCAGCTGATGAGTTTTATACACTAATATTCCAGCAAGCTGACTGAAGAGGCTTCGAATAAGAAAACTAAATCATCGGCTTTCCAGGTGTGTACAAATAGAAAGCCGCCCTTAGGCGCGTTTCCGTTTTTCTTTCCCTGACTTTTGCTTTCGCTGATCCCCCAAAATAGCTGTGTCCGGGGAAAGAAGTTGAGTCCTTTAATATTTTTCCCTCTGACTGAAGGGTAAAAGCCAGGCTTCACCTTCCAGATTACCAGACGTCCGGGACTTCCGATCGTCAAGCAGCCTTCCAGATTTTCGTGATAATGACGACAGCTAAATTTGCTGTTCTTCAGCATTTCCCAGATGTCCTCTTTACAGTTCAAATATCTCTTGCATCCCAGTCACAACTGTCAATCACTTTCCCTTTTCTCCCCCCAGTTGCATATTAGTAGTGTCTCTCGGACGGGTTGCCTCTATGGCACCTTCTAGAGATCCGGAATCTGAGGTGTCCAACACCCCGGACTTCCAGACGTTTTTGGCCTGGCTTCACCTTCCACATCCGTCTCGATGAAAACTGTCTGGAATCCGGAAGAAAATTCTGGAAGGTGAAGTCTCGCTTTAAACCCTGCTCAGGCTCACGACTAGCCATGGAAGAGATATGTTTCCGGTGAACTGGTTCCCTTGTATTTCGGTTTGCACAGAATTCGGGGAAGGTCATTGTCACTACGCTTTAGCTTTGGTGCTCTATCTTGGTAGGACAGCATCCATTTCCCGCACTGGACAAAGTCGGAGAGGATGATTGTTGTGGGATGCGTTCTCACGCAGCCCTTTCTCTCGTGCTACACTATCCCTAGCAATTAGCTCTCCGCTCAGCAGTTTATTCCCCAAAGTCAACCATCATAACAATAGTCAATTCTTGAATGAATTAGTTAAGGACGCGAGGTCGGGTGACCTTAGCGTCAGAGCGAACTCGGAGAGAAGGGAGAACACTACCGAATCTTACCTGTGCAGAATTACATATTACTTTGACTTTGAGGAAAGCTATTGAGCAGAGAGTGAGTTCAACTATCTTGTATCTTTCGTTTTATATCTTCATCTTGTTTGACCGATCGGAAGTATTTCTGTAAGAATATAGTTATTTGTTTATTTCAACTATAGACAAGGTTTACGAACACCATAATACGGCAGTATCCCAACAATGATGTTCTCGGTGATGCTTATTGGTTCCTAGTTTTACCTTGTGTTTGGGTTTGCACCGTGCTCCAGTAAGATCCTTGCCACTTCCCAATGGTCGTTCTTGACGGCCAATCGCAGTGGTTCCTCAACGTGAGGGTAGTTCTTTCTTCCATCTTCTGTGTCCAGAAAGTGTACCTAAAAAGATTTGTCTTACACTGTCAAAAGTTTCTCCGAGTAAGGATTAAAGTTAACTGCAGTGTTTGCTACTGGGATTAATCTTATCTCAACTGGGGTAAGATTAATCCGAATAAGAAATAAGATTATCTTTTTAGAGACAGGATTAATTCCAGTACGTGATGTTTGTGTTTGGGTTTGCACCGTGGTCCAATAAGATCCTTGCCACTTCCCAATGGTCTTTCTTGACGGCCAGTCGGAGTGGTTCCTCAACGTGTGGGTAGTTCTTTCAACAAAGCAACTGCAGTGTTTGCTAATGGGATTAATCTTATCTCAACTGAGGTAAGATTAATCCGAATTAGAAATAAGATTATCATATTAGAGACAGGATTAATTCATGCAAATACTGCAAGATTTTTTAGTTTTCTGTTGCAAACAGACAGTCAGGGGAAACCTTTACTAAGTGATGTTGCCGCCCTTCTTGGCCAATATCCTGTTCACAGGCCGTAGCTGTCATTCCGGTCCGGCGACAAGTGAAGTCTGTCCTATTCCTGAAAGCAGCCCTCGCACTATTTACTTTTAGTAGATATAATAGTCGATTACTTCAAAACTAGACTTTGTTTCCAAGAAATTGCCCACTGCTTTGGCTGTTTTAAGCCTTTTTCAGGCCTGTTGACTTCTAGCAAAAGAAGGGAAAAACTTGCCTAAGCTGATTTTCTTGTGCAGAAACTTCTCGCGAACCACCGTCGACAGTGTGAGACGCTTCGAAGGTAGCAAAACGAGGCAAGTGCGAAAGTCAGTTTCCTTAGTGGGATTAGTATTTACCGCATGAGATTCTGGTCTCCGGGTTTAATAATGAATGAAGGAAATACGGAACTAGGTTTCATTAGTATTGTAGGTAAGACAAGACTCCTGACAGGAGACAGGGTTGGGCTTCATCAGCTGCCTCCATTGGGCGCAGTGTTGCGCCAGCGCGGAGATTTCATTTGTGCCCTATTTTGTGAAGTTTTTAACAAGTGAAGATATATAGGCTATAATTTTTTGACAACTAATCTAGTAGTACATATTTTATGTTTTTAAGTTTGACATACCGTTTAATTACCGTATAAACGTGTCGTATAAAAGTCGTGCAAATTTTAATATTAATTGTAGATATTGATTATATTTTGTTAAAGTTGACAGTCCTACGTTATCATGTTGTGAAACAGATATGATCGGGAATAAAATGATGATTGATTGATCGAGGATTCTATTTAAAAGGTTGTCCTTCTGGTGCCCTTAAAACAACCAAAGCTGTGTGTAATTTGTTAAAAACAGAACCGAGCTTAAATTGTTCAGCTTTTAAAATACTGGAAAATAGACATTACAAGGGCTGCTTTAAGGGTCTGCTTAACTGTTCCGAGTCGGAACTTACTTCGCTTCGGTGTTCCAGAAGGATGTTGACGATATCGACATATCCATGTTCTGCTGCAAGGTGGATCGGCGTGTATCCACAGTCGTCGCGGGCATTGACGTCACATCCTCTGACCAACAAGAGGTGGACTGCTTCTGAGTAGCGCTGCCACACAGCGTAATGTAAGGGGCGGAGTCCCTAAAAATAATATATTTTGTTCTAATACGTATTGGCCTACTGTTATAGTTTTTTATCCCTCGAGTTTAACTCAAGGAGTAAAAAAAATAATAATAAGAAAATACAAGCCTACATCATAAACACTCTAGACGACAAAAAGATTACAAAAGAGCAACCAAACAGTCAAAGAACAGACAAAAACACTGGGTAAAATTATTTTTGTTTTTTTTGGTACTTTATAAGTTGCCCAAGGTCGAATTTCCCTTTTTTTGTCTAGTTGTGCGTTCGGATTTTTTTGTCCCTAATTCGGAGAATTAAAATCCGAATTCGGAGAGTTATAATCCGATGCAAGATAAAACGCTAAAATGCAAAATACTACAATATACTCTCCAGTATTTTGCATTCTAGCGTTTAATCCTGCATTGGACTACAACTCTCCAAATTGGGATTCTAGTTCTCCGAATTAGAAATAAAAATGTCCGGTGACGCGCAACCGCTTAAGTCCGATAAAGAAGAGACTTTTTACAGTGTAGGCTATGCGAATAGAATTTAATAATCATCTGAAACCGTAATTTCATGACAATCATCATCTAAATTTGAGCATCATCATCTTCATCACTAAGAGACCTAATCTGATAATTGGAGTAAATTCACAGATTGATGCGTATCTAAAAATTTAATTCTCTCAGAAATGTTTCCGTCTAAATATAAAAAAACTTCCATGAAATCGTGTAACCTGAGTATCCATTATCGTGCACTTTTTCGAATGCGTTGATTGTAGCTGCTTAGACAGTTCACCCGGTGGTGATTTTTACTCTTTTTTTTTCTTTGCACTCTTTTTCGGAGCAAACAAAATCCAAATTATTTTTTCTCTAAAAAAGCGTTAAGGCAGTAACACGTCGGAATTTTGTTTTCTCATCAAATTTCTTGTGCTACAAGCGAGTAGGCTCACTGCACCTTCTGCCAAATGAAGGGTAACAAAGCAAAACATCCTATCTGTCTGAACTGAAAAGGTGGAATGCTAAAAAAATAATTTCTTTTTTTTTTGTCCTCCTTGCATTTGCTCATCGCTAAGTTGGTATAAGAGTAAATCCGTCACTTGTTTCTGTGTTTTACTTCTGACGTAACCTTTGGCAAGACTTTGAAGGTCTCTGACGCCTTGGACAAAGATAGTTCATTAATTGCTCTCATCAAAAGACGAAAGTTGAGCAATAAAGAAAATAAATGAAGGACTAAACGAATTTCTAATCTCATAAATCGAGATAGTCTGGCTCTTCCATATTACGATCAGTTCCGTTCAGAGCAAAATAACACTAGGAGTATACCGCCAAGACCTATGCTTTCCATGCATTGGAAACGGGCCTTACTCGTAGAGCCACCCACTACGCTCGGGATATTTAAAGCGAGTCAAATTTGCGGGTTTAAAAAAGTGCTAGTACGGCTATAAATGCGGTCTGCACACATCGAGGAGACAGGGGAGGTTATATGCTTTTGCTGCTCTGTTCGAAAGGGTGGTGGTGCTAGTGTCGCTGCTATTCAAGTGGGTGTCACTTTTTCAAGTCTTGGCTCTGATCCTGGTATTATTTTGCTCTGGTTCCCTTCTGCAAGCTAGCCTTCTAGCCGCCAGACTTGAAACGAGCCAAACACAAAATTATATTGGAAGTTTGAGATTTCAGTACGAGGGTGATAGAAGGATCGGGGACGTAGAGCGAGTCAGTAGTAGAGGTGTGATAGGGCCTTTAAAGGACCCGTCTTACTAACTCTACCTTTTGTCTTATCCATGGCTTCCTTCTAGAATTATATGCTTCTGAAATCCTTTTGGCTAGAAGCAAAAACTGTGAAAGGAAAATAAGAATAGTATTCTATCCTGCTCTTACTTCAGCGTCGCTGCCATATGAGACTGGTCATTAAAGGAGAGAATTCGAGCTCTCGGATAAATCCAAGGACTAAGATGGCTCCTCCTTTATTTTTTATTTTTTTCGACAGTAAGACTGGCCACCACTCGGGCCCAGTTATAAACTTTATTCCTGTATGATCTCCTAGTATTTGCACCTTCCCTGTTCTTGATTGAAAACCATACTATCTGCTACTCGGCTGTTAAGTAAGCGCCGGATACAGTCTGGCGATAGCGTTTGTTGCCCCAATCTCGAATCTCTAATCGATCTCAGAAACAACTTTGAGCTTCAACCAAATTTCCAGTTTCAGCCGAATTCGTGATGAACCATTTGTCCAGCAAGAAAACTAAGTTCAGATATGCATTCAGCGGACCTCGGATATTGAGGAGGAACGCAATGGAAAATGTCAGGATTAAGTTTCCCTTTAAGAAAAATACGAAGAATAATTTTGAAAATTCTTTATGTTTTCAAACTAAGAATCAACTCCTCATGTCCTTGATACGCTAATTATAATTTGGCAACTTTCCCAACAACGTACTTGAGTCACTGGGTCATTCGGCTTTGCGCCTGAGGCTATGATAATGCGTAGGTCGTCAAGAGAGGCGTACTTCGCAATCGAATCGGCGAGCTCACGTTGAGGGCTTGCCGCGATTCTTGGTTGCTGCTCGACAGCGGTCATGAGATTCTACGAATGTGTAAAGATTAAGATAGCAAGTAAAACACAGCACTTGTCATACACGAGGTGGACACTGTTAAGTAAGAAGCGTGAGTTAGCGACTTCAGCAAATTAGCGACTTCAGCAACTCGTTCAGGGATTCCTTAGGCTTTCCTTGTACGCCGAAAACTGTGTGATAAAAAGTGTTTGATAGAATAGAAGAGGCCAATTCTAAGATCATTAAATCTTACGGAGTTACCAATGTTTTGTCAGGGCTGCAAGAATTGCATACTTATTTCCGTCAGAAGTCTAGTCTACATCTGTTGCTGAATCACCGAGAGATTAGACTTTTTTAATTGATAGTTGTGGGTCTATTGTATGTTTCGTAAGTTATTCTCCTGTTGTCTTTGTTCTTCTTCTTTTTGTATTATCTTTGCTCTACTTTCTTTTGTTTTAAAACGTTTTTGGGTTACATATACTTACTTGCTTACTGACTTGCTATAACGGCCTTTTCTCTGCATCAGATTATTATTATTTTTTACCAGATTTTCGTATTTCAGTCAAAATACCGGAGTCAAAAGAAGTTCAATCGTATTTTATGGTTTATATTCGAAACTGTCAGGAACTCTGGGAATATCTCACTAGAAATGGGCGGTCTCTACAAACCGACTCGTAAATAGTTGATCGTAAATGCCTAAATATGCATAGAAAACGACTAGAAAAAAAACTTCTGTTAAGAAATTTTGATTATATGACTTCACAGTCGATCAGACGTTCCGTTAGGACAAACAAGAAAACATAAACACCTTTTGCGTCTCACTGATTGAGTTGGCAGAACTGAGGATGCGAAATTGGCTCGCTCGAGACCACGTGGCATTTGTCTGGAGACGTTCCATGTTTTTGTTTGGATACCGTTCGATGAAGATTGGCAAACGAGCCTATGTCTTGGCATCCTTTTCTTAAGAACTTATTATAGTTAACTATTATTGGGATTCTATGTAATTTGTTCGTATACGTCATCAAAATGTCATAGGTTTGCTATATTAATAACAATGCTATTTTGCTAATCGGAACTATTCTCTATTATCAGTCGTGTAATAAAATAAAAACAACTGAAAAGCATATCATCTAATTTTGATTTTGATTGAGTAGGTGAAATAAATTCTGATTCCATTGATTGAATGAATTATTTAATGTGTCCAGAAAGAGTTACCTATCGTGAAATAGTAAAAATGAATACCATATTTGTCATTATTGTAGACCTAATCGTACCTTCGAAGAGGATATACTGGTTTGCTTGAGTCTGGTCGTAGGAACCTAATTCTGTCCTGTGTGTCCTCTATACTGACCTACACCCAGGGGCTTCGCTAGCCGAAACTCGAGGGAGGGGGGGGGGGGGGGGGGGGGGGGGGGGAGGGCACGACGCCCTGCCGCCCATTTCTGCATTTCGTCGCAAGTGTAATAATAAAACTCGTGACACGTGCAAGCGTTGAAGACTGAAGAAGCCTAGTCGTAGCCTCGTTTTTGTTGCATGCTGCAGGTCCACTTCTCGGCCGATTCCGGACTGATTCTTTCTCATCCGTTTCTGCACTCCAGTGCTTCCGAGGAAGACGGCAGCGCTTCTCGAGAATCACGGACTTGCTCCCTGACCAAGTCCGTGCTTCCCTGCAAGATGCTGCAGCACTGCCGCTTCAACCAAGAAGAAAGTGAATCCAAAAACGCATATTATGCAAAAGCAAAGAAGTGCTGCAGCAGCGATGCGGCAGCGCTATTGCAACAAAAACGAGGCTCATATCTCCCAGCTCAGGGGCGGTTTGAAGGGCTTGGGTGTGGGAGCTGACTACCTCAAAATATACGACTTGTAGACGTCCGACAAGGCTCAAGAGTCATACCACTTTTGAAATCGCTAATCTATCTATCTATCTATCTATAGCCAAGACACACAGCACCGCATGCGGGACACTGTACGAATTTGAAGAAACATTAAAGCTAGTATGTAACGTTAGGGTGAACGTCATTCGCAATAACAGGGATTTTCTTCCGCAATAGTCCGAGCTGCAGCAGCTATTAATGGCTTTATCAGACATTGAAAATGAGCGCCATAGGCGAAATTTTTGAAGAAGGCGATGACTTTCTCGGGCAAAACACTACTTCCCCTCAACAGAATCTAGCTTTTTAACCTGGCCCAATCCCGAATTTCCAAGCCTAAAACCTGGATGAAATGACGCGAGAAATGACGCGACCTTCCAGTAATAGATCCTACTACGAAAGGCGCCGCAGGCAAATTTTGTTGAATCCTGTATGAATAGATC
This sequence comes from Branchinecta lynchi, assembly GCA_023053575.1. Classification (NCBI taxonomy): domain Eukaryota; kingdom Metazoa; phylum Arthropoda; class Branchiopoda; order Anostraca; family Branchinectidae; genus Branchinecta; species Branchinecta lynchi. The sequence continues at coordinate 9,974,196 of JAKZAP010000015.1, forward strand.
AGAGCGTCTTTTCGTATCCCAGATGGAAGTAACGGTCACTTAGCACGGATCTGCGCGTCTGTCTTTGTTCACGACGAATCCAGAAAATGAGAGACATTTAGCTGGTAGTTGGTAATGCCTTTCAATTCAAAAAAGAAGGATTGATCATAAAAAAAAAAAACTTGAAACAGAGTGGACTTGTTCTGAATTTATAGTTAGAAAATCAAATGACGTGTTGCAAAAATCAGGGCCGTCATTACATCTTCTCTCATTACGCACGAAGTCGATTTATTTTTAAACGTCGTACTGGGTGAACATTCTGTCATCAAATTCTTTTCTGTTTAGATGAATAGGATCTTTGCATGAAACTGACAAATTCTTGAAAATGTACGCCACAAGCAAAACCAGCCTGACTTTTACTTGAAATTATCGAGAGATTTTGGTACACAAAATATCGTGTTAAAACTTGGGATAAACTGTGCGCTGCATGGTGAAAGTCATGATTTGACAACTGACTTTTGTCGTTCTTGGAAGCTCAAATCTGATTATCAAAAATTTCTTCGTATCCGAACGACTCGAAATAGCCCACCTATGAAAAGGTGGGCTATTCAATCTAGAAAGCTCGAAACATGCGACTGAGAATGTAATTCCTTAAGTCTCAAACCCTATAGAACCCACGACCGCTTATGTCCAAACTCAATGTCAACTTAGATTGTTGGTAACCCTGAACTAGCCTCACTGACTTTTTGGGCGCACTGCCAGCCCCAATTCAGCTTTCCGGGGTGAGCGCCCGGTTTAGCTGAGTTATTTTGGTAGGGCGCTCTGCTAGCACCCAGTTTAGCTCAGTTTCTGTCCTATTCATTCTGACTGGGCGCTCTGTGAGCGGCATATTTAGTTTTTCTTCTTGGGGGGGGGGGGGGGGGTACCACCCCCCATAGCAACGCCCCTGCCTACTCCACTAAAAAGAAATTCTGATTAGTTTATTTTTGATCTTCATTCAAATCATCAATATTTGATTTATCTAGGGTTCTCAGGATTCGGCATAGGGTAATTCGCAATTACAACATTATATCGTCTAACGTTTGGCATATACTCCGTGTTACTTTGCGTAAGTTTCGTAACAGGTAACACCAGGATGTGCAGTTTCAACAGATAACGCTTGGGATGTGTATGTAGTGATTTTGCAAACGTTATGCATTGCCAGTGGTTTTGCAAGCGTTACATGCATTGCTAGGAAGAGCCATCTGCTGACTTATCGGATATCATGACTGCAAACAAAAAAGTCAGCAGATTTTTGTTCCGGTGGTGTTTCGGCTCTTCGTGTATGTATACCGTTTCGGTGCGTAACGTTTGAAAAATTAGTTAACATCCATGTTGTCTGTTGTAATTGCGCATACTTGTGTTATCCGTTATGAAACTTGACAGTTTAGACAGCTCATTTCTAGAAACGGAAAAACACAATCTTGTTCTTGCTTACTTTTCTGATCATCTCGCCAGATTTGCTGTCTAATTATCTTTCTGTCCTAATTTTTTCTACGGAAATTTTGTTGCTTTTTAGTCTTGGTTTTTCACCTTTTCTGATTTCACACCTGTCACTTCAAATTCCTGACGGCCTCTTTTTTCCAGTATTTTTTTGAGAGTCTGAGAGAAAAAGGTAGCGAGCTAAGAGTCTACTACTTTTTAATGGGGGCTAAGCGGTAACTGCATTTTATTTATATGTAGGACGAAACGTTCATTGATTCCGACGGTCTGGAAACCCCCGTCAGTTTATGCGCCGGCTATTTTTTAGGCTTCGGCCAGAACTTGTTTCACTGCCCAGAGCCTTTATAATTTTGTTAGTAAATTTTAGTGTTTTTTTTTCAGTTTCTTGTTTGCTTAGAAAATAGTAAATGCAAACAAAAGCTGTTTTACCTCTCCGCTACTTTCGGAAAGTGAAGCGTATTCGTTCTGTAAAACGAACCCGCGACGCGAGTGGAAAGCGATTGTGGACAACTCTGTAGCCATAACTGCTTTCCGTGTATTTTTGCGCGCGACCAGTCTTTACTCTGCTTTTTGGAAATCGAATCCGCGAGAACACGGATCTAGTAAAGCATTCAGTAGAGAGATTGCAGCCTACCTGACGAAGACATAAAGAAGCATAAACAACTAATTTCGCATATTGAGGTATAGGAATTTCGACTTGAGACTGAATTCTCGGCGTTTCGTAGGTAGTTTGTGGCCTATAAATTGTTGGAAACGTTAACCCGATTCTTTCTTGTCTCTATGATCAGAGTTTCGTTAAAAAAAAATTCTACAAAAATTAGAACTTGAAGGCTTCAAGTTTTTTCCACTAAAATGAATCTTGCTTCCCATTGGTTGGTGTTGGCAAAACGCGTCATAACCGAGCAATAGGGTTCGACACTCAGTTTTTGTGTTTAAACTTCAAAGCCTTCAAGCTCTTATTTCTAAGGATTTTTTTTTACAAAAATGTAATCATACACACAAGAAAGAGTCAAATTATAGTTTCCAACAATTTACAGGGCCAAAATACTTCCGAAACACCGATAGTTTTATAACAAAAGTCGTAAGTCCCATACCTTCCAAAGTTGTATCCTTTTGTTATGCAATTTGATCTGTACCCGCCAGCAGGGGCGTCACCAATGCTGTCGGCCAGTCGGTGGAAAATAACCGAGCTGAAAACAGTCGGTTTTTCTGAAAATTGGTGGATTTTTTGTCAAAATAGTCGTTTTTTTCTGAAAATTAGTCGATTTTTTTCAAAAACTGTAATTTTTTGTTGTTGAAACCAGTCGTTTTTCTGCAGAGGCAGTCGGTAAAAATTACCAGCCAGTCGGTAAATGCCTCGTCCCCCCCCCCACACACATTTTTGCTAGTGACGCCTCTGCCCGCAGTGCTGGTTGGTGCCAGTTTTTGGGATCCCAAAACTAAGTGGCGGGATACCTATGTCATCGTAAAAGTTGTCCGTCTGTCTGTCCGTCCGTCTGTCCGTCTGTGCGCAATATAACTCTCGAAGGGAATGAGATGTTTTGATGAAAATTGGTGTGAGGATTCTTTGGGTCAAGAGTAAGGTCAAGTTCGTAAATAGGCTCTGTAGCCCTACATTTAGGGGTGGGGGAGGGGGTTTAAATTAAGGGGTGAATTAAATATTTTTAAACAGATAATTTGATAGTCGATTATGGCGTAAGAAGCCATGCTGAACACGATGGTGGAAACTATTTTGTCATCGGACAAGTAGTTCGCCCGGAATCCGGCAAAACCGGAAAGTTTGTCAGAAGTAAAAGTTTTATTTGAAGTAGATTAGATGTTCGATTTAGGGGTAAAAAGACATGTTGAACACGATTGTGAAAGCCATTTTTGCGCCGGACAAGTAGTTAGCCTGGAATCCGGCCAAAACCGGAAAGTCTGTTAAAAGTAAAAGTTCTATTTGGAGTTGATTAGATGTTCGATTTCGGGGTAAGAAGTCATGCTGAACAGTTGTGTGAAAACAATTTTCTACCCGGGCAAGTAGTTCGCCCGGAATCCGACCAAAGCCGGAAAAAGTTAAAGTTTTATTTCTAGTTGATGAGATATCCGATTTAGGGGTAAGAAGAGATGCTGACTCCGTGTATGAAAATAAATTTTTAACCGGACATATAGTTCGACTGGAATCCGGCTGGAGCCGGAAAATTTTGTACAAGTTAAATTTTTATTTGAAGTTGATTAGATGTTCAATATTGGGGAAAGAAGATACGCTGAGTTCGTTTTTGAGCTTTCTTTTTTCGCCGGACAAGTATTTCCGGAATTCGGCTGAAACCGGAGAGAATTGGCAGAAGTGGCAGGAAGTTTTCGTCAAAACAGATTTGACTTATAGGGGTAAACACACATGCTGAATCCCTATCTGAACTTGGTTTTATTACATGATTAGCTATTAGTAAAAACATTCAAGGGGTCCGGCGTAGACAAGGGCCAATTGTCTGGATCAAATATTGAATTTTTGGGATCCCTCGAAACCTTTGGTCTTGTTTCTAAGAACCTGTGACATTTGGACGTAAAAACCTGTTACAGCCTGTTGCCTACAAAAGTCGGTCCTTTTTTTTACCAATCATTAATGATAAATCTCGCTTTTCAGCTCTACCCGACGAAAAATTTGTATCCTGTGTAGTTGTACGGTAGATGTACGAAAGGGGTGCATGTATTGATATGGAGTAGTACAGGATACTTTAATTTAATGTGCCTCACACTGGGCTGATCTTAAGCAGTAGTATTGAGTAGCTTCCCGCCTTGTTTCAATAGCATCCAGTCTTGCTATAGTAGCAAGTAGTAGTATCAGTTGGTACTGCATGCTAATTTAATCTCAAAATTCTGGTTCCCTTTGCCGATGAAGTCGAAAATCTGTGATAAATTGCAGATTTCTGCGACCTGTGCCAACACTAGTGAGGGCCAATCCTATTTTCACGAATAAGACTTAACTTTAAGGTATATTCCCGATGAAAAGTATATCTGAAAATAGTAGTATGAAGTTGTACGAAAAAGTACCATGCAGTACTAACTGATGCTACTACATGCTTCTATTCCAAGGCTACCGTGTTGCTGCATTCTAGTGCATGCTACTATTAGCAAGACCGGATTCTACTATGGCAAGACAGGATGGTACTGGATACTACTGCTTAAGATTGGCCCAGTCTGATGCACATTAAATGATAGTATTCTTTACTATTATATAGTATTACATGCAACTTTTTCGTACAACTATCATACAACTACGCAAGCTACAAATTTTTCATCGGGTTAGAAAACTACTTTATATTTACCCGAAAAAGGGTAATTAAATTCCAAATCTGTGTAATGAACCTGAGATTTTGGTCCAGAATTGATCTTTGCCCCCCCCCCCTTCCTTAACGTTTATTGAAATGGTTCCAGTGAGTATGTTTATGTCGAATTTTTGCTCTCAGTTTCGCTTTTACTTATCACAACACAGATACGAGTAAGTGAAGAATCGAAAACGCTGATAAGAGAAATCGCCTTACATTTTCTTTTAGTATCACTAAGCTCTTTCCAGTTCACTTGTTTAGCAATGAATTGACGATAACGTTCTGGCTCGGTGTTATATATCCTCTGGCGGATCACGCGGTGGTACTACGCAAGTTCATCTTGTGTCGTTGGATTTCCAGAGAATGTATGTCGCGACACAAGGGAGAGATTAAGGTCATTTGCGAATGTAATTTTGCGTAACTTTTGCATTCCGTAAAACAAAGATACGCATGCAGCTAATATACTAATATGTTCAATATGCTGTTAATATATAATGCAGTAATAATTAATAATTAATGAAAGTTTAGAATATCCTGACTAATATACAAGACATCTGACGTTTGATATACTTTGTTTCTTCCATATCGCCATGAACGCCATCTTATTCAGAAAGATGGACAATCATGACATTCCAAAAAAGAAATATTGCTACTGAAAAGCTTTTAGTGGGATAGCTGCTGAAAGAAATTTGACAGATATATTTTTTGATCAAACCACCAGGTTCGAGAAGAAGAGCTTGCTAATCAGCACTATGACAAAACGAGGCAGGAAACTGACTTACTTATATTTGACGGTGCAAAACGGATAAGTCAGCTAAATTTTATTAGAGCTATATTTTCGAAAATCAGCCTGTTTTGCTATTTGCTTCATTCTTACTAGCGTTCCCCACGATTTGCTTCTCGAAATTTGCTAACTGTGCCTGCATAACTTCCAGATTTCCCGATACCACAGGCAGAAGATCAAGTTTAAAGTTAATTTCCTGGAGGAATTGAGCGTTCTTCAATGGCTCTTGTTCTTTTTCCAAATTCGCCATCGGTTATCTCGTATGGTTTTCCGGCAGAGACAATGCAATTGAAATTCTCGCTTCGACGTAATCAAATCAGACTGTTTACCTTGCTTTCTCCCAGGAATATGCTCCGGGAGCTGAGTTTGTTAGGTACTGTCCCGCTTTAGCCCGGGACCTAGCTTTATAAATCCGCTCTCTCTCCCCTTGGCTATTTCGCTTGTGAATCCAATATTATCCAACTTTCACCAGTATTATCCACTTTTACTACATGCGACCGCGCGGAATGAATGGCTGCTGAACAGTCAGAAACCTCTCACCGCCGAAGATGATTATGGTATAACAGCCAATTGTTACTTAAAAGAGTTACAAGTCCCTGGCATGTCTCACAATTGAGCTCCGCCTATTCTTTGTTTGAATTTTTACCCTACCACTAAAGATGTGAACACCTCAAAGACTTAACTCCATGTTACAGTGATAGACCAAGGAGACTAATTTTCTTACCCTCTGATTTATAGTGGTAAAAAAAAGTGCACCAATTTTCACAAGTTTCTAGCTCCTCATGAACCCGTCTAGCAACCAATTCATACTTACAAGTCCATCTCCCCTTGATAGACATGGTACCAAATTGTTCTCACAATCAAATACACAGGAAAGAAATAATAGGATTAATAGGTACACCAACTACCAACATTGCTAACTCGTCATCGCCGAAGATCATTATGGTCTTACAGCAGACTGTTGTTGCTTACAAGTACCCTACATGTCTCACGATTAGGATCGGCCTATTTTTTGTTTCAGTGTGTACCTAACTACTGAAGTTGTCAACCCTTCCAAACTTTCAAACTGTTGTATCTCATGAAGGAATTTTTGTACCATAAAACAGATGACATACACTTTGATCAGCTCATCGAGCTCTACCGAATGCCGTTGAAAAAAAAATATATCTGTATTAGTTCAAAAGTTGACTTTTTTGCCGTAGGCCAACTTTCTAATTTCACCACTTAGAAAGGAGCAAAGGATAAGCTCTAATATCTTCAGTAGGTGAGAGAAATTTTAAAGTTTAAGAGGCCCATCTGATTTCATTTAGTGAAGAAAAGTGTAAGAAATGGAATGATAAACTCAACTGAAATCACAAACAGAAACGGGTAGAAACAACAGATGGCAGCACGTTCGGACCCGTGGGAAAATGACACTTTTTTATTATGTAAATTTTTCTGTTTATCACTCAAAGAAGATGTAGGCCTATTGGCTGTGGGGCCGGGGAACTGCCGCACATATTTCACACTTATACATTTTAGTGCATCTTCAGTTTGAAACTGGTGCTTGTCTGCTTGCCTGCTAGAACATAGCTTTCCACTCGAAAGCAGAAACATGGTTTTATAAAACGAAAGCTTGGCTGCATAACTTCCGATAGTCCTATCTGACATGGGCTATAATACAGCTCCACTTTAGTTCGCACGCTGTAGGCTGTGGCTCAATTACAAGCTAAAAACATCACTTTTGGCCCCAGACAAGAGTTCTCCCGATCGCAAAACACATTAATTGCTGATAGGGGAACGTTAGGTCCTGACACATCGAATCCCCGACAAACGGGGAACAATAGCGTGTGGAGTACCGATTCCCAGATAGAGGAACGATAGACACTGCCCTCAAAACACACGATATTGCGTAACGTAATAACTTATAGAAAATCTCTATACGACCAGAAATAGGTCATTTGCTGTCGAAATTCACCCAACTGCCTCATTTGGCAAGCTCAAATCTTTCGACTGTCTCTAATTAATATGCAACTAGAAAATAGAAAAAGATAGTAGCTGATGTCATTCTGGCAAGTTCCATACGACTGTGATTCTGACAAACTGAGAAGACAAAACTGTGAATCTGACAAGCTTAAAACATACTACTAAAATCTCTATGGAACAATAGGACCAGAAAAGGTCATTTGAAGCGAAGTTCACGAACTGCTTTAACCGCCTTTATCTGGCAAGGTCAAAACTTCGTAAAATACGACAAGAAATGGGTCTTTTTAGGCGAAATTCACGGCTGATGTCATTCTCAAACATCCCCAACTTTCATTCTGGAAAGTTCAGAACACACAACTGTGAATCTGAAAACATACGAATAGAAATTTCTTCTTAGCCATACGTTAAAGTGTGATTTGTGAGTGAATTTCACATTTGGCGTCATTCTGACAAGCTCGAGACATACGACTGAGAGTAGATTCTCTGTAGCATGGGGGGTGAGTCACCCCCCATGCCCCCCTTTCAACCGCCCCTGTTCATAAATTATTTTACCCGACACCTCTATTACCCAGCAAACCTATTGTTTTGCCCGGTACAGCTCATATGCTTCACAAAATAATACCATCAGACGGCTTAGGGTTGCATATTAGGGTTGCATATTTCAAATTGTTGGTATTTTTCAGTATTAGGGCGTTCGTGACCTTTTCCATTGTGGGAAATAAAGACCTGTAGATTATGACAGAAATACTTCCGATCGGCCAGACAAATATAGTAATAACCTGAACTCACTTTCTGCTCAGTGGCTTTCCTCAAAAGTCAGAAATCCATCAATCAAGCCAATCACAGGTAAGAAAGGTGTGTTCGGCTTTCTCTCCCAGTTCACTCTGGCCTTTGCGGAATAAGTTGCTGAGCGAAGATCTAATTGCTATAGGGATAGTGTCACACAAGAGAAAGAGCACAGAAGAAGATGAATCGTTGCTCGCTATGGCCTTGTGAATGCTCCTTGTCGTCTTTGGACTTAAGTGATGGACTGTGAAAAACATTGTGAACCTGTCGTTATGCGATAGGTTGTATATCATGTATAAGAATGTGTAGCCTATTTTATTTCGTGTATTGTTTTTCTGTTTCTTCTTTTATACGTATCCGACTCTCCACGCTTCTTTCACTAAAGACTAAAAATACCAAACAAGAACAATGTTGGGGACCCAACGAACCAACGTTCGAAAATGTTTACTGCTCAAACATAAACATAGAATTGAGAACTACACCGAAACAAAACAGGGTCAGGAATTACCCTATTTTGACCTAACGAACCATCGTTTTAACACGTTTTTTGCACACGGCACAGCATGTGTAGCCTATTTTATTTCGTGTATTAGTTTCGTGTTTCTTCTTTTATACTCACCCGACTCTAAAAGCTTATTCATTCACTGAAGTCTTAAAACACTAAAACAAAGGAGTACTGGGAATGACCCTATTTTGACTCAACGAACCAAAGTTCGAAAACGTCTACTGCACAAACAGAAACATAGACTTAAGGACCAGTATCACGGACCATGGAACAAACACATCAGTCCAGGCTGGATCGGTATGATTCCGGTTCAGTACAATCCACAACATAACAACTGTAAATTAATAACAAGGAATAAATAACGTATCTTCCATTTCCAACTCCAGCACAAAGTACAATAGTAATCCAATTCCAATACAACCGGAATTATTCAATACTATCAGCAGGCCCGTATCCAGGAATTTATTTCGGGGGGGGGGGGGGGGGGTCGCCTTTCGGGGGGAGGGGGTTGCCTGTAGGTCGGACAAAAAAGTACAAAAAAACATAGATCAGAGGGAAAAGACTAGAAAATTGATGATTTTTGCATGTTTCGGGAGGGGGAGGGGGGTTCAACCCCCTAGCCCTGGATGCGGCCTTGACTATCAGGTAACAAAGCTGACAGCGTTCACTTGCTGTTCACTAACTTTACCTCATAACACGAAACTGCATGGACGTATCTATGTCATCGGTCCATAATGGAAAAAATGGAAAAAAGTATCTACTCCACTGCAATCGTCAGATAAATATAATCTCAACATAAACCAGTATGTTAATTAAATATCAAATATTAAGAAAAAATATGTCGATGGTCGAAATGTATCTTCAGAAACCTCCCTTGCTCCTTATTTCCCAAAACTTATGTACCCATCATCTGAACTACTCAGTCCTCCCCATGCTACACGGTGATACACCCTATTAAAGATGTCTCTCCTTACACCACACAGTTTTACACACAGAAGACCGTCTTCTCCGCACATAAGAGAATGGTAACGACCATTTCTCTTTCTAAGTTTCCCCAAACATTTTCTTCTCCGACCCATCTTCCCTCATAGAAACCATCAGCTAACGCTATACAGGAAAAGTGCTGAGAATTCTAATTCACGCGTGCGACGGAATTAACAATTCCCAATAACAACAAGACCAAAGGTGTCGATGGGATCCCAAAAATCTAATATTTGATCAAGACAATTGGGTCTTGTCTTCGCCAGATCCTGTCTTCTTCAGGCTGATAATTAGACAAAACCAAGTTCAGACATACCCCTATAAGCCATATCTATTCTGACGATACTGATCGAAACTTCTTGCTTTACTACTTCTTGCCAAGTTTCCGGTTTCGCCTGAATTTCGAGCGAACTACTAGTCCAGCAAACAAAGAAAATTCAGAAACGAATCCAGCGGATCTCTTTTTCCCTATAAAGAACATCTAATCAACTTTAAATAAAACTTTTAATTAAAAAAAAACGGTTACAATCGGATTCCGAACTAATTATATGTCCGGGTAAAAAACGGTTGACATATACAGACCTCTCTTCTTAGCCTTAATCTGTCATCTAATCAACTTCAGATAAAACGTTTGCTTTTAACAAATTTTTCGGTTTTGGCCGGATTCCGGACGAACTATTTGTCCGGCGAGAAAATTATTTTCACCATCGTGCTCAGCATGCCTTTTTACGAACTTGACCTTACCCTGACTCGAAGAACCCTCACACCAAGTTTCATCAAAATATCTCATTCCCTTCGAAAGTTATCGTGCTAACAGACGGACAGACGGACAACTTATTGCGATGTCATCGGTATCCCTCCACTTACGTATTGGGATCCCAAAAAGAAATGCTGTTCTTGGGTCGCATGTCTTAGTCGACATTTGAGCGACCTCTGCGCCCAAGAAAAAGTATTTGTAAGAACTTTTTGTTTACTTCTGAATTACTGTAATATTACTACGCCCACAGTTTTGTCTTCGGTGAAAAGATGTGCTCAGCTATAAATGCCACACCCACTACCGCGAGTCCCAAGCCTGCAATTGCATATGCGCTGTCTAAGTCGGCTACCATTACTTTTATTACTCTCGGCAGAGTTTTCCGTATCGTTCCCCGCTGTATTTATTTTGCAGCATTTGACTGATACCTGATCGTACCAGGTGTGTCTTGATAAAGTTGATTGGCTCAGTAAGGTGGCTTTTCTTCCTTATGAATATGGTCAGTATAGTTTTTTGGAAATTCTCCTCACCTATCCAGTACTGGCACTCGCCACTGTCTCTAACACTGATGCTAGCTTGAGACATGAGCTGCGTTATGCTGCTGAAGTATGCGTAGTGCTTTTCACGCACGTTCTTCAGAGCTTCGTCGAGAGACCACATCGGATCTTCTTCGTTCTTCAATGCGTCGGCAATGATCTTCCAATAGCCGACGTTCACGTCCAATACGAACTTCCGAATTTGTCCTGTCTTAGGGTAGTACCGATAGTTTTTTCCCACTAGGTCTTTAGAAGTTCTTGGTCCTATCCCTTCGCCAGGGGCTATTAGATCCGAAGTAAATTTTCGAAGGTAAACTGAACAAATGCTAATGACCTATATGCACCAGAACCCTGCCACGACCCTTGGTATGTTTGCTGCTGGGACTTCTTGGCCTGCTTGGTTGATGAGCACTCCGAAAGTGTAGAGTACATTTCTCTTCACCCCAATGTCTTGAGGCAAGAGTCTCTGCCCTTCCCGAAAGCTGAATTTCTTAGTGATCATTACGCCTAGCCAGATAACTACACCGGTGAAGACGACGGAGCTGCAAACTGCGACCCATACGACCGAAGAAAGAGGATTCCAGGCGACGAAGAGTTTGGAGCTGCTCGTCTGCTTCTCATGTTTTACCATGAAAGTTACTTGGCCGAAGCCAGTGCCAAATACGTCATGTATATAGTCAAAATCCTTTACTTTTTCGGTCGTTAGGCCATTTATGGTGATTTCGAACTCAGCCTTTCCTGAGTACACTTTTGCCAAGCCGTTGGTGTAGCTCCCATTCCTTTGTTTGTACCCGGTTACAGTATCAATGTGTACGATTTGGTACTGGATGTTCAGCTTCTGGGCAAAAATGTCAGCTACTTGCCAAAGGCTTCCTCTAAATTGTTCCCGTTCGTCTTCACTTCGCTTGATGAAAGGCTCGTTGTACGTCACCGATATAGGGATGACCCTTTTTTGTATATCGTGTCTCTGCGCTAGGACTTCCCCATGGATGCTAACATAGCAATGATCTTTTCTGCTCGACCGCTTCTGGGTCTTCAGGAAGTGAGACAGCGCTTGAAGGCCCTGAAGTGGTGTCATAATTCCTTTTTCGTTCCTTTGATCATCTTCTTCCATGCTGAGGATTGCGAATATAGTAAATGTGTGCCTCCTTGGATACTTGCGTGCGACTCCTTGGATTCCGTTGTAGCTCGTGGCTATGACGGTTACTTCGTGATGGAAACCGGGCAGGGTTACCCCCCGTGTAGTTAGAAGGCCGGTGCTGCCAGCGAGATGCAGGATCTCGTGGACTTCCGGTAAATTGCCTGTGTTTTCCTTGCTGTTCGGAAAAGCGAATTTCGCCTAAAAATACCCATTTCTTGTCGTATTTTACGAAGGGATTTTCTAGTCGTAAATTAGAGACAGATGTAAGTTTTGACCTTGCCAGATAAAGGCAGTTAAAGCAGTTAGCTAATCGTGAACTTCTCTTCAAATGACCTTTTCTGGTCCTATTATTCCATAGAGATTTTAGTAGTATGTTTTAAGCTTGTCAGATTCACAGTTTTGTCTTCTCAGTTTGTCAGAATCACAGTCGTATGGAACTTGCCAGAATGACATCAGCTACTATCTTTTTCTATTTTCTAGTCGCATATTAATTAGAGACAGTCGAAAGATTTGAGCTTGCCAAATGAGGCAGTTGGGTGAATTTCGACAGCAATGACCTATTTCTGGTCGTATAGAGATTTTCTATAAGTTATTACGTTACGCAATATCGTGTGTTTTGAGGGCAGTGTCTATCGTTCCTCTATCTGGGAATCGGTACTCCACACGCTATTGTTCCCCGTTTGTCGGGGATTGGATGTGTCAGGAGCTAAAGTTACCCGAAAGATCGGGGAATCTACTTGCACAGGGCTAATTTTCCCCGCAAAGTCGGAGAATCGATGTGCCCTGGGCTAACATTCCCCAGGGACTTGGTGAATCGAACTGTCCAGAGCTAATGTTCCCTCAAAATCAAATAATCCGTAGCTTTTCAGGATCAAAATACCATGGATGCTACTCTGCATGTGATGCTACTCTACTGTACCTGTTGCGTTAACACGGTCGGAAACCTCTCACCGCCAAAGATTATGGTATACCAGCCGATTCTTATTTACAAGAGTTACAAGTCCCTGACATGTCTCACCATTGTGTTCCGCCTATTCTTTGTTTGATTTTGAACCCTACCACTAAAGTTTTCAACCCCTCGAAGACTTAACTCCGTGTTACAGTAGACTTGTTTCTTCCCCTCAGATTTATAGAGATAAAAAATGTTTACCAATTTTCACAAGTTTCTAGCCCCTCATGAACCCCTTCTAACATCTGATCCTTACTGACAAGTCCATCTCCCCTTAGACGTGGTACCAAATTGTTCTCACGATCGAATACGCAGGAAAGAAATAATAGGATTAGTAGGTTCACCATCTGTCAACGTTGCTAACCCCTCATCGGCGAAGATGATGAGAGACACCGAAAGTCTAACAGCCGATTGTTCCATACAAGTACCCTACATGTATCACGGTTGGGATCGGCCTATTTTTAGTTTCAACGTATACCTCACTACTGAAGTTATCAGCCCTTCCAAACTTTCAAACTGTTGTATCTCATGATGGAATTTTTGTACCAAAAAAAAAGATGACATATACTTTGATTAGCTCATCGAGGCCTACCGTTTGCCGTTGAAAAAAAATCTATCTGTATTAGTTCGAAAGATGACTTTTTTGACGCAGGCCAACTTTCTAATGTCACCACTTAGAAAGGAGCAAAGGGTAAGCTCTAATTTCCTCAGAAGTGAGAGAACTTTTAAGGTTTAAGAGAAAAATCTTTATCATTTATCTTCCTCACTCCCAAGTATAAGAAATATAATGATAAACTCAGTTGAAATCACGAACAGAAACCTGTAGAAACAATAGAGGGCAGCACTTTCGGACCCGTGGGAAAATGACACCTTTTCGATTCTGTAAATTTTTCTATTTATCACTGAAAGAAGATGTATTGGCTGTGGGGCCAGGGAACCACCACACATATTTCGCACTTCTAGATTTCAGTCCATCTTCAGTTTATAACTGGTGTTTGTCCGCTTGCCTGCTACGACGGAGCTTTCCACTCGAAAGCAGAAATGGTTTGATGAAACGAAAGCTTGGCTGCATAACTTCAGATAGTCCTCTCTGACAAAGGCTCTATAGCTCCACTTTAGTTACACACTGTAGGCTCTGGCTCAATTACAAGCAAAAACTATCCTTTTGGGCCCAGGCAAGAGTTCAACGGAGCTTTCCAAAATCTAATGTCACATTCATCAATCCGGTCTAAGGTCCACACTTTCCGTAAAAAACGCACAGGTTAGACCCATACCTCTTTGTAAGAATAAGCACAAATTGGGGTACTAGAAAAAAAAACCCTACAAAATCAAAGTGTTGCTCTCGTAACACAATTACTTCTGCTCACAGGATGTAACTTTCAGTGGTCGGATACTTGAATATTAAACAGAAACAAATTGTAAGCAAAAATGTGTCAAATCATGACTGCGACGGTGAGGACGGTGATGAAATTTACCGTACAGTGAAGCAAAAATTAAAGAATAATACAGTAAGAAAAAAGAACAACACAAAATTAGACAGAGCTTTCAAGAACATGGGTAATGCGCAAGATCTAAAGGTTGGGAAAAAAGTTTCTAATATTGTTATGTAGAAGAAATAAAACAAGTGCAAAGACATATACAAGATGGACAATACATGGTAGCAACAACAATGGTAACCGGGTGGACCGGTAAAACGGTTAAAGCAAAGCGACATTTCTGATACACATTATACCGCTAGGTAAAAAATAAAATATCAGAATTTGAAATATGGAAGGTCCTGCTTGGTCTCCGGAGAATTATCAAAATTCGAGTGAGAACCAAAGCTGAAGTAAGAAATAAGCTACCAAAGACTTTTATGGTTTACCTTACTCTGTTTTGACCCTCCTTGCCAGATGGCTTTACCCTATTCAAGAAATCTGGTTCTTTGCTCCGTTGACAGCTTTATAAAGTTATATAAGGATGTAGGCTGGTTCCATGTACGAACTAGAGTGGACAAGGATAGTACCATGTTTTGGTAGTGCAGTTGTTTGTCAAAACAAGAATCAACACGGTACAGATATTGCTGGACAGGAAATAACTTACTTTGACTCACTGGATATATGCAAGATAGAAGGTAGAGTAACAACCTGGCAGGAGAAAAACAAAAGATATGGCGCTTTAAGAGATAGATACGCATACTTCGCCAATGTGCTGTTTTTTTTTTCCAGCGTACCTCATCTGCTTCTCAAAAGATCCCCCTCGGGATTCCATATTTCAAACTATGCATATTAGTCATCGGGCTCCCGGATGGTATCGAATCACAGTACGTTTGCTCGGCCAATGGATCGAAAAGGTGAAGCCTGGCTTTCAAGATAGTACCTGACAGCAGTTTACTAGCTATTCACTGACTTCACATCAATACACTAGATGGCATTTTAAATAGAAAATCGTGCACGATTCAAATTAACGTGTGCGATCAACCGACGATTTCCCAACAAATAGAAACTCTTTTATTGGCTCGAGTGGCAGTAAATATAAGCCAAAGAGGTATTATGCATGAAGTTTTCCCTGCAGTTACTTCTAAATTACTCCAGTCATACTACTGCCACAGTTTTTTCTTCGCAAAAAAAAAGTGCTCAGCTATGAATGATACGCCCGCTACCGCAAATCCTAGACCTGCAAGAGCAAACGCGCTTTCCAAGTCGGCTACCATGACTTTCGTTCCTCTTGGCTTTACAAATGGTGTCTTGCAGAGCTTTCCGTATCCTTCTCCATTGAATTTCTTATCAAGCATTTGAATAATACCTGACTGTATCAAGCGCTTGGCGATATAGTTCATTGGTTGGGTAAGATGACTTCTCTTCTTGAGTAATATGGCTCCAATAGGCTTGTGAACATCCTCGTCGCCTATCCAGTACTGGCACTCACCGCTCTTTCTGACACTAATGCTGGCTTCAGACATGAGCTGCATGGTAGTGCCGAAGTATGCGTAGCGATTTTCCCGCACGTTCTTCAAAGCCTCGTCTAGAGGCCACATTGGATCAATATCCTTCTTCAGTGCGTCGGAGATGACCTTTCCGTAGCCGGTGTTCCTACTGATTACGAACTGCCGAATTTGTCCTGTTTTAGGGAAGTAGCGGTAATTTTGGTCTACTAGGTCTTTTGAAGTCCTTGGTCCTACCCCTGTAGCAGGGGCTATTAGATCCGAAGTAAATTTTCGAAGGTAAACCGAACAAAAGATAATGGCAGATAAGCACCAGAATCCTGCTATAATCCTTGGTATGTTTGCTGCCGGGACCTCTTGACCTGCTTGGTTGACGAGCACACCGAAAGTGTAAAATACGTTCCTCTGCGCCCCCAGGTCTTGAGGCAAAAGTCTCCACCCTTCTCGAAAGCTGAACTTCTTAGTGATCATTACTCCTAGCCAGATGACAAGACCAATGAATACCACTGAGCAGCAGACGGTGACCCAGACAACTGGAGAGAACGGATGTAGGGCAACAACTAGTTTGGAACTGCTCGTCTGCTTCTCATGCTTCACCATAAACGTTATTTGAACGAAGGCAGTGCCGTATATATCAGGTAGATAGTCAAAGTCCTTGACTTTTTCCAGCGTTAAGCCATGGAACGTGATTTCCATCTCGGCTTCTCCTGTGTACACTTTCACCAAGCCACCCGTGTAACTACCATTACGTATTTTGTACCCTGTTACATAACCAGTGTGCACGATGTGGTATTGGAGGTTCAGTTTTTCGGCAAAAATGCTGACTATCTGCCAAAGGCTGCCTCCGACTTGCTCTTGTTCGTTTTCACTTTTCGTGACGAAGGGCTCGTTGTACGTTAGTACTACAGGGATGACTCTCTTCTTCGTAGCTAGTATTTGCGCTTGGTTATCCCAATGGATGTCAACGTAACACTTATTTCTTCTACTTATTCGCTTCTGGTTCTTCAGGAAATGAGACAGCGCTTGAAGGCACTGAAGGGGCGTCATAATCTGTTCCTCGATGTTTTTGTCATATTTTTCCATATTGGTAAGTGCGATTATAGAAAATGTTTGCCTCCTTGGATACTGGCGTGTGACTCTCTGGATTCCAACGTAGCTTGTGGCTATGACCGTTACCTCGGGAGGAAACCCGGGAAGGACTATTCTTTGCGTAGGGGATAGGCCGTTGCTGCCACGAGCACGATGCAAGACTTTATGGACTTCCGGAAAATCGTCTAGGTTTTGCTTGCTGATCGGGAAAGCAGAGCGAGTGAGTTGCCTCATTCCGTCGAAAAACGGGTTGTCCTGGAGTACGCCAGGTTCAAGCAGAATGACCTAATAGAAAGACAGGATATTGAGAGTTCAGAGTGACGCATTTCTAAGGATCCTATTTGAAATAATTATTTTCTGTTTCGATACTGAAAATTTCGCTGACGACTGAGTGCAATAGGTTGGTTTGACAGAAGTTTGCTTCAGACGCATCCCGACTGAGTAAATTCATTAAATAGATCTAAACAATAATATCAGATACAAACACAAATATTTAAACTTGTTTATGAATGCAAATAAAAAAAAAGCTATATATATATATATATATATGTATATATGTATCTATATTGAAAAATCCAAAAGCCCTCTACAGGATAAACAAACAACTCATAGCTAACTAAACAAAATAACAAACTAAGAAACCGCACGTCTCAATTCGAGTGCTTTTTGCACAAAATTACCGAAAGAAACAATCACTCTTGGTGACGTAGAGATTAGGATACCAAGAAGCTGCCAACCATTCTACAATGGAAAAGAAAATGATCCAGAATAGAATCGCATCGGTAAAGAAAATGATCCAGACCATCCCCATCGGCAAAGAGGACAAAAACGTACTCCATCCGGATCCGGATACCTAGAATTCCACGAATTACCACCACATAGCGGTAAACAGTTTGCTCGCACCTGAATCCAACACTTGAAAAACTTAAAAGGTATTCCGAACTTGAAATTAAATTCACTACCGAAAGACTCTTTAACTTGCCTGTAATAAACTAAACTCGGTGACTCGTCGAATGCAGACCACATCTTTGAATTTCTCTGTCATCTAACCCTGTCTTAAAACTTCGGTAAAAATCGGAAGGGTCATTTGCCAGACCTAGGCCTTCATTACAAACAAAAGAAAAACTCGTTCTGTTAAGTAAATTTTTAATTATCTAAGACAATGATTATTTTGTACCCATCTGAACCATTTCATCATAACCTGCTTTTACGAGCCGGTCATTGGGTAGTTCAATTATCCTTAACCAAAATCTTATCATTTGCAGGATTCTCATCTTTCTTAAAGAAAAAATACCAGACACTATGCGTGGTTATACGGACACCAAAAATCCTTTTAAAATATTGCAGCTGGAGCATTTTGGCTGTTCTGGATATAGCATTTGGTAGTATTCGTCTCTTTGCGTTTTTGGCCGTTTAGGATGGAGTATTTGGTAGTATTCGTCTCCTTCAGAAACTTTGTCGAATTTCTTATGTAATTTCTGTATAACAAACAAGCAAATGTACAAGAAGAAAAGGTCTTCCCACTAACTATCATATGCGATTTGGCTTGATCTTGTGATCAGTTTAGCGGCTTGGACCGTCGGATCATTGTCACAAAGCGTTCAGTCATATATGTGTTAGTTGCAGACTATGTTGGCTGGTTTTGGGATTTCTCAGAAAGAAATATACCGTAAAACTTCCGGTAGTCAGGTTTTCCGCCATACTGAATTACTCCCTTGGCACTTTTTAGACTTGTGAATGAGTTCCATGAACTGATGGTAGCAATAGCTCACTGACATATTCGATCTAAATTAAAAATCTTTAACTTGAATTTGAACTTGTTTGTAGTTTGACCGTGCGAAATGGACGTGGCTTTTTGTGTTATGCAAGATTAAGGTAATTATTATTTTATAGTTTCATCCAGATAAAATAGCTTACTGATGATAATAGACCTGCGGTTAAAAACAAAATAGAGAATAATAAGTAAGAATGACATATTTTTCTAGAAAAAAATAATAAGATTTTTGAATAGCTGATGATATAAAATTGTATGTATGTTGTCAGCTTTTTCATAAAAAAAATGAATCTTACCATTTTAAATCTCCAAACCCTTCTTTGCTTTAAAGCACACTGGATAATTCTACTGCTTTATTTTGTATTAAATGCTTCACAAATAAAGATTTCCAACGTCCTCTAGAAGGCGCTACGAAAAGTGGCCGTTTTCTTGTTATCGCTTGTCTTTACCTCTCTGAAATTTCGGCGATCCAAATCTACGAGCTGGAATTTCGTGGCAGAAATTCAAAAACTCCCGGCCATGCTTGATAGAAAAGGATATATTTGAGATGCCACCAAAGCAGGGTGCAAATGGGGAATCGGAATCACTAGAAGACATGTTAAATCTCCAAAATATTCTTGTCATATATAATTTAAGTCTTCGATGGTTTTCTTCCACTTCTTCTTCGGTCGTAATTTGGCTAACGTGCTTTATAAAATGTACCGTAACATGCAATAAGTTTTTAAGAAATAACTTAGCTTCAAAAATCATTAAAAAACAAATAGCCTTTTAAAATCTGAATTATACAAGCTGATTTATGCATTAAATAAAGATCAACTAAGTGTTAGAAGAAACATCACTCTTATATTGTTCGAGCTAGTACATTTGAGCATGAACTGGTCCAAGAAATTACGCTTTCAAATATCACAGAGAGGAAACTGTTCAAAAATCGGCTGAGCTAGGGGTAAGCGTTGGTCCTAGGTTGCTACAGAGTGGGATTGGGGTAGTTTGATGTGCCCATTGAACTTTCTTTAAGGTTTGAAGTTAGAAAGAGTTTCTTTCAGAAATAGGGGAAATCAAGCAAAATTTTTGAGGATGGGGAGTATGGGACTTTAAAGCAGAAATTCTCTAGGCCGACTGCCTAACTGTTTCGTATAAAAGATTCCGTGAGCTGGTTGGTTGAATGATACATAAATGCCATCTATAAATAGTGGCGACTGAGAGTTCAACTTCTTCACTTTTGAAGACTGCGTCTTATGGACTGGCGACGACGTGGGACGAAAGTTGGGTCCAAGTCTCAAAATAGATTTTTCAAACTTCGACGTGTTTCTTGAGTAAATGAGCGCTAAGCTTGAACTCGTAGCCCCTGAGGTTGTTGGGGCTGAGAGTACCACGTTTGCCTGCGAGTCGCCTATCGTAGACCTCACTGCAAACATTTCAGATTTTAATCAGGTCTTCCCTGGGTAGACGGTAAGCCAGTATCGGTATCTTTACTGTCTCCAGCCTTTCTTCTAATGTAGCGTTGTTAACGGGGGACAAAACTTGGTCGTCCGGCGTCGGATCCTTGTGAGGGCATCCAAGTCCTTGTACTAGAATATTCTTGCTGAGCAGTATCCATACTGATGGATGGGGCGCAAATTGGATTTGAACAGTGTGGCGAGGACTCTATGGTCCTTGAAGGACATTTGCATGATCCCAGCTACTGTGTGTGCCTTTCGAATTATACCTTTACATTTGCCGAGAAGCCTAGCTCGGAGTTAAAGGATGATGCCTAGGTGTCTTTCCTCTCGGCTTAACTGGTGGTTTGGGTTTCCAAGTTTTACGTGAGCCAGTTGTTACATCATGGCTTTTCTCTACGTTGACTTCCATTAGATATTTGTCCAGGCACACCTTCATTTGATGCATGTCGTTTTCAGAGTTTGATGGTGTAGGGTAGTGAATCGCTCGATACAGTTTGTTGTCGTCGGGAAACAGTAGACAGAGTGATTTCGTCAGCTAGATCGTGTGTGCTGTAATTTTTGTTTGTTTATTTTTTTCGTAGACGTTCGAGGTCTGCTCTCCGCAGCGGACCTTTTTTGTAGTCTATGTTTACCTTTGTAAATAAAAATAATCATGAACCTTTCTACTGGCAATGGTTTCTTTTCCATTTTCCGACGAATGAGCAAAGTTTTTCTAAACCTGAAAAAAAATTGTCAGATACAACCATTATTCCGAACCTTGTCCGAACTCAATCCGTGAGTCCCGAAGTGTATGTAAATCAAAAAGAAAATCAACATCACGCTTGATGAATGGTAGTACATTCGCTGCAAATTCAGCTCCTGAACTGGAACTGCAGACCAATTTCAGCCGCTTTTATACTTTAGATAGGTCATCTCGTTTACAAAGCTACGAATTTCTGATTGCGAAGCCGAGTAAAGGTGCAGCCGTATTGGTAGCCTAGTAGTTTGAGTCGGTAATTTGAGTATTGAGTTGAGTATTGTAACTTTAATTACATATAGTATGATTATGCTATGAAAGCTCGATAATGTTGTAATACGGTAGGGGTGTTTGGTACTCCGGACGTTGCTTAACTTTCAGTTGCGTCGAAGAATATGACGAAATTTAAGCCCAGCACATTAGTGTACATTACTGGAGGGAAAAATGTAACGCATAATTTAATTCATAACAAAGTCACACAGTTTTTTAGTTTTATCCTTTTTTCTTAGTTTCTCTGGCACCGCCTTCCCATGAGGCCGGTCCATCCATTCCCATTCCCGCGATTCCCAAATGTCTGTTTAGTTTTGCTTTCGGTTGCGCTAGACTGATTTTTCCATACTCCTTGTTTGGCAGTTTACGAAGCGTATCGTATCGGAAGCGTATCGGTTTTGGTTTTTATGAGCTCATAGGTTAGAACATTTGCTATGCAAGTTGTGTTTCCCGTCAAAACCAAGGGGCTGCGTGAGAAACCCAGCCGTTTCAAAGGAGTCGTTTTAAATTGTAAAGTATAAACAGTGCATGTCAGACACGCTTCCAGTTTTTTGTGGGATGCCCCAGGAAACTGTGCTTGGTCCTCTGTGTTTTCTTATTATGATGAATGACGTTGCTCAGAATATTGATGAGCGATAGAAGTTCGTAGACGATTTATCGCTGGCAGAAGTTGTGGGAAAGAATTTAAAAAGTCAATCTTTGGGTATAATTCAGGATATTGTTACAGAAGCGTCTCGGGCGAATGTGGTAGTGAACAGGGACAAATCTACAATACTAACAATTTCATTTCTTAAAACTCTCCCACAGTTCCACGCTCCCATTCCTGATAACCTTACTTCTGACCAAATTACACTCCTTGGCATTATTATATGTTCAGATATGTCTTGGGAGGAAAATACCAAGTATATTTTAAAGAAAGCTAACTCTTCCATGAGTATGTTACAAATCCTAAAGAAATTCAAAGTCCCTAAAGAAAGAATGAAGGATTTGTATTGAATGTTTGTCCGTTCACTACTTGAATATGCCTGCCCAGCATGGCATTATACAAAGAGTCACTCAGATAAGTTGGAAATAATCC
Organism: Branchinecta lynchi; assembly: GCA_023053575.1. Taxonomy (NCBI): domain Eukaryota; kingdom Metazoa; phylum Arthropoda; class Branchiopoda; order Anostraca; family Branchinectidae; genus Branchinecta; species Branchinecta lynchi. Next base: position 9,996,672 of record JAKZAP010000015.1, read on the forward strand.
AAAAACGTGCTGTTTAAATTAAAATTGGTGGCCATAAAATGCCGTACTCGTATTTCCTAAAGGAGTGCAAGCTGGAACCCCTTTTTGTTCGTAGATAACAGCTGTGCCAATGTTTCAGAAAAAAATTGTTATCCCACCCTTTCTACCGAAATATACCTCCTCCACCCTTTAAACCGGAAAGAAACAGACCTCCAAGAGAAGCAGCTATGAAAGTACCAAAACTCACACCTGTCGCTTGTAAAACTGAAAGGTACCGTAATAATTTTGTGCCTCGGTTTACCTTGTACCATAACAACCTTACCTGAATTACTGTATTTATTTTATGACAATTGTATATATGCTTTAGTTGTAGGACAACGACAAGTGCCAATTAATTTGCTCGCGCATGAAATGTTGTGCCGCATTTATTTTGAAATTAAATTAATTAAATTAAAGTTTGGGTATCTACGACTACGTGAACAAAACCTTTATCCACGACGACATGTGCTTTAAAAATAATTGGGAAATTACACGAGAATATTTACTTCGGTCTGATTAGGCAGAATCTGATTACAGCACATCTGCTGAGTTTCAGCGTTTTAAAGCATCTGGAGACTGATAGTCCTTAACTCGCGATCACTCGTAGTCCGTTGCTATTTCATCAGAAACACGCTCTCTTGTTAATCAACAAGTTTCCTTCTTATCAGGCCACCCGTTCCAAAGTTATGCATAACAAAACATTCCGGATTCTAATTTCTTCCACTTCCTCCCAAGATGGACGGAACCGGGAAATGAATACTTCTAAGTTAATCAGATTAGGCCCGCAGGAACCTGATGAGTTTTACCGTCCTAGTCCATCTGGGAGTACACTAACTCGCGATCACCGGAATTGTGAAGAACCCCCTCAAGCTCCGATTCAGTCCGTCTCAGTAGAAAAAAAAAAGTATCTGCAACTTTTTCTTCTCATCAAATTTGACCCAGAACCCTCTACTCTCGCCTGTTCCAATGTTTCTGGCCTCCTCCTCCCAGATTTATCGTATCCGGCTCGGAATGAAATGGGATATCAAAGACATGTGCTCTTTCCAACTGTCAAGTTTTATTCAGACCAGGTGTTTAGAAAGCTATGCTTGCCTCACTATCCGGATTTCCGCTCCCTCGTCTTCCCGCACGATGATGGGAGCTAGGAAGCGACTATTCTCGTGTCAATCTGTTCGGGTCTCTGATATGTCTGCCAATTTGCATCGTCCTAGCACACAACCTTAACTCGGGATCACAGGAATTCCAAAATGCCCCCTCAGGCTCACCCCACATTACCAGGATCTGGCCCGGTTCTGTCAACGATGTATCTGGGACTTGCGCTTGTTCATCCCAGAAAGTTATATCGCAATCCCTCCACTCAGAGTGTCACAAAATTTCCGGTTCCCCCTCCAATGCCAAAGTCAGCAGGTCTTTGCAAATATCAAGTATTAGTAAAATACGATCCCCATTCAAAAGTTATAATACTCAAAATTCTGTATTCCCCCCCCCCCTTTCGCCTCCCACCCACGATGGTCTGACCGAGAAAGTGACTATTTATAACTTAGTTTGGTTGGGTCCCTAATATGCTTGCAAAGTTTCATGACCCTAGCCCATCTGGAAGCACTCTAACTCTTGATCACCCGACTGACCGACAGACCTACCCACGGAAATGATCGGTGTATGGCACTTGGCCTGCGATAAAATCAATGAAAATACTAGCAGGTGAGGTATTTTGTCGGAAGTGCTGGGATTCAATTTGGACATGACTGCTGTTGTTGCTGCTCGATTGGATTTATGACATGTTAGGGGTTTTTGGGATCCCAAAATGTATGTGGAGGGATAACTATGACATTGCAAAAGTTTTCCGTCTGTCCGTTTGTCTGTCCGTCTGGAAGCACGATAACTCTCGATGGGAATGAGATATTTTGATGAAACTTGGTGTGAGGATCGTTTGGGTCAAGGGAAGGGTAGAGTTCGTAGATTGGATTGGTAGACCGATGTTTAGGAGTGGGGGTGGGGGTTCAAATGAAGGGGCAAACAAAATATTTTTAAACAGCTAATGAGATAGTCGATTAAGGGGTAAGAAGACATGCAGAACACGGTTATGAAAGCTATTTTCTCGCCGGACAAGTAGTTCGCCCGAAATTCAGCCAAAACCGGAAAGTGTGTTAAAAGTAAAAGTTTTATTTGAAGTAGATTAGAATTTCGATTGAAGGATAAGAAAGCATGCTGAACACTGATGTGAAAACCACTTTCTTACCCGGATAAGTCGTTCGCCCGGAATCTGGACAAAACCGGAAAATTTGATAAAACAAAAGTTGTATTAGATGTCCGATGTAGGGGTTAGAAGAGTTGCTGTATCCGTATATGACAATCAATTTTAAAAACGGACATATATTTCTATTTGAGGTTGATTAGATGTTGAATATAGGGGTAAGGAGATACGCTGAATTTGTTGTAGCTTTATTTTTTCACCGGACCAGTAGTTTCGGAATTCCGCTGAAACCGGAAAATTGGCAGAGGTAAGGCAGGAAGGTTTCGATCTGTTTCGTCAAAATAGACATGACTTATAAGGGGAAACACACATGCCGAATCCATATCTTGGTTTTCTCAGATGATTAGCTATTTGGCCTTAATCTGTTTCTAAATTTTAATCGTAAAAATGTTCAAGGAGTCTGGTGAAGAAAATAATTTGGAAAAATCATGTTCAATCGTATTTCACAAAAAGAAGCATCCAGATAAAGCAGAAGTAAGATGCAGAGGGGGAAATGTAAAGAGTGTAGATGAATTTGTGTGTTTATTTTAATGAACAACATGGGATGGGGGGTGGAAAGACATATAGTATTTGCAAAGCCACGGATAGACGACTGCATAAAAATGGTTTAAGTTGGTACCGGTTATTCATTATGGGGCGGAACTCTGGGGATGGGATAAAGCAAAGAACATGGAAAGAATTTAGCTGAGATTTTAAACGTATGCTAGGGCTGAGTGAGAAATTCAACGGGAGAGCGTTAAGAGGGGATGTAGGATTAATGCACTATCAGAAGTTTCATAATAGACAACATAAGGTTGTGCGATTTCAACAGACAATGCGTAACAGGCAAGGACGGACACTTAAGTTTTGGGATCCCAAAAAGTATTTTATTGCTGAACTTGGCTGTATTGATGCGGACTTTAAAGGCGCTAGAAATGCATCTGTAAGCACAACCCTTGAGGCAAAAACGATAGCAGGTTCTTAGGGATCATTGATTTATACCGTTTGGTCAAAAGTAGTATATATAGTTGTCCGTCTGTCCGTCTGTGCGCACTATAACTCTCTAAGGGACTGAGATATTTTGATGAAACTTGGTGTGAGGGTTCTTCGGGTCAAGAGTAAGATTAAGTTCGTAGATGGGCTATGTAGCCCTACATTTAGGTGTGGGAGTTTAAATTAAGAGGCAAATGAAATATTTTTAAACAAATAATGTGATAGTCGATTATGGGGTAAGAAGACATGTTGAACACGATGGTGAAACTATTTTGTCATCGGAAAAGTAGTTCGCCCGAAATCCGGCCAAAACCGAAAAGTTTGTTAAAAGTAAAAGTTTTATTTGAAGCTGATTAGATTTTTTGGGGTAAGAAGACATGCTTAACACGATGGTGAAAACAGTGTTTTCGCCGGACAAGTAGTTAGCCCGGAATCAGGCCAAAACCGGGAAGTCTGTTAAAAGTAAAGTTTTATTTGAAGTTGATTAGATGCTCGATTTAGGGGTAAGAAGACATTAAGTACAGAATGGTGAAAACCATTTTCTCGCCGAACAAGTAGTTCGCCCGGAATCCGACCAAAACCGGAAAGTTTGTTAAAAGTAAAAGTTTTATTTGGAGTTGATTAGATATTCGATTTAAGAGTAAGAAGACATATCGAACACTTATGTGAAAACAATTTTCTACCCAGACAAGTAGTTCGCCCGGAATCCGGCCAAAACCGAAAATTGTCTAAAGTTAGATATTTAATTTGTAGTTGATTAGATATTCGATTTAGGGGTAAAGACATGGTGAATCCGTGTATGACAATCATTTTTTACCCTGACATATAGTTCGACCGGATTCCGGCTGGAGCCGGAAAATTTGTTATTAGTTGAATTTTTATTTGAAGTTGATTAGATGTTCAATATTGGGGAAAGAAGATGAGCTTTCTTATTTCGCCAGACAAGTAGTTCCGGAATTCGGCCGAAACCGGGAAATTTGTAGAAGTGGCATGAAGTTTTCGTCAAAACAGATATGACTTAAACACACATGCTGTAAACACACATGCTGATTCAATATCTTAACTTGGTTTTCTCAGATGATTAATCTGTTTTTGAATTTTAATAGGAAAAATTTCAAGGAGTCTACTTTTTACTTACTAGTGTATGATAAAATAATACTCGACTCTGTACAAAGTTCCCAAACAAAAAACTCCTGCCAACATTTTGCCTATTCTTGCAAGTGCCATATGAGCTTTCAGCTCTTGTTTAAGTAACGTTTGCGAAGGAGTGAAGCTGACCTTTGTTACTTGACGTTGTAAATGGTCTCACTGTGTGTTCCAAATTCCTTTCATTCTTCTAACCAATTCAAGTTATCTGCAGTGCAAAAATTAGGTAATAATTTGCAAATAATATGAAGAACAAAATTCACATATTTATTCGAACAGAATGTCTGGTAAAATGGGTGATGGTGCCAGACAAATAATGTTTTGAAACAATATTGAATATGTCATTATTTACACTACTATGAAAAGAGACAGCACTACTTAGCGAATAATACTTGCTACAGAACATGGAAGTGTTTATTCATGTGCGGTGTTCTTATTGTAAATAGAAATAGTCAGATATGTTTAGGTACTAAAAAGAATACTAGGCTACACGGATCGATAGGTATAAAGAGAATATATATTATGATATGAAATTAGAGAGTGAAAATATCTCAGATTAATTAAATCTTATTTAAATGGTATTATGCTCAATCTTGTTCCGTGGTTTTGTCCACTTTATAAGAAGCGAAATTGTTGTACCCGCTCGGCACGTGAGGTCCTTGGTAGGCACAACCCAATTTACAACAGATTACTTCCAGAATTAGCACGCCTTGATCATCCACGTTAAGTCGCTAGTTACAGGATTGACCGTCGGATGAGATAGCGGCACGATTCACGTCGGCACACCGGGTTCTTTTTATACACAAGAAATGAAATCCTGTAAACATTTGTCGGGCAAAACACTGAAGAAATCGAATTCTGCATGCTTTTGTCATGCCTCGGTATTCTCGCCGGCACATCGGGTTCTAATTATACATAGGGAATCCAGAAGAAATAAATTGTGTTTGCTTTTGGCGGGCGTCGGTCGACTCGTCGGCACATCAAGCCCTACTCATACGTAAGAAATCAAATTCTGAAAACTTTGTCGGGCGCACCCGGGAAGTTCAAGTGGTAAGAAATCAAGTTCTGTACAATCTTGTCATGACTTGGCCCGATGAGAATAGCTCGGTGCAGAAAAAAGAATGAGAAATAGAAAACATTCAGATAGTAATCTTCTAAAAGCGAATTAAACAGCCAACAGTTGTAGCCTATGATTTTTCTTGAACAATTTTCTTAGAAGGTTGTCTGTCAATTTTGGATAATTGTACGCAATATTTTCAAGAAAAAGAAGGCTAAGCTCTTTGGTTCCATACAACCCATTGAAGAATAAATGAGAAGGTGATTAATCGATTAGGTTATTGTGGTGTGTGGTGTTGGGAGTAGTATTAAACATATGCAGCAAAAAAATATATTTGTGTTCATAACAATCATTTGTTTGCATTGCCCATAGTTTCTTTCCTGTTTCCAGTCAACTCTACGCGCAACATTCGTGCCAATAACTATAGTTGCGTTTTTGATCGAAGTTTGAAGTTACCTGAACCTCAAAGGTCTCTGCTTAAATACCGTTTTTGGTCGCCGGTCACAGCTCCTTCGTCCTTCAGACTCTGACCGTCAAACTTCGTGCGCTAGCAAGTTCGAAGTTTGCTTGAATCGTCGAAGAAACGTTGACCTGGCAAGGATCGCCGGAGTCGCAAAAACACTAATTAAGCAAACGGTGAACTTCGACGGCGTTCAAAAACGGAAATTAAGCAACCGGCTAAGTAAACTGTGAACAAAACATCGATCAAAAACGCAACTATGCCCGTTTGTTTATTGTCTCCAAGGCGGTATCCAGGGGGGGGGGGCTAGGGGGTTGACCCTCCCCCCCCGAAACACACAAAAAGAACGATTTTTATAGGCTTTTCCCTCTGATCTATGTGTTTTTTTGTACTTTTTTGTCCGACCAGCAGGCAACCCCCCCCCCGAAATAAACTCTTGGATACGGGCTTGATTGTCTCTACTTTTTTTGTGTATCGTCGGTTACTAAATCGTCGTCTTTATCTAGTTTCTTTTCTAACCTGAGTCACAAATATTTTTTCTTCGCCATAACATGAATATACAAAATAATTGCGCCTAATATGATCGAACCCGGCAAGTTTTACGGGTTTTCTTGAAAAAGGCATTTCCTTACCCGAGGAAAAAATCTTTGACTGTTTAGTTAGATGGTAGTTGTACGAAAAGTTGCATTTATTGATATGTAATAGTATAGAATCCTTTGATTTAACATGCCTCTAATTGGGTTAAGCTTAAATGTCCAGAAAACTTGACTACGCAACTTTCGGCCATCAAACCAACCTGGGGGGCTTAGATAAAGATACAGGGACTTACTGTCGACAGGACCCCCCTTCTTTGTTATCTCGAACCCCCTCCTTATTGTTGCCAAAGCTAGCTGGCAGGCCCTTGCCCCTTATGCACTGTAATTATGCACTTATGCACTGTAAAAGTTCGCCTTTGGCCGTGTTTCGGCCATAGTATCGGGACAGTAGTCAAGAGGTCATGCGTTCGATTCCTACTCCTGGCACACAAACCTTCTGCTTTTTTTCTACTAACTCAAAAGTCGAATTCTCGAAACTGCAATGGTCGTAACAAGAATTTTTCTTACTCTCAGTATCGACTCAGGGTACATCAGCTAGCTCCCCGAGTCAAGTTTTCTGTTCCTTTAAGTAGTAATATCCGATACCATTCAGTCTTCCTACAGTAGCATCCAGTTTGCTAGCAGTAACCTGCAATGGCAACAGACCATTTTAGAAAAATCACCAAAGAAAAACGCTACGTTTTTTCTGTTTGTTTTTTATGGCACTTGCCTTCCGGCCAAGTGACATATACCGATCACATTTCCTTCGATATGTCGGTCGGACCGGTGTTTGCGAGTTAGGGTACTTCCAGATATGCTAGGACGATGAAACTTGGCAGGCATATCAGGGACCCGACCAAACTAACTTGGAAATAGTCACTTGCCTGAGCCGATCATCGTGGGGGGAGGGGGAGGTGGTGGAATCCGGAAAATAGGGACATTCATAACTTTCGAAGGGGTGATCATAATGAAAATAAATATCTGGAAAGATCTCGTGTCTCAGATGTCTCATTTCGAGTCCGGACTGGATCCCCCTCCGGAGGGGGGGGGACTAGAAATCGTGTGAAACTCTCAGAGTGGAGCGATCGGGATGAAACTTGGTGGTAAGAACAAGCACAAGCTCTAGATCCATCATTGACAGAACTGGACTGGATTTGGACGCTGTGGGGGGAGTTGGAGGGGGGGGGGGGGGGTCCGGAATTCCGGTGATCCGTAATTAATGTACTTTCAGGTGGGCTAGGACGATCAAACTTCGCAGGCATATCAGGGACCCGATCAAACTAACTTGGAAATACTCACTTGCCCGATCCGAACATCGTGAGGGGAGGGGGTGGTGACGGAATCCGGAAAATAGGGACATGCATAACCTTCGAACGGGTGATTGGATCTTAATAAAAGTTGATATCTGGAAGATCTCGTGTCTTAGATGTCTCATTTCAAGTCCGGGCCGGATCCTACGAATCTGGAGGGAGTCGGAGGGGAGAACCGGAAATCGTGTGAAACTCTCAGAGCGGAGCGATCAGGATGAAACTTGGTGCAAAGAATTAGCACACGCTCTAGATACATCACTGACAGGACTGGGCGGGATTCGGAAACTGTGGGGGAAGGTGGAGGGGGTTCCGGAATTCCGGCGAATCGAAGTTAATATACTTCCAGGTGGGCTAGGACGATAAAACTTGGCAGGCATCTCACGGACCCGACCAGATTGACTTAGAAACAGTCACTTGCCCGATCTGACTATCGTGGGGGGGGGGGGGGAAACGGCAGAAAATTAGTAGCAAGCGTAACTTTCGAGTGGGTTATCAGATCTTAACGAAACTTGATATCTTGAAAGACTCATGTCTCAGCATGTCCCATATCAAGTTCGGACCCGATCCGATGAACTGGAGGGGTGGGGTTGGAGGGAGAACCGGACATCTTGTGACACGCATAGAGTGGAGCGATCAGGATGAAACTTTTGACCATCACTTCCATCTGACCCAGCCCTGCAAGTGCCATATGAGCTTCCAGCTCTTGTTCTATCTACATCGAGATATCTACGGGGTTAATTGAGAAATATATTCTCCTACAAACACTTGAGTTCATGCGCTGAGTGCTAGTGACGATAATTCAGTTGAGAACAAAACAAATTATGGTTTGGTGCCTGTACAATATTTATTTTTGGGATCCCAAAACGTAAGTGGAGGGATACCTATGACATCGCAAAAGTTGTCTGTCCGTCCGTCCGTCCGTCTGTAAGCACGATAACTCTCGAAGAGAATGAGATATTTTGATGAAGCTTGGTGTGAGGATTTGTTTGGGTCGTCGGACCAGTCAAGTTCGTAGATGGGCTTTGTAGCACTACATTTAGGGGTGGGGAAGGATCAAATTAAGGGGCAAACAAAATATTTTGAAACAGCTAATGTGATAGTCGATTATGGGGTAAAAAGACATGCTGAACACGATGGTGAAAACCTTTTTGTCACCGGACAAGTAGTTCGCCCGGAATCCGGCCAAAACCGTAAAGTTTGTTGAGAGTAAAAGTTTTATTTGAAGTTGATTAGATTTTTTATTTGGGGGTAGGAGTACATGCTGAAGACGATGGTGAAAACTATTTTCTCGACGGACAAGTATTTCGTCCGGAATCCGGCCCAAACCGGAAAGTTTGTTGAAAGTAAAAGTTTTGTTTGAAGTTGATTAGATGTTCGATTTAGAGGTAGGAAGACATGCTGAAGACGATGGTGAAAACTATTTTGTCGACGGAAAAGTATTTCGAACGGAATCCGGCCCAAACCGGAAAGCTTGTCAAAATTAAAAGTTTTATTTGGAGTTGATTAGATGTTCGATTTAGTGCAAGAAGACATGCTGAACACTTATGTGAAAACAATTTTCTACCCGGACATGTAGTTCGCCCGGAATCCGGCCAAAACCGGAAAACTGTTGGAAGTTAAAGTTTTATTTCTAGTTGAAAGCAATTTAGGGGTAAGAAGAGATGCTGAGTCCCTGTATGACAATCATATTTTACCCGGACATATAGTTCGACCGGAATCCGGCTGGAATCGGAAAATTTGTTATATAATTTGTTATTTAAGTTGATTAGATGTTCCTTACTGGGGAAAGAAGATACCCTGATTTCGTCTTTGAGCTTTCTTTTTTCACCGGACAAGTAGTTCTGGAGTTCGGCCGAAAGCGGGAAATTGGCAGAAGTGGCAGGACGTTTTCGTCAAAACAGATATGACTTATAGGGGTAAACACACATGCTGAATTCATATCTGAACTTGGTTTCCTCCGGTGATTAGCTATTTGGCCTTAATCTGTCTCTGAATTTTAATCGTAAAAATGTTCAAGGAGTCTGGCGATGACTGGATCTGGTTAAGACAAGACCCAGTTGTCTGGATCAGATATTGAATTTTTGGGATCCCATCGAAACCTTTGGTCTTGTTTTTATGGCACTTGCCCTTCGGACAAGTGCCATATAGCGATCGCAATTTCTGTCCGTCCGTCGGTCTGTCCAGATTTTGCTAGTTCGGGCACTTCCACATAAGCTAGGACGATAAACTTGGCAGGCGTATCAGGGACCCCAAATGATTAGGTTGGAAATAGTCACTTCCCCGATCCGAGCACCGTGGGGGGAGTGGAGGGAGGGGGAATCCGGAATCTTGAGGTATTTTTAACTTTTGAACGGGTGATCGGATCTCGATGCAACTTGATATTTGGAACGACCTCATGCCTCAGACGACCCAATTAAAATCCGGACCGGATCCGGTGACTTTTGGGGGGAGCTGGAGGGGGCAACCGGAAATCTTGGGAAACGCTATGAGTGGAGGGATTGAGATGAAACTTGGTGGGAAGACACCTAGCACACACTAGATACATCATTGACATAACCGAGCCGATTCGGGCACTGTGGGGGGGAGTGGAGGGAGGGGGAATCTGGAATCTTGAGGTATTTATAACTTTTGAACGGGTGATCGGATCTCGATGGAACTTGATATTTGGAAAGACCTCATGCCTCAGACGACCCACTTAAAATCCGGACCGGATCCGGTGACTTTTGGGGAGAGCTGGAGGGGGGCAACCGTAAATCTTGGGAACCGCTATGAGTGGAGGGATCGAGATGAAACTTGGTGGGAAGAGACCTAGCAAACACTAGATACATCATTGACATAACCGAGCCGATTCGAGTACTGTGGGGGAGTGGATGGAGGGGGAATCCGGAATCTTGAGGTATTTATAACTTTTGAACGGGTGATCGGATCTCGATGGAACTTGATATTTAGAAAGACCTCATACCTCAGACGACCCACTTAAAATCTGGACCGGATCCGGTGACTTTTGGGGGGAGCTGCAGGGGGCAACCGGAAATCTTGGGAAACGCTATGAGTGGAGGGATCGAGATGAAACTTGGTGGGAAGACACCTAGCAAACACTAGATACATCATTGACATAACCGAGCCGATTCGGGCACTGTGGGGGGAGTGGAGGGAGGGGGAATCCGGAATCTTGAGGTATTTATAACTTTTGAACGGGAGATCGGATCTCGATGGAACTTGATATTTGGAAAGGCCTCATGCCTCAGACGACCCACTTAAAATCCGGACCGGATCCGGTGACTTTTGGGGGGAGCTGGAGGGGAGAACCGGAAATATTGGAAAACGCTATGAGTGGAAGGATCGAGATGAAACTTAGTGGGAAGACACCTAGCAAACACTAGATACATCATTGACATGACCGAGCCGATTCGGGCACTGTCGGGGGAGTGGAGGGAGGGGGAATCCGGAATCTTGAGGTATTTATAACTTTTGAACGGGTGACCGGATCTCGATGAAACTTGATATTTGGAAAGACCTCATGCCTCAGACGACCCCCTTAAAATCCGGACCGGATCCGGTGACTTTTGGGGGGAGCTGGAGGGGAAAACCGGAAATATTGGAAAACGCTATGAGTGGAAGGATCGAGATGAAACTTAGTGGGAAGACACCTAGCAAACACTAGATATATCGTTGACATAACCGAGCCGTGCCTACTCGTAACAAGTGCCATATGAGCTCGTAGCTCTTGTTTAAACACACGATTATTCCAAACCTTTTCGGTACTCGTTCCATGCATCCTGAATAGTAGGCAAATGGAGAAGAAAATTAACATCCCGCTTGTCGAATGTCTGTACATTTGCTAATACTCCACCTCTTCTACTGAAACTTTAAATGATGTTTCTTCACTTTTATACTTCAGAAAGGTCAAGTCGTTTACAAAGCTATGAATTTCTGATTGTCAGCAGAGTAAGGATGCAGACGTATTAACATCGGTTTGAGTTAGCGATGATTGCTACTTTAGTTGAAATTGCAATGGTCATGAAACGATGCCATTATTATGGCATTTTGCAAATAAAAGCAAGAGCTGGAAGCTCATATGGCACTTGCAAGGCTGGGTCAGACGATGCAAGTAGGAATTCTTCAGTTCGTGGGTTTGATGTGATTATTTGTAAGCAAAACCATTGAGATAATGAGTCCTTGGAAATCATAGAACGTATCGTTTGGTAATGCATTTGGCTGTAATCAAATCTCTTGAGCAAAAATGATGATGAGCTCACCGGGAACAGCCGATCATTACTTACAAGTCCTTTGCATATCTTACCACTGGAACCAAATTGTTCTTACCATCGAATACACCGGAAACAAATAACAGTTACACCAACTAGCAAAAGGAGCAAACCCCTCATTACCGAAGATGATTATGAGCTAACAGTAGACTGTTTGCTTAGAAGTCCCCTACATGTCTCACAACTGATATCGCCTATTTTTGGTTTCAGTGTGTACCTTACTACTGAAGTTGTCAACCCCTTGAAATTTTCTAACTGGTGTATCTCATGAAGTAATTTTTGTACCAAGAAATGTATGACATATACTTTGATCAACTCATCCACGGCTATCGATTGCCGTCGAAAAAATTTCTACCTGTCTTAGTTCAAAAGTTGGCCAACTTTCTAACGTCACCACTTAGAAAGGAGCAAAGGATAAGCTCTAGTTTCTTTTGCAATGAGATAACTTTTTAAGTGGCAGTTTAAGAGGCATATCTGATACCATTTCTCTACCGCAAACCCAAATGCAAAAAAAACGAAACAATAGATGGCAGCACTTTCGGACCCGTGTGAAAAAGCCACTTTTTTGTTTCTGTAGGTTTTTCTATTTATCAGTCAAAGAAGATATGTTGGCTGTGGGGCCAGGTAACTGCCGCATATATTTAACACTTATAGATTTTAGTCCATCTTCAATTTGAAACTGGTGCCTGCTTGCTTGCGTGCTAGAACGGAGCTTTCCACTCGAAAGCAGTAACATGGTTTGATGAAACGAAAGGTTCGCTACACAACTTCAGATAGTCCTCTCTGACATGGGCTATATAAATCCACTTCACTTCGCACACCGTAGGCTCTGGCTCGAGGACAAGCAAAAACCATCCTTATTGGCCCCAGGCAAGAGTTCTGAGCTTTCCAAAATGCAACGTCATATTCATCAATCCGGCCTAAGGTCCACACTTTCCGTAAAATCCGCACAGGTTAGACCCTTACCAGTTACTAGGAATAAAATGAAATCGGCGGCATAGGAAAAAAAAAAAAAAAGCTTAGGACAAAACCAAAGTGTTGCTCTCGCAACACAAAAATGTAAATAGGTAAAATTAAAAGAATGAAGTTTCCCGGATAGGCCTATCTACAAGACACAGTTGTCTGGATCAAATATTAATTTTTTGGGATCCCATCGTAACCTTTGGTCTTGTTCTTTTTACCGTTAATTACGCGCGTATATCTTTGAATTCCGCCAGGGGATCCAGCAGATGGGCTGACGGCAAGAATTTACAGATTCACTCCCACAAGAGAGGCCGGATTGACTTCCAAAGAGGCATAATTAGAACCCCACCAAGTTTTGTTGGCGGTTCTGTTTGGAAGTTTTGATTGGCCTGAACTGGACTATCCTGAATATCGTCAAGTTATAGCTTGTTACACGGGGCCGAAACAGCGGCCAATTCTCGATTATCGGCTGATTTACGCGCGTACTTACCGGTTGAAAAGAAAAAAAAACAGCGGTCGATCTTCCAAATAGGCGCGTATTATTGCGATAAGGTTAATTCTCGGAATGCGACCTTTCGTGTCTCAAGGGATAGTATACAAACCGTATTTAGGGGAATTAGGTCAAACTTTGTGAGTGTTAGGTCAATCCAGCTCAAATTCTGTCAGACCGATGTTGGACATAGCATGGTTTTTCATCCGAGGATTACTAAACGATTTCGAAAAAGGTACATCAGCGGATGTTCTGTTTATGCTTGATTTTCCCATTCAGCCCTCACTAAAAAGTGACTGAACAATACTAAAAGTTGCATTCTGTTTTCGTATTATTTATTTTATAGATAATTATCTCTTATGTTCTCATATAAACATGAAAATATTTAAATTAATTTTATTTGCTTTATGAGTTAAAATTGCTAAGTCGCCTGAAATCTGTCAACTATTTGGCTGTGACACACCCACAAGATGTTTTGTGTTAATTTCATACATTTTGTTACAAACAAAGAGAATATTCGAAATTTCGGAAGTTTTGCAACAGTTGATACGTCGTATTGAGCAGGTCAGCCGCTGTATATGCGTTTATTTCGGTCCCGTGTGAACAAGCTTTTAGATTGAAAACCCTAAATTACAGTCTACTGGTCATCCCAAAGGGTTTATAATCCTCATCGATCGTGAAACCCGTGAAAATGATGAAAACCCGATGAAAAACCGTGATGAAAATCCGCACGTGGCTGAGTTTGGATTATTTTTTTACCGCTAATTACACGCGTATCATCTTTGAATTCCGCCAGCGCTCCTAGCAGATAGGCTGCTGGCAAGAGCTTACAGACTCGCACCCCCCACAGAGGCCGGATTGGGTTCGGACTCCTAAAGAGACACAACTAGAATCCTAGCTCTTAGTTCGAACCAAGTTTGGTTTGGACCCGACCATCTTTTCGGGTCTATTTGCTGATCATTGAATTCTGGAAAGCCCCCCCCCCCCTCCCCTAACCTATGGGTCGGATCGCAACCGGACTTGTTTCTGTCTATTTCAGGCCCTAAGCTTTATTTGGGTACAAAATTTCATAGTCCTCGCTTTCTTATGAGGGCCCGAAATCGAGATCCCGCAGACGCACAAACCAAAGCCAAATTTTAACAGATAGCAGAGACAAGGTTGGGGTGTCATCTAGCGACTTTAAATCAAGTGTTGGCGTACGCAAGGGGGAGCAGGCAGAAACTTTATTGTTATTTTGAACTTCATGTAAAAAAAAAAAAAAAATCCTGGACAGTATCCTAAGCTGGAATTTCGACATGGAAGAGACCCAAATTTCCGACACTACAGGGACACGACGCTACATGGACACGTCAGAACGAAGAAAAACAAAGGCCCGACACTACGAAGACACGTCACTACGTCGAAAACGAAAAGGCGTCACTACATAGACACGACGGTATGTCGAACGACGCTACGTAGACACGACGGTACATCGAACGACACTACGTAGACACGACGGTACATCGAACGACAATACGTAGACACGACGGTACATCGAACGACACTACGTGGACACGTCACTATGAGGACAAAATCCGACACTACGTCGAAAATCAAAAAGTGTCTACGTAGTGTCGGTACCTGTACCGTCGTGTCTATGTAGTGTCGGTACTTGTACCGTCGTGTCCATGTAGCGTCGGTACCTTTACCGTCGTGTCCATGTAGTGTCGGTCTTCGTACCGTCGTGTCTCTGTAGTGACGTGTCCATGTACTGACGCTTTTTTCGTTTCGATGTAGTGTCGTGTCTTCGTAGTGTCGTGTCTACGTAGAGACATCATCCCAATGAAGCCTGATGCTATTCCATTATTTCTTCTCAATAATGAGTATAGCTATCAAACACAGTGGTTGAAAAATGGATTACAACCAAATCGAACCCGCTAATAATGAATATACCGTTAATAAATAAGTAGACCTGAAACCTGATAAGTTATTCTCCTCCTCAGAAACAAGTGCCATCATCTGGTATAGTGGGCTACTGTCGGCAGAAAAGTCATTCTAACCAAACTGAACCCGCTGATTCCGTGTGCCAGGAAGGGATGATGTCTCTACGTAGACACGACGCTACGAAGACACGACAGTACATCGAAACGAAAAAAGCGTCAGTACATGGACACGTCACTACAGAGACACGACGGAACAAAGACCGACACTACATGGACACGACGGTACAAGTACCGACACTACATGGACACGACGGTACAAGTACCGACACTACATAGACACGACGGTACAGGTACCGACACTACGTAGACACTTTTTGATTTTCGACGTAGTGACGGATTTTGTCCTCATAGTGACGTGTCCACGTAGTGTCGTTCGACGTACCGTCGTGTCTACGTAGTGTCGTTCAATCTACCGTCGTGTCTACGTAGCGTCGTTCGACATACCGTCGTGTCCATGTAGTGACGCCTTTTCGTTTTCGACGTTGTGACGTGTCTTCGTAGTGTCGGGCCTTTGTTTTTCTTCGTTCTGACGTGTCCATGTAGCGTCGTATCCCTGTAGTGTCGGACATTTGTGTTTCTTCCATGTCGAAATTCCAGCTTAGGATATTGTCCAGGTTTTTTTTTTTTTTACATGTTGAAGTTCAAAATAACAGTAAAGTTTCTGCCTGCTACCCTTTGCCTACGCCAACACTTGGGTTAAAGTGAAGTATAGACACTAGATGACACCCCAACCTTCTCTCTGTTTAAATTTGGCTTCGGCTTGTGCGTCTGCGGGATCTCGATTTCGGGCACTCATAAGAAAGCGAGGACTATGAAATTTTGTACCCGAATAAAGCTCAGGACTGGAAATAGATAGAAACAAGCCCGGTTGCGACCCGGCTCATAGTTTGGAGGAGGGCGGGGGCTTTCCAGAATTCAATGATCAGCACATAGCCCCGAAAGGATGGTCGGGTCCAAACCAAGCTTGGTTGGAATTAAGAGCTAGGATTCTATTTGTCTCTCTTTAGAGGTCCGAACCCAATCCGGCCTCTGTGGGGGGAGCGAGTCTGTAAACTCTTGCCATCAGCCTATCTGGTAGGAGCACTAGTGGAATTCAAAGATGATACGCGCGTCATTAGCGGCTAAAAAAAAAAAAAAAAAAAAAAAAACTCAGCCACGTTCGTATTTTCATCACAGCAGACTGTAATTTAGGGTTTTCAATCGAAAAGCTTGTTCACACGGGACCGAGATAAACGTGTAAACAGCGGCTGACCTGTTTAATACGATGGATCAACTTTTGGGGTTGACGGGAGAATTAAAAAGAAAAACTTCCGAAATTCTGAATATTAACTTTGTTTGTAACAAAATGTATGAAATGAAAACAAAACATCCTGTAGGTGTGTCACAGTCAAATACAGTTGACAGACTTCAGCAAATAAAATTAATTTAAATATTTTCGTTTTAAATAAGATAAGAAATAATCATCAATAAAATAAATCATACGAAAACAGAATGCAACTTTTAGTGTTGTTAAGTCACTTTTTAGTGAGGGCTGAATAGGAAAATCATTTAAGTTACTAATTTTTTGTTTAAATAACAAATCAAAAATCAAGCATAAACAAAACATCCGCCGATGTACCTTTTTCGAACTTGTTTAGAAATCCTCGGATGCCTAATATAAAAACTATGCTATGTTCAGCATTGGTCTGACAGAATTTGAACGGATTGACCTAATTCCCCTAAATACGGCTTGCATACTGTCCCCTGAGACATCAAAGGTCGCATTCAGAAAAATTCACCTTATCTCATTAATACGCGCCTATTTGGAAAATCGGCCGATGTTTTTTTTTTCAACCGCTAATTACGCGCGTAAATCAGACGCTGATGGAGAATTGGCCGCTGTTTCTGCCCCGTGTTAACAAGCTATAACTTGATAATATTCAGGTTAATCCAGTTCAGACCAATCAAAACTTCCAAACAAAACTGTCCAACTAAACTTGGTGGGGTTATGCCTCTTTTGAGGTAAATCCGGCCTCTGTCGTGGGAGTGAGTCTGTAAACTCGTGCCATCAGCCCATCTGCTAGGAGCCCTGGCGGAATTCAAAGATGATATACGCGCGTAATTAACGGTCAAAAGAACAAGAGCAAGATTTCGATGGGATCCCAAAAATTTGATATTTGGCCTATCCGGGAGACTAAATTCTTTTAATTTTACCTATTAAGATTTTTACTATTACAGTTTATAAACAGATTAATACCAATGGCTAGTCATCTGAGACAACTAAGTTCAGGTATGGATTCTGCATATGTGTATATACGTCATATCTACTTTGACGAAACTTCCTGCCTTACTTCTGCCAAATATCCGGTTTCGACCAGATTCCAGATGAACTACTTGTCGGGGAAAAAAATAAGCTCAAAACGAAATCAGTATATCCCTTTTTCGAAATGGCGGGTTAAAAATAAATTACTTACTTACTTTACGCCTATATCGAACCTCGAATCAACTTCAGATGAACTGTAAATTTTAACAAATTTTCCGATTTTGGCCGGCTTCTGAGCGAACCATTTGGCCGGCTAGCAAATAATATTCACATACGGGTCCAGCATGCCTCCTTACCACTACATCGAATCTCTAATCAACTTCAGATAACACTTTTTAAGATTTACGGTTAAGATTACTTTTTAAGATTACGGGCGAACTACTTGTCCGGGTAGAAAACGATAGTCTTATACGGATTCAGCATGTCTCCTTACCTCGAGATCGAAAATTTAATCAGCTTCAAATGAAGCTTTTACTTAAATTTTCCGGTTTTTGCCAGATTCCGAACGAGCATTTCGTTTCGTCCCTTAATTTGAAGTCCCACCCCTAAATACGGAGCTACAGGGCTCATCTACTATCTTGACCTCATGCCAAGTTTGAATAAAATATCTCAATTCCTTTGATAGTTATCATGCTTATAGACGGACAACTTTTACGAAGTCATAGGTATCACGTCTCTTACGTTTTGGGATTAAAAGAAAAAACACTGTTGGTGCGTATTTTCATTGTGTTGATCGATGAGGATTATAAATCCTTGGGGATGTGACCCTTGGTGACTCTGGGGACAATCAGCAGACCGTGATTTACGGTTTTCAATCTAACTTGACGATATTCAGGATCAGAGGCGTTACTAGCCAAACAAACAAAAAATGGGGGGGGGGGAGGTATTTACCAAATGGTCGGTCATTCTACCGACTATTTTTGCCGAAAAAACACTGTTTTTAAGGAATGTTTTGAAAAAAATAGACTGATTTCAAGGAAAACTGACAGTTTTTAAGGAAAATCGCCTTTTTTACTCCTTCTTGCTCCTAAACCAAGGATCATTAACCAGTTCACAACTAAACCAGTTCACCATTTTTTCTCTATCCGTCCCGTTCTCAAGCTTTCTATAGACCGAGGATATGGTCGCATGCGGAATCCTAAAATTAAGGGAAGAAATGTTGCTGGTGAATCGTAAGTCCGGTCAGAGCCAACCATCCTACCGTATCTTCCCCACCCCAAACTACTAACCCACGCTGCCCCACGCATGCTCAAGCTCAGGGACATACAATCCGATTCCCACCGTCAAGCTTTCCATAAAACGGCTTCCGCAAACCCATAGCACCATCTAGTGTCCGGGTGCCGAACATAACTACAAACATGGGCGGACTCAAACCAAGAAACAAAAGTGAATCTAGCTACCGCCTAAATTCGTTAAAACAGAACCGCTGGAGAATTTTAACAGACTGGCGACACTACAGAGACAAAACACGCAGGCGACACTACGTAGACACGACACTACGAAGACACGACACTACATCTAAACATAAAAAGCGTCAGTACATGGACACGTCACTACAGAGACACGACTGAACGAAGACCGACACTACATGGACACGACGGTACAGGTACCGACACTACATATACACGACGGTACAGGTACCGACACAACGTAGACACTTTTCGATTTTCGACGTAGCGTCGTATTTTGTCCTCGTAGTGACGTGTCCACGTAGTGTCGTTCGATGTACCGTCGTGTCTACGTAGTGTCGTTTGATGTACCGTCGTGTCTCCGTAGCGTCGTTCGATGTACCGTCGTGTCTCCGTAGCGTCGTTCGATGTACCGTCGTGTCCACGTAGTGTCGGCTTTTTTTTGTCCACGTAGTGTCGGGAATTTTGTCTATGTAGCGTCGGATTTTGTCCACTTACTGACGTGTCTACGTAGCGTCGTGTCTATGTAGGGGCGCGCACCCGCCAGGAATAGACACTCGTTTGTTAAGGATGTGGTGCGAGTCTGTTGCTTAATAACCTAAGTTTGCTGGAATGAATCAACAGCTACAGGGATTACAACTGGTTCAAATAATATGCTCGTGTATTGAAATGTCGCACGAAATATCTAAAGCACAAAAAGACGAGTTGAATGGGTCACACAAATCTCAAACTTTGCCAACGTTGCTTCACAAAATCAAATTCCCTATTCTTCATCCGAGTCGACAGAGCACCTGCCCCCCCATACGAACATTTTCGCGGCAACAATAGAGGTAGTGTAAAAATGAGGTCTTATACCCCTCCTGTACATGAGAAATTAAATTGTGCATATTTCGTCGGGTGCACCCGAGAAGTTCAAGTCTTGTCGGTACAACAGGTTAATTAAACGTCCATTCGTCTTCACATCAGGTTCTTTAGTACCATTTACGACACGTTTTACCATTTACCACAAACCTACATTGTTCGCATTCAAGTAACTGTTCATTCAAGTAACATAATAAACACACCAGACAGACTGAGCTGCAACCAAGGCCGTATCCAGGGGGGGGGGGTGACCCCCCCCTCCCCCGAAACATATACAAATCATAATTTGTACAGACTTTTCCCTCTGATCTATGTGTTTTTTGTACTTTTTTGTCCGACCAGCAGGCAACCCCCCCCCCCCCCCCCCCCCCCCCCCCCCCCGAAATAAATTCCTGGATATGGGCCTGGCTGCAACCATGGGTAAAAATCATCGTATTACCATGTCAAGTTCAGCTACATTATTTTCCCTGCTAATAGTCAGAAATAAAATATTTTGTCTTTTACGGCGTTCTCTGAGTAAGTAGCAAGAAAGTCTGATCTTTAGTTGCTTTTACTGTTATGTTTCTTTCGCAATTTTATCTCTTCTTCCGTGTCTTCTCTGTAGGGTTAAGTAATTAGCGGCGATTCTTGCTTGTGCGCACTACCTATTGAGCAATTCTCAACTAAAATAGGTACTTTTCTAGAAGGGGTCTAACACTTCCAAAAAGCAAGTATAAACGAAAACAAAAAAGTGTTCTTACGAGTTAAGCCAGCGTCAGATACCACCGTTCCAAGCATATTCTGAATCAGGATTTTTTTTTACCTTTTGGGTCGGGTGTTTTCGAAACTAAGCGTCTTTTGACGAGCTGGCGGCCGGACTATAAAGTAAAGAAGCAATGTCGTATAAAGTTGTGCCAACCCAGAAAGCAAAACCAGGAGATCTAAATCCACCAGTTAATTTGCATCACGAAGGAAAGAATGATTCCTTGATTAACAAGAGATGGAAGCTCATACGGCACTTGCAAGGCTGGGTCGTAGGATGAAAGTAGGAATTCGTCAATTCCTGTGTTGGTTTAATTGCGATCAATTGTAAGCAAAACCCTTGAAATAAGAATGATCATGGGTCCTTAGAAACTATTTTATTCTTGCATTTGGCCGTGATGATGCGCACTTTAAGGGCGCCAGAGATTCATCTTTAATGAACACAAATGATGATAAGCTTATTGGAATCATGAAAATGTATATTTTGTTCAAATTATTATTTGTACAGAAATTCACTTGTAAGCAAAACCCTTGAGGCAAAAATGATCATGGCCCTTGGTGCTGAATATATATCGTTTAGCTAAAGTATTTTTTTTACTTTTTGATTAAAAAACCCACTTTAAGGGTGCTAAAAATCAAGTTTTTAGCAAAACGAGTTAAAATGTATACTTTGTTTAATTTTGTGTTGTACTTTGTGGATAGACTAGTAATTTAAGTAGCTTAGTACTTCGGATCTGAGAAGTGACAATTTGTAAGCCGATCTTGTATCTTATGTTCAAGCAAAGTTTCATCGCTCGAGCAGTACCTTAATACGCGATCACAGGAATTCCCCCACCGCACCAACTCCCCTCACAGTGCCCGAACCAGGTCCGGTTTTGTCACTGATGGATATAGTTCTTGTCCTTGTCGAAGTTTTATCCCAATCACAAGATCCTCCCCCCCCCCCCCCCACACACATTGATCGGATTCGGTTCGGACTTAAAATGGGACATCCGAGACACGAGTTATTTCCAAATATCAAGTTTTGTTAAGATCCAACCACTCGTTCAAAAGTTATACATACCTCAAGATTCCAGAATCCCCTCTTCCTCCCCTCCCGCACGATGATTGAGTCGGGAAACTAACTATTTCTAAGCAAATCGTGTCAAGTCTCTAATGTCCAAGCTAATTTTCATCGTCCTAGCACATCTGGAAATACCTTAATTCTCGATAACCGGAACTCCCCCATAGTGCCAAACCCAATCCGGTTCTATCACTGACGTGTCTAGGTCTTCTGCTTGTCCTTCCCACTAAGACGTTCATCCCAATTGCTCCACTCCAAGCGTGTCACAAGATCTCTGGTTACCCCCTCCGACTCCCGACCCCCCCCCCTTTTTTCGCTCTTAAATACATGGTAACATTTCCCGCCTACAGCATTCCGGCAGTGTTATTCCCACGCTTTCTTCTTTGGTAGAAAATGTGCTCAGCTATGAATGCTGCGCCCGATATCGTGAGTCCCAGACCTGCAATAGCATACGCACTGTTTAAATCGGTTACCATCACCTTCGTTTCTCTTGGCTTTACGTATGGCCTCTTGCAGAGGATTCCGTATCTTTCTCCAGTATACTTCTTCCGCATCATATCAGGAATACCTGAATCTACAAGGTGTGTTGCGACAAACATCATTGCGTTGGTAAGGCGGCTTCTCTTTCTAATGAGTATGGCTCCAAGGGTCTTATAGAAATCCTCGTCACCCATCCAGTACTGGCACTCGCCTTTCTGTCTGACGCTGATGCTTGCTTCGGACATTAGTTGCGTGAATGTGCTGAACATTGCGTAGTGATTGTCACGCACTTTCTTCAAAGCTTCTTCATAAGACCAAATCGGTTCTTCTTCATTCTTTAATGTCCCGGCGATGATTTTTCCATAGCCAGTGTTCATGCTCATTACAAGATATCGCATTTGACCTGACTTTGCAAAGTAGTGGTAGTCCTGGTCTACCAGCTCCTTGAATGTCTTTGGCCCCACCACTTGACTAGGGGCTATTAAGTCTGCAGTAAATTTCTGTAGGTAAATAGAGCAAAAGAGGATGGCAGATAAGCACCAGAACCCTCCTGCGACTCTTGATATGTTTGCGGCTGGGATTTCCTGACCTGCTTGGTTGATGAGCACCCCAAAAATGTAGAATACATTCCTCGTCGCTCCCATATCCTGTGGCAAAAGTCTCCAGCCCTCCCGAAAGCCAAACTTTTTCGTGATTATCACTCCTGCCCAAACGGCAAGACCAGTAAAGATGGTGGAACTGCCGAGTGTTCCCCAAACCAGGGGGGAAAAAGGATCCAAAGCAACCAGAAGCTTGGAGCTTCTCGACTCTTTCAGATGTTTTACCATGAATGTCATTGGAATGTAGCTAACACCAAATACATCAGGCAGATAGTCGAAGTCCATCATTTTCTGAGTCGTTAGGACACTTAAGGTGATCTCATATTCGGCTTCTCCTGAAAAGACTTTACCCAAACCAGCGGTGTAACTCCCACTCGGTGTTTTGTACCCTGTTACGTTGCCAACATAGATGATGTCATACTGGAGGTTCAGCTTTTGCTCAAAGATTGTGGCTAGCTCCCAAACGGCCCCTCCAAATGGCTTGTGTCCGTCTTCACTTGCAATGAGGAAGGGATAGTTGTATGTGACAACTACGGGGATTACATTCTTCTTCATAGATATTATTTGTGCTATTCCGTTCCCATGGATATCAACGTAACAGTGGTCTTTTCTGCTCGTTCGCTTCCGGGACATAAGGAAGTGAGATAACGCCTTAAGACACTGAAGGGGCGTCGTAACCTTAGCTTTGTTCCGCCGATCACCCTCTTCAATGCTGAATTTTGAAACGATTGAAAATGTTTGTCTCCTAGGATACTTGCCCAAGACTCCTTGTATTCCTCGATAACTCGTCGCAATCACGGATATCTCAGGAGGGAACCCTGGGACTCTTCTCCTCTGCATGGGCGGGAGGTTAGTGCTGACAGAAGTTTGGTATAGGACCTCGTTGACATCCGGGTTTTGCTTAGAGCTTGGAAAGGCAGACCGAGCGACTTGCATTAGACCGTCGGAAAAATTAGTATCATGGAGGACTCCATTGTCAATCACAATGACCTGAAACGATAGGAAATTAATCAGAATAGGTCGACTCATAGAGTGGGGTAAATCGCCTTTCGGTTGTTCAGGCTGGCTCGAGTGGGACTCTTTCCATTTGTCCTGTCCTAGAAGCAGATGGTCCGCTATTAGGGCGTTTCTTTTTTATTAAATTAGATCAGCCAGTAGGTATCTTATTCGTTCACTTATACATTCGAAATTAACCCCTTAAGCCTTTTTTTATAGGTACATACCAACTAACAACTGTTGTGCCCAGCACAACTTTTGTCTTTTTTTGCGATTTGCAGAAGATACTAATCCCTCGTAACTCGCCGTGTCGTGACTGATTGTTGTTATCGATGTAGGATTGACAAGAAGCATGTAATTCATTCTGGTTTGTTTAGTCACGGATCGGCAAGCGATCTGGCAGCAGGTTATACGCAACGCTGACCACACGCAATCAGCGTGTTCCAGCTGGTTAGAATTCACCTTTCACCTTCTGGGGGGAGTCACATTTTTAAGAACTGGTGTCCCAGCTAACAAGGCTAAAAGTTTCGATGGGATCCCATAGGGAATGTTTTAAGTGTTGAGTACCCGAATAAGAACCTACTACTCGGTATACCTTGATGATTACTGCACTGATGACGACGTAATTTTAGGACCGCATTTATGAATAGCTTAAACTGAATAGCCGATAGCGACAAACTTCTAGATTACAGTTTTTTGAAAATGTTAATAATACATATTTGTCTGAAACTTTTCTTGCTAATAAATTAAATGTAATGTATCGGATATCGGATTTATCAGTGACATAATCATTTCTATCTAACGAAATTTATCGCTGTTCCTGGTAAGAGATTCGTCAAAACTGCTGATACTGATCCCATGACAACTCGAAACAAGACAACTCGTCACACCGATAACTGGTAGCGAACAAGTTGAAACAGTACGTGAAAACTAATCAGAGAATTAAAACTGTTGTCAATGGGTATAGTTAATGCAAGCAGCTCACTTATTTGTTGAAATGTATCGCCCATAACTATTTGCTTTATAAATTTTGTTTAAACAAATAGTAACTGAATGAAGTGTTTCATGCTGTAAATGTGGTGAGATGTCACATTGTGGCAACTTTTCTGTGCGTCAGCTTGTCACTGTGACAAGTTTTCGACATGGCGAGCCATCACTTTGGCAATCTATCGGTGTCACAGGCTATCGGTGTGGCAAGAAGTCACTTTCGTGAGATAGCCTGGTGGCGAGCAGTGTGTTTCTAGTCGTAGATGTTGCGAGTTGTCGTGTGGAGAGACGTCAGGAAATGCTGGTACTTGCAGAGCCATGGGAAACTTCTACCGTTGACAATACTGTTGCGTTTGCAACTTTAAGCACTTAAAGGAACCCTCTTATATATCCGACATTTTCTATTATCCCCAGCTCCCTTGTGGAGTTATAAGCTACTAAAACCCCGCCTTTCGCCATTGTTTCATTTTGTACACACGATATTTTAGCTCTTTTTCGGCCGAGTAGAGTATTGACAGTCACGCAAACACAAACTTCATCGAAAGGTTTAAGGGCCGCCGACAACTTTTTCACACAGAGGGACATGAGAAGCTTCAAAGTGTTGTTTCTCATTGCGGAAGAAATGGTAGGCCATCAGGTCTCTCTTCTGTTTTGGACTTCTTTTCTCATGCTTAGTTTTCCAAATTTTAACCACGGCAAGTTCATTTTTCAAATATTTTGCGTCCAGCTGCCACGTCGGTGAGCATGACGGCTGGATAGAGTCGACAGGAGTTAATAAGAGTTGCGTTTTCAGGCTCACGATTCTCAACCCGTGTTCGTCACAAGTTGTTTTTACGGAGCGGATCCAGTGTGCATCCGAACACGGGTTCCGTGTTCTGTGGCTTCAAGCGTTTTTAGCTCCCGTGTTTCTTTCGAGTTCAACACCGAATCCAAACACAAACGGACTCGGTAGAGTATCAAATCCTGTGCCGGGTTGTGTTATGCAAAACATGGGTGCTGAAAACGGGTCACAGCGAAATGTGTTAGGATTCGAGTTCAACACTCTAATTGCTGAAAGCGCAACTAAGAAAACCAAGTTCACTTGGCAAGTGTTTTCTAAAAATGATGTTTCTGAGCCTATTAATTGTTACAAAACTATTTCTAGTAGGCTAAGAGTTGTGCTTTAATGCATTGAACTTAGTTTTACAGCGGACGGATCAATACTGCAAACCTTTTGTGCAATTATTCCGTACGTCCCCAGGAGGCCGTGGATCAAAAAGAAAATCAACATCACTCTCCTGGGACGTCTCTAGATTTGCTTCGTCTCCTTTTGCTACACTGGAAGTGTGTAAGGCTAATCTCTACTTTTATACTTAGGAAAGGTCACGGCAACCAATTAATGCTGGAAAACTTGAAAAGGTTATCGAGATTGAATTATCATCAGCCATGACATTCTAGCCGAGAAAAAGATACTAATTAGGAGTCCTAATTTTATTTATGCTCCAAGTCATTAAAGAAGTGAACGAAAAAGAAAGAAAAGGAAAAATCACTGCTAGAAAAAGAAATAAACAATTGTCAAATGTAACGCTGGACTGTGTACAGTGAAAAGTCATAAATACCATACCAAAACCAAGTTTTAGAAATTTCTCCTCGTGGATTACAATAATTTGCAACCTTTCAGGTCCCATACGTACTGTAAGTTTTTTTAAGCCTTGGAACGTCCCAGGAAACAAAATTCACACGTTATGTGAAGCTTCGGTAGAAGTTGCTGACAAGAGATTCGGAAAAGACTTTCCAGTTTGATCACTCTTTCGGATTAAACTTTTGTCGCACTCTTGTGTTGACGTGGTATCTTAGTAGCCAACGATAGATCCTAGGTAAATTGACCACGCTGATTTCGAATCGGGGTGGGATACTGGGAGACGTGTGCTAAAGATTTTACGCACCAACACTCAGATTCGGATGTCTGGCGTTCCATTTCAAGTTTCTAAAGCGGATCGAAAACCAGTATCGGGTAGTAGTAGTAGTAGTAGTATTTAATTACAACAAACATAGATAAAAATCACGGACCAGTGCACATGCCTGGTGGCATACTTTAGCACTGACAATGTTGCACAACGAAAATAAAATAAAAAGCCGTCTTCTAACTACATTTTAACATCAACAAAAAGAGAACAAAAACAAAAGAAATTGCTCAACTACGCGTCGTAAATTTTTTTTTCAGTAATTTTAGAAACTGTCGCTTATTGCTACATTCTCGCACTGATACTGGAATTGAGTTCCAGATTTTTGGCCCAGTGTGACGGATGCTGAAACTCGCTCTTGACGTAGGGCGAAATTCGCACGAAAAATCTGAACGATGAGTGGTTGGATAATTATGAAATTGGGAATTAGTTGGAAAAATACCAGAGAAATTTGAAGGTAAACTATTGTATAGATAATCATGGCAAATATTAGAAATAGAAATTGTATGAAGTTGATCCAAGGAATATATTCCTGAAGTCCCATATATGTGTTTAACTGAAGATCTGTATTCAACATTAAAAAGAATCCTCACTGCTTTATTCTGGAGTATTTGGAGAGGTTTAAATACAGATGAAAAGGTAGAAGCCCAAACAGAAATACAATAAAGAAAATATGGGTGGACAAAAGAATAATAAATTGATTTTAGAATATTTTTAGGAAAAAAATAACGAAGACGTGATAGCATACCAATATTTCGGGAAATTTTTAACGATAGTGTTTTCACATGTTTATGAAACGACAAATTTTCATCTAAAATTACACCAAGGTATTTAAACTGATCAACCCTTTTTAATTCAAGACCATTTAACAAAAGAGAGAAGCTATCTGAACTGACTGATCCAGTACGCGAAAATAACATATATTGGCATTTTTTCTCGTTAAGAGCTAGTAAATTCCTTGAGTACCAATCAGATACAGCTAGTAACGTGCTTTCAAGGTTCTGGAAAAGAACTGCTAGGTCCCGGTGAGAAGAAAAAATTACTACATCATCAGCAAACATTATAATTTTACAAAGAGGCAAAACTTCCGGTAAATCATTTATAAAAAGAAGAAATAGAATAGGCCCAAGGACAGAGCCCTGAGGTACTCCGTAGTTAATCTGGAAAGTATCTGAACGAAGATCACGGGATTTATCAACACATTCTAGTCGTCTCCCAGAAAGATAAGATGCAAAAAAAATTAACAGCTTGTGTTGAAAATCCGTAAGAATTAAGTTTTGCAAGAAGCAAAGAATGATTTACGGTGTCAAACGCCTTGGCAACATCAAGAAAAATCGCCAAAGCATGTAACCAGGGTAACCAGCGACAGTGATTCCAACTACGACTAACAACTATCCTTCAGAAACAACGGAAAAGTTTATTTAGGAAAAAACGCTTTAATCAAGTCTTATGGTGAAAGAGTACATTACTTAAAACCATATTTGCAAAAGTTGGCCCTGTCAACTTTCATATTTAATCACAAATGAGCAAGGCTTCGAAATCCTCTTCTTCCTCGTCTATTCAATGAATGAATGATGTATTTAAATCAGCCAAAACAAGGCCATAATCTAACAAAAATAAATAATAAATAAGGAAAAATAACACATCAACAAAGCAACCACTAACTACTTATGACTCGGCCAAAGCAAAACAATCAGCTAAAAGTGCCTTCCACACTCCAAGATTTATAGAAGATAGCTTTTGCAGCCACCTGTACAAGCTAATTATCACTCTTATTGAGGCCAGGAGGACAAACAGACAAAAAAAGGAGACGTCAACCCCCGTGGGGGTGGTTCTTTTGGAGCCCCAGAACCCATTTGAAAAAGGTGGTCTACCTCGCAATATTGCCAGACTACTGCGGAAAATACCCAAGAACCTATTGCAATTGGGTGGTATACTGCGGGAAATACCCAAGAACCAATTGAAATTGGGTGGTCTACCTCGGAAAATCCAGTTTTTTTTTTCGAAAAGGACCCAAAAAGGTGTATTTTCAATGAAAAATCCCAGAATATTCCTAATTTTTTTTAAATATACCAGAAAAGGCGAAAAATCCACACTTTATTTGACAAGAGCTGCAAGCTCATATGGCACTTGCAAGGCTGGGTCAGAGGATGAAAGTAGGAATTCTTCAGTTCGTGGGTTTGTTGTGATTATTTGTAAGCAAAATCCTTGAGATAATGGGTCCTTGGAAATCACGAGAACGTATCGTTTGGTAATGCATTTGGCTGTAATGACGCGCACTTTTAGGGGCGCTAAAAATTCATCTGTAATCAAAACTCTTGAAGCAAAAATGATGATGAGCTCATAGGGAGAATGAAATGTATATTTTAATCAAAAGTATCATTTGTACTTTAAGAAATTCAGCTATAAGCAAAACCCGTGAGGCAAAAATATTCTAATCATGTCAAGTCTCTAATGTTCAAGTTTCATGGTTCTAGCTCATCTGGAAGTACTTTAACTGGTGATCACCGGAATTCCAGACCCCCCCCTTCTAACTCCCCCCACAGTGCTCGAACCCGATCCAGTTCTGTTACTGATTAATCTAGGGCTTGTGCTTGTTCATCCCACCAAGTTTCATCCCAATCGCTCCACGCTTAGCGTGTCACAAGATTTACGGCTCCCCCTCTGACTCCCCCACCCCCACAATAATCGGATCCGGTTCGGACTTCATGTGGGACATCCGAGACACGAGGTCTTTCCAAATATCAAGTTTTGTTAAGATCTGATCACCCGTTCCAAAGTTATACGTACCTCTAGATTCCGGATTCCCCTACCCTCCACTCCTTCCACGGTGGTCGGATCGAGGAAGTGACTATTTCCAAGTTAGTTTGGTCGGGTCCCTGGTACGCTTGCCAAGCTTCACTGTCCCAGCCCACCTAGAAGTAATTTAACTCCATATCACCGGAATTCCGCCCCCCCCCCCCTCCAACTCCCACCACAGTGCACGAATCCCGTCCGGTTCTGCCAATGATGTACCTACGGCTTGTGCTTGTTCCTCTCACCAAGTTTCATCCTGATCCCTCCACTCTAAGCTTGTCATATGATTTCCGCCCCCCCCCCCCCCGACAGTCATCGGATTCGGTCCGGACTGGAAATGGAACATCTGAAACATGACGTCTTTCCAAATACCAAATTTCATTAAGATCCGATAACCCGTTCGAAAGTTATGTATGCCAGTAAATTCCGGATTCCGGCTCCCCTCCCTCCCCCCACGATGGTCGGATCGGGCAAGTGACTATTTCCAACTTAGTTTGGTCGTGTCCCCAATACGCCTGCCAAGTTTCATCGTCATAGCATATCTGGAAGTACCCTAACTCGCAAACACCGGACTAACCGACCGACCGACAGACAGACAGACAGACAGACCGACGGAAAAGGGATCGGTATATGGCAATTGGCCGGAAGGCAAGTGCCATAAAAAACGAGCTAGAGCATGAATTAAAAGCCAATTTTTTCCGGTGAGTTGAACATGACACTGGTGGCGGTGACATTGTATTCACCCAGAAGCATATCGCTTTCGTCGGAGGGCCAAAGATAGCATTGACCGTCGCTGATATGGTTGCGATTTGTGTGTGTGTGAATTGACAGACCGCTTTAAAACTCTTGTCTGTTACGTCGACCGATGGTGGTAACAGGGTGCTATCCGGACTCATTACCACTATTTTGTCCTACCGGATTTGATTTTGAAGCCAACTTTGGCTGCTTCAGACTCGAGGATGGCCAGCAGGGGGGGGGGGGGGAATTAAAAGTTAATTCCCCAACACAATCCAACTTATTTTCTGTTTAATCTGGGCCTATAAGCAAGTGGAACTTTCTACCACCTGAAAGGCCTTAACCCACACTCAAGAATAACCACATTACAGCTCTGCTTTAATGATTTTACCTGTTTATTCTTCTTAATATCCTCCAATTCTCAGGTGCAATATCTTGGTTTGTAAACACTGTTGTCACTTTTTCTTGTCTGGAACCTGTAACTTTTGGCCGTAAAAGATTTGTTGCTTATTTTTTATATCTACTTGCAAGGAACCGGTCGTAGAATTTTGGCTTGCTCTGTCGAAGAAGTGAAAATCTGTCATTAACCGCAGATTTCTGCGACAGGCGGCAACGCTACTTCTGAAATTTTGATGTTTGTTTACGCTTCAAAAGTTCGATCGCGGATGGCAACCGCACAAACCGCAACCGCAAAATAGTTCGGGTGTAAGACGTTAGAATATCATATACAAAAATTCCATAAAGCTGTATCCCGGTAACTTTCGTGGGTAACAGAACGTACGGGAGTTCGGGTGATCTCTAAAAGTGCTGCCCCAGTTATGACAGTCCACTTTTAGAAGGAGAAGACTTTCGGTTCAGTGGACCCCAGACTATCTGGAGATTTTATTGGATTGGCCTCTTGGAAGGAGTTGGTTGAGCTTTCGCAGGTCAAAGGTCTAGTTGTGTCATTAGAGAGTTTATGGGTAAGTATCATGGAACCTCTTATCTGTCGGCATACCAATGATTGAGTTTGAGTCTTCGTAGAGTAGGGCTTTAAGGACATCTATAACTTCGTTGGCGCGTCTCTGTACACTTTCGGGAATTCTGATGTCGCCATTGTATTATGGAAACTCTAGACAGGTACAAAATCCAGATTGGGTCTTACCATGACTTTGCACAGGGGGGGGGGGGGGGGGGGGGGGGGATAATATCTGTGGTGACATGAGACTTCAAATTCACCGGGAGTGGCTACCAAAGTCAAGGTTGGGTCTTACGACAATTGCACAGGGGGTATAACTTTGGGGGATGTTTGAGATTTCAAATGAGACTGGAAATTTCACCGAAAATGGCTACCGACTATAGATGGGACAGAAACCGTTATAAAAGCTAAAAATCCTGTGGCACATAACCAAAAATATACATTTCCTAGCTAGGCCTGTTAAATTGCAAAAAAAAGGGGGAATCACGATCTCTGTTCTTTGGGTTTTCTTCTTCTTCTTCCTTAAGACAGGATCCTTTTCTGACGCAGAAGCCGTGTTCTGATTTTAGTATAACGAACCCGGCTCCTACACCAATGTTAAATCTGTAAAAAAAATTGCATGCCTGGTTGACCACTCATAAGAGACGAGACTTCGCGAAAACCACCCAACAGATTCAGATTTTCAAAAATATGAAAAATAAATCACTCGACCTTCCGAGAAAAATTACTTGTTTAAAAAAATTCTTAGCCCCGAATATACTGCTGTCACCAAATTACCGTAACATTCTGTGGAATCCTGTATGATCGGAACACCTTTTCGGATCTCAAATGAAGGTAAGGGCCACTTAGCAGGATCTGCCCGTCTGTTCTTGTTCACGACGAATCAAGAAAAATGTGAGACATTTACTTGGAAGTTGGATAATTTGCTTCAGTTCGAGCCTTTCCAAAAAAGAAGTACTGATCATCTAGAAAAACAAAATTGAAATGAAGTCATGGCCTACTCAAAAATTTCGCCGGTGGTGCTCATTTTCATTCTGTCTGACATACAGTTTTGCGGATTTAGTGCTGTGTTTCTTGGCTATTGTTTCTAATGTGTATGACTCTTGGGCCTTCTGTCTGCCAGTCGTATATTTTATGACACTCACCTCCCACGCCCAAGCCCTTCAAACCGCTTCTGAGCTCGGAGTTCTCTTCAAACGCTTGCAGTTATCACACGTTTTACTATCACATATGAGATGAAAAGCTGAAACGGGCGGCAGGGCGCTAGTAGGCGCCCAGCCACCCCCCCCCCCCCTTCCTCGAATTATGGCTAGCGACGCCCCTGCTAGCTGGTACCCGAAATTGGAACCAATTTGAGTTGTAAACTCCAGAAACCTTGCAAAGCGTCTCAAACCGATTTTTGGAAGTAGCTGGTATCGAGTGTTGGCTAAAAATCCGTTTTGAATTGGTCCTTAAGCTGGGTGTTACGGTAATTTGGTGACAGCAGTCTCGTCTCTTATGAGCGGTCAACCAGGCATGCAATTATTTTTACAGATTTAACATTCGTGTAGGAGCCGGGTTCGTCATACTAAAATCAGAACATGGCTTCTGCGTCAGAAAAGGGATCATGTCTCAAGGAAGAAGAAGAAGAAAATCCAAAGAACAGAGATCGTGACTCCTTCGTTTTTGCAATTTAACAGGCCTAGCTAGGAAATTTATATTTTTTGTTATGTGCCACAGGATTTTTAGCTTATGACGGTGTCTGTCCCACCTATAGTCGGTAGCCATTTTCGGTGAAATTTCAAGTCTCATTTGAAATCTCAAGTCTCATCCCCCAAAGTTATACCCCCTGTGCAAATGTCGTAATCTAGATCTAGATCTACTAGTACGATGAAACTTGGCTTGAACATTAGAGACTTGACAAGATTGACTTAGAAATTGTCACTTCCTGGATCCGACCGTCGCTTAAGTACTCAGCTTTACCGCAAAGTACAAATAATAATAATAATAATAATAATCTGTATTTAAAGCCAGAGGCCATATACATGAACAGGTTATACACTAATTAACCAACTAAATTAAACAAAATATAACAAAAATTCAACTTCTATTCTCTCGAAATTTCACTCCTTCATCGATAAATCTACACACCTTACATATTATCTGCGCCGATGTACAATCCAAGATGTCTGGAAGCCGCAAATCCCACCCAAGCAGAGACACCCTTAATTCAGAAAGCTCATGACACTTCAGCAAAAAGTAAGAAATTAAACATTTTCGTGATCATCATGAGCCCATGATCATTTTTGCCTCAAGGGTTTTGCTTTGAAATGAATTTCTAGCACCCTGAAAGTGCGTATCTTATTCGAAAAGTGAAAAAAAAACTATTGTTGACTAAACATACATATTCATGAAGGGCCCAGGATCATTTATGCCACAGGGGTTTTGATTACAGATGAATTTCTAGCTACCTTAAAGTGCTTTTCATTACAGCCAGGTGCAAAATAAAATACTTTTTACCATACGATAAATTCTTGTGATTCCCAAGGGTCCATGATCATTCTTGTCTCAAAGATTTTGGTAATAAATACTAGATGATACAGAAAAATGGATAAATTTAATCGCAATTGACTTTACTAAAGGGTTCGACTTAATTAACCACAAAGTGCTCGTGGAAAAGCTAATTAAACTAAATGTAAGCCCCTACTTGATCAAAATTATTGTTGGATTCCTCCAAAAAAGAAAACAAAAAACCAAGTATAAGGGTGTTTTTTCGGAAGAAAAAGACATTTTCTGTGGAGTGCCTCAGGGGACTCTTTTGGGTCCTCTCCTTTTCTTAGTAATGATAAATGATATTGCAGTAGATCAGGAAAATCGTTGGAAGTATGTAGACGACTTGAGCATTGTTGAAATTTGTCATCGTTCCCAAATGAGTAATGCTAAGCTAATAATCCAAGAGGTGGCAGACGAGGCACAGAATAGCGATATGAAAGTTAACTTCGCGAAAACAGCGGTTTTAACTATTTCTTTCATAAATTCAAATCCTGCCTTCAAAGAAGAAATACCGAAAAAAATGAAGGCAGAGAAAATTAAGCTACTGGGTGTTACCATTACCCCAGATCTAAAATGGGAAGCCCACTGTCAGGACATGCTGAAACGAGCCAATGCAGGAATACCAAACTTAAAACTCCTTTCAAAAATGAAAATACCCCAGTTTCACCTACTACGAGTTTATACTTCTTTCATCAGACCCACCCTGGAATACGCAGCACCCGTTTGGCATTTTTCATTATCGCAGGA
This sequence comes from Branchinecta lynchi, assembly GCA_023053575.1. Classification (NCBI taxonomy): domain Eukaryota; kingdom Metazoa; phylum Arthropoda; class Branchiopoda; order Anostraca; family Branchinectidae; genus Branchinecta; species Branchinecta lynchi. The sequence continues at coordinate 10,031,316 of JAKZAP010000015.1, forward strand.
ACAAAGAGATAAACTAGAAAGAATACAGAAGCGGGCTCTTCTTATTATTCATAGTGGACCGAAGCTTCCCTACTCATACCTTTTAAAACATTCTAACCTAAAAACACTGCAGGAGCGCAGAAAGGAGCTAAGCACTGACTTCGGTTCAGCCATGGTATCTCATCCTCTCCACTCCCAAGTCCTCCCTCCCCCCTATCAAAATGTTAGAAGTCGACCAGAACGAGTGGTAAGTTCTAAGGTTCCCAAGCTCTGTCCTGTACCGACAAAACACGCTAGATATGCAAAAAGTTTTGTTCCCGAGTTCGTGAAATATTTTAACGAAGTTTGAATTTTTAAGAGTACTGACATTTTACACATATATTGTAGTTTTTTCTGTCTGTTTGACAATAATCGCAAATTTGGTTTATAACCACGATAGTCGATTTTTAAAATAAACTTTCTATCTATCTATCTATCTATCACAACATACCCGCGAATTGGTAAATTCGTACTTTCATCCTCTTACCCTGCCTTGCTTTTAGCTCTTGTTTATAAGGTTAGCGTGAAAGTCCATTCGTGATTACAGTAATTCCAGCATGTCTTTCACCGGAGACAACGAAGCAACGGCAGTAACTTCTGATTACTTTACTCAAGACAAAATAGACCTCAGCGTCCCAGGCGAAACTTTATTGATGTCGCATTTTTTTTTTCCTGCATGTATCGACACGAAATATTCAATTCCAGACATTTATTTCAACTTAACCAAGTTGTCATTTTCTAGCACAGCGCCCGAAAGTTGCATTGACGTAGTGCCAGTGAATGAATGAATGAATTTATGACGCACTGCCCAAGGGCGTAAGTGCAGTAAAAAAGGATACAAAAAATATAAAATAATTGCAAAACACTCAACAAATATTTTCCATAATGGTTCAATAATTTAGAATCACGTTGATGGGGTCGTGGACAGGTAATTTTCCAATCGGAGAACACAAATTAGAGGAGAGGGTTTCAAGCGTCAACAATGGGTTGGAAATTAAACAACAGCGGATCAGGTAGCGGTTCCGTGTGCGCCGGGGTAGGTAGAGAAGAAATCTCAGATATCTGAAGTATGTCGAGCGTTTGCGTCGAAGGTCCTTTCTTCTGAGTATAGAGTGTAATCCAGCAACGAAGTTAACATACGGTGCGCAAAAGGCAGTATATAACTTCCCAAGCCCAGGTCTGGTATACCTCGAACAGTTTGTATGGCACTGTTTTGAATAAATAGAAAAAGACCAAAGATTTCGATGGGATCCCAGAAGTTTAGTATTTGATCAAGACAATTGGGTCTTGTCTTCGCCAGATCCAGTCCTCGCCAGACTCCTTGAATATTTATATTATTCAAATTTAGAAACAGAATAAGGCCCAATAGCTAATCATTTGAGAAAACCAAGTTCAGATATGGATACAGCATGTGTGTTTACCTCTGTAAGCCATATCTATTTTCAAGTCGAAAATTCTTGCCTTACTTCTGCCAGTTTTCCGGTTTCGGCGGAATTCTTGAACTACCAGTTTTCCGGTTTCGGCGTAATTCTGGAACTACTTGTCCGGCGAAAAAATAAAGCACTAAAACAAATTCAGCGTATCTCCTGTCCCCTATATCGAACATATAATCAACCTCAAGTAAAAGTTTAACTTATAACAAATTTTCCTGTCTCAGTCGGATTCCGGGAGAACGAGATGTCAGGGTAAAAATTGACTGTCATATACGGATTCAGCATCTCTTCTTACCCCTAAATCGGACATCTAATCAACTACGAATACAACTTTTGCTTTTAACAAATTTTCCGGTTTTGGCCGGATTCCTTGCGAACTACTTTTCCGGGTAGAAAATGATTTTCATTATCATTTCAGCATGTCTTCTCACCCCTAAATCGAACATCTAATCAACTTCAAATAATATTTTTACTTTTAACCAATTGTCCGGCTTTGACCAGATTGTGGGCGAACTACTTGTCCGGCGAGAAAATGGTTTTGATAATCGAGTTCAGCATGTCTTCTTACCCTACAGTCGATTATCTCATTAGCTGTTTAAAAATATTTTGTTTGCCCCTTAATTCGAAGCCCCTCCCCACCCCTAAATGTGAGGCTACAGAAGCCATCTACGAACTCGACCTTTCCCTTGACCCAGAGGACCAGCTTTCATCAAAATATCTCATACCCTTCGAGAGTTATCGCTCACAGACGGACAGACATACGGACAACTTTTGCGATGTCATAGGTATCCCTCCACTTACGTTTTGGAATCCCAAATACCAGGTATATAAGGACCAATGTATATGTATTAACTGAGTGAGTAAGACGTCGGTAGTGATTAAGGAGAGTTGGATTAAAAGATGTATTCGATGTATGCAGAACTTCAATACGGAACGTAGGTTGATTTAGTAGCAGTAGAATAGTTTTATTAGCAAGACAATCAAATATAGATAAATAGCACAGCAAAGGCCCTGCTTGCGAGGAACTTCTAAACACGGTTTATTCAATAGGACCCATGGCCTACCGTTGACGAGTACCATAGAGCCCAATATGTACCAACCGCTTGGGTACACGCTAGACGTATATTAGATTCCCGGTTTCGGACAACAGGTTAACACCAAAGGTTTCACAAGATATATAGTTTAACCTTTCAATTCAACTGCTTCCCAGGCACATTCCTTCTATAATGTTGATCAAATCCCACAAATTACAAGAAACATTAGCCAGAGGCAGCTTCGACACTCAAAAAATTTCCGATGAAATTCCGTTTCTGAACAAAAAGATTTCCGGCAACATTTCAGAAGTAATCTATTTGGTACCAGTAAATTACCATGACGCTTTTCGAGAATTGATGGAAAAGTAACAGTTTACATCCTGCTAGACAGTGGGATTTTTTCGTTAGGAGTGACCGTTAGACCACGTAAATAGTAAGTAAACTAAAAGGTGTTTGAAAAGGAAAATTTCTTAAGTTCCGGCTGCACCAGAAAATTTCCGTTTCGGAGCAGGTTCGGTCCGGCATTCTTCCGTTGCTCGCAAGACCTAAGACTGAACTATTCGTCTTGCAGCCGAAAATAATCGCGCATGTACAACAATCACCGACAGGAAGCTGTCGTTTGAAACCAGGTAGAAGCAGGAATAATTCCGTAGTGCCAGTATTCCGTTCGTGCCACTTAAGAACCTGGTACGAAACCTGAAATTACTCGCTGTTTGCCAGAAACATTCCACTGGCAGTATGCTCCCGTGTCAGGCCTTCCTAGCAAGAAGCCTTGCAGGTGACATCACTTGGTGGGAAAGAAAAGTGGCAATTATCTCTACGCTGAAATACTTTACTGCGGGCTCATGCATTTGGTAGTGGCAGTACACACTACTTCCTTCAAGCGATTATTACTGCACGTGGACGAGTCTTTTCTGCCCTTCATATGAAACAGATCACCTTTTGCTGTGCCGACAAGCACAGCAAAAGGGTTGCCTAAGGCCTGTACAAATACTTTTTGGTTGGTTGGATTGTGGTAGTATCATCCACCTGCATTCTGTTGTTAAACGGACACCGCATCCCGGACAATTGCGTGAATTTAAGTTGCGTTTTTTTTTATGTAGTTTCGGCGTAGTTTCGCTTAAAAGCCGTTTTATATTTGTCCATTCCATTTGCTGTAGTTTCGAACCTGAAACTACAGAGCTCAAACTACAAACTACCTCGCCGACGTAGTTTGGTGTAGTTTGACTTTTCGAAAACAAGAACTCAATAAAACGCAAGTAAGACAAAACCAGAGTCAAACTACAAACTTTGACGAAACAAAAGTGAATCCAAAAAAACGCAACTTTAGGTTCAGCTTTATTGAGACACGGGGACTGGGACTCGCTACGCTCGTCTGATATATTCAATCATATGTATAATTTAATTTATTTATCACCCACACGATAGATGAAGTATGTATGGTGGAGTAGGAATAAGTAAAGAAACACAAAAAAAGAAAACGAAATATACACAAAATCAACGAAAGAAACGGATTATACTTCGTTCAATAAAACGCAAGTAAGACAAAACAAGAGTCAAACTACAAACTTTGACGAAACAAAAGTGAATCCAAAAAAACGCAACTTCAGGTTCAGCTTTATTGAGACACGGGGACTGGGACTCGCTACGCTCGTCTGATATATTCAATCATATATTTAATTTAGTTTGATTTATTTATCACCCACACGATAGATGAAGTATATATGGTAGAGTAGGAATAAGTAAAGAAACACAAAAAAGAAAATGAAATATACACAAAATCAACGAAAGAAACGGATAAGACGGTGGTGAGGGAATAGGCGCGCATATACAATAAGTAATTCTTAAGATGATCCGGAACCCTTGGCGGCTTAGGGTCCGGTTCTGGAGTTGCCTTCCACGGGTTGTTGAAATAAGAACTGAAAAAGTAAGAATCATATCAATAACTTGGCAAGGAAGCATCCTTTTGTTAAAGCACAACTTTTATTAGAAATCGTTTTTTTATGATATAATGGTTCATAAATATCTTTTTCAACAATTAAAACAAAGTTTTAACTTACGAACTCGGCTCGGTTGAAGATCCAGTTTTCGAGAAACAGATATTGTGATCCAACCTATTCCTTGTCCGTATCTTCCAGGCATATACACAAACATTATATACCGTTCCAACGAGTTATCTTACCCCAACTTGGGACAAAACCTTTAATTTGTCTACACATTTCTGATTTCCATCAGACTTTTCCGAAGAAGAACTTCAGATGTGGATTCAGTATTGTTTGTCCTCCCTGAATCGAATTTACTGTCGACTTTATATTTTTTTACTTCAACCAAAATTCCTGTTTTTGACCGAATTGTTTTCCGGCAAGAAAATAAAGTTAAAAAGAATGAAGCATGTCTGTTCATCCTTTTTTCGAATCTGTAATCAACTTCACATCCAAATCTTAGTTCTACCATTCTTCTCGTTTTGACCCGATTCCAGGTACATTAAATTTTAGAAAAAATTTAGCACAGGCGGAAAATAAAGTTCAGAATCGGATTAAAGCGAGTATATTTACCACTGAATCGAGCATGTAATCTCACTCGGATAAGACTTTTAACTCTGCCAGTTTTCCGGTTTTGGCCGGCTTCCGGACGAGCGATTTGTCTAGTGACAAAACAAAACTCACACATGGATTCTGTGTCTCATTGAACTTAGATCAATTAAATTGTCAGCTTTAAAAAAAATTGTCTCGTCCCTGAAATTCCCGTCCCTAAATTTGCAGCTACGAAGCCCTTCTGCTAACTTGACCTCTACTTATACTCAATGAAACCTCACACCAGATTTAGCCAATTAGCTCCTACGAGAGATATTGTGCTTCCACACGAACAGGTCGCACAGACGGCAAGGAACAACTTTTATGAAGTGATAAGTGTAACATCGCTAACATTTTGGGTTCCCAAAAGGCAGAGTAAGTACGAGTGGTTGTTTAACATGACGCGGCAGAAAATTCAAAAATGAAATTCCAAGTCCTCCTCTAAAGTATTCCAAAAGCATTACACTCATAATTTCCTCTTTGGTAGAAAATGTGCTCAACTATGAATGCTGCACCCGATACCGCCAGTCCCAGACCAACAATGACATATGCACTGGTTAAGTCAGCTATTGTTACTTTCGTTCCCCTTGGCTTTACATATGGCTTCTTGCAGAGACTTCCGTAATGTTCTCCATTATATTTCTTCCGCAGGATTTCAGGAATGCCTGAAGGTACCAGGTGTGTTGCAATATAGCTCATTGGGATGGTAAGATGGCTTCCTTTTCTAATGATTATGGTCCCAAAAGCTTTGAAGAAATCCTCTTCTCCCAACCAGTACTGGCACTCGCCGTTCTGTCTGACACTGATGCCGGCTTCGGACATTAGTCCCGTTATTGTGTGGAAGTATGCGTAGTGATTGTCACGCACATTTTTCAAAGCCTCTTCTTGAGACCACATCGGATCTTTTTCCTTCTTTAATGCGTCGGCGAGTATTTTTCCGTAACCTGTATTCAAGTTCGTTAACAGAAACCGTGCTTGGCCTGCCTTTGCGACGTAGCGGTAGTTCTGTTCCACAAGTTCTTTGAATGTCTTGGGCCCCACCACTTCAGTAGGGGCTATTAGGTCTGCGGTAAATTTACGTAGATAAAGAGCAGAAAAGAGGATGGCCGAGAAGCACCAAAACCCTCCTGCGACCCTTGGTAGGTTTGCTGCTGGTATTTCTTGACCTGATTGGTTGATAAGCACACCAAAAATGTAGAATATATTCGTCTTCGCTCCCATGTCCTGTGGCAACAGTCTCCGACCCTCCCGAAAGTCAAGCTTTTTCGTAATTATCACTCCAAGCCAAATGACCAGTCCAGTGAAGATGGTGGAGCTGCAAAGTGTGCCCCAAACTACCGGGGAAAACGGAGCCAAATCGACCAAGAGCTTTGAGTCACTTGACTCCTTCGTATATTTCACCATGAACGTCATTGGAATGTAGCCAACACCAAAGACGTCACTCAGACACTCGAAGTCCACTAGTTTCTCTGGCGTTATGCCACTCATGCCGATGTCAAACTCGGCTTCTCCTGAAAAAACTTTGCCCAAGCCGAAGGTATAACTGCCATTCGCTGTTTTGTACCCTGATACATTGCCAATATACACGATGTCATACTGGAGCTTCAACTTTTTGGCAAAAATTGTTGCGAGCTTCCCAACCATGCCACTGAATTGTTCGTGTCCGTCTTCACTTGGAACGATAAATGGGTGGTTATATGAGACAGTTACAGGTACTACCTTCTCTTTCATGGCCAGTATTTGTGCTAGTCCGCTCCCATAGATTTCAACGTAGCAGTGGTGTTTTTTGCTCTTTCGCTTGTGTGACTTCAGGAAATGGGACAGCGTCTGAAGACACTGGAGGGGCGTCGTAATGTTAACTTTGTTCATCCGTTCATCCTCTTCGATGCTGAATTTTGCCACTATAGAAAACGTTTGTCTTTTAGGATAGTTGCCCAAGACTCTTTGCATTCCCCAATAGTTCATCGCGATCACGGTTACCTCAGGTGGGAACCCTGCGAGGGCGATTCTCTGCGTTGTCTGGAGCTTGGTGCTGCTATGATTGAGGTGGTGGACCTCGTTAACATCCGAAGAACTCTCTTGATTTTGTCTAGAGCTCGGAAAGACAGACCACGCTACATGCCTGAGACCGTCGGAGAATGTGGTGTCATGGAGGACTCCGGTGTCAACAATAATGACCTGGAACGATAGGTTATCACATCGGCTATAACGATACATTTTAAACCTTCCCTACAAAATAGTCGACACATTCACGACAGTCTCAGTAGTGACAATTTAGGCATCTGCTTACACTGTAAAAAAGTTTATCCGAATAAGGATTAAAATTAACTGCAGTATTTGCTACTGGGATAATTAATCTTATCTGTAATGAGATAACATTAATCCGAATTAGAGATCATATTATGTTTTTACAGACAAGATTAATCCCAGTAGCAAATACTGCTAGATTTTTTTTACAGTGTAGGGCCCAAAACTCTGTTAACTGCCTAGGCAGTTAACATCTGTATTACCGGGGCTGACGAAGAGAATCTGCATTTAGGGCTGCTATTTTCGCTAGTTAGTCAAATTAGGTGTTCAGTCGCACATAAGTGGAATATAGTAACAGCAATGGGCTACGGAAAGATAGTTTAGAAATTAATTTAGGACGTCACAAAATTTTTGCACCCCCCTTCAAATCTCCGTGCCGTCTCCGGATTCTTTCGGACCTAGAAACGGAACATCTAGGTTTCTGATTATTGACAGTTGCATTTCCGTGTGTCTAGTATACCTTCGAACTCTCCGTACCTAGAAGAAAATAGCACATTTAGGGCATATGACCTTTAATTTTTTACCGCCCAAGTTTCGTCCAATTCCCTCTCCCGCTGAACAAATATTTCTTGACACGTTAACAAATATTTCTTGACCTCTCTACACCCCCTATCCCCAACCCATTGGTCGGATGTGGCTCTGAAAATACGTGACACGTCTGTAATCTGGTCCAACCAACCATCAAATTTTACTCGAGTGTCAGACATTCCCGAATAGTGTTTGGCATGCTACTTCCTTCAACTCCATCCACTTTGGCCGTATGCTGTTCGGACTCAGTAGTGACACACCTAGATCACCTGTTCCTACCAACTCGTTCACTCGTTCATATTGGAACGTTCGTTCGTTTCGGGGAATATCCGGTGCCCCGTCAATCCAAACTACTGAGATCGGATCTGGGCAGGACTCCCAAATGGAACATCTAGGGCATCTGACTTTTGTAGCATCCAAGTGACATCCCAATCCTCTTTGATTTTGGTCCCTTTGTTTGTTAACAGATTTTTCTTCAATCCTTCACCCCACCAGAGTTGGATGCAGTTTAGACGGATCTATACCATCATATTCGATTCGACTACGGCTTTTGACAGAGTCAACCATGGTAAAATTTTTAACAATTTTGTAGGATAGAAAGGCTCTGATGCAATTTCTTCTCCTTTTGGTCTTTTGGTTCCGGAATCAGCGGTTTTGAGTGAAATGGGGTTGTCAAACAAGTAGTTAATTCGGGTTGATTAATGGTTTGCGGCAAGGAGGGGTGCTATGGCCATTGCTTTATGCTGTTTCTGTTGATTTACTTTCTCAAAGATGGTTTAAAATACAGGTTGTTTTGCTGGTGGAGTTTGCTTTAACCATTTTCTAACGTTCATTTCTAACAAAATCGGAAACAACGCACAGGTTCTTCAGAACGTTTTGGATGAATGTAATGGAGAGTTGCTTCTTGTGGGTAGTTACGAGATTTCCGGTCATCCTTGGAGTTTGGCAACCGTGGCGGTGACGGCAGTACAGCCCGGCCAAAATATAACTGTTGCCAGGGTGAATCTTGCTGTAGATATCGCTGTGCGCTGTTCGAATGTGCTTCAGACAACTTGGAAAACTCAAAGTCCTTGGATTTTGGTCGAAGATCGATGACACACTTTGGATTCGTTTTCTTTGTCATTAGTGCGATGTATGCCAGTAAGAAACTCTTCGGGAAAACATCCCCACGAAGTATTTCTACCAAGGCCATGGACTTAAGGTTTGTATAGAGAGAAATGTCTGCATTTTTCCTTTTGCGTTTTTGCGCTGATTCCCCTCGCTCCAAAAGTTCACCAGTTTCTCATAATGCACTGCCTACAAAGCTTCAATGTTTTCTAGTGTCTTGCAGCATATATGCTGCATCTCTGTACCACCTTTCCTGCTGTGTCTTCAGTAGTCAACGTGCTTTTTGTGTGTAGGATAGGGCTGCTGTTCTTCACATCTTTAACGCGGTGGTTAAAGTTTAACTGAAAAACAAACTTATTTGCGTATCATTTAGTTGAGTACACTGAGTTATTCGGATTCTGCTAAGAGATTTTCTTATTTTCCACTAGCTGCTCTAGTACTGAGGTTCAGAATATCTACGGCTGTCCTCACAGCGCAAATTCTACTATGACGTGGAATATTTGAATCTGAACGCGACTTTTAAGTGGGCGGTGAGAAGCTTGGTGAAGATTGCTTAGTGCCGGAACGAAAAAATTTCATAAATCTTTTCCGTCAAGCATTCCGGAGTAGATAGTACCACAAATCTGACAGTGAAATTCCACTATTTGAAAACTGATTATTCGTGAATAGCGGAGCGACGAAGTAACTCATTTTCATCGGGTCTTCAAGCCTCTTTAAGTGAATTAGTGAGGTGTAAAAAGACTGTCCCATCTCTGCCCTTTTCAGTTAAACTTTAAAGCGGCGTACCTAGAGGCACTGAGAGATCAAACTCTTGGCCCGAACATGTGAAGGTTATCCTGGATCAATGTGACATAGGAGGATACCGAAACAAAGTTAAGGGTTACCCATCTATTATGAATAGAATTTATTCAAACAACGGATATACGTCAGCTACGATTCTTCATCAGTGATATTTCGGCCCTTCTTGTCAAGGGTCCTCGTCAGGCTGTCAATCCTCTTGGTCAATGTCGGGGAAGGAAACAAACCTGTAACAGGTTTGTTACAGGTTTTGTTACAGGTTTATTTACAGGTTTGTTTCCTTCCCCTGACGAGGACCCTTGCCAAGAGGGCCGAAATATCGCTGATGAAGGATCGTAGCTGACGTATCCGTTGTAAATATTGTTTGAATAAATATTATGCTTTCTTTCCTACGCAAAATCCTACTAAAATCCTACGCAAATAAATATTTCTAGCTTTACATAAATAGCGCTACGAAAATACTACATGCTCTTTTAATCCCTGATCTCTACCTCTGTGGCCTTTCGGCGAAGTGTTCAGTGCTAATGCGAGCCATGAGCAGAATATTCAACGCACGAAAATCTGTGACTTTTTATAGTCGTGTGAAAAGTGGGTTGTGGCTGCCAAAATAAACAAATCTTTAGCTAGGAAATTGTGCAAGTTCATTCTGGTGAATCTTTGGCACTACCAATGAAAAAGGTTGAGAATTCTTGGAAGTACAAGATTTCTATCCACCTGTCATTGTAAAAGCATATTTGTATTGCCATGGCTTTTGGCCATTGGCTTTTGTATAAATATATTATATTCTGTTCGATTTTATTCCATCTTTAATGAGGATACGAAGTCGGTTTGCCTTATCCTTTCTCCACTCACAGAAATACTTGAGTTTTCTGCAGATCAGAGTCTTTCTCGTTACTAAGATGCTTCTCGGAAGGGCAGACTTGACTTTTTGCTCTGGAAAGTTCTTTTTTGGAATCGCCTACTTGTCAGTTGATGTCATCGTCATCACGGGATGTAACCTCTGCCCAAGTTTTCAGTTACCAAGAGCTGGCTACCGAAACCAGCTACTAAACTCCTCTAGCCTAGCCTCTATTATATCCCCTTACAACTCCCATTATGTTTCCTCGTTTATATCTCCCTTCTTTGATGCTTCCGCGATGATCTATATAACCGGTGTTATTGAAGTGTGCCCACTGTAACTGATGAGATACTCTTTATGATAGCTGGTGCTAGAGAAGATCTTTCATAATCAGGTTGCCTTTCTTAATATTGAACCTGGTTAAAAAAAAGAAGTTGGTATAGGGTAATTAATACTCGAACCTTTCCAGTCCTCTTTCTATACGCCCCGAGGAGTCCATGAGCCAAAAAGAAAATCAAAATCACGCTTGTTGTACGTCTACACATCGGCTTTGGCTTATGTTGCCACACTGAAAGTATACAACGGTACTCTCCACCTTTATACTTAGGAAAGGTCAAGGCAACAAATTAAAGCTTGATAATGTTGGAATAAATTAAAAAGGTTCGCTGGATTGAAGTCCTTTTTGTGGATCTCTGTTTTAATTTATCCATGGCATTCTAACCAAAAGCAAGAGATTTTGCTACACTGGAAGTGTGTCACGGCAATCTCCGCTGAATACTTCGGATAGGTCAAAGCAGAAAATTAAACTTTGATAACGCTGGAATAACTTAAACTTGTTGGCTGAATTCTTTGGATTCAGATGACCTCTGTGTGAGTTTATGTACCAGAAACAAAAGAAGAAAGCTGAAACGGCACGGTTCCTGCTGTCAAGGTCGAATGATTCTTCCGAGGTCCCTTTCGGCTATTCCATAGCGTATGAGTCCTCCACCAAAGTCTGTCCCCATCTCTCCACCCTTAGCGTTTCACGAAAATTTCTTGACATCGGACGGTTCCGGTCCGGATCTGTAACTGAACATCATGGACATATGACCTCTCAAGCTATTCCTTCTGTCCAGGGGCGTCGCAAGTGCATTTTCGGTGGGGGGGTGAAGAGCCAAAATTTTACCGAATCTTTCAAAATTTTTACCGAATCCTAGAACTAAGAATTCGAGCTTTAAATTATGGAACAGAAACGATTACGTAAAAAGAGTAAAAATAAAAGGCAACATGAAGGACGATAAGCCAACTATTAGGCGGCGTTTTGGCGAAGCCCACATGGAGAATACGTTGCCGGGCACGATTGCAGTAACAGATACTATCTATTATAGCCAATAGAAAATTAAATCGAGCGCCATAGGCGAAAATTTTCGAAATCCATTTTTTTTTGTTTTTGTAGGCTAAAATTTAACTGCTTCTCTTACAAATTCTATCATTTACCGTTGGCGAAATACCGAGACTCTTAAAAAGTTCTGGAAAACGGATGGAGCGACGTTCCGGCAGCAGCAGCAACTGTAGTCTAGTCAATATACTACGTATGATAACATAAAGTGAGCGCCGCAGGCGAACTTTTTTTGCTTTTTCCTGCCAAATTTAATTTCCAATCAAATTCTAGCTTTTATTGTTTCGAAATCTCAATCTTAAAACTGGCTTAAAACCCCCGTCAAATGACGCGCCCTTCCACAAAATAGAGAACATTACGAAAAGTGCTGCAGGCGGAATTTTCGAAATATTTATGATTAGACATTCTTTTTGGGATCCAGAATAAAAGTAAGAACTATCGATGATATCACGGATCATCCCTTTTGTCTGCGACCAGTGCTTCACCCGACCTCTTCTGAGTTTCGAGGTTCGTGGTAGCTTCCGAATCCTGGCAATTACAACGAATAAGTTACCGAATCCCAGTTATTATACCGAATAAGTTTAGACCGATAGCGTGTTTGGGATTCTGTATAACCACCGTATCCTAGTTATTATACCGAATTGTTTTGGTATCGAAAGACTACCGAACAATATTCATATTCGGTATACTTTCGTCGAAACCGGAACAAAGTCAGGATTCGTGGTTAACTTCCGAATCCTGGAAATTATACTTAATAAATTACCGAATCCCAATCATGAGAACAAATAATTCTGAACCAATAGCTTATTCGGGAGTCTGTGTAACTGCGGAATCTCCATAATATACCGAATAGTTCCGGCATCGAAAAATTACCAAATGATTTCAGTAAATTCTCTCACCAAATTCGTGATAACTACCGAATACTGGCAATTATACCGAATCCGACCATTATACCGAAGATATTTGTACAGATAGCCTATTTAGGATTCTGTATAACTACCGAATCCCCGTAAATCGAAAAAATACCGAACAATTTTAGTAAAATTTAGGGCCTCCGGCACCCCCCCCCCCCCTTGCGACGCCCCTGACGATAAGCCAACTATTAGGCGGCGTTTTGGCGAAGCCCACATGGAGAATGTATTGCCGGGCATGATTGCTGTAACAGCTAAAAATTAAATCGATCGCCGCAGGCGAAAACTTTGCAAAATCCATTTTTTTTCTGTAGGCTAAAATTTAACTGCTTCTCTTACAAATTCTATCATTTATCGTTGATTAAATGCCGAGACTCCAGTTCCAGATCCTTTTGTTCCAGAAAACAGGTGGAGCGACGTTCCGGCAGCAGCAGCAACTGTAGTTTAGTCAATATACTACCCAAAATCACATAAAGTGAGCGCCGCAGGCGAATTTTTTTTGCTTTTTCCTGCTAAATTTAATCTCAAATCTCTGAAATCTCAATCCTGAAACTGGCTTTAAACCCCTGTCAAATGACGAGCCCTTCCACAAAATCGAGAATATTACGAAAAGTGCTGCAGGCGGAATGTTCGAAATATTTATGATTACCGTATATAGTCTTTTTGGGATCCAAAATAAAAGTAAGGACTATCGATGATATCATAGATCATACCTTTTGTCTGCGACCAGTGCTTCACTCGACCTCTTCGAGTTTCAAGGTTCGTGGTAACTTCCGAATCCCTAACGATAAATTACCGAATCCCAGTTATTATACCGAATAAGTTTACCGATAGCATGTTCGAGATTCTGTACAACTACCGTATCCCGGTTATTATACCGCATTGTTTCGATATCCAAAGACTACCGAACAATATTCATATTCGGTATACTTTAGTTGAAACTGGAACAAAGTCAGGATTTGTGGTTAACTTCCTAATCCTGGAAATTATACTGAATAAATTACCAAATCCCAATCATGATACCGAATAATTATGAACCAATAGCTTATTCGGGATTCTCTGTAACTAAGGAATCTCCATATTTATACCGGATAGTTCCGACATCGAAAAATTACCAAATGATTTCAGTAAATTCTCTCACCGAATTCGTGATAAATACCGAATACTGGCAATTGTACCGAATCCCGATCATTATACCGAAGAAATTTGCACAGATAGCCTATTTAGGATTCTGTGTAACTACCGAATCCCCATAAATATATCGAACAGTTCTGCCGTCGAAAAAATACCGAACAATTTTAGTATAATTTTGGGCCTCCGGCCCAAAATTTACCGAATCTCAAAAAGGTGGGGGGGTGCTGCACCCCCCGCACCCCCCCCTTGCGACGCCCCTGCTTCTGTCTATACATCACCAAAAGAGTAATGCACCTCACGAGATTTCCGTGACCCCACCAACTTTCCCATATTGACGGATCTAGTACAGACAGGAGATTTTGGACGTGAGTAGTTTTCTGAGCGATTGCTTCACAGACTTCAATACAAACCATTCAGTACTGAGTGTTTTCACGGCTTTAAATATTGCCCTATCCGAGACCAAATCTAAAGAAGGGCTAAAATAAATAAGGTGATACGACATGAGTATATTTTTAGTTAATGGGTTTGCCCCCCCCCCCCTCCCACGTCCTGGTGAAGCGTGGCCCCATCTCTCGCTTCCCCACCTTCTTCTGGAGATGTCGGGAAATAACTTTTGTCGAACAAATACGTGTATCCCACAGATAAAGAGTTTTGTGGAGGTTGATACATCATAGTATCAGCCTCCATTGAGGATGATACTAAGCCGTATCATCAAGCACATCGAGCACTTTTCCTCAACTATAGAAAAGTGGATTCTTGCCTACAAAATATACTTTGCTTTCGCCTAGAAAGGGGATGGTTTTTGTGTGCGGAACGATCCCGTTCGGTTGGAAACTATGGGGGATCGTATATCAAGCGATTGGTAATCTTCCAGTTAGGGCAATGCGAAACACGGGACATTTCCGGATTAGATACCTCGACGGCACTGGCGGAGGAGCAAAATCTCGCGAGGAAGCCAATGCGGCCACAAAAAAGACGCAGCGCTTTTAACGAAACTGGTGTATTTCTTGTCAGTGAAGTCTGAACTTACACCTATCCAAAATATGAAGTTTCTGGGAATGATTATAAACACAAAGAGTTAGCAGTCGTAATCCCTGATGACATAATCGTAGAGGTGACAGAGCTGATAGAGAAACTGCTCGGATGTGCTAATGTTAAGATCCGTGATTTACAACAAATTATTGGAAATGTATGTCATTTCAGCCAGGCTTCGCTCACGGTAGACTTTTCATACCTCAGTGGCAGAGCAGATACACGCTATGGTGAACACGGACGCATCACAATTCGTGTGGAGTGGATACCTAGAAGTACCCAGGAAAGACAGCAACGTGAGGCTCAGGGATTACTGGGCAGATGTAGACCTGCCATAGAAAATTGCGGTTAAAGAAGCGATGGCGCTGACAAAATTCTTTCAATGCCAGTAAGAATAGGGTGAGGAATAAGAAGGTAGTGGCGAGAGTGGATAACATGGCCGTAGTCAGTCGTTGGTGGTCTGGAAAAGGCAACTCGCAGCGCCTGGAGGTTCAGATGAAAAAGCTATTTAAGGTAACGGTGGATATGAACACCAGACTATCACTATAGTTGCGTTTTTGCAGATACCATGGTATCTCTTGCCACGGTAACTTGATCTGCAATTAGTAGTTTTTGCAGTTACCGTGGTATCTGATATACGGTTGCTCTGCAAAAACGACAATTGCCGAAACTGCGCTTTTCGAAGTCATCCCGAAAGCAAAACAGACAGTCAGTCACATCACTAAGTGCCAAACTTCTTCTCCTCCAATTTGACAAAAATTGATGAAAGTGAGATGACTTTTTCAGATACTACGACCAGTTACCACGGTTGGACCGTGGTATCTGGATATCTGTCACCACAATAACTGCCCAGATACCACGATAACTGCAAACACGACTTTAGACCGTGGTATCAGATACCATGGTATTTGCAAAAACACGTCATCAACACGTCAGAGAATTTGGCTGCTGCTCTGTCGAGAGAAATGAACAATAAAGCGAGCAACTTTTGGAGGTAAAAAGGGGCATAAGCCATGATCTTATGTCTTTGGATTCGAAGAACAAGAAGGATAGAAAAGGAATCACCATCCTCATTTCATTACGACCCCAAACTCGTCAGGAGTAGACATGTTTGCAGAGGATATCTCTGAAGGGGATGCATACCTCCCCCCCCCCCCATTTTAGCTCATTTCACAAGTATTAGCGTACATGGAAGAAAAGGCAGTTGATGGCTGTACGCTAGTCGTTCCTACCTTATCATCATTACTATTTTGGTGGCCAAGAGTTAGGCAGAAAGGATTAGCTTGGCTGAGGCTAGGAAAGAAGGGAGAAAAGGGGCCAGTTCTTTGTCCTTCAAAGAAAGGTTGCGTGGCACAGCATCTATTGTGGGATTTGTGTGCGGTTCGTATTGTAAATAAATGATATTTTTCTAACGTGTTTGATTTACCTAGGTGTTATTCAAGAAACCGAGAATCGAAGGTTGGAACTTATGAACAAGTTCAGGGGCACAAGGTATGGGAAGCAAACAAATTTGCTGAAGTTTCAACTGGAAAAGTTTTGTTGGAAGGATGTGACAGAGAGAACGTAAACCTTTTGACGGTAAACCCAAGCGATATAGTACATTTCATAGAAACGGTAAAACCGTCGTTCATACGGAACAATGTCGTTTAACCCTAGATTCGTTCACACTTAGACGTTCACACTGAGGCGATACTGAAATTATCCTCAATATACAAGGAAATCGGTATCGGATCAGCAAGGGACAGTCGAAGAGGCGTTGGCAACCCGGTAGGGTCCTACGAAGTCTAACCATACTTAACAGCTGTGACCACTTAACAGCTGTGACCATGGAACAGACGAACTCACTATTTAGGAATTCATCTGCGATTAAAGCTTTTCGGGCACAGATGATCATGGGCTCTTGAAGAAAAAGAATCTGCATCGTTTGTCAAAATTATTTGTTTGTACTTTGCGCTGACGATACACAGTTTAAGAGGGCCAAGAACTCATCTGTAAACAAAACCCTTAATGTACATGGGCTCTTGGGGATCATGAAAATGTACTTTTTCGTCGTTTTTTTTTTCGCCTTTTGCGAGTACGATGTACCCTTTAAGAGGGCTAGAAATTCATTTACAAGTAAAACCCTTGAGGCACAAACGATCATGGGCCGTTGGAAATCATATAAATGTACCGTTATGATGCAACTACTTTTAACAACATAATACTGGAACACTCGTCAGGAGCTCATAACACGCATGAAAACTAGTGAATCTTGGCAAGCGTAAAGATTAGGGGGGGGGGAGTGTTGCTAGCGGTTCAGAAATGTTTGTCAGAAATGTTATTATTTGAAATAATAAATGCAGTTATGGAAGTGGGTTTCACCGGCATTATATGTTCGACAGGTCCTCTAAGTATGTGTGCATCCGATGATAAACATACACATTTCAAAGCAGCTATAAGAAGGGTAAAAATTAATTTTTAAGGAAAACCTCGAGTCACGAATGATCATGAGATCTTCGGGAAATTGAAAATTTGTCACTTTTGGCCAAAACAGTAGGCCTATTTTTTCACTCCACGGTACTTGCCTAAATTAAAAAAAAAGTTTACCTTTTTACGAAGTCCAGAACCGCTTATGAATAATCCACTAAAAGAGTTGTTTTCCCACTTTAACCGAATCGGCAATATGTGCACTAAATGGTTATGTACAGAATAATAAACTCAACTCGCATTCCAGTCAGTACGAAATTAAGTTCACTGTACGATTATTAGAACATACAAATCTGGTCGACTATCCGCATATATAACCAAGATAGATCAAAGTCTCACAATATATATACAGTAACTTCGATTTACTGCTATACTTGCTGAAGAATCTTCTTTCTTCCACTGCTCCCACTTGTAACCGAGGATAGATCAGATTTACGCAAGAAAACGTTTCTAAGACGCAATTTAAGTATGACACATTCCGAACCCGGGAATGAAGCAGAAATATTCACAAGAAAACCTACACGTTTTTCCAGATTCCACCACCTTCCCCTCCCCCCCCACGATGGTCGGATCTGGCAAGTGACTATTTCCAAGTTAGTTTGGTCGGGTCCCTGATATGCCTGCCAAGTTTCATCGTCCTAGCATATCTGGAAGTACCCTAACTCGCAAACACCGGACTGACCGATCGACAGACCGACGGAAATGTGATCGGTATATGGCCTTTATTCACAAGCGTTTGTGAACAGTGTCAGCCGAAGCATACAAACTTTTACTTAAAGCTATAGAGAAGCTTTTCTGTTGTAGTCCACCTATCCTATCTTATCCCCACTGTATCCATGAACCAAGGCCAATCGATATCCTTCTCCGCGCAGAGATCCCATTCTAACCTTGAATGGAAATGTTTACAAACAGCTCTTTCCTAAGAAGTTTCCAGCAGTTTTCCAAGACTCTGGCCTGTAGACAAAGCCTGTGAGTAAGCCCTCAGATCATAAAGTGCGTCTAGCCCTCAGATCATAAAAGGACTATATGATTGCTCGAAGTCTCAGAGCTCTGTGGTCAAAGGACATGTTTTATTATCTTAGTCTATGACTTGATAATGTTTTAATAATCAGTGAATAGAATTCTTTCCTAATAACCCTGAGAATCTTTGGAATGTTGAAAGTGTTGTTATTGTTCTGCTGCTTCTTCGAATCCTTGTGTGTTAAGAGGCACTTCAGGATCGGAGGGGTTTTCAACTCGCACGAGAATGTGCGGCTCTTCACAAACACCGTAGACGTGAGTTTTTGTGGAGTTTCTTACATTTTTTTTTTGTCTCTGATCGGTGATTTAAGGCTTTTTAAGTACTTTTTTTGCTGAGGTGCTGACTGCTGAGAAGTGGTATTCGCTAAAAGGATAGTGTTATATCACATCAGACATACTAAATTGACATGACAACATACAAAAGACAAGTGTTTTCGTAACATCCCTAAAAATCACAAATAATACAATCCATCTTCTTTTTGGGATCTCAAAACGTTAGTGAGGGGATACCTGTGACCCGTGAACTATTCCCGTCCGTCCAATTGTCCACTGTTCAGCACGACAACTCTCCAAAGGGCTGAGGTTTTCAATTTGGCGTTAAGGCGCTTTGGCAAAAGAAGGTGAAATTGGAAATGGTGCCCCGTTGCTGTATTTTTAGCAATAGTGGAGTTGTCTTCCCATTAAGGGATGCAAGAAAGGTCAGTTTATTGTGAATGTCGGTTTAAGAGTAATAAGACATATTGAACCATATCAGACCTTTTTTTCTTGGAGGACAAGTAGATCGCCCGGAATCCGACAAAACACGTAGAAGTAGAAGTAAAATACCAAAAAAAGACACGGTGAATAGCCTACTCTTTGTTCTCACGGAAGATCCCATCAAAACCTTTGTTCTTGTTTTTTAGGCTTTATCATAGTCTGCAGTTTTGGGAATCTGCATACTTTCTTTGTAAACCGCCAAATGCACATGGCGAGAGAGTAGTAAAAGAATAAAAATGAAAAATCAGCAAAGAGAAAGATCATATGAACACAGAAAGCTTAGGCTGAAATTCTAATTAGACCTAGAGAATTCGTGAAAAACTTCACGTTGACGTGATGTGCACAGTAGAGACTTGGACTTCCTCTCCAGTGATCGAATGAAATCTTTCACACCGAACTTGTGGATCATTTTAGAGTTGCGACAGGAACAATGAGATACACTAAGAAATTACAATGATTACATTTTCGACAGAATGTGACACTGGGCCAGTACAGGAGGGAGTACAAAATGCTTTAAAGTTTAACTGAACAGGCAACTTATTTTTACATCTTAGATTCAAATACATTGAATTATTACAACACCTATTGGGGATTTTCATTATGTCCACAGTAGTCTTCAGTAGGGACGTTGGGAATGTGGACGCTTTCCCATGGTGAATCCGTCCACAATTCGCCCGCGAAAATCACTGCACTATCACTACACAAGACACCTCACTAGCTAGCACTAGTTTTTGGCACTGCAGACTGCAGACACTTCTTTGTTTATTTGATACACAATTTATTTACTCGTTTGCTGCTGGTATTGTTGCCAAATGTTCCAGGCACCATAGAGATATCACAAAAACGGGAAGAGCGGCAAGCACAATGGGATCGATTATTTGGAAATATCAGAAAAACAAACTAAAGCTTTTTCATCGGGTTTTCAAGATTATTTAAGCGAACAAGTGATGGGTAACTAGACTGTCGTATCCTAGCCCTTTTCGGTAACTTTAAAAAAGTCACACAAACGCCTTCTGATTGTAATAATACTGTTGGACAAAGACGACATGACGCAATGCGAATCAGTTGGAGGTATCGTGAGCTATAGCCCACCACGTCTTGGAAATCATATTTTTCAGATTTGAGACCATGTCAGTTTAGCGAATTGCTTGCTCAAAACTAAAGCAGTCCCATCGACAGCGTCACTGATGTCACCCGTTCCTGGCACCGGTGCCGGCACCGAGCCCCTGCTATGCACTTAAATCGAATGTGGGCAACCCCTTGGTAGAAGATAAGAAGGCAAAAGCAATTCCAGACAACTAGAGATGGCAGCCTTGAACACGGAGGGTGATTGCCGACTGCTTCACTGTAATCATCATAATAGCTGAACTAGCATAAGGGAACTTTAAATTCTGACAACAGAAAGTTTCGCACCAAAACACAGCAGGGAAAATAGAGCCTGCACCGTGGACGACATTGTCAGATGTAACGACTATATCAATGGAACATAAATGCTCCTGATAGGATCCTAAAAGTGGGAAAAAAACGGTCAACTTTCAGTTTCGATAATTGCCGACCCCTCACTTGACTGTAAGGATGTTAATTGCCATCCCATGACAGGATACTAAAATGGGAAAGAAAGGGTGAATTTTAAATATGTAAGGATCCGACCCCTCAGAGACTAAACAGAGGAAAAGAACGGTGCAGTTTTCTAGTGTTTCATATCCTTGAATTCTGGTGTAACTTTGGTCGTTTTAGTCTGCCTTTCCTGGTTTTAGTATTCTTTCCTGGTTTCCTTGGACACCATGGCTTTCCTTTCATGCTTTTAGTCGACCCATATTTTTCCGGATTCCAGACATCCGTTTTTGTTGAGATCGACCCGAAAGGTGAAGCCAGGCCAAAACATCTAGAATTCCGGGGCGTTGGATACACCAGATTCCGGAATTTGGAAGGTGACATAGAGACAAAAGATTTGAGAAACACAGTAAATATACAAATGAATGGGGTAGGAGAAAAAGGAAAAGTGATTGATTGGTAAAAGATAAGTGAATAGAAAATTTCGATCACTATCATCCTCAAAGTCTGGAGGCATTGGCTTGATTGTGCAGTCCTACATATCTGAAAATCTGGAAGGTGAATCCTGGCTTTTACTTATACACATGATGACTATCCCTCCTTGCCGATGCGGCCTCTCCGGGTACCTAGCGGAAGAAAGACAGAAGTGGTGTCATATCTGCTCCCAAAGATCGACGTGATTGGTTGACACAGGATTTCAATCTTTGAGTTTGAGTCGTTAAGGCGACTCTTACTCCTTCTTCCTGAGGATCAAGTGTGTTTTGAACTTATTCATATAGAGTATTTTGCAGGAGATCAACACAGAACTGCTCAACCGTCATGCAAACATCACACTTGATGGCTCTGCTGTCCTTGCCAACTCAAATGACATCCTGACCTATATTGACTTCTGCAAGAACATAATCTCAAAGCAAGTGAGTCTTAATCTTAAATTTCTTTTTCATGTCTTCGATTCTGTCCTTTCTTAATTATGTGTAGGCCTTCAGGATTTTTCAGTCCCCCCAGCCCCGGGCAAATAGACAAAAAAATACCGTCATTAGTTGCGTTTTAGATCCGAATTCTCCTCTGATGGGTCAACAGAGTGCGGTTGTTCAATATGCATTGACAAGTATACCGGGTTGCGGGCGAGCTGCAAACTTAGTGTTTTTGTCAGAAGCGAGAATGGAGAAGTCAGAGGAGCAAAAACGGTTGCGAAGATTGCGGAAACGAAACACACCTAAACGTTCATATTAATCGCAAAGACGAAGTATTTAGGAGTTGAGATCCGAACTCTTAAAGGATACCTCGCACTACATAGTGTTTCCGCCAAGATATCCTTAGACAGTTGACTACTTTAAAACTTAGCTATGCTTACTGAAAGTTTGTTAGCTTCTTTCCATGCTTGGAAAGAAGCCATGCTTGATTCTGCCTTATAAACTTGGCAGAATTTGCATTGCCTATCTTTGGGCCAATCAGCTCTCTGAAACAAAAGTTTAGGGTTCCAACCCCCCACCCACCCAGTTCAGGTCAACTGTGCCCAGATTGCCCAGATAGTGGAGTTCATAACTCGTGAACCATGACAACATCTGTTTGAAACTTGGAACTGGCTTTTACTTTTTGGGGGTCCCAAGTCCCCTCACTCACCCGGTTCTGGGGCAATTGGTCCTAATTGCCCCGTAGCTAAGATGTTAACTTTACCGCGGTTGGAGCTAGAGTGATGAACTTTCGTGTACCTAGATTCTTTGTGCTACGAAGAAAATTTTAAGACTGTATTTCCGCCACCCTAACCGTTCATGGGCAACTAGGCCCCTTTTTTTTATGAATGAATAAATGAAATTTATGTCCCATTTTTAAGACACAAGTCACAAATGGAGTATGAAAGAAAAGAAAGAAAAAAAAAGACAAGAAGACACAACATGTAACACATAGATTTTGATACTCTTATTTACATATGGGGCAACATAGCCCTATACAAAGTATGGCTAGCGTCAAGAGAACGAATAAAAGCTGCAATTCGCTCAGATACTGCAATAAACGGATCGGTGACATTATACTTTGCTAACAATCTAGAATTACGGGCCCACGGAGGTAGTCCTAGAAGATATTAACCGTTTACAGGTGTCAAATTTAAAACCAATATACTTTATGAAATTGGGGTCTAGTTTGAATTTTCCGGGTTCAATCCCCCCCCCCCGCACACATATCTCCACCATTCCTCCGTTTCAGGGGGCCCACTTCACACCTTGCAAATCATGGCCGCTATCAAGTAGAAACTTGGAACGATAATTGTTAACATTGGCGTCTAGATGTGTGCGGGGTTTTTTTTGGAAGGAGGGAATTGTGCCTCAAACATCCAGGTGTTTCAGACGCAACTAGGTGCATATTCCCCTGTGACTAATTTGCGCAATACAAACCACAATTATAAATATTTTCTCTTGATTGGTAAGTAACCTGTCGCAGAATTCCGGCTGGCTTTGTTGAAGAAGTTAAAAACCTGTTAAATTAGTATTGACAATACACTGTAAAAAAAAATCATGAAATATTTCTACTGGGATTAATCTTCTCTCTAAAAAGATAAACTTATTGTGTTCCGAGAGCAACACTTTGGCTTTGTCCTCGTTTTTTTTTTCCTATGACTCCGATTTCATTTTATTCCTGGTAACTGGTAAGGGTCTAACCTGTGCGGTTTTGACGGAAAGTGTGGACCTTAGGCCGGATTGATGAATATGACATTACATTTTGGAAAACCCCGTATAACTCTTGCCTGGGGCCAAAAAGGAAGATTTTTGCTTGTCCTCGAGCCAGAGCCTACGGTGTGTGAAGCGAAGTGGAGTTACATAGCCCATGTCAGAGAGGACTATCTGAAGTTGTGTAGCAAACCTTTCGTTTCATCAAACCATGTTTCTGCTTTCGAGTGGAAAGCTCCGTTCTAGCACGCAAGCAGGCAGGCACCAGTTTCAAATTGAAGATGGACTAAAATCTATAAGTGTTAAATATATGCGGCAGTTACCCGGCCCCACAGCCAACATATCTTCTTTGAGTGATAATAGAAAAATCTACAGAGACAAAAAAGTGGCTTTTTCCCACGGGTCCGAAAGTGCTGCCATCTATTGTTTCTATCCATTACCGTGTGCGATTTCAGCTGAGTTTATCGTTCGTTTTTTGTACCTGGGTTTGCGGTAGGAAATGGTATCATATGTGCGTCTTAAACTTTAAAACTTCTCTCATTGCTAAAGAAATTAGAGCTTATCCTTTGCTCCCTTCTAAGTGGTGACGTTAGAAAGTTGGCCTACGGCAAAAAAGTCAACTTTTGAACTAAGACAGGTAGAATTATTTTCGACGGCAATCGATAGCCGTTGATAAGTTGATCAAAGTATAAGTCATCCATTTTGTTGCTACAAAAATTCCTTCATGAGATACACCAGTTTGAAAATGTCAAGGGGTTGACAACCTCAGTAGTAAGGTGCACACTGAAACCAAAAATAGGCGATACGAGTTTTGAGACATGTAGGGGACTTGTGAGCAACAGTCTACTGCAGCTTTTGCTAGTTGGTGTAGGCTACCTGTTATTTGTTTCCGGTGTATTCGATGGTAAGAGCAATTTGGTTCCCAATGGTAAGATATGCAAGAGACTTGTAAGTAATAGTCGGCTGTTATGCTACAATCATCTCCAGCGATGAGGGGTTTGCAACTTTTGCTAGCTGGTGTACCCATTATTTTTATCCGGTGAAAAAGTAGTAAGGTATACACTGAAAACAAAAATAGGCGATACCTGTTTGTTGTTAGTGATCCTGAAAAGCTACGGATAGCTTTATAATACCAACTAGATTATATAAAATATTTTTCCAAGTTTTCCAAGTTTTCATCGGTCACGATGTCTACGATTGAAAAGGATAAAGTTCAACTGACTGCAAAGTCAATTTAGTCCCTTCTTCCGATATTCTTTTGTTGTTATTTTTTTCAGCGCTGAAGAATAGCTTTTGATCATTTGATTATTCTTTTTAAAACATACAGTTTTAAAAGCTTCAATAAGTTGACAACTTTAGCATTTAACCGACAGCGAATGAACAAAACCAAAGTGTTGCTTTCGCAACACTTTAGTCGGCGAAACCGGACAAAGGTTGCCGCAATACTTCGCGTTGCCCAGGCAATGTAGGTCTATTCTCTCATTCGGATTAATCTTATCTTAGTCGAGTAATCTCAGAATTCTGCGACCAGTGGGAACACACTGGTCTACTTAGCCTAAATAAAACAGTATCAAAGATGTTCACCTCACATGGAAAATAGGAAATGGTAAGTTGAACTGCTTTCTTGTCTTGAGCCCTTGGGTCTTGAAGTCTTGGTTGGTCAAAAAATTTACTGACGGAACCAACATAATGTGTCATCATCGTATCTGCTCTGTGTCATATTTGTTTAAGCATAAGAGTAAGAATAATTCTATATGAAAAGTTTTGTTGCAGATGCATGGCGTACTCGTCGTGGCTAATGAAAATGAACTGGAGAATTTCAAGCTGATTCTAAAGCAGTCAACTGCACTTGGAATCCCTACTTTTGTTGTTGGCATCAGAAACAACATCTTATCTGATAAGGTAATATTAAAATTAAGGGATGGTTTCTTGTATTTAGCTGTCTTTAACAGATTTCATGGTATCTGTTACCAAGGTAACTGGATCTGAAATTTGTCGTTTTTTTCCATTACCGTGGTATCTGAATACGGTTGCTCTGCAAAAATGACAATTGCCGAAATT